>CM035406.1:36131278-36831278 GCA_020310875.1 Ceratopteris richardii
GCCAGAAATTCCTCTAGACAAGATAGGGGATATGAGTGAAGGTGAAGAAGGAAACACCTATCTTCCCATCACCCATCAAGGATATACAACCAAGGCAATTTTGGACTCTGGTGCAGGAGTTGCAATTGCTACCACTTCCCTATGGAAGCGTTGGGGCAAGCCAACACTCAGGCCAACGAGAATGAAATTGCAGATGGCTGATGGTCACATAGAAAGACCCTTAGGACTGCTGGAAGGAATAACTCTCACTACTTGTGGTGTAGAGTTTGAGCACACATTTTCTATCTGTGACTTTAGCAAGAACCAAGCCTATGAGATGATTTTGGGAAGACCATTTATGCGACAGTTGCAAGTAGTACAGGATTGGGGAACCAATTCCTTGTACTTGCAACACTTAGGTGTTACGACCAAAGTCAATCTCAAAGATTACTCTCATAGAGATGTCCCTCCTATTCAATGGAATCCCATCCATAGAGCCAAAGATGATACTGAGTCGGTGCATTCCATAGGATCAGGATCCTCATGGATGCACGAAGACACCCACTTATGGATGTGCAAAGTAGCAGTAGAAGAAGAGAAGAGAGAAAAAGCCAGAGAGGTAGGTGCGAGGGAAACCCATAGATCAATTCAATACCCAGCCTATGCACCTGTGGTATTTCCTGATGAAGAATTTGAACCTCATGGTTGGGCAGAAATTTTAGCAACAATGGATGTAGCCATCAATAAAGAACAATGGACACCCAACTGTGATGAGGATGGCTATGACATTTCAGTCTTCTCCATAGAGCCAATCATGGGTGATGCAGTTTTAGAAGAGTGCGAACCTAGCCCAGATGCATTTGAGGATGCAAGTGACTCCGACCTAGAGTCAATCATTATGGACCCACCATTTGCATCAGATGAGGAATACTTCTATGAAGTGGAAGCTCGCCCTCAGGGGCACAGAGAGCTTACAAATGATGTAAGGTTAGCCACACAAGTGACCCCTAAGGATGAAGGAAAGAAAAGAAAGAAGAGAGAAGTCACACCAGAAGAGGAAGAGTCTTTGTTTGAGGTCCCTGAAAACTTTAAAAAGTATGAGATACGATAGAAGAGTCATTGTAAGGATGCCAAAACGTGAGGTGCAATCAAGGGAGGCCTATGATAACAAAGAAACCACCAAGAAAGTGGTTGTAGTCGTTGAAGAAGGAGAAGAAAGATGCATGTACATAGGCCATGACCTAACAGAGGAAGAAGAGCATGAGTTAATAGCTTTGCTAAGAGAATACAGAGATGTATTCGCTTGGAGTTACAAGGACTTGAAGGGTGTTGGCCCAGACATATGCTCACACACAATTCCTATGACTTCAGACGCGAAACCCTCTAAACAGAAGCCATACACATATAACGATAATTATGCTGCTAAGATCAAGGAGGAGATAGATAGACTGGTGGAAGCTGGATTTATTTATGAAATTGAGCACACTGAGTGGGTATCCCCCATTGTAGTGGTGCCCAAGAAGAATGGAAAGCTACGTGTATGCATTAACTTGAAGAAGGTTAATGCAACCACAATTCGAGATAACTATCCACTTCCAATTACCGAGCATCTATTAGAAAGAGTAGCAGGCAAAGAAGTATATAGCTTCTTTGATGGATTTTCGGGCTACAATCAAGTAGCCATAGCTCCAGGAGATCAGCATAAGACAGTTTTTGCCACAGAATGGGGCATATTTGCCTTTAGGGTAATGCCATTTGGGCTTACCAATGCTCCTGCAACCTTCCAGAGATTGATGTGCCATGTATTTAAAGAGTTCTTGAGGAAGACCTTAGAGGTCTATGTGGATGACCTTTGTGCTCATTCCAACATTAGACAAACCCATATCCCTGAACTCAGACAAATCTTTGACAAATGTCGAGAGTATCAAGTCTGCCTGAACCCAGAAAAGTGTGTTTTCATGGTCAGGCAAGGCAAGATTCTAGGACACAGTGTGTCAAAGAATGGCATATCCACTGATGAAGAGAAAGTAAGAGCCATAGCAGAGTTACCTAGGCCAAAGAATGTCAAGGAAGTACAAGCTTTCATGGGGCATTGTGGCTATTACCGACGCTTTATACACATGTACGCCATCATTGCCAAGCCACTATACGGCCTTTTGACCAACTATGAGTGGACTAATGAATGTGAGGACTCTTTCAATGAGCTCAAAAGGAGATTGTGTTCAACACCAATCTTGACCACACTAGATTGGAATAAGCCCTTTCATGTTCATGTGGATGCATCCAATTATGCTATTGGATGTGTGCTTGCACAACCTACAGGCGAAGGTAATATGGATCTTCCAATTGCCTATGCTATTAGACAATTGAATGCAGCTGAACGAAATTATACAACCACTGAAAGAGAAGGATTAGGCATGGTATATGCGGTTAAGAAGTTTAGACACTATTTGCTTGCAAATAAGTTTAAATTTTTTACTGACCATCAAGCATTGTTATATCTCGTGAACAAGCCATGCAATACAGGTAGATTAGGAAGATGGTTTCTCTTACTAATGGAATATGACTTTGAGGTAGTGGTAAGGAAATGTAAGACTCATTTAACCATCTTTCTAGGCTCACATCAGGAGAAGCACCGCAAGGAGTATCAGATGACCTTCTTGATGCTTACTTGTTTAATTTGGAAGTGGTACCTCAGTGGGCTAAGCCATTAGTGCCAGTATTGACATACGGGCCTAATCACCCAGTCATAAGCACTAAAGATAGGGAGGTAGTAAAGGCCCAAAAGTACCACATCATGGCAAGAGGTATGTACAAGCACACAGATCAAGGGATCTTGGCTTGTTGTGTGGAAGAGGATGAGTACGCTAAATGGTTGCAATTAGCACATGTAGGTGCATTAGAGCAACACTACTCAAAGCAACGAACCCTACAAACACTAAGGAGACTCGGAGTGCATTGGCCGACTATGGAAGTTGATGTCCAAAAGTTGTGCAAGGAATGCCCAATCTGCTGCACTAAACCACCTGTGGAACATGCCACTCTTTATCAAGTGTCCATAGTGCCAGATTGGAGTGAACCATTAGTAGCCTTCCTAAGGACGAGAACATTCCCTCAAGATATGACATTGGCCAGACAAAGAAGTCTAGAACAAGAAGCCCTAGACTACTCACTTATTGGTAATAATCTGTACAAGCAGGGTAAAGATGGTTATCTCAGATTATGTGTCCATGAGTGTGAATATCTTAAGATCTTGGAAACTGCTCACCAAGGTGTAGCACGAGGACACTTTGGACCAGATTGGGTGATCAAGGCAATCTTATTTGCAGGATTATGGTGGCCAACCCTTCACATGGATGTACATACCTATGTGAAGAGATGTGATGTCTGTCAGCGAACCCAGTATCCTATACGTAAAGATGAGATGACTTTGAAACCTATGATGGGTGGACGTGCATTCTCTAAATGGGGAATAGACTTTGTAGGTCCTATTAATCCCCCATCTAAGAGTTCCCATGCTGAGTATATCATTGTTGCCATAGACTATCTAACCAAGTGGGTAGAAGTAAAAGCTACGACAAAGAAAGATGCTCAAACGACAGCGAAGTTTTTATTTGAGAATGCGTTCACTAGATACGGGCTATCCATAGAGCTAGTAAGTGATAGAGGGACTCACTTCTTGAATGAAGTTATTGAAAATCTGCTCCAAGAATTCTTGGTTAAACACAAGAAGTCTGCCCCCTATCATCCAAAAGCTAATGGGCAAGCCGAAAGCACAAATAAGATTCTGTGCAACGTGTTGACCAAACTAGTGAATAATAAACGCTCTGATTGGGACCAACAGCTACACCATGCTGTTTGGGCATACCGAGTTTCCTATAAAACGGTACTCCAAGCCACTCCCTTTCAGATGGTATTCGGTAAAAATGCAGTGCTACCATTGGACTTCTTGATACCTACACTGAAAGTAGCACAGGAGCATGACTGGACGGGTCATGAACTCTCTTCGAGGATTCTTGATCTGGAACGACTAGGTGAAACAAGACTAAGAGCGGCAGCGGGAATATATGTAGCTAAGAAAAGATAGAAGGCATACTTTGATGCCCACGTTAAGGATAAAGTCTTGAAGGCAGGAGATTTAGTTTTAGTCTACACATTGAAGCAGCATGCAAGAAAATTAGAGAAGAGAGACTATGGACCTATGATCATAAATAGGATCTCGACTAGTGGAGCAGTCCAATTAGCCACACTCGAAGGAGATGTTCTCCCTAGTTACATAAGTGGATGTAGAGTCAAACTATATCAAGAACCACTCACTGAGGAAATGCTCAATCGACTCAACACTGCCAAGAAACGTAAAGAAGAGGAAAAACGAGTTCGAGAAGAAGCACAGGCAGAAGCCTTGGAACGCATCCGAAAAATGAAGATGAGAAGACAAGGACGAGATCAGCCTAGGACAGATGACTATGCAGACCCAGGATATCATATGGCTATGTGTGAAGTTTCAGGTATTAGCTCTCATAGGATAATTAATCGACGTCCTTTTGTAACCCTAGAGGTAGGACAAGGAAAGAGTGCAAGGACTGTAAGGGCTTTAGTTGACTCAGGCACAGCCACTAGCGCGGTTAAACTTTCTTACTGTCAACAGTTGAAATTAAACATCAGTCCTATAGAAGCGTATCTCATAGGATTGGGAGGCATGGAAACCCCTTGCATGGGCGAGGTGGAACTCCCCCTCTACATTCAAGATAAATTAGTGACAGTTAAAGTGCTAGTGTGTCAAGATGAGGACCTCACTGAGCCTCTTGTCTTGGGTCAGGACTGGATCTATGATCGTGCAGTCAACCTAAACCTAAGAAGTGGACTTCTTCAGGTCTGGATAAATCAGAATCGTATTACAATGGAGCTAGAAAATGAAGCACTCAAGGAACTAGGAAAGGCACAAACTCCTGGTCCTTCTAGGGGTATACATGAAGTTGACAATGCTATTCTTGTCCAAAACTATGTGATGCAGAGGAATGATTGTCTCAACAAAGAAGTTTAGGGTACAACGGAACTCCCTTCTTTTCCAAAAGCCACAGGGATGCAGCAACCAAAGGTGGATCAAATGCAGAAGAAACAGACGACTTATGCTCGAGGCACAAAGAACATATGACGCACGGTGTCTCAACCACCAAAACAAGTGTGGGTACGGAAAAGCGAGCATCCTATTGTGGTCAAGCCACAACAACTGGCTCAACTTCCTATTAGTGATCAACGACACGACACTAATAAGAAGTCCTCCAGAAATCCTTCTATGAAAGTGAAGTCTATTTGGGTACCCAAGAAGTCGATGAAGGCTAGCCCACAATCAAGACAAATTTGGGTGCCTAAGGCTTGCTTGCGGGCTCAAATAGCTACACCGAGACCACACCCTGTACAACATGGTTCACTCACTCGCACAGCCGATACCCACTTGTATTCAACACGCACGAACATACATTGGCCCATGAGCACGAGCAGAATCACTTGTAAATGGGTCCCTAAAAAGCCTCATCTCCAAACGGACACTCTTATACAGCCCTCCAGAGTCTCCACAAAATCAAGACCAACAGCCAATCAGTTTGTTTGGCAGCCCAAAGCGTGTAACAAACCCCCCGACCCCATTTGTAAATTCATTCCCACTGACTAACTGCATCACCCTTACATTGCACTTTTCCATTTAGCTCACAAGACTATCCATCCACTAATGGCACACTGGATCACCTAGCACGTATTGACCTACTAACTTCTCACTAACCTCATGTTAATGTTGTAACAGGGACAAAAATTTCTCTATCATGTCCATTACAATGTTAACACATGTTTCTATATTCTCACAGAGTAAGCAGGCAAGAAGTAACATGGCAGATACAGCAGGATCTAGTTCCCAGGCACGCACCAGCCCTCAAATCGTGGACATTGAAAGCCTTCCCATTGAGGAGGAATTGAAGGAGCGCCCAGTGGCATTGAGAGCATTACATGCCATACCGATTCAGAATCCTCCACAGGGGCACACAATGTCAGTCAGCAAAAACTCACATTCGTTCAGTGAGGTGGCAGGACCTTTGGGAGAAGGCACTTACCTGTGGGAGGCAGAGATAGAGTTCAACGGGCATTGGGGCAGGTATCACTTCTTCACCAGGGAATTTGAGAGACTTCAAAATAATGAAGGGCTGAAACTGATATGGAAGAAGGCGGGACTATACGATTACTTCAAAGCCCAATTGCCAAAGCCCGACTTTCTAAGGTGCTCGTATTTGATTAGCACCCTCACTCCGAGCAAAGAGAAAAAGGGATACAACACCTTTGTCCTCCCATCTCTCACAAGGGGCAATGAGTTGAAGCGGTTCAAATTGACGAACAACTTGGTAAGGAAAGCTCTCGGCATGAAAGGCATGCACATTCCCATCGAGAAAGAGACTATGGTCCCCGACAACATGAAGAACAGGAATCTGACGAAACTAAAGGACATGGTGGCAATGACACCTACTATTGCCATTCATCTTCGGATGTGCATGCAGCATTTTGCATTCCCCACTCAAGAGAGGTTCACAATGCCACCTAAGAAGATATGGTTCAGTCTATATTTAGCAGACGCCTTCGATTTGACAATCAACATGCCTCACTGGATTATTGACCAAATCCACTTGGCTCATCAACGGTGGTATAAGAAGCAAAAGTCAGTACTGTATGGATGTTGTGCTCTCACAAGGATTGTTTACAGATGCTTGGCATATGATGTGCCAGTTCAAAGGGCACTTATATGGACCAGGGTGCAAGAATTCCAACGTAGACTATCCACCGTAGGGGCTCCATCCAAGAAAATGAGAGGCGCAGTTCAGATGCCCTGTGCACAGGCCCGCGGTGCGACACTGACACCAGAGACAACCCCACGGCTTCCAAGGCGTGTGCAACTGTTCACTATCAGATTACCACAACATAGCACAAATGGATCGAATCTCGTGTTTCCACCTATACCAACCGACTTAGAGTTTCCTCATGGCTTTACATTGGAAGATCTAACTGATGAAGAGGTAGCCAGAATAATCAATGCTACGAATTTAGAAGTGGAGGCAGAGTAGGCAAGCAGGCAGTAGACAGTCACAGACCAACCCCATCTAGTCCAATCCGAAGTAGTCGAAGTGGAGGATGATGAAGAAGATGAGCAAGAGGAGGAACGAGAAGGACTGTCCGACGAAGAAGAGTAGGAATACGAGCAAGAAGTTCTACAGGAACTTGATGGTGCCCCGGCTTATACGAAGCAATTGAAAAAGTTGTATGATACCATCAACCGAGTTCAAGAACAACACAAATTGTCCCTGACAGCAGGAAAAGCCCTCATGAACCAAATCCTTGAGGAGGAAGGTGTGGACGAGAAGTACTGAGCAACCCTTGACATGATAGCTGATGTGTTGGGGGTACCTGAGACGGTGCATACCGCTCTCGCATATTCACGAAGATCAGACTGACGATACGACAGACGCCCCCCTCGATCAGGAAAGCAAATGAATGTATTAGTATCAGATCCACAGGGCACCACATCCACAACCACGGGCACAGCTCATACCATTCATGCCACTGAGGAAGCCCATACATCTAGTGCACCCCCGTCACCCCCCTTACCCCCTCTCCCTCCAACTCCACCACCTTCACCTCCCACTACCAGTGAAACCACTACTATCACCGCCCCAGGATCCACTTCCCATACCGAAGCACAAACCGTCAGTCAACCCACACAACCTGCACAACCGATCACCACCCCTCTTGTTTACACTACCACTGACACGGTAATTCTAACTGTAGTCACGAAAAACCCCGTTCCCCCGATCACACTTCTTGGCGGTGCATATTCACAACTACACACACCACTTTACACCTTCACCACCATCACCGCACCCACAATTCCCATGTTCACAATCACTCCCACGACTGCATCCACTTTTGATTTCATGGACATATCACCCACCTCTGCACCTCTCCCTCCCCCCATACGTCCACAATCTCCCATTCCCCCACCACCAACTTCACCCTTTTCAAGCACAGCATACACGCTCCCATTCCCTTTTCCCTTCCCTTTTGCATTCAACACCTTTCCCGCATCCACCCCTGTTAATAATGTATTTAATAATATGTAGCAATGTATGTCTCAACTACAACAACATTACCAGCACCTAGATACCCAGCATATGAGCCTCTTCAAAAACCATGAAACTCTCCAAGCAAAATTCATTGATTTAGAGAAGGAGAAGTGGCTATTACAACAGCAGTATACTGGACTGCAAGCACAACATGATCAATTAGTTGCCAATCCACCCCAATCAGATACTGAAGAAAAACAACAACTTGATGATATGTTACATGCCTAGATAACGGACAATCTCAAGCTTCGACGCAACCTTGCCTTATTACGGAAGCCCATGTTCGCAGCACTTGAAGAAAACAAACGACTACAGAACAGAACGAGGAAAACCTGGAAGCAGCAATGGAGGGTTCACGGCAGGAAATTGAACCAGAGAAGTTCAAGGCTATCCCATCTGAAAATATGCAAATCGTCTTGGAAACCCATGCCGACCTCCTGGAAGCCCACACAGCATTAGAAAGAGAAAGAGATGACCTACTAAAGCAACAGGAAACTCAGCAAGAGTCACCAAGCAAAGTCACAACCACAGCCGACACATCTGAAGAAGTCGCAGAACTCAAAGCAGAACTAGAAGAACTACGAAGTAAATTTCTTCAATACAAGCGTCAACCCTCTGTCCTGGTGGAATCGGAACCTGAAGACTTAGTGCCAATTGAAGTGGAGGAGACTTTTGAAGACCCATATGTTCGCATGCCAGCACTCGGAGGTAAGCAAACCGAAGAAGGAATGGACACGATTGAGATCGAAGCTCCTGAATGGATGCAAAGGTTAGAGAAGGTTGCTACAACCCATGATGACAGAGTTGCAGTTCAGATAGCGTCTATGTCACGATTGGAAGAAGTCGTCATAAAATCGGATTACTTCAAAAACCTCTCCCATCATAGGTGGATTGGCACATCCGATGATTTCTATGTTCCATTCTGTGTCTTAATGGCAGATTACAATGCTGAAATCAAGCAGCGCACAACGAAGGAACCAACCTCGGCGACACAGTTTGCACCAAAAGACATCCCTGCAAGTGCCACGCATGGGAATATCTTTCAACCTACTTGGAGGATCCGTCTGCTTGAAACCTACCCTAAGATGGTACGCACGTGGAATAACATGCCTTTATATATCAAGTATAATCCCTGCTATTGCCCTGTCTTTCGAAGAAGGTCTTGGCCGGAGTACACAAAAACAGTGCTGATAGTTAAAGGATGTGAAAAATGGATCAATTATGTCTACTTAGCCCCACCTAGAGGCCAACCCACAGTAGCATACATGATTTCGACGATTCGGCATTGGGGGGTCAGGTTCAAGAATGTCCCAGATGTTCCTCAAAATTTTTGAGCTCATGTTGGTTACATTCAAGACATTTAAGAATATCAAAGAACCTCATCTTTCGGCTCTCGGATTTAATGAAGGGAATTAGGACCTTGTCTACGATATGAGCACCACACCATCCATTAACATCGTATATGCGTGGCATGCTCGTATAAAGTATCTACCTGCCTGTTTCAAACAGACGTTTGAAGAAATGTTTATCACAGGGTTCTGGGAATATCATTCAGAGATATTCATTCCCAGACCATCTCATCTATTACAATTATTTGCGGTGGAACAAGCTCTACATTCAGAAAAGCTACGTATGCCACATCCAGAAGTTCCAGGGCCAGTCGACTGGGATGCCCTACTCACTGATTTGGCCAAAGGGTTGAGAATAGCAGAACATCATTTAGCCACAGACGTTGTGGAGTACTACATCCAACGATCCACTCAACAAGGGTCTATCAGAGACGACAGGCGTGAGAGAGGGGGGGGGTGTTGGCAGCAGTCAAGGAACTGAAGGACTCACAAGACAAGGAAGCCAACGAAGGGAGCCAGAGCGAAGAGAAGGCACAAGCACACAGAGTAGTCAATGAAGATCTGGCTAGTAGGCCATTATTTTTTCATGAAGCTAAAGCATATCAAAGAGGTGGACACACAAGGAGGAGCAAGTAGGGAGCTTGAAGATGTGTATGTCAAATTGTTAGAGGAAATCCCTACAAAAATAGTGATTTTCATCACTAAAGGCCACTGTAAATACCATTTCATATTTTTGTAGCTCCATTTTGTGCAAGCCAAGGAGTCCTTGAGCTTGAGGAGCGTTAGAAGTACCTGCCTATCCATTTTCATATTTTTTAGACTCTGTTTGAGCCCTCAAATAGGCCCTAGAACCTAATTTTTAACTAGGCCGAACACTAGGTCTGAACAGGGCCAAAAACTAGTCAAAAACTATAAATAGAGCTATAGAGCTCATTTTTGGAGTTAGTTTTTAATAGAGTTGAACTTGTATGAGCATTTGGAAAGTAATTTAAAAGAACTCCATTGTCTTTCTCTTTGTCTCGCCATGTGTGCGCGTGTGTGTATGTGTGTGCATGTTGGTGTGCTTCTCACTCATGCACTTGTGCCTTCACTTGCTCGAGGTCATCATACCATCCTCATGTCTTTCTAGATTGACATTAAAGGAGGTGCTACTCATCACTGAGCTACACAACCTTGCACGTGATACGATAGCGCTCGATCGGACGATATTATACTGTAACGAGGATGATACGATACCGAGTGGTCAGACGATACGATACCATTGGCCGATTGTGATCATGATACCACTCTTGACGATATGATACCAAAATGATATCACAATACCTCAAGAGGGTATGCAACGATACGCTACTAGGGAATTTTGGTATCGCGATACCAAAACTCAACCGACCGTGATACTTCAGCCAAATTTCATCTAAACCACAAAAAAATTTGGTGCAAATTGTTTCTTTTCCTCAGCTCTTCCCTCTTGACCCTCTGTATCACTCAAAAAATTTCAAAAAAACTCTTTGTCCTTCCCTAGGATACCAAGAACCACTTAAATCACTTGCGGATGCATTTTAATGGTGCTTTTGGAATTAAAAAATTGTACAACTCACCTTCTAGGATGCCTTGCCTAAGCTTTGGGCTCACTAGAACTTTCCCTATCACTGGACATGATACCACTGCTACGATACCAATCGCTTCTCTGCTCACGATACCAGTTCTCAGAGGTGATCAACTAAACTAATTTTTTTGGTTTTTATAGCTTCTGAGTTGCCTAAGACCTAAACTAAACTATTTTGATAATTTTTTGGGATTTTGTTTCTTGGTGTAATCTAGTCCTCCCTACTCTTCTCCTCTCTTGCCTAACCCTAATTCTTCCCTTTCTTCCTCACTCCTAACCCTAAAAATTTGAATTTCTTCTCTACTTCTTCACAATGGCAAAAAGTCTTTACAAAGAGTCACAAAAGGACTTGTATACTTGTGCCCTAAAAAATGGTCCTTTCACACAAGAGACTAGCACTTTATTGACTAAAAGACTAACTTCCTACTATTTTACAAGGGTAATGATACAGATATCTATGGATATGCATCTAGAGGACTCCTCTAGTGCATTTACATTGGAAAATATATTACAAAGTGACTATGTTACAGAAACCCAAATCGGAAAAATTTTGGGGCCCTTCTTTTTCTCTACATCTCTGCTCTTCTTTGCTCTACAACACATGCCTTAACCACAATCTTCCAATTTAGAGGGGAAACCCTCACTCTACCTGGGGCAATCTTAATACCGCAAAATCCAAGATGAAGAGTTTACCTTGTACTTCTAGTGGAACTCGTGGGATCACTTCCATTGGCCTTACTTTGCTTTGATCTACCAAGGTTATGGTGAAGTTGGTAGGCCTGGAAGGGTGTAGGCCAAGCTTCTCCATAGTATGTTCAGGCATCAAATTTATGCCAGAACCGCCATCCACTATGACTCCTTATAATTGTAATCCTTTAATTTTCAATGTCAACCTTGGACTCTTATAATCTGGGAGAGGTGCTTCTCTTGCATTCTTACCTTGACCCATAGCAGGAGTCTTTGCCATTAAAGTGGTTGAGAAGGCCTCATCAATAATCTACAAGACTTCATATCTAGATTTTGCATCCATATTTATCAACTCAAGAATAATAACCTCTGTTTTGATTGACTTGAATAATCTTGAAGCTCCAGATTCCCTAAGATCAATTTTGATGTTTGAGTTCTCAAATTCCTTATGGGCCCGGCTATATGCATTCCCAATGACATCGTTGGTATCTATTTTCTTTTGTTTCACATCTTCATATGTAATTGAGCTTCCTTTCTCTTGTCTTGTATCTTCATATGTATCTGCTTTGCTTTGATGTATCCTCTTGTACTTGTAACTTTGAGTAGTACTTGACCCTTGGCCTAGTTCTTCTTGGATCTTCCCTTTATTTCTTGTCTGCATAACCATGGAGTCGATTTCTTCTAATTGTACTGCTCTGGTGGATGGTGATTGTACAACATTGACTTCTTCTACTCTGCTCCTTGATCATTTACAGAAATCATTTGGATGTGGGGCCCCGATGTAGATGCTTTGTTTTGTGGGCATTTTTTGGAAATTCCTGCAAGCGGGGGGCATTTTTTGGTAGAGTACATTTACTCTAATAGTACCCACATTTTCCACACCTGAAAAAAAAAAATTAGCCTTCTAGGCCCATTTCCAGAATTACCTCTAGGTCATTGGTTATAGTTTTTACCTTGGCTCGGAGTTGTTGCAATAACATTTGTTGATAGTTGAGCACCTCCTTATGCCCAATAAGGTTGTTTTCAGGCATCCCTCTTGAGTGACATTCATGAGCCTCATGACTAACTTTCCTACATAGCTAGCATGTTACACTCAAAAGTGGACACTCACTTACCACATGACCCTGTTTGCTGCACATGGTGCACCATAATCCATTTTTGATGCCACCTCCTTGGAGTTCCCACAACTCTTATCGAAGTTGTGCCAACTCTTCTACTTGAGCTTCCTCTTCTTTCTGTAGCTTTAAGGCCTCAATTTCTTTCCTGAGTTGAGTTACTGCACTTTCCTCCTCTTTGTGGGGTTTATTCCTTTTCAAGCTCTCAATTTCTTTCCTAAGCTAAATTACTGAGTCCTCAAGTTCTACAAGATGTGATAAATTGAAAGATCTTGTCCCATACTAATGCCTAATTTGCTCCAATCTTGTGGTTGTATTAATAAACTCTTTGATTGTTGCTGTCGTTAACACTAACTCCTTTATTTTACATTGTCTTGATATTGGAAGTGGTTTAGCTAGCCACTTCTTGATAAAAAAAGTCATGGGGAGGGTTTGGTAATTTAGCCATCAACGCCTTGGCTCTGGTGACAAATTATGGGAAGGTCTCCCCAGGACCTAGTCTTAGATTTTCCAACTCTTCAATAATGTTTTTGGCTATGTTTCCTTGTTGGAATTGTGTCTTAAATGCTTCTTTCATAAGGTCCCATGTGGTGAAGTGATTATTGGTAAAATGACTAAGCCATTTGTCTGCTAACCCTTCTAATGTTGTAGGGAAAAGAATAAAAAATTCATCTTCTCTTCCCATCAGACCCTTTGTCTTGCATAGGGATCAAAATCTCCTAATGTGTTCATTTGGGTCTTCTTGTGCTAATCCCTTGAAAGATGGAAATTTGATATTTAATCTAGAGAGTAAAGTTTCCAAGTCTACCTGGGCGGCCATATTCCTTACTGATGATGTCAATGATAGGGGATTGGTTGATCTTCAAATAACCTTCCTTCTTGTTGCTTTGCAGAAGACCTCAAGGTTTGAGACCAGGTTGCGGTCACGAGCTACTGATACTCCTCTTAGGCTAAGAGAATTCCAATAGAAGAAAGATTGCCTCTTAGACCAGCACTATTGATATCCTTGTACTCTTCTACACTTTGCAAATATCGCTTCTCCTATGCTCAAGCCTCCTTGTGTCCCACCGTGTGTGCCAAATTTTGTTGGGGGATTCTTGTGAGAAAGGGACTTGAGTGTTTGTAGGAGAAGGAAGAAGGAGAAGAGAAATACAAACACTGAAAGCTTCTGTATATAGATTATAAAGAGAAAAATACAATGATGATGTATAACACAAATCCAAATGCTCTCTATGAGAAATGTGTAATCCCAAAGAGGACACAATCAAACAAGGTTACAAGATACCCAAAGTTCTTTGTGCCGCTGACCTTCTCTGCACCCAAACCTCCACCTTCTGCAAGAGCTTGCACTTGTGAACACCTTGCACTTCAAGCTTCAAGTAGGGTAGGAGGGATGGTCACCTTCTATCGATGCACACACACTACTTCAATGGGACCTTGGGACACCTTGATTGCCTTGCTTAGCACTCCTTTGCACACACACTAAGTCACACCCTTCTTGTACACTTTGTCTCACACTTGCTTCTTTGCATTGCACACTAACTGAGCATCTCTTGCTCTTCTCATCTTGTGTAGACTATACTCACATTGCTTAGTCTAACCGAGAATAATGCATGCCTTGAGTTGAGTGTCAATTCACATACACGGCTCCTAACTGATAGTGTATCTTGGTGCTCACTTTGATGTCCCAAGATTGTCTAAACGTGTGTACAACCAACGACTCCTTGTTTTTTCATGTAGTGATTTTAGTATAACAACAAAATTTTAAATGGGGGGCCATACTTTCACTTTTACGTACCGCTTCCACTTCACATACCTTTACTTTTGACTTCATTTCTTCAATATGTGTACCTAAGGGAGGGTTCACTTGAACCTTCCAAACACATTTAGCACCCTTGAAGCTTACAGAAAGACAACCTGCAACCTGCGTCCACTTTTTGCAAAACATACCCATTGTGAACAAATTGATTGTGCACTACCTGTGCATCTTCACAAATTGCTAGATCGAGGACGTGAGCATGTCTGGATAGCAAAAATTCAATCATCCTAATCATGTTAGCTTTGGTATGCAGGTAGTTGTGAGACGGGATCGATAATAAGGGAAAATTCAGCCATTGCTTGTTCATAGTGCCATTTTTCTATTCTTCCCAAAAATTTGGCCACAGTCGACATCTTGGCACTTGACAAAGAGAAGGATTTACCTATAATAAATAGGGTGCTTCTTTCCAGTGCACTCGCAAGGTTGGATTCTTCTCCAAAAAAAATTTCTCCAAATAGGATCGGTTGCATCAAATTCTTCTTGAGTATAGTTGAAGGTAGTAGCTTTAAAATTGAGATCTTGGTTTGGATCCTGTTGGGTAGTTTTCTTGAGATATCTTCTAGTTTGCTCTTTCATAATGCTATATGATACATTAAAAGTCTTTATTATTCGCTCCAAATCCTTGCTCTTGATTTTGGCTACTTTCATGACACATATGATTGCATCTTCAAAATTATGGGTCATACAAGACACAAATAGTGCTCATTCTCTTTGGTCTAGTTCTGCAGTGTATGGCATTGGAATGTCATTGACTTTTGTCTCATGATGATCTTGTGTTGGTGATTGAATGATGGGGGAAGAAAGAGGACTTACCTCAATCTCTTCAGTAGCTAGAGTTTTTCCTTGCACTATTGGTGTCCCCATGTTCATCCGTTGAGTTACTTTATCACTCGAAACCTACATTAGCTGAGCTTGTAATTCTACAATGATTTGATCTTGATCTTTACTTTGCCTTTGTACTTCCTCAAGATCTTCTTTGACTCTGTTGCTTTCACATAGCTCTTTGAGTTGTTCGGCATCCTGCTTGCATTGCTCTGTGTATTGATTGATGACTTCTTTCTAATTTTTCCTTAGTTCCAACGGTTCTTGAGAATACTTTGAATCCCATTGTGCACACAAAATTTGTTCTATCTTTAACTCATCTTCATATGCATCTAATTGTGTCTTGAGGCTTTGAATTTATTCATTGCATGATGTGAATGCATCAATTGGTTGATTCAATAATAGTAATTTCATTAATTCTTTATTTCTACTTCTTAATATATACTTTTATCTACATCTCCAGAAGTTTTCTTCTAGTAGAGAGATGTGCCTTTTTTGCTTCACATTGATCATATTTCTTTTGGAGATCTGTATTCTCTTTTTGCACTTTTTCATAGTCTTGCTTCATTTTTGTGAGTTGGGGTTTTTTAAGTAGCATTCTCGATGTTCAATGAGTCGACTCTAATGGTTGCTACTGTTAATTCTTGTTTTATCATCTCTAGTGCTTATTGGGTCTTTAGTACTTGTTCTGATAAATTCTCACTCAATGTCTTCAATTGATTCTTCTCTACATGAGCTTTCTCATATTCCTTTTTAGCTTCCACTAACTATTGTTGGGTGTCCATGGCACTTTGAATCATGTGAATGATTATTGGTTTAAGTGGTGCCATGTCCATGTTGAGCCATGTTTTAGGTATGATAGGATATTCTCTAGTTAGCACATCTTTGACTTTGCTAGTATGCACTATTTCATTGAATGGTTGTTGGATCTATGATTGGATACAAAACTCAGCCTTTTTCTTCAAAATAGCCTTAAAACTACTGCCTTCATGATGCACGTCCATGGGCGACAGCTCTGCTATAACCCTTCTAGGAATGATAGGCTCATCGGTCTTTGTTTTTATATATGCTTGAGCTTCCTCCTCGGGGTGGATAAAAGTTTTGACTTCTTCAGAAGTGATTTCTTGAAATTGAAATTTTGTAGTGTCATTGATTTGAATAGTAAAAGTGTTATCTGGTCTACGAGTCCTTAACACTTCTTTTTCCATCACACTCTCTCTCATTTCATTTGTCTCACTCGTCACTTCTTGTTGATCCACCATCTATTCCAATTCATTTCATCGAATCATCATTAATGTCAATGTTCAAGTCAGCATTGATCATTGATTGATCATCCTTCTCATTCAATCTTGAGCGTGAACTTGAATTTTCGAGGCCCAATTCCTTATAATGATTGATTTTAGATATCCTTTTTCCCCTCTATTTCTTCCCTTTGGCCTCATCATCTTCTTGTAATGATGTCCACCTTTCCATGTATGTATTAGTGGCTTGGAGGGCTTCTTCCAACTCGGCTTCTTTGAGGGTTGAGCTTGAGTTAACTTTTGGACCATATACAGATGGAGGGGTTGCAACTTCTTAAAGGTCTCTCATTCTCTTTGAACATCTAATGGCAGGTTGGGTACCGGTACCTGCCTCATCCATAGTCACCATGCCATGGTTCTTCTTTGGGATAGTAGCTTATTTGAAGTACTTTGCCATTTCTAAGGTAGATGGCATTTATCTTAGATAGTCACGTATGTTCCATGCATGATCTATCAAAACTATTAAAGCCATGCTACCATTCAAAAACTTTCTAATCCCCTATTGCTTTTTAGCTTCAAAGATTCATTCTTGCACATACAAGGTCAGATTAATTTAATTGCCAATCTACTTGACTGTATGACATAATAGTTTGACTACTATCTTTTGCGGCATTGTTTATCTATGCATGCTTGGAAAATAGAAGTGTCGGTGTACCAATTGCACTTCCTCGTCTATGTCCATTTGGTTGATGTCCATGAATGTACTATTCTTTGCTTAATGGAATTCATTTTTTAGATCCATAATACCATCTTTAACCCATCCAAATGCTTCTTTGATTGATTCATAAGTGAAGCAAATGATTTTCTATTCCCCTTGTAAATCCATGACTTTAGCTTCTTGTATAGAAGGCTTCTCGGATGTAGGATGAAACATATTCATGAATTGTCTGCATCACTCAATGCCTGGTTTGTATATTGGAAGTTTCAAGTAAGCTTCAATTCCTACTTTCATCTAGGTATCGACTGTTCTTGGTAGCTCGTGTAGTATGTGGAAATCCTGATCATCATTGGATATTGATGTTCATGATCCATGATTCTGATGGTAATGAGAAAGAGGTGTTCACCAATTAGTTGGTCATCCTGGAACCACTGACCTCTTTCCTTAACTCAACACTCTAATATGTTGACTTTGACCAGTTTGACTTTGGCCTTTTGACTTTGACCAGATTGACTTTGACCAATATGACTTTGATGGGCTCAACACACATATGCATACACATACACATACACATACACAAACACATACACATACACATACACATACACATACACATACACATACACATACACATACACATACACATACACATACACATACACATACATGTACAGGTACACGTACACGTACACGTACACATACACATACACATACACATACACATACACATACACATATGCATACACATACACATACACATACACATACACATACACATACACATACACATACACATACACATACACATACACATACACATACACATACACATACACATACACATACACATATACATACACATACACATACACATACACATACACATACACATACACATACACATACACATACACATACACATACACATACACATACACATACACATACACATACACATGCACATACACATACACATACACATCCACATCCACATCCACATCCACATCCACATACTCATACACATACACATACACATACACATACACATACACATACCCATACCCATACCCATACCCATACCCATACACATACACATACACATACACATACACATACACATACACATACACATACACATACACATACACATACACATACACATACACATTCACATACACATACACATACACATACACATTCACATATGCATACGCATAGGCATACGCATACGCATAGGCATACGCATACGCATACACATATGCATATGCATATGCATGCGCATACGCATACGCATGCGCATATACACATGCGCATACGCATACGCATGCACATACGCATGCACATATGCATATGCATACGCATACGCATACACATACGCATACACATGCACATACGCATACGCATACGCATACGCATACACATACGCATATGCATGCGCATACACTTACACATACACATACACATACACATGCACATACACATACACATACACATACACATACACATGCATACACATACACATACACATACACATACATATACACATACACATACACATACACATACACATACACATACACATACACATACACGTACACATACACATACACATACACATATACATAAACATACACATGCACATGCACATGCACGTACACATACAGACACACACAGATACACATACACAGACACATAAACATACGCATACACATACACATACACATACACATACACATACACATACACATACACATACACATACACATACACATACACATACACGTACACATACACATACACGTACACATACACATACACATACACATACACGTACACATACACATACACGTACACATACACATACACATTGACATTCACATACACATACACATACAGATACACATACACATACACATACACATACACATACACATACACATTCACATACGCATACGCATAGGCATATGCATACGCATACACATACGCATACGCATATGCATGCGCATACGCATACGCATATGCATGCGCATACGCATACGCATATGCATGCGCATACGCATACGCATATGCATGCGCATACGCATACGCATATGCATGCGCATACGCATACGCATATGCATGCGCATACGCATAGGCATGCGCATACGCATACGCATGCGCATACGCATACGCATGCGCATACACTTACACATACACATACACATACACATGCACATACACATACACATGCATACACATACACATACACATACACATACACATACACATACACATACACATACTCATACACGTACACATACACATACATACACATACACATACACATAAACATACACGTACACATACACATACACATACATACATACATACACACATGTACACACACATCCACATCCACATCCACATCCACATAGGCATACACACATACATACACACATCTACACACAAACACATCCACATCCACATAGACATACACACATATACATACACATACACACAAACAAAAATAGTTGGATATTTAGACAGTAAAACTTTCAATTTATAGACATGCATGTGGATGTGGATGCGGATGTGTATGTGTGCATGTGTAAATGTGAGTATGTGTATGTGTGAATGTGTATTTGTGTGATTGTGTATGTGTATTTATATGTATGTACATGTATATCTGCATATATGTGAATATGCATGTGTAAATGTGTACATGTGAATGTGTATATATGTATGTATTGAACGAATTAATATCTTATGAGGAGTTCAAAATCAGTGACTTAGGTGAGCTCATAAATTTCCTAGATATGTAGGTCATATACATAGATGAAGAACGAAGTGACCATGATAGTGAAGCTCCTAGTGTGCCATGATGACGACCTGATAGAACCCCTAATCCTTTGCCAAGATTGGTTATACGATCACTCGATGGACCTAAATCTTAGTCAAGGCTCCTTGCAGATTGGAACCTTAGGTAAGCAGCGAGTGATAGTGCTTGACTTATCTAACAAAACTCCACATGAGGTATGTAACCCTAGACCATATGAACTGCATGAGAAGGAGGACCGGAAGATCTTTGGCTAGATAAGTCACGTTACGTCTACACCAACCCACGTGGGCTTGTCGATGGACAATTGCCATTCAAAAGAACGTCAACAGATTTTCCCCTGTTCTTCCTGCAAACTAGAAGGGGTCACCACCCAACAGCTCGGTCAAATGGGGACCATCAGCACTCAGGTGGACTGCATGAGTGGAAAAATGGGCACAACACCCTACAGTGCCCATCCTTCCACACTTACTGCGGACTAGCCTAGATCTATGGTACAAAATGCCGCACTTCCTAATGGGCAAGTTTCGCAAGTGTTGGACCTCCCTTCTTTTCCAAAGAAGAGTGTCAATCTGACCTCTCACCCTCAACCACAACTAAGGAACCCAAACCGATGAGCATACCAGACAACACAAAGAAGGCAGCACTATCAGCATCACAAAGCAAGCGGCATGAGACAAGTATGGGTGCCAAAAGGACAGAAAGCATCGATAGTTTTCAACAATGCAGATAATGATAAGACTAAGTTTCAGCAAAATCAGAGGCAATATTCAACATCTCCTCGACCTTCTTCGACCTCGATGAAGCTTCGATAGATTTGGATCACCAAGAATTACTTAACCAACCGACCCACACCCATGGAGATTTGGGTACCCAAACATTGTATTATAACCCAACACTCAAGCCATGTAACATATACCCCTTAGAAATCTCCTCATCCCTCAACACCACAACATCCAATATCACCTTTTGTTCCTCAGCAGAAGCATATCACCCACTCAACAACCCTTAGGAAATGGATACCGAAATGTATCCAGAAGCCTCCTCATGACTCGTTTCCTAACATTACCCCCATCCCGAATAACCAATCCCCTTGTAATAGTTCTTTCACAATTGAACTTTGTATAAACTCAACAACACTAACCCAACATCACTTGTAATAACATCTCATCAAACAATGTATGCACTATCTAAAGCATGTAGGTTTCTAGAGACTTGCATTAGTTTTTCAAAAATCATTCCATAAACCACCTCACAACACTCGGTACACAGGTTACACATCAGTTATGAAAAGGGATTGCTCATCATGCACACAGAAGGATCGTTTGAGGCTAGCCCCAGTGCACCTATGGTCAATGTTGGCAACTTGCTGGCTAAGCCACATCCTACGTCACAACCACTAGAATTTCAAGGCTTCCCAAGACCAATGTACCGAAAAAGTTCACCGTAATTCTCATTGGTTTCAAGGTTTAGCAGGACCTTTAGCAGATGCGGACATTATTTTTGATGCCATGCTGACTTTTGACAATCATAAGTGGGGCAAGTATCAATTTTTCTCCAGAGAATTTGAAACACTTCAAAACTTAGAAGAGTTAAAGCACGTTTGGGCTAGAGCTAGTTTTACGGAATATTTCAGTGATCCATTACCCAAACCCGATTTTTATATATGCTACTATCCGATAACTACACCTCAAGCCTCCGAGAATAAGGACTTGCCTAGAACTTTCATTCTCCCATCTTTGGTAAATGACCCACCATACAAGAAGTTCTATCTTTCAAAAGATCTCATTAGGGCAACAATTAAGATCCACGGAACTCACACACCGACAGAGCGCAAAAGGCTGATTCCAGAGCCGATGAAGCGTGGTGATGTTGTGAAATGGGAAGACATTTCAGCTATTACACTAGAACTCTCTAAGCCATTATGCATATGTCTGCAACACTTTGCATTCCCAGCTTAGGACTGCTTCATTATTCCTCACAAGCGTATTTGGTACGGATTATACTTAACTTGTATTGGGCCCCAAACCATAGATCTGGCTAGTTGGATTATCGAGAAGTTGTATTTAGCTAAGCATAGATGGGAAAGAAAACCTGTCATCCATGGTTGTTGCACTCTGGCTCGAATTGTTTACATGTGTTTGGCATATGATTTGCCCATAGAACGCGCAATGACTAGCGAGGAGTTAAAAACATTCAAAGGAATGACCAAAAAGTCTAGGAAAGCTAGCAAGGGACAGGAAGGCAAATGCATGCATGGTTCTATCCCGTGCTTGCAAGTTCGAGAGTCCCCGTCACCTCAGCAGTCCCCAGAACAGTCACCAATGGAATCCCCTACACTTGTACAGCCCATCCGTATATGCCTGTCACGACCTGTTATCACAGAAGGTACTACTAGTACGTCGATTTCTCAAGCCACCACAATTCAGGAACCGACCACCTCAGCAGGAGAACTTCCCACCATCATCGGTGCGGAAGCATTCACTTTCCCTTTACCTAACTTGGAAGCAGAACCTATGAACACCACCTTTGACTTTGAAATGCATGATGCTTTCTCGAGTGATTTCAAATTTTCAAAAGGGCAACTCTTCTCACAGGAATATGAACATCCCAATTACCCTACCACACCCCCTGATCAACCACAAGAGCAAGTAGTCTCCAGCTAAGAAGAAGAGAGGACAAAAGCTGACAATGAAGACGGTGATGATGAAGCCAGATAGGACAGCCAAGACTCTCAAGAAGATGTGGAGAATGATGAACAAGAACATCAAACTGAGACACAAGGCAACACAAGTACGCATGAAGACGAACGTTTGAAGCAGTTTCCTACACGTTGGCAATCAAAAAGCTATACCACACCATGCAGGCAGTTTGGGCATGCAGACAACTCTCCGAAGAAGAAAGTTGCGATTTTAGAGCAAGAACTCGCTACATGAGGATTCGAAGAAGCTTACATTTAAGGCTTCAGAGATTTGGTTAAATCAATCGGAACAAATGAAGCACGTCACTATTTGCAGAGGAAACCACTACCAAAGTTCGACCCATGACGAATCCATTTGCTATCCAAACCAAGTGAATATTTTCGCGTACCAATAGATGCCCAATCCTCACACCAGGCGAGAGAAGCACGACTTAATCTGAAAGACACTATTGAAGAAGTGACCATAATCATTGACTCCCTGCCTCATCATTCTACTGTAAATACCACTACTATTGTCAAAGTACCCACCACTCCACCTGCTCCTCTTTCACCTCCTGCCCCTCCACCCTCTCCTGTACACCCTACCTCTCCTAGACCATCCATGTTCCTTGATGATGTGGTTGCAGAAGCCCTAGTTGCCTCAACCCCACAAACTCTTCTCGCAACCCTTCCACCTATCCTCCCTTCCCTAGCTCCCACCATTCCATCCAACCCATTTCTCACTCCATCCTTTCCTTCTTTCCCGACGCCTCCCAGACCTCTGTTCCCATTTCCCCCTCCCATGAACTTTTCACCCATCTCACCTCCCCCCCCACTGTATTCCCTCTATCCTCCCCTCTCCACCAAGCAATACGAGAACCCAACCTGTAAATTATTCTTCAACCTTTGTAAATCCTATATTCACACCCACTCACGCACCGACTATCATTCCACTCTTCACAGTCACTGCACTCAACACCACGTCCAGTGACATGGACATTTCATCACCCGCCGCACCATCACTCACCTCATCTATTTCACCACCCCATTTAGGCACGTCACACTTCTCCACGATCGCCACTGCATCCACTTTCCTATCCCTTTTTCCCTTTCCCCCTGCATTAACAACCACACCCACAACATCTTCACTCACTCCACCGTTAATATTGTCACCCACAATCGACACCACCTTCCACAATATGTTGTCTTGCATGACACAAATCCAAGATCAATTCGCATCTCTTGGGACCAGCTACCAAACACTACAGAAAACCACTACAGATTTACAGGTGCAACTAAACTCTTTATCCATCGAGAATGCCTCCCTTTGCATGCTATCAAGTGCTACGCAAGGCCTACAATACCCTCAAACTAGAAAGTGAACACAAGACGAAGGATGCCATTACGGATATCGGCAACCTATTACGTGCTCAAACAATAAAAAATGCGATCCTCACTCAAAATATGGGACTGTTACGACACCACCTTGCATCAGCCAAAGAAGAGAATCAACGATTGCAGGAACAAAATAGAGAAAACCTTGAAGCAACCTTAGATCAACCAGATGAACCTCTGAGTCCCTGCCGCTTTAAAGCTGTCCCCTCTAAATCTATGAAGATATTATTAGAAGATCATGCCAAACTCCTAGAAGATTATGAAAATATGAATGAAGCATATCAAAAACTCAAGGATGACCATAAAATGCTATAGTTACAAACACCTGCACAGCAACCACCACCAGCTCCTGAGGTCACGCCTCCAGAGATCATAGAAGAACTCAATACGTTATGTGCTCAAGTACTTACTCTTCAAGCGCAGATTGTTTTTTTCCCTAAGCCCCCCAGGCCTGATTCCCCACCTGAACTCCCAAATGATGAAGAAATGGTGACTATCCCGGTGGAGGAAACTTATGAAGAGGCCTACGAACCACAACCCATCCCAGGCGGACATGTCATGGCTAAAGGTCAAGACACTTTTGAACTCCTTACACCCGCATGGATGAAGTCAGTAGAAGAACTTGGACAGACCCACTCAACACGGGTGGAGGCACAATTACATGCCATGGCTATGATAGAGGAATGCATTTTACAATCACCTTACTTTGCTCACTTGGACCCTCGAAGGCATATCTCAAGCCATGAGATTCAATATAAACCGTATTTCATGCTAATGGAAGAATATCAATTGGTGATAAAAAAGGAGAAAGACAAGAAACCATCCCATGCCACGTAGTTTGAACCTGACAACTTACCACCGGAGGCACAGAGCAATGAAATCTTTCAACTTGGCACCAAGAGTTGTTACAACACTATCGAGAAACGATGAGCACATGGGTCAAGGCACCATTGCATTTGAAGTATAACCCATGCTGGGGACCGATCCCAAGACGCTGCTCTTGGAAGGCATTCACAATCAGATTTCAGAATAATAAGCAGTGCTAGGACTAGCTTAATTATCCGTATTTCACTCCGCCCCATGGACCACCCATTGTCGGATACATGATGCCACGATTCGCCACTGGCTCCCCCACTTATGCCGTATGGATGATGTTGCTACACATATGATAGTCAAAATATTTGATATGATGTAGATTGTATTTAAGATCTTCCGCCACGTCAAAGCACCACACGTTAACACCCCGAGATTCGATCATGGTAACCAGGACTTAGCCTATGATATGAGCACGACACCATTGCTCTGGGTGTGCTATGCTTGGCACTACCAAATCAAGTATTTACCGGCCTATTATAAGACAACATTTGAAGAGATGTTTACAATCGGATTTTGGGAGTACCATTCCGAGGTTTTCATAAGTAGGCCCACACACCTACTTCAATTGTTTGCCTGTGAACAACTCGTGTACTCCATGCACTACAGACTCCCATGACCAGATGAACCTCAACCCATAGATTGGGAAAAACTAGAAGGTGATCTTGCAAGAGGTTTTCACATCGCAGAGCACACCCTCGCTCATGACCTCCTACAAAACTATATCCGACAGACCCCGCAACAAGGTTCTGTCGAGGAGGACAGACTCGCAAGGGAGGGGGGTGTTGGCAGTAGCCAAAGGCATAGATGATGAGGAAGTATGTGAAGGTGGATTACAACGAAGTAGTGGGGAGCCAAGCGGATTATTTTTTCAAAGAAACATGTTTTTTATTACTTGTTCAAAACCCTCAATAGTGATTTTCATCACTCTTGTCTCATATGTAACATAGAACAACCACTTTTGTAATTAGTAGATCCATTTTTTGCAAGCCAAGGAGTTCACGAGCTTGAGGAGCTTAGGTAGAACGAGCCTACCAATTTTGGCTATTTTTAGACCTCGTTTAGACCTTCAAATAGTACATAGAACCTATTTTTTAACTATGCCGGACACTAGATGTGAAACCGGTCAAAACTAGTCAATAAACTATAAAGAGAGCTAGAGAGCTCATTTTTGAGGTTAGATAGTATGAGCTAGTGTAGACTTGTATGAGCTACCAAGAGCTTCAGCTTGTAAGAGCGATCTAGAGTAATAGAATCTATTTTTCAACCTTCCATTGTGTCTTGTTTGTCTCTTCCTTGTGTGTGTGTGTATGTGTGTGTGCATCTCTATGCTTCTCACCTTCACTCCCACTACATCTCGCGTTCACGATCTTCATATCACTCCTATCTCTTCCATAGATTGACATTAAGGAGGTGGAGCTTCTTAATGTGGTGCTTACCATTGTGCTAGAGCAACAAAGGAAGCAATTACAATCACAACTATAACCAAGGCTACAACAACAATTATCAAGGAGGTTCTAGAGGAAGAGGAGATTATAAAAACTACACAAAAGACCAAGAAGACTCTCTACTCATCATGAGAACATGACATCCAAGCAAGATAAAGATGATGAGCATCTTTTCTATATTGATTTAGGTTGTTCCAATCATGTGGTTGAAAATGTAGCATTGTTATCTGATCTTGAAGAACCCAAAGGGAAGCATGAAGTGCAGACAGGTGATGATACTAGACACTCTGTCAAGAAAATTGGAAATGTCAAAGCTTCTGATGGTAACATGAACCTCTTAAGTAAGGTTTTATATGTGCCAACTATAACAAAAAACCTAATCAGTGTTGGACAGATTGTTGAGAAAGGCTTACATGTCAGATTCACAAGGCATGGAGCACATGTGGAAGACCCTCAACAAGGCTTCAAGAGGATTGCAAAAGGTGAGAAATCTAGTAGATCATTTACATTTGAGATTGAAGACACTAAGAACATAACACTCTTCAATTACAAAGATCAAACTCTATCTGAACTTGAGATATAACATAAAAGGCTAGGTCATATAGGAGAAAGAACACTAAAGAAAATATGCAGGGATGAGAGTGTGCTTGGTATCCCCAATGTGTCCAAGCAACACGTGATATACAAATGTGGAGCATGCCAATTTGGCAAAGCTTGTAGGCAACCATTCAACAGAAAGGGGTACATGTATGAGGATTACTTAGAGCTTGTACACACTGATGTGTGGGGTCCTAGCAAAGATCCTTCAATCTTAGGTTTAAGGTACTATGTTTCATTTATAGATGACTACAGTAGATGGACAATCCTTTATTCCATGAAGCATAAGGATGAAGTATTTACATGTTTCAAAAAGTATTTGGCATTGGTTGAGAACCAAACAGGTAGAAGCTTGAAGAGGATGAGATCTGATGGAGGTGATGAGTACTTTTCACATGAATTCAATTTATTCTTATAGGATAGAGGTATAAAGAGAGAATTCGCAACATGATATACTCTTGAATTAAATGAAGTGGTAGAGAGAAGGAACAGGTTGATAGTAGAAGCTACAAGGTCAATGTTGAATGAGAAGAAACTACCCAATTACCTATGGGTAGAGGCTGTTTCTACAACCACTTACTTGGTTAACAGGCTCCCATCCAAATCCTTGGATGGAATGACAACCTATGAAGCATGGAATGGCAGGAGACCCTCATTGGACCATTGCAAAATATTTGGGTGCATTGCTTATGCACACATTCCTTGACAAATTAGAGGGAAACTTGACCCTAAAGCTGAAAAAGTGTATATTCATTGGCTCTGAGCGAAACCAGAAGGGTTATAGGCTATACAATCCCACTAACAAAGGATTTATAGTTAGTAGAGATGTAGTGTTTGATGAAAATAATTCATGCTTTTAAGATGATTGCAAGGAGATCAATTTCGCTTATGATTTGGAAAGTGATTTTCCAACTCTCACTCAAGAAGATCAACAATCATCAGAAGATATCAATTCAGAGGATGAAGAGCAAATGGATTTCAAGGCATGTAAGTCAAGAGGCAAGACCAAGGTCAAGCAATTGGAGGACATTCTAGAGTCCTCCAATCAAGCACTCAAGAGATCTCAGAGGGAAAGTAAAAAGGCCATAAGGTATGGTTATGACACATCCTTAGTCACCAAGCATTCTATGTATATCACTAAAGACTGTATGAAAAAAGAACCTTCTTCATTTGAAGAGGAAAATAAAAAGAAATAATGGAGAGAATCCATGCAGGAAGAAGTTGAAGCACTACAAGAGAACAATTCTTGGGACTTGGTTCCTAAGAAGCCAAGCATGAAGGTAATAGGATCCAGGTGAATATATAAAATCAAGAAAAAATCAAATGGTTCTATAAATAGGTACAAGGCAAGGTTAGTGGCAAAAGGGTTTGCTCAAACCCATGGAGTGGATTATGAAGAAACTTTTTCACATGTGGAGAAGATGCCAACAATTAGGGTTTTGGTAAGTATTACTGCTTCTAAGAATTGGAATCTATATCAGTTAGATGTCAAGAATGCATTTCTAAATGGATGGATCTCGGAAGAAGTGTATATGGCACAACTACCAGGGTATGAAGATAGGGACAAACCGGGTTTTGTATGCAAGCTAAGGAAGGCACTCTATGGCCTTAAACAAGCTCTTAGAGCTTGGAATCACAGGCTTGTTACTTATTTGCAAAATCAAGGATTTGTGGCTAGCAATGTAGATTCTTCTATATTTATAAAGAAAACTAAGTCAAAGGTTATCTATTTATGTGTCTATGTGGATGACATTATCATCATAGGGAATGATGCTAATGGCATCAAGCAGGTTAATGCTCAACTAATGGAATAATTTAAAATCAATTATCTTGGTTTGTTAGCATATGTTCTTGGCCTAGAACTTGTGTATACAGATTCTGTGTGTTTATTACTCAAAGAAAGCATATCCATGATGTGTTGGTAAAAATTCAAGATGGAGAATACCAAACTTGCAGGTACACCCATGGAACTCAACCATAAGCTTAGTTCTCATAAAGGAGAACTTCTTGAGGATATTACCGATTACCAAAAACTTGTTGGGAGTCTCAACTATGCAACCCTAACAAGAGTAGACATTGCTTATGGAGTAAGTACATTAAGCCAGTTTATGCATGCACCAAGAAAGCCTCATATGGAAGCTACCAAGAGGGTGCTAAAGTATCTCAAGGGTACCATAAATGAAGGGATGTTTTACCCCTTCACTTTTGACTTAGACATAAAGATGTATTCTGATGCAGATTGGGCTGGCTCCAAGGATGATGGGAGGAGCACCTCAGGATACTTGTCTTTTGAAGGTTCAAAGCTAATATCATGGTCATCTAAAAAGCAACCAACTGTGGCTTTATCATCTACGGAGGAAAAATATAGAGGCTTATTAAATGCAACTTAAGAGGCTATGTGGCTCAAGAAACTCTATACAGATTTGGGGTTACACTCTTACACTCCAATAATTTTTGGAGACAACACTAGCTCACTTCATTTGGCGGCGAATCCTGTATATCATGCAAGGACTAAGCACATTGAAGTGCACTATCATTATGTAAGGGAGAAATTTCTTAGCAAGGATATTCAATTATCCTATGTATTAACTCATTTAGAATGTGCAGATATACTCACAAAATCTCTAGATGGGACCAAGATAAGTAGGTTCAAACTAATGATTGGTTTGTAGGAGATCAAGGAGGAATGAAGATCAAGCATGTTAGGCTTGAGGGGGAGCTATTGGTGCAAGATAATCCAAGCCCACATACTTGGATGATTAGCATATTGCGCACAGAACCTTATATGATCAATCCCTTGTAAAATCAAGTACATTTACCTTTGTAAAACAAGCATCAAATCTTGATTCATTTGGTAGTTGATTTATGAGAGAATATATCCTATAGTTTTGGATTTACTTTTAGGTGAACTTTTGAATTTGAATTCAAAGGTTGGCTCCAAACTCAACTATAAAAGGAGGATCAAATGGGCCGCATGATATCTCGACTTGAGGAGATCATTTGGGAAGGATACATTGTAATTTCTGAGCTCACTCCATAGTGCATTCATACTTCTCACATTGTGAAATTGATTATTGCCAATGGCATTGTATTTCTACATGATTTAATACATACATTATCATTACATCTTCACTTCACTTGTTTGCCATGACTACATCAGAATAGTGATCTTTTTAGAGCTTGTTCTTAGTGCACGATTAATCATTTGTCGTGATTTAAAGCATGATAGATTCAATATACTGTCTACTATATTGCTACCAAATCTCATTATCATTGCTTCTCTGAATCGTGAGATATTATCAGTTCATTACTCTCTGGTCTGTTGACTGGTGCATCCTGAAAATGTCGGGCATGTCCTATGATTTGCTAAACATCATACTCAGCATGTCATTCATCACTTTTGTTGAAATCACTCATGATTGGTAGCTGTCTAAGTTAATTAAACATTACCAAAAGGAATTAGGCTAACTACTACTATGCTCAGAGCACTGTTCAATATACTAAACATGTGTAGAGATAAGAATAGCAAGTTGATTACCTTGGATCAATTTCCTATCTATTTGTTTTGATCCATTGATTAGTGGATCATGTTCCAAAGAAGATAGGTGATTATTTATGATCATTAATAGGCTAAAGAGGCCCACTACACTCTCGAGAAATTCTTCTTGGCTGGTGTGAAGTAGGTTTAAGCAACACCATTTCATCTCTGAGGATTATCCACCATCTCCACCAACAATTATCACCATGTTCAAACAACAAATTCTACCTAGGTCTACTTGGAAATGGGTACCTAAAGAGCCCTAAATACCAGTAGATTGATTTGAGACACATATAAAATCCACCAATGTTAAGATTTGTAACCCCATAAGGTCCGTTTGGCAGATCAAACCTTGTACTAAACCCCTTGACCCAACCATGTAAAAATCCCCTTGGAGAGTATATATGCATTTTGAGTACAATGCACATCTAGAGTATGCACATAGGGAAGTGACTAACCCCTTAATAACCAGTCACATTCACACCCACTTCATTGAAACTAACCTACTAAACACGTTGAATATCATGTTGGTATTGTAAAGGGGACAAGGCATCATCTAGTTTCCACTGCAATGCTAATATGATCTTGTTACTTCTAGCAAATTTAAGCGCAACCATGTTAGCTATGAGAACTGCTGATCTCTATGCACTAAAACACTTTTATTCTGATGGAAGTTACACTTCTGTCTTAAATGTTTGTGCATTTTTACAGGATACAAAATGAGGGGAAAAAATTCATCAGGAAATATCCAGCACTAGGTTACTAGGGCAAAATATTGTACTTGGAAATGCATTGGTTTGTATGTACATTAGACTTGGCTTTGTGGAAGAGGCACTCCTTGCCTTTAATCAAATACGTGACCGTGATGTCATTTCCTAGACTGTAACTATCAATACATGCACTCAAAATGGCCAGAGTGATGTTGCACTAGAAATGTATCATATGATGTTGATGGATCATGTGGAGCCAAATATCTTCACTTTTTTGTAGTTCTCTCCACTTATGCAAAGTCGAAATTCGCTATCAGGACAAATTGTTCATTCATAGATTGTTAAACATGGTTTTTTGATTGGGCTTTAATTAGCGAATGCCTTATTTTATATGCATGGAAAATGTGGTTGTCTTCTTGAGGCTTACAATGTTTTAAGCAAATGCAACAACGAGATGTTGTGACTCGGACTACAATGATGGCAGCGTTTCTTGAAGAAGGTGATGAAATGGAGGTATTTGTCTTGCTTGATGAGCTGAAAAAAGAAGGTATCAAGGTTGATGATTCAACATATGCTGGCTGTTATTCTCAAAGCTTGTGCTACCATGTCTTTGTGCTACCATGTAGTCTTGTGGGTCACGTGGAAGAGGTTCATTCACTCTTTGTGAGTATGGACATAGCTTATAGTGTGAAACCAAATTTGGTGTGTTGCTTTTGCATGATTGACCTTTTAGTTGTACAGGGCACATAGATAAGGCAATACATTTGGTCCAACAGTTTCCCCTCTCTGATAGTTATAATATTTGACTTAGCATATTAGGTGCTTGTAAAAATGGGGGTTCCTTAGACATTGCAGACATTAGACATTGCAGACATGGTTTTACAAATATCTTGAAGTACCGGAGATCTAGCGGGCACAGGCGGGGAGGGAGGGTTTTTATTTTGTCTTTCGTTTTTTCTCTCCTCTTTGTGGTGGTTGTGCAGGTACACAGAGGTCGTGTAGGGGGAGGGTGGTGGTCTCCCACCCTCGGAACTATCAAAAAGTGGGGAAGGTCCTTGAAGGATGCACGGGGGAGTATTCGTCACTCGTGAATATCAACAGACAAGGGAGGACCTGGGAGTTGGACAGACAAAAGAGAGGAGGGTAGCATTGCTTGGGGGACATATCCGGGAAGAAAGCGGCATCAAAGAAAAAGGGGGCTTGAGCTCAAGGCTTGTGCTTCTGAGACAATTGTGGTAGCTACTTCTTGAAGTAGTATATGACAGACCGCATCGATTCCCATGAGACGAGATCTGGGAACCTTTGGGTTACTTCGTAGGAGCTTCTGCGAGTTCATGGATCTCTAAACATCTCGCAACTTGCATGGAGTGGGAGGTGCTTTGGAGTAGTTTTGGGCCGGGCCTAGCGGGGGCTTGTTTTGGGAGCAGGATGGTGGTTCTAGGTTGATGCCATTGCATGCAGATCTTCTACCATCAATTTTGTTCATTAACTTCCATGAATATTTGCATCTTTTGTAGCAGTAATGTTCAACTGTGTGAAACAAGATGATATTCAGGACTTTTCCCCATATGATGATGGTGAAGGATACAACATCTATTTGGACAAGGGTGTGCACAGGTAGTTACAAAGCATGATATCTGTTGAAGATAGGGATCGAGGTCGAGCTGCTATTGGCATGAACTCCCTATGATGCTTCTCTTGAGAAGATAAGGCTGCTCTTCAATCTTAGTACTGATCCTTGGCGTTTGTCACTCAAGATCCTTGAATTGTAAGAAGACGTTAAGGGTATCGCAAGAACTATAGCGCATGTGACAAAAGGCAAAGGGAAGGCTGGCTGTAAGTAGTGTCTGATGCAACCTAAATAGTCTGAATCGATTGCAGTAGTGCTGTTGGTGTGCAATTTTGTTTACGTCACATGGTAACATGTTTTATTCATATATGGAGAAACATGATTTATTATGTAAACACTTTATCATCATCTCTTTTAGAAATGGAAGGAAGGATAAAAAGTAGAGAAGAGTAATGTATGTATTGCTTGGATCAAATACTTCTATCTAGTGGAGACATGGAACTGTGGCTTTGCTGAAAAGGTTTTGTGGTATGTATTTTTTGGAAAAAGCATTTGGGACTGTGCATGGAGGGCTTTCTCAGACGTGGTTGTAGATTGAGTGAATACTGTTAGCATTATCTACTCATCTTTTTCTCTTCATGTGGAATAGGTCAAAACAAGCCATAGGAAGATCTTGAATGTGAATTGGGCGAGTATGCAGGCTGGTGGGTATCTACCTCTTTAGAAATATTTCATTGCCTGGAACCATGGGTAGTAGTCTGAGCTCTGTGGTAATGATGTTATACGGTACCCATGGCTCCTTGCATAGCTAGAGGATAATTATTTAGGGGTCTTAATTCAGAGCATTTGTCAAATAGAGAAGCCTGATGGCCTATGGTCTAGTTCCATACATCTACAGGTATTGTGATTAGAGTATCAATAAGCGAGTTCTTAATGCATGATCTCCGAAATGATGCTTGACTTTAGTGTTTCTCGAGCATAGTCATTCCTGTGTACCCATTGTGTGAATTTTGTATTCGGGTCCTTGTGCTAGGAAGTATTGTTCAATCCTTCTGCTCAAGCTGGCTTCGAGGTGTATGTTTGGGGTATATGGTCGAATGAAGCTTTGCTCTTGATTGTCCTGGAGTTGTGAAATATCATTCAAAGGGGCGGAAACCTTTGTGTATGTATCTTAAGTGTTTCAGGTGATGCACCAAGTATTATATTGACAAGGACAGAGGAAGTTGAATGAAAAAGGGAAAAATGAAATAAATATGTATTAATGTCTACTTGTAGCCAAATCAGCCACAAGTTGAAGCACACAATTATAACAGGTCTAATGAAGATAGCATAGAGAACAAAAATAGAAAGGCAAATTTGTATACAACGAAATAGAACAGTTCCAGCTCGGAGGGTATCTTGTAGCTTGATCCTTCAAATCTTAGACTTTTAAGGTTAGCTAGATATTCATGAAACCAGGCACATGATATTTATGATGCTTTTATATAGAGCATCGTCCATCCCTTGACATGATATGTAATGAATTATCTAAGATAAGTACTGTGCTTTACAAACACTCTTAAGGAGATTCTCTGAAATTGGAGGGAAACGAGCTTCTACGAGAGAGCCACAAGGGGGTTTATAGTCAACAAATGCTTTAAAGGCTTGTGGTTAGAAAGTGTGAGAGTGAGAGAGAGAAAGAGAGGAAGAGAGTGAGAAGGAAAAGAGAGGAATATTGAAAAAGAATGAGCATGTGTGGGAGCGTGTGTGTGAGTGTACGTGCATATAAGAGACTATGGAAGTGAGAGTGAGAGTAAGTGTATGTGGGATGCAAAGAGAAAGTGGGAAAGAGTGAGGAAAGGAGGATGTATGATGGAGGGTGTGCATGAGCATATATGTGAAAGTGTGTGTGAGTAAGAAAGTGGGGAAATAAATAGGAAAAAGAGAAAGAGGGTAAGGATGAAAGAAGGAAAGAAAGAGAAAAAAAGAGGAAGTGTAGAAGAAGAGTAGGAGAGAGAAGACGTGTCAGAGAGTGTGTGGGAGTGGGAAAGAGAGTGTAGGTGTGAGTGAAAGAAAGAGAAGGAAAGAGAGAGAGGGTGTGTGTGAGAACGAGTGGGGGTAAGGGGGGGGAGAGAGAGAGAGAGAGAGAGAGAGAGAGAGAGAGAGAGAGAGAGAGAGAGAGAGAGAGAGAGAGAGAGAGAGAGAGAGAGAGAGAGAGAGAGAGAGAGAAGGGGTGAGTGTGGAGGTAAATGTGTGGGTGTGTAAAAGGGAAAGAGAGGATAAGATAGTAAGAGGAAAAGGGGAAGGAAGAGAAAGAGAGTAAGGAAGAGAGCGAAAGAGAGTGGAGAAAAAGAGAGAAAAGAAGAAAAAGAGAGAGAAAGGGAGAAAGTGAGTGATAAAGTGTGTGTAAGAGGAGAGATTGAGAGTATGAATGTGGGTGAAGGAGAGGACAAGTGGAAAAGAATGAGTGAGTGAGTGTGATTGAGTAAGAGAAAGGAGGAGAACAAGGGAGTGTGAAAGAGCATGTGTGTGAGTGAAAGGAAGTAAGTGAAAGAGGAAGTAAGAAAGAGAGAGTGAAGGAAAGAAAGGGAAGGAGAATAAGAGGAAAGAAAGGTGAGTAGGGAGAGAGAAAATCGCAAGAACCAATCTATGAATATTGGATCACCGTGTGCATGTGTATTTGGGTTTCAATTCCTCTATTTTGACAAATACATTGGGATGCAATTGTGGACTTAGCACTAGTGTTGTACCAGAACAGGACACTATAGTGTCCTTTTTTCTAATAAATTAAAAAAGTTACACATACTAATCAAATAAAATTTTGAAAAAACTTTAAAGCCCCATAAAGATCTATACCTAGATTCTCTATAAAAAAATATATATTTTTTAAAAAATAGCCTCTTTTATAACTCAAAATATAGAAATGATTGAATATGGTTGAGAAAAACTGTTTTTCTATAAACTTATATATGAGAAGAAAGAAATATCTCCATAAAACGAATTTTTCTCCTATTGGAATCATTTTTCTAATGTTAATTTATTGTCATATAATCATTTAAGACAAATCTTGGGAACTAGAAAAATCATTTTTATAATTAAAAAATTAGTACAATATAGGATGCTCATTATACAGTTATACACTTTAGCAACCTTCTAAAGGATATTGATTCATAAAAACACTAAAATGGTTTGTGTTTTATTTCAAAAACCATCCTATAGTAGTATAAAGATATGCTACATGTCTTTGAACCAACAATTTTGTATATATCTCACATATCACTAAAAATCTCAATATTTCATTGAATGGCCATAATCCTCTCTATCGAGAATAAAAATTCATCCTAAAAACTTAGGTTTTCTCAATGATATAAGGTATATATTATGAATCAAAATAATTCTATAAACATTATAAACTAATTTATATAGAAAAAACTAGTATGTTGACTTTAATCATGTAGCATATGTAATATTTCCTCATAAAATGACCTTTTCTTAGCGTACAAAAACAGTGGTATTGTTTAACTTGAAGAAATGACATAGAAATTTGACTCCTAAGTTGTCAAAAAAATATTTTTAGTTGTAATAATATCAATTAGTATTTTGATAATAAAAAATGATGCATATTCATACCATCACTTTGCAAAATAGTTCATAGATGATAAGACTGTCATATCACAAATGAGATTCATTTTATGCCATAAACCTAGTAAAATTCATTAAAAATCTCTAATTATGGATAGGACCATGTTGAAATATATAAAATAAAAGATTTATTGCATCTAGACCAATGAAAATTACAAGATCATGATTTTAATAAAAAAAACCACTAACTTACATCACTATAATTTCTACGCTAGTATTGAAATTAGCATCATAAAATTAGTGAATAAATATTAATTTTTATATCCTTATAAAAACTATATTTTTCTAAAAATACTCAACCCTTGTGCCAACATGTTGCATAGTTACATGTATAAATGGTTCCTTCTAGTAATCTAGAAAATTCATCAAACATTGTCTCTTTTTCACGACACTAAAGTGTCCAAGTACAACACTAGTGTTAGGGTAACAAAAGTGGACCTAGTACTAGAAGTTTGAACAAAATACCATTGTGCATAAGCATAATCTCTTGGGCATAGGACCTTAACATTTTGACGATCCTGTTGGGGATCCAGAGAGTGATTGCATCTTGAGGGAGAACTAGGCTTGGCAAGTTACGAGAAATAGAACCAAGATAACTAGATATAGGTGCAATTATTTGCATGTTTCCTAGGGTGAAGACCTTATCCATTTGGTGATCCTACTCGGATTGCTTGGTATGTATCTATAAGAGAGCGCCATAGGTTTGCCTAGTGCCACATGTTGGCCTAGCTCTAGGACCCAGTGCCTAGTATATGAGCGAAGAAAGTTTTTTTTGAGGAAGAATTATAACACAGAGAGAAAAGCGAGCCGCTCGGAGGGTTGAAGCTTGAGAGAGGCGTAGACAAGAGTCATATGAAGAGTCTTTGAGTAATCGAAAACAATCAGAGGAAAGAACATATTATCGACAAAGAGTTGCCGCTCAAGTCAAGAGACTTGAGGGGATCTTGAAACCTAGGGCTTTGAACTTCTAGGAACGAGCAACATTGATATTACCCCTTTGTTTGAAATGGTTCACAGAGTTCCAGTTCATTTGGAAGATTTCCCAAGATTCTTGGGCCTCTGGGATGAGGACCCAGATCGTTTCATTCAGCTTTTTGAGGTGACCTATGAGGCTAATGAACAAGGATAACGATTGAGAATCTTTCCTACTACTCTATAGAATGAGGCCATAAATTGGTATGGGAATCTGATGCCTCAAGAGAGAGGGACATATCACATGCTTAAAGACACCTTTTTGGTTGAATTTCAAAGGCAAGGCCTCCAAGATACACTCACATAGCAGATGGATTATCTGCAGCAGAAGTTTACAAAAGCATTGATCATTACATCTAGTGAATGGAAACATTGTTCAAGAAAATGGGCATAAATGCCCCAAATGATGAGACTCTGAAAAGAAGGTTTATTGCAAGATTGAGGGATCCCATAGTTCAGCAACATATAAGCCTTAGGCATCCCCCCAATCTGATGGCTGCAAAAGAAGAAGCTAGGGTATGGGAGAAAGTCTAGTTAAGCTAGCAAAGAAGGAGAGAGCTCCTATACGAGCCACCAAAAAGACTAAGGAGAGCACCCATAAGAAATCCTGGCTATGAAAGCCTGACACTGACGAATCCAGTTTTGTCACTGCCACCAGTATGCCAGGCGAGGTTAAGCTTGCATTGACTGAGGAGCGGATTCTAGAATTAGCGATGCAAGTGGTGAAAACTGCCACACTTATTGAAGAGACATGTTGCAAAGCATGAGGTAGTGTTGGAACACGACCAAGGTGTGTTAGCTCTAACACATGGTGTGGGAAATGCCATGGATATGGTCATATAGCCACAGAGTGCCCCATGGTATCGAGATTGGTCACTGATAGATCTCCACCTAGAAGGTTTTGCACCTTTTGCAATAAGCCGAACTATACTGAGGATCGATATTATGAGAAGATGGCTTACAAAGGAAGGAGCATGCAATCTGGGAACATGAGAGAACATTCTTATATGGGATTGTTTGCTCAAAGTGAATTGCTCATACCTCGTTGGGAAACAAGGAAAATGTATGGGCATGATACTCAGTGCCAAAGAGGTGGCTACCCAAGGGGGGCAGTGCAAGACTAGAGAAGGGCTACTCCAATTCAGTGTTGGAGATGCAAAAGTTTTGAACATATCCAAGGTAGGTGTCCAAATGAAAGGAAACCTATTGGGTACATTGTGCTATGTAGGTACTACAATGGTGAAGGAAATTTCGATGAAGATTGTCCTAAAAGGAGAGTCGAAAGAGGCAAAGGGAAAGGGCTAGCTAAATCTTCACACTAGATTGAGACCTAGATTCAACCCACTCCTAAATTACGAGAATAGTTCCTACAATAGGAGTGGTATTTGGGACACCAAATCCCAATGAAGGATCAAGTTCTTTTATGCGTTTTGTGGAAGTTGACCGAGGCAAGCAAGTGCACGAGGAACCTACTATAGCAGTGGTCAGAAGAACCCAAGAATACATAAAAAAGGGTGCAGAAAGGGAGAGCAAAAATGTCACCAGAGTAATGACACCTGAGCACGGTGAAGTGGAAGAAAAGTGGAAGGACTTTTTGAGCAAGGAGAATTGGAAGAAGGGGACGAAGTAGAAATACTTCTGCTAGTGAAAAAGAAATTGGTGCATGGCATTCCTCCATTCCCCGAAAGGTTGAAGACTCCAAAATATCAAAAGGAAAAGCAAAGCGAGGAAAAAATTGATATAGTGTAGAAGCTGGCTGAAACAGAAGTCACTTTGGACATTGGTACTCTATTGAAGTGCTCTCCTATATGTAGGGAGCAATTCTACAACAAATATATCAAGAAACCCCAAAAATCTCAAGATAAAAAGAAATAAGAAAAAGAGATCCAGGGCATCATTCATTTAGAGTATCACGATGCAGATCGATTAAAATGATCTTGTGGTGACTATAGAGATTAAGGGATATGCAGTCTTAGGTGCCTAGTTGGATAGTGGGGAAGCAATCAATTTGATGATTGAATACATGATGAAGACCCTCAAAATTGCATACATGGAGGATACTCCTATGTCCCTTAGAATGGATGTCCAAACCCAAGTAAAACCTGCAAGTCTCTTGAAAAATGTGAGCACAATTTTTGGGGGACTAGAGTTTAGCATTGACTATCTGATAGTCAGAGAAAGGACCTTGGAAGCCATATTTTCAATATTATTGGGATGACCCTAGTTGGTACAAGCTAACTATGTGCATGATTGATGCATAGGCTTTATTACAATTGGGCCAAATCTCGCTCATGTGCAACACCAAGTTTCTTCAAACTCAATTGGCAAGAGGGTGATGACAACTGATGAAATGGAGAAAAAGACAAAACAAAAGGAAAAAGTAAGAAAAAGTGCGATTGAGGTTTGCTTTGAACATAGAGACTTACAAGGATTTGCTCCAAGATGGGTTCAATTCGCAGTTATCCAAACCCCAAAACACAAGAATGGGAGAGTATGAGAATTTGTTATCTTATAAAAATGATTCCACTCAAGAGCTGCTAGGCTAGTTGGCAGGTGCGAGTCAATTTGAATGCTATATGATGAATATAAACTCAAAGAAGGGGAGGATCAGTAATTCCTTAGATGTATGGACCTTATTAAAAGGATCGAACCCCGAACTGGCAACCATAGTGGATGTAAGAAACTTGAGAAGAAAAGTCACACCTCTAGAAGTTGAACTCCATAATAGATGTCAAGGGTCAGAGATGATGTTGAAAGAGAACTGAATGTATGAGAAATGGATGTGAGAGTCTAGTTGGAGGAAGTAAATCTAACTAGGGAAGGAAAATCTAAAGAAGTGTTGGCCAATGGTGCATGCATACTATTAGGGAATCAAAAGAGAGTGTAGATGGAAGAAGATGAGATGGTAGAAAGTTGGTTTTACACAGGAAGAGGAGGTAATCAGAGAGATGGCTGATCTTTACATAAGAGGAAGAAACCCTTCGAATGATGGGATTCATTCTTCTAAGGCTCATGATTAGGGATGTCATACAAAGAAGATGGTAAGAAAAGATGGTCATCTACCTTCTGGCACAAGCAAAGCACATGACTACATGATTAGTGACATGTGTGGGAAAGGCCATAAGGGCAAGGGCAAATCCAAAAGAGATAAGTGGTGTATAGACAATGATGGTTCTACCAAGGAGACAAATGATCGAAAGAGAGACCTTAGAGACAAGGGGAACCAAAATGCTTGTGAAGAGAGGACTTCCAGGCATGAGGGACTTAGGAGAAAACACACATTGGATAATGAATCGGGAAGGAGCATAGTGAGTAAAGAGTCTCATGCAAAGGGTGTTGGCAACCATGGTAGCAAACTCAAGAAGTTAGGATTAGCTTGTGTTGAATGTGTCGAGGTCATAAGTCTGAAGCCCTATGGAGATAATAATTGTGATAGTTGGCAGAACGTACAAAGGACGGTTGGAGAGATTGCATGGAGGAGATTTCGAGTGAACCATTGGATTATGGGACTCTTTATCTTGATCTAGATAATCTTACAAGAGATGTGTGTCTGGATAAGAGAGCGAAGCAACAACGTAATTCTCTTTTTTATCACAAACTTTACTTCCTATTGGTTGAGACTGTAGAAACTAATAAACCAAGTGTGTTGTTATGCAGGATCATTAGGAACTAGGCGGTAGATGGCTGATCAAGTATACCAAAATGCTCTATTTGATCTTGTGGTATATTTTGCAGATCAAGCACTAGCGAGCATGGAAATACCTGTAGAGATCCTACAAACAGAATACAGTGTGGAAGAGGCCCACTAGATGGTATGTTTCTTGAACCAAGATTGTGACATTGACTTTCCATTTCCACAATTTGAGGAGTATTTGCTTTATTGGACTGGATATGTAGAAGATCGGTATTTCTACAATGACACCACTAAGGAGATACCTAATGAGAAAAATGAAATTTATTAGGCATGGGTAGATCAATTAGTTATATGTAGCAATGATGAGGCTCCTAAAGCAAAGCCTGACTCACCTCTTGGAGGATGTTGATCATCGACTGTGAACGAGACTAGGTAGGAATTTTTAGGATGCTCGTATGCCATTACACCTGAGGAAAGGATTTAAAGATAAGATAAGGAAATCTAGTTTGGTAAGTGTATTTGTGATTAATCAAGTATATCATATAATCCTTATGCCCTAGTAAGTAATGGTGGAGAGAGGACCAACCTATGAGCTTCCATAGACATAGTCCTTTTTTGTTTTTTTGTGTATGCATGATGTGCAGGAAGGGTGGGTTAGATGCTCCTTTCTACCTCTCCCTAACTCTTAGAACTTGGGAAATGAAAAAAGAGAAGGAAAAAAAAACAACAAAAGCAAAAACAAAAGCGTGCCTATATGTACGCTAGTGCACTATGATGGGTTAGTAGGCAAGTGGAGTCATCCTAGCTAGGTGGTTAGGACTACGAGCTCATCCTAGCTTCATCATAGGCCAAGATAGTGATGTGTTTATATCTATTTTGTGCTACAGGCTATAGCAGGTTGATAGGTGAGTGGAACCATCTTGGCTGGGCAGTCGAGACTAGTTGTGTACGAGTAGATATGGGAACATCTGAGCCATGGTGCAATGGATGTGATTATGTGAACGCATGGATATAGGTCATGGTATGGTTGGTGGAATATATTGCATGTGTGAAAGAAGTTCTTGTGCATGATGACTAGGTGCAAGTAGAGAGCTTGGAATATGCCTATGTGATATGTCATGGTTGAATGTGTTGAGTGATTAGACTATGATGCTTTATGTGTCTCCACAGAACTATGCTAACTATTTGAATGAGTAACAGGTGAAAAGCAAGGTTGCATAGGGTGGAGAGTGTTGAAGCTCAAGGTCAAGGACAAAGCATGGAAGCGCATCAAGGAAGTGGAGACACAAGAAGAAGGAGCATGTAGGGAGCTCCAAGAAGCACATGTCAAATTTTCAGAAGAAATCCCTACAAATATAGTGACTTTTGTCACTAAAAACCATTGTAAATACCATTTTCCATTTTTACAACTCCATTTTGTTCAAGCCAAGGAGTCCTTGAGCTTGATGAGTATTAGATGTATCATACTACAAATTTTCATAATTTTTAGATTCTGTTTGAGCCCCCAAATAAGCCCTAGAACCTAATTTTTAACTAGGCCGGACAGTAGGTCTGGACAGGGCCAAAACCACTCAAAAACTATAAAAAGGGCTGGAGAGCTCATTTTTGAGGTTAGCTTGTTGTAGATTTCAGCTTTGTAAGAGAGTTCTTTTGTAAACGAAGATCTTCCATTGTTCCACTCTTTGCTCTTACCTTGTGCTCGTGTGTGTGTATGTGTGTGCATGCTTGTGTGCTTTCACTCATGCACTTGGGCACTTCACTTGCTCATGGTCCTTATACCGGTCCTCACGTTTCCACGGATTGACATTTATGAGGTGAATCTCCTCACGTTGGTACTTGCCATTGTGCTAGAGTGACACCAAATTTGGCGCCGTTGCCAGGGAGAGAGCTTGGAGGACGAGTGTGTGACGGTAAGACATAGAGTAGCGACGTTGGAAGGAAAAAAAAAAATCACCTTTTTCAGTTCAGTTTCTGAGTTTTTCTTCTTCATCATCTTCATCATCATCATCATCTCTTCCCACCTTCTTCCTCTCCAATTTTTCTCATTTTCGAGTGTACATTCACCTCGTTTTTCAACTATGACTGTGTGGAAGAAGTGCAGAGGGCGTTCAGAGCTAAAACGCTGAAGAAATCGCCTTGAAATCCCCTTAAAACATCAAAAATCTGAGTGGCAGTATCGCGGAGTGACAAGACCTGCGTTTGGTATCGCGGCGGTGGTATCGTGAGTTTGAAGGATGATTTTTTCATCTACAGGCTGATAGGAGTGACAAGGAGGGCTCAAGGTACACATATCTGCAAAACATTTTGAATTTGGGCTTAAAAATCTCCAAGTATCGTGACCGGTTGAGTTTTGGTATCGCGATACCAGAATTCCCGAGTATCGCGATACTTGTCGAGGTATCGTATCGTGCACACCCACTTGAGGTATCATGATACCATTCTGGTATCGTATCGTCAAGTGCTGGTATCACGATCGCGGTCGTCCCGGTGGTATCGTATCGTGGTCCACATGGTATCGTATCGTCTCGGTCTTGGCATCGTATCGTTGACCGTGCAGTATCGTATTGTGTGCTAGTTTGGTATCGTATCGTCAACTCAGTATCGTATCGTGCCCAATCTAGTATCGTATCGTGCAAAAAAGTGGTATCGTATCGTCCATAGAACCAGTATCGTCTCGTGTAAATTTTTGGTATCGTATCGTGCATCTTGTGGTATCGTATCGCGAAACACAAGCAGTATCATATCGCGATTGGAGTGGTATCATATTGTCTATAGACTGGTATCGTATCGTGAGCAATCTGGTATCGTATCGCGTGATATCCAGTATCGTATCGTGTAGTGGTCAGGTATCGTATCGTCCACTAACTTGGTATCGTATCGTCGAGTCCAGAGGTATCGTATCGTGTGATTTTTGCTATGGTATCGTGGGCTTGGTGGTATCGTCTAGCAAGTGGTATCGTATCGTGGAATTTGGTATCGCCTTGGTGGTATCGTGTGGAAAATTTGGTATCATATCACCTGTCCTGAGGTACTCCCAGAGAGGTCCTGTTTCCCTGTTTTAACCCCCAGAACCCTGAACTGGTATAACTTTCTCATACGAAATCCGTTCGGAGTGATTTTGGGCTTGTTAGAAAGCTTGTGGGGAGTACTACCAAAACTTCCACTGGTTACAGTAAAATTAATACAAGGATTATTAGATAGGGTATTTTGAAGTTGACCCTCAGGTTGGACTAGGAAGCAAGGGGTTCCACAAGATTTTGAGCAATTCAAAGGACAATTTTGGGACTTGTAGACAAGGCTTATGAACCTAAGATAAAATAGACACTTAGGAAGAGATAGATAAAGTACCAAATCACTTGAAACTAAGGTCAACTACACAACCAAGTCAAGGACTCACAACTCAGTGGTTAGCACTACGTGCTGAGTTCAAAGACGAGTGAGCTAGAAATGTCGTTTAACTAAGAGAGACTCTTGGCTTCTGAAGACATGCATAGTTCCATACCTAGGGAAGGCCTTATGTCTACAGTGGAAGGGGAATATAGGACGTCTCTTCAATACATATCCACCAACTTGCAGGGAATACCCATCTACCTTGACCAGAACTCCTCCTTGAGAGTGCCAATGTTAGGAAGTTGCACACTTTGCAGTGGAGATCATCCATCTCATGTTTGCACGAGAGAAGGATTAGGGTTATCACAACCTTACCCATATGATAGACCATCAACTCAGGAGCCTAACATGTACTCTTATAGTGAGCCGAAGTACATCAACTACAACACTGAAAACTATCCAATGAATAGACAGCCACGACCGTTTGTACCACACCAATGTAGACCATACGGGTACCCTCCTAGAGAGCAAAGCAGAGAAGTTCCTAGGTATAACCCATGTCCAGGATCACGAGGAGCATCTAGACTGTATGAACATGGAGGATATGTTCAACCTCAACCTATACTAGGACAACAATCACCCCACCCACTATCTCCGACACAAGGGCAGAACATCACAATACAAGTTGTTTGTCTTGAGTGTGGCAAAGAACAACTCCTGAGAGATTGTCCCGGACATCCCTCTAGTGCACCAAAGGTTACACCCGTTAATGTAGTAGGATTAGTAGGGGATTCAGGTTCCAATAGTGATAATGTGGCTCCTATACACGCAGTTACTAGGGCACAAGCCTTACAACAAACTAAACCAACTGAGCAATTAGAGCCAAGTGAATCAGGAGAGCCTAGTAAGAGAAGAACAAGAACATGGAAGGATACTAGAGAGAAGGCCAATCGTAAGTGGACCAAAAAGTTATCTGAACTAGAAGAACGCCTGAAAGATGCAAAAACAAAAATAGAAGATATTGCCTCTCAAAGCCCCTCGCATGTCACAATTCCATCCACACCACCTCATCCCCACCAACCAACCACTGTAAATAGACCACAACCAGGATCTGTTCTTGCAGATCCAACCCCAGAAGACTTAGACATGATGTTCAAGGCATACCAGGCTCGACTTCAAGAAGGGCCAACACCTGCAAACCTAGACAAGAGCTACCCTAGAGCAGATTTAGAGATTGAACGGACAAAAATGTGCATTAAAATGGTGGAACTAGCTCAAGCTATGTTTGAGGCCAACCAATCGTTCAATCAGACAAAAACTGTTACACCGGGTTTGCACTTCCAGGGCTTACTAGATAGATTAGAGTAGTTGGTAAACAAACCACAAGTTTCTTTACCTCCACAGGCTCAACTAACTATTGAAAGAGAAAGCTCATCACCAAAGAAAGTCTATGTTCCTGACTCCATAGATGATGGGGAACCTCTTTCAATTCAACAACACACTCAAACGTTCTTGCGGGAAATACAAGAAGAGAAATGGGCCAAGGAGAGGGATGTTCCCCCTCCTATTCTTGAAATTGATGACCGTCACGATCAATTCCCACAAGACATTCCATCTATTTATGGAGACCAAGTAGAGCAACAAGAGGAAAAGAGTTCAGGATTTGAATCCAATTCTTTACAAGAGTTGCCATAGTTCACAGGCCCATGGGAATCTGAATCTCTCAAGATCAGGGCTCCCACAATATTGATCAGAAACGGAGACTCGGTGGTTCCAAGAAACACTGATGTCATGAAGAACACTAAGGTTCAATGTCATCTCACTGTGGAAGAGCTGCTCAAAGCAAAACCTGAGCTATGGAATCATGTGAAGGATCAGGTTCCAGAACTTGATTCCAATATGCCAAAAGGAGACTCTAAGCAGAAAGTTCGAGGGATACCTCTAGACAAAATAGGGGACATGAGCAAAGGAGAGGAAGGTAATACTTATCTTTCGATCACCTACCAAGGTTACACAACCAAAGCGATCATAGATTCTAGTGCTGGTGTTGCTATTGCGACCACTTCCCTATGGAAGCAATGGGGTAAACCTGCATTAAGACCAACTAGAATGAAGCTTCAGATGGCTGACGGTCATGTTGAAAGACCTCTAGGATTGCTAGAAGGGATAACTCTAACCACTTGTGGTGTAGAGTTTGAGCACACCTTTGCTATATGTGACTTTGGTAAAACTACTACGTACGAGATGATCCTAGGAAGACCCTTCCTACGACAACTGCAAGTTGTACAAGATTGGGGAACCAATTCCTTGTACTTATAGCGCTTAGAGGTCACAACCAAGGTCAATTTGAAGGATTACACTTTCAGAGATGTACCACCCCTACAATGGAATCCTATCCACAAGGAGCAAGAAGATTCAATTTCTGTGCATTCTAAAAGTTCATCTGATACATCCTGGATGCATGAAGATACTCATTTGTGGATGTGCAAGGTCTCAAAGGAAGAGGAGAAACGCTTAAAGGCAAGAGAAAAAGGAACTTCGCAAGAAGATAGACCAGTTCGAGACCCAGCCTATACGCCGATGATATTTCCAGATGAGGAATTTGAGCCTCATGGTTGGGCAGAAATCCTAGCCACCATGGACATTGCTGTCAATGAAGAACAATGGACACCTCATTGTGATGAGGAGGGTTATGATATTTCAATATTCATGTGTCAGCCCTTGCTAGAAGAATGTGACTCTAGTGACTTCATAGAAGAAGAAGAGAATGATGATGATCTAGAGTCCATTGTGATGGATAGTTGCTTTATTTCAGAGGAGCACTATCTAGAAGACATAGGAGTATTTACACAAAAAGAAGACGAACCTCTCACAAGCATCAAAACGGTAAATTCAACGGATGGGAGTGAAGGTAGCCAAAAGAAAAAGAAAAGAAAAGTAGTGAAACAAGGAGAGGAGGAGCAATTGTTTGAAGTACCAGAAAATTTCAAAAAATACGAAGTTGAGGACCAAAAAATTTTGGTACGAATGCCTAAGAGAGAGGCCACAACAGGAGAAGCATATGATAACAAAGAAAAGACCAAAAAAATCGTAGTTACCATTGAAGAGAACGAAGAGAGATGTACGTACATAGGAGATGACCTAAGTAAAGAAGAGGAAGCAGAGTTGGTAGCCTTGTTAAGGGAATATAGGGACGTGTTTGCGTGGCACTATAGAGACTTGAAGGGAGTAGACCCGAAGGTTTGTTCTCATACGATCCCCATGGTAGCAGATGCTAAGCCCACCAAACAGAAGCCCTACACATATAATGACACCTATGCAGCTAAAATAAAAGAGGAAATCGACAGATTGATTGAAGCCGGATTCATCTATGAGATTGAGCATACTAAATGGGTGTCCCCCGTTGTAGTGGTGCCCAAGAAGAACGGGAAGTTATGTGTGTGCATTAACCTTAAAAAAGTTAATGCCGCTATGATTAGAGATAGTTATCCACTTCCAATCACTGATCATTTATTGGAGCGTGTTGCGGGCAAGGAAGTTTATAGCTTCCTTGATGGATTCTTGGGCTACAACCAAGTAGCCATTGCCACTGAAGATCAACACAAAATGGCATTTGCCACAGAGTGGGGAGTCTTTGCATTTTGGGTGATGCCATTTGGGCTCACCAATGCACCTGCAACATTCCAAAGGCTCATGTGTCATGTCTTCAAAGAGTTCTTGCGAAAAAGCTTAGAAGTATATGTGGACAATTTATGTGCTCATTCCCAAGAAAGGAGATGTCACATTCCTGAGCTCAGACAAATCTTCAACAAGTGTAGACAATACTGAGTGTGTCTGAACCCAAAAAAGTGTGTGTTCATGGTACGTCAAGGTAAAATCTTAGGTCATATTGTTTCTAAGAACGGAATATCAACAGATGAGGACAAAGTAAAAGCCATAGCGGAGTTGCCGAGGCCAAGGAATGTTAAAGAGGTACAAGCCTTTATGGGCCATTGTGGATATTATCGTAGGTTTATTCACATGTATGCAATTATATCTAAGCCTCTTTATGCCTTGTTGACAAAATTTGAGTGGAACGATGAATGCGAGAAGTCCTTCAATGAGTTGAAGAAACGCTTGTGCAGAGCAGCAATACTGACCACTCTTGATTGGAATAAGCCATTCCATGTACATGTGGATGCTTCCAATTATGCAATAGGATGTGTGTTGTCACAACCCACAGGTGAAGGAAACCTAGATTTGCCATAGCATATGCTAGTAGGCAATTGAATGCTGCTGAACGAAACTACACCACAACCGAAAGAGAAGGTTTAGGCATGGTATATGCTATAAAGAAGTTTAGACACTATCTATTGGCCAACAAGTTCAAATTTTTCACTGATCATCAAGCTTTATTATACTTGGTCAATAAACCTTGCAATACAGGACGCTTAGTAAGATGGTTCCTCTTACTAATGGAATATGACTTTGAAGTGGTTGTTAGGCAAGGTAAGACCCACCTCAGAGCGGATCACCTTTCTTGCATCACTTCAGGAGAGCCACCGCAGGGAGTGTCTGATGAATTGCCCGATGCTTATCTTTTCAATCTAGAAGTTGTTCCTAAATGGGCAAATAAGTTGGTACCGGTCCTAACCTTTGGACCTGCAAATAAGAAGGTGGAGACAAATAAGGATGAAATTGTGCGGTCACAAAGCTATCAAATATTGGTAGAAAGCATGTATAAACAAGATACGGAGGGTGTTCTAGCTTGTTGTGTCGAGGACGATGAACATAGTAGTTGGTTGCAACAAGCCCATGAAGGATTTCTAGGGAATCACTATTCTAAACAATGAACATTGCAAAATCTAAAAGGTTTAGGAGTGTATTGGCCTAGTATAGACAAAGAAATTCATGAGTGGATCAAGAATTGTCCAGTGTGTCAAAAGAGACACCCGGTGGAGCATGCGACTCTTTATCACATATCATTAATTCCAGATTGGAGTGCTCCATTGGTAGAATTTATGAGATCAGGAACATTACCTAGCGAGGCTAGTATAGCAAGAAGACGGAGCATGGAGCAAGAGGCTAAAGACTATGCCTTAGTAGGCAAAAACCTATATCGGAGAGGCAAAGATGGTTACCTAAGACTATGCGTTCATGAATCAGACTACTTGAAAGTCTTGGAAACTGCACATAGTAGTGTTGCAGGTGGACACTTTGGGCCTGACAGAGTAATCAAGACCATTCTATTCTCAAGACTTTGGTGGCCCACTCTTCATATGGATGCACATACCTATGTGAAGAAATGTGACACATGTCAACATGCACAATATCCGAATAGAAAGGATGAGATGCCTTTGAGGCCAATGATGGGAGGCCGTGCATTCTCAAAGTGGGGTATCGACTTTGTAGGACCTATTAACCCCCCAACTAGAAACTCCCATACCTTACAAAGTGGGTAGAAGTCAAAGCCACAACAAAGAATGATGCTCAAACAACGACTAAGTTCTTATTTGAAAACGTGTTCACCAGATATGGGTTACCCATAGAGTTAGTGAGCGATAGAGGCACACACTTCTTGAATGAAGTCATTGAAAATCTTCTCCAAGAATCCTTGGTGATACATAAGAAGTCTGCCCCCTATCATCCACAAGCTAACGGACAAGCTGAGAGCACAAACAAGATCCTATGTAATGTATTGACCAAACTCGTAAATAATAAGCGCTCTGATCGGGATAAACAACTTCATCATGCTGTTTGGGCCTACCGAGTTGCCTATAAAACGGTACTCAATGCCACCCCATTTCAGATGGTCTTCGGACAACATGCTGTGCTACCATTGGACTTCTTAATCCCAACTTTAAAAGTAGCACAAGAGTATGAGTGGAATGGACACGAGTTATCCTTAGGATCTTTGATCTAGAACGCTTAGGTGAGACAAGGCTACGTGCGGCTGCAGGCATATATGTTGCAAAGAAAAGGCAAAAGGCATACTTTGATGCACATATCAAAGATAAAGGATTGGAAGAGGGAGACCTAGTGTTGGTTTACACACTAAAACAACATGCCCGCAAATTGGCAAAAAGAGGATATGGACCCATGATCATTAACAGAAATTCCACTAGCAGTGCAGTTCAATTGGCCACACTAGAAGGTGATATCCTACCAAACTATATCAGTGGATGCCGCGTCAAGTTGTACCAAGAACCTCTTACCGAGGATATGCTAACGAGACTCAACACTGCTAAGAAGCGAAAAGAAGAAGAGTTAAGGGTTAGAGAAGAAGCACAGGCAGAGGCTAGAGAACGCATTAGGAGAAATAAGTTAAGACGCCTAGGCCTAGAATTTGAATAAGAGGCCCCAAGATACCACATGGCCATGTGTCAAACATCAAGTGCAATTGCTTCTCAAATAATTGATCGACGTCCTTTTGTGACCATAGTGGTAGGACAAGGGAAGAATGCAAGGACTGTGAGAGCACTGATTGACTCAGGTGCAACAACTAGTGCAGTTAGACTATCCTACTGCCAAGATCTACAATTGAACATCAAGCCCATAAAAGCCTATCTCATAGGTTTGGGAGGTGTGGAAACCCCTTGTTTGGGCGAGGTGGAACTTCCCATCTACCTTCAAGATGTTCCAATGAAAGTCAAAATGCTAGTATGTCATGATGAGGACATTATAGAGCCACTTGTCCTGGGTCAAGATTGGATTTACGACCATGCAGTCAACTTGAACCTAAGAAGTCAAATCCTTCAAGTTTGGGCACATGAACAATGTATTACATTAGAATTAGACAATTGCATGCTCACAAATCCAAAGGTCACACATTCTCTTAGTTCTTCCGAAACTAATCTTTGTAAAGAAAATGTTGTGTGTGTCCAAAACCCTACAAAGCAAAAGGACTCAATCATGGAAGCACAAGCTCAAAGGCCAGCAAACCTCTCTTATTCTTCACATACCAATGCCAGTGTAACTCGACCAAAGAGGCAAGCAAAAAAGACATCTGCTATATCAACTAGACAGACAGAATTCAAGAAGAAAGAAGCTCAGGGCATGAAGCAGATTTGGGTACGAAAAGGAGAACACGCACCAGCTTTGCCACAACCCTTCCCAGTGAGGCAAGCCAACCATGCTACAAGAAGCACCAAGAAACGAGGACCAGCTCAATCCCACGGTCTTCGACAAATTTGGGTACCAAAGCGATCGATGAAGGCAAACCATACTAACGTACAAATTTGGGTGCCAAAGAAGTTAGTTGCAGCTCAAAAAGGGCGATTACAAATGTGGGTACCCAAGACACTCTTACATGCACAAACACCCCAAATCTCCCTCACAAGCAAAGCTTCCACAAAGACGCCAAGGAGAAGCAAGGGTCAACACCAAGCACAAAGAACCAAAGCAGATCAACCCACCTCTTCGACCATCATAAAAAGGCAACCGAAAAGGGTATGGGTGTGGAAGCCCAAAGTACCACTAGCTTCCAGAGAGCCAAAGAGCGAACCATGCTGGATACCAAAATTCAAAAACCACCCAAAGATAAAGAGGACAGAGCTTATGTCTATAGGGCCAAATACTACCCTGAAATGGATCCCTATAAGAAGGATTACATCATTTCAAGGTCCACTGCTACCTCCAACAAAGACTACATCAACACCCACCAAAAACATTAAAAGCCTCGACATGCAACAACCATGTGCCTTTGGCACACCCTTGTCTTTTGCACCATTCAGGTCATGCATTTCCAAAGTATGCATGCATAAGGCTACATTACACGGCCATGCATAGACACACTTGAGAATCCCAGGCACATGTAACACATCTAACCTGTATAAAATATTTTATTCATGCTAAGACCATTTTTCTTGTTTTACTCCATTGTAAGAAAAAAAAAAATTAAAAAAAAACGAGGAAAAAGAAGAAGCGGAAGAAGACAAGAGAAAGAACGGGATTGTGCATTTGAAGGATCCCCCAAGTGAACCATCAACAAGGATAGCCATCAACAACGGAAGACAAGCTGATGGCGAATCACCATGATGGAAGCATCACATGAAGAGTTGAAGCTCGACGGACCTTTCACCATGGTAAGAATTGTATGCGTCAACAACAACATAACCATGGTCGATTAGGAAACCTCTTCATCCGCATACCCTTGAGCACTTTGCTCAAGACCCAATTTCTTGCACCATAATTCTTCCAATGCATTTCCAAAGTATGCATGCATAGGGCTACATTACACGGCCGTGCACAAGACACATTCTTCTTCCAACCCATGCACTAATGCACTTACCCATCAATCGTTATGGGTCACGAGTACTTGGTATGGAAATTGGGGAAGCCAACTTTGGAAGAACCAGGGGACATCACGGTGCCAGCAACATGCACCAGGAAGCCATTCACCATGAGAGTTGCTCATAATCAACATTGATAACCTCTTTTGAGTAGCTCACAATTTTTGAAAGCTTGCAAGGACACCATCAAGCTGGAATACAAGGAAGAAGTCCAGACAAAGGTAGCAATGAACAAATGATGAACCCGACAACTACCCAAGCTACAATTGGAAGATGGGCCACTCTTGTGGATACATGATGGACACTATCTCTCCACACACTACATGGAACAACCACTACAACAAGGGTCTGTCAGGGACGACAGAATCAAGAGGGGGGGCGAGTGTTGAAGCTCAAGGTCAAGGACAAAGCATGGAAGTGCATCAAGGAAGTGGAGACACAAGAAGAAGGAGCATGTAGGGAGCTCCAAGAAGCACATGTCAAATTTTAAGAAGAAATCCCTATAAATATAGTGACTTTCGTCACTAAAAACCATTGTAAATACCATTTTCCATTTTTACAACTCCATTTTGTTCAAGCCAAGGAGTCCTTGAGCTTGAGGAGTATTAGATGTATCACACTACCAATTTTCATAATTTTTAGATTCCGTTTGAGCCCCCAAATAAGCCCTAGAACCTAATTTTTAACTAGGCCGGACAGTAGGTCTGGACAGGGCCAAAACCACTCAAAAACTATAAAAAAGGCTGGAGAGCTCATTTTTGAGGTTAGCTTGTTGTAGATTTCAGCTTTGTAAGAGAGTTCTTTTGTAAACAAAGATCTTCCATTGTTCCACTCTTTGCTCTTACCTTGTGCTCGTGTGTGTGTGTGTGTGTGTGTATGTGTGTGCATGCTTGTGTGCTTTCACTCATGCACTTGGGCACTTCACTTGCTCATGGTCTTCATACTGGTCCTCACGTCTCCACGGATTGATATTTATGAGGTGAATCTCCTCACGTTGGTACTTGCCATTGTGCTAGAGTGACAGAGAGGCTCATCGAGGATGATGTCACAAGCAAGGAAAGGGGAGTATGTTACCTATGAAAACTATTGATCTCTATGCACTAAAACACTTCTATTCTGATCGAAAATTATTACACTTGTGTCTTAAATGCTTGTGCATGTTTAGATGATACAAAACAAGGGGAACAAATTCACCAAGAAATATCCAGCACTAGGTGTTGACAGTCAAGGTCACACGCAAGCATGGAAACACATCAATGAAGTGGACACACAAGAAGAAGGAGCATGTAGGAAGTTCCAAGAAGCACATGTCAAATGTTCAAAAGAAATCCCTATAAATATAGTGATTTTTATCACTAAAAACCATTGTAAATACCATTTTCCATTTTTTACAACTCCATTTTGTTCAAGCCGAGGAGTCCTTGAGCTTGACGAGTATTAGAAGTATTATCCTACCAATTTTCATAATTTTTAGATTTCGTTTGAGTCCCCAAATAAGCCTTGGAACCTAATTTTTAACTAGGCCAGACACTAAGTCTGGAAAGGGCAAAAAACACTCAAAAAACTATAAAAAGGGCTGGAGAGCTCATTTTTGGGGTTGGATTGTTGTAGATTTCAGTTTTGTAAGAGATTTATTTTGTAATAAAAGCTTTCCATTGTTCCACTCTTTGCTCTTACCTTGTGCGCGCGTGTGTGTATGTGTGTGCATGCTTGTGTGCTTTCACTCATACACTTGTGCACTTCACTTGCTCTTGGTCTTCATACCGGTCCTCATGTCTCTGCGGATTGACATTTATGAGGTGTAGCTCCTCAGGTTGGTACTTGCCATTGTGCTAGAGTCACACCAAATTTGGCGCCGTTGCCAGGGAGAGAGCTTGAAGGACGAGCGTGTGATAGTAAGACGTAGAGTAGCGATGCTGGAAGGTAAAAAATTCACCATTTTCAATCGAGTTTCTGAGTTTTCCTTCTTCTTCATCTTCATCATCATCACCATCTTCTCCCATCTTCACATTCTCTGATTTTTTTCCATTTTTGGCTATATATTCACCTCGTTTTTCACTTGTGGCTACGAGCAAGAAGCATAGAGGGTGTTCAGAGCTAAAACATTGAAGAATCACTCTTGAAAAACTCTCAAAAAACACCAAAATTTGGGCGATAGTATCATGGAGTGGACCTACATCTGGTATTGCGAGTGGAATATCGCAAGTTTGGAGGGTGGTTTTGCAACTACAGGCTGATAGGAGTGACAAGGAGAACCTAAGGTACACATATCTACAGGAGTTTTTGAATTTGGACTCCAAAAACTCCAAGTATCGTGTCCGGTTGAGTTTTGGTATCGCGATACCAGAATTCCCAAGTATCGCAATACTTGGCGAGGTATCATATCGTGCACACCCACTTGAGGTATCACGATACCATTTTGATATCATATTGTCAAGTGTTGGTATAGCGATCATGGTCATCTCGATGGTATCATATCATGGTTCACCTAGTATCGTATCGTGTCGGTCACGGTATCGTATCGTGTCGATCACGGTATCATATCGTTGACCAAGCGGTATCGTATTGCATGCATGGTTGGTATCGTATCGCCGACTCGGTATCATATCGTGCCTATTCTAGTATCATATCGTGTAAATTTTTGGTATTGTATCATCCACTTGGTATCGTATCGTCCCTTACCTTCGTATCATATCGTGTGATTTATGGTATCATATCGTCTACTAACTTGGCATCGTATCGTCGAATGCAGAGGTATTGTATCGTGTAAATTCTGGTATCGTATCGTGAAAATCTCGTATCATGTCGCCTGTTCTGAAGTACTCCGAGGAAGATCTTATTTCCCTGTTTTAATCCCAAGAACCCTGAACTGGCATAACTTTCTCATACGAAATCCATTCGGAGTGATCGTGGGTTTGTGGATTATTAGATAGGGTATTTTGAAGTTGACTCTTAGGTTGGACTAGGAAGCAAGGGGTTCCACAAGATTTTGAGCAGTTCAAAGGACAATTTTGGACTTGTAGACAAGGCTTATGAACCTAAGCTCAAGTTGATACTTAGGAAGAGATAGATAAAGTACCAAATCACTTGAACCTAGTGTCAACCACACAACCAAGTTGGGAACTCACAACTCAGTGGTTAGCAATACATGCAGACGAGTGAGTCAGAAATGTCATTTAACTAGGAGAGACTCTTGGCTTCTGAAGACATGCATAGTTTAGTACCTAGGGAAGGATTTATGTCTAGAGTGGAAGAGGAATATCGGATGTCTCTTCAATACATATCCACTAACTTGCAAGGAATACCCATCTACCTTGATGGTATACATAGGTCAGCAGCAAGAATGATAAACACTATAGAATCTGGAGATAGTTCCAAGACCAGTTGTCAAGTATGAAGGTAAAGTTTACATGGATAAGATGGGCCAGATCTATGTAGTAACTAAAAACCCTTATCAGATTAATGAAAGAGGAGAATTAGAAGAACAAGGAACTTCTGGGAGAACCAATTGTGGAGATACCGTGACTACCCCTATGGGAAAGTAAGTAATGACTCAAGTAATTCAAGCGGACAAGATACCCCAAGATGACTATCTGATGGATGTATACTTAGTACATGGATCAAACCTGCTCCTACAAACAGATTCATTGACACAAGGAGAAAGCATCAGTCCAACAACTATATACGAGATCAGGGGTCTAGAAAATCCATCTAGATTTACATACCTAGACCAAAATCAAAGGAGATATTGGCCTATGGATGAAGCGGAGAGGTCTAGATTAAAGTACATGGATCTGCCTATATTCCCTCCTCGAGATCAAGCAACTTCCTCACAAAACCCATTCAAGACCCAACAAAGAACGGAAAATGTGATGTTAGGACAAACAAGCCAACATAGTATGCCGAACAGACCAGAGGTGAAATCCACCATGTCAAGAATTAACCCCCACGGCCACACTAGCCAGGGAATGGGAAATATGAATGGAACCACCTTTAGGGCAGGACCACGACAAGGTGTAGAAGCTGTAATACACCCAGTAAAACCCGCTTTTCCCATCATAATTCAATCCCTAGAGCCAAGAAGAACTCTGAGACCAATCCAATTGGTCAAATGTATGTGAAATCGTTACGATGGCACAGGGGAGCCCTATGACCACATTGCACAATTCAAGCAGGTGCTACGAGCGGAGCAAGTGGATGACTTTTTTGTGCAGTATGAATCCTTTGGGCTAACCCTCACGCGAATAGGCTTAACTTGGTTTCAATCCTTGGATCCAAATTGCTTTGACCATATCAAACAGTTCTTCCAAGAATTTATTTGGGAATTCACTAAGCGAGGGATCAAGCACAATTCATCATCCTTACTACATAGTTTCAAACAAGCTCCTAATGAGATAGTAAAAAATGCAGCACGAAGATTTAATCAATATGTAGACTGATGCCCTGTGACAGAGAGACCTTCTCAGTAGAAAATGATATCCCTATTTTTAGAAGGTCTAACCAACGGAACACTGAGAATCTTAGTACACGTAAAACGATTGCAAACTTTGAGTGAGTGTCTTCAAGAGTGCATAGATTTGGAAGACAACTTAGCTGAGGATCTCAAAATCAGACAAGACCCTACCAAAACAGAGGATACAAGGAGCGATGAGACTTCTAATTCGAGTTATGTGGAGGAAGTGGCAACGTTAGTGGCCAAGAAATTAGGAGTACAAGGACAAAGGAACTACCAAAACTCCTCCTTGAGAGTGCCAATGTTAGGAAGTTGCACACTTTGCGGTGGAGATCGTCCATCTTATGCCTGCACCAGAGAAGGATTAGGGTTATCACAACCTTACCCTTATGATAGATAACCTGTTGGAGTTAGACGTCTGCGGAAGCACACAAACAACATAAGGAAGAAGAAGAAGCTTGGAGCACAACACACAATACTGAATGTATAGCTAGAGAATGTACAAAGATAAGTAGCCCATTAGGGTAATAGGCGTATATACCAGCTGTGGGAAAAAAACCTACTAAAGAGGGAAGAAAGTGCCCCGACGGTCCTAGTGTGTTCACACACATCACTACCTAAATATATCAACAAATCCCCCTAGGAGTGATGCAGTGAACAAGGAGCTGGCACTCATGTATAAGAAAGTGCCAAGCTATGTGGAAATCACTCCACAAAAGGAAGTAAGCCCAAAGCGTTGCAGAAAGCTTCAAACTTCTCCCTAGGCAGAGCCTTCGTGAAAAGGTCTACAATGTTCTCCTGCGTGGACACATATGCCAAGCTGATCTGCCCAGCAGAGAACCTCTCCCTGACATAGTGATAATGCATCTCAATGTGCTTAGTGCGAGCATGGAACATAGGGTTCCTCGCAACTGGCAATGCGCTCTTACTATCAGTGAAGATGGTGGTGGCAAAAGTCTGCCCAACACCCAAATCAGCCTTAAGGCGTCTGAGCCATACACACTCAACAATCACTGTGAAAGCTTCCCTATACTCAGCCCCACAACTAGAAGTGGCCACAATAGGCTACTTCTTGCTCAACCAAGATATACATGAGCTACCAAGCATGAAGCAAAAGCCACTAGTGGACACACGAGTGTCATAGCAACCAGCCCAATTAGAGTCAGAAAAAGCATGCAAATATGGCCGTAGTGATCCCCCCTTGGGATAAAACAGCCCAAGTAGCCGAGTACCACTCAAATAGCAAAAGATGCGCTTAACTGCCTTCCAATGCTTGAGTTGGGCAATGCATAAACCTGCTCATCTGTGAGACAGCAAACTAAATATCTGGCTGAGTAATGCATAATTAAATCAAGCATCCAACAACCTGCTGATAGAGAACAACATCAAATGCATCTCCAACATCATGAAGACTCAATTGTAAACCTGTCTCTGCAAGAGAATGAGAATTACGACCACCACATGCTTGAGAGATGACTCTCCTCCCAACCTTATGTCTGTACATATAGTTGCTTGAATCAAAGAGGACCACAAATGTAACTAGAGTCCACAAGTGCATGTGCAATCTCCTCCACTCCTTGCATATGTAGCACTAGAGTCTACTAGTGGCTGGAGTGATCTTGTCCACTCCTTTTGTACCTTCCACTAGAGTCCACTAGTGGTTGTTGTACTCACCTCTCGAGTTAAGTCCACTGGACTCAAGTTAACTCATGTTAACTTGAGTTAGAAGGCTCTAGAGCTCTTTGGGTAAAACTCTCTCCCCATGCTCCCCATGGGGATTAAACCCAAGACCTCCTCCTTCACAACCATGAGACTTAACCACTAGGCTAAGTGGATTACTTGAACATGAGAGCACATGACTTATGCTTGAGTCTACTCTTGAGATCTTTGGTCCTTCAGACGAATGACCAAACGGTATCCGATTTCAGATCTGTCTGAAGCCATCGGATCCCTAGATAATAGACTTACTTTATTATAGTCTCCATAGGAGTGGCAATAGGCTTACAGTCTTCAAGGCCAAAATGTTGCAATAATGTGTCAATATATTTCGTTTGACACAAAGCCATTCCACCATCAACTTGCATAAACTGAATGCCCAAATAGTGATGCAAATGCCCCAAATCAGACATATGAGATGAGGCATGCAAATCAACCTTGAAATCAGCAATATGCTTCTCAATAGGACCAGTGAGCAGCATGTTGTCAACATAGACAACAATGATCAGAAGCACATCATTAGCATGCTTAACATATAAGGGTGCTTTCAGTTGGACTGTTCTCAAAACCATGTGCAATCAGATAGGCATGTATCTTCTCATACCAAGCACGTGGTGCTTGCTTTAAACCATATAATGCCTTCTTTAACCTGCACACCTGGTTTTCATGCCCTTTCTGCACAAAGCCATGGGATTGAAAAATATACACTTCTTCATGCAAGTCACCATTCAGAAATGCTGTTTTAATGTCCAACTGATGTACATTCCAACCATGATGAGCTGCAAGTGCATAGATGCTCCGAACAGTAGTCGTACGGCATGTAGGTGTAAAGGTCTCATCAAAATCAATGCCTCTTTCCTGTGCATAACCCCTTGCAACAAGCCTAGCCTTATACCTATCAACCGTACCATCCGGTTTACGCTTCAGCTTGTAAACTCACTTAGTGCCAATGGCCTTCTTGCCAAGAGGCAAGTCACATAAAGACCAAGTACCATTCTTCATTATAGCATCATATTCAGATTGCATAGCAGCCATCCAATTTTCTGAATTTTGTGTTTCATCAAACAAAACAGGATCATTCTCATCACAGAGAATAGATGCAGCCATAACATAGCAATCTGATGCAAAAGAGGCACTATGAGAGCCTAAACAAGTACGATATGATAGAGGTGCATCTAATTTGCTGTCATGTAAAGTCTGCAGCAACCATTTTGGCATAGTTCTTGCCTGCTCAATATCAACTCTCTCATCAATAAGTGCATCATGTACATCTACATCAGAAATGGAATTATCTGCATCATCTTATGAAACCTGCAAAGGCTGAGAAGTTGCCTCATTAGGACCAGCACTAGAGTGTCCACCTGTAAAAAGAGGCAACAAAGTATCATAGATGACTTCGGAGCTAATATATGTCTTCTTAGTACATGAAAGCAATGGCTGAATAGCACCTTCCACAAAAACAACGTCACGACTAACCAGAATAGGTTTAGTCTATTGATGATACAGACGATAGCCTTTACTTTTAGAAGTGTACCCAACAAAAATACATTTTACTGCTTTATCATCCAATTTTCTACGATGTTGTTCAGACACTACTGCATATGCCAAATAACCAAAAACACACAGATGAGCAACAGATGGCTTGCGGTCATGCCAAGCCTCATATGGAGTGATAGACTGCAGCACTTTAGTGGGACACCTATTTAGTACATATGCTGCACACATGACAACCTCAAGCCAGAAACTATGTGGTAAAGCCTGACTGTTGATCATACACCTCGCCATCTCCATGAATAACATGTTCTTTCGTCCAGCAACTCCATTTTGTTGAGGTGTATATGGCACTATACAATGGTGTTTTATCCCACATTCAGCCAGAAATGCATTAAAATTAGAAGACATATATTCCCTCCCCTCGATCAGAACAGAGGGTGCCCATTTTACATGTTGACATATTTTCAGCCAAAACCAAAAACTGTTTGAAGCACATGAACACTTCGGACTTTGCCTTCAATGGATATACCCATGCATGCCTGGAAAAATCATCGATGAAAGTCACGTAGTAAAGATAATTCCCAAAAGAAGGTGTCTGCATAGGACCACAAACATCACTATGTACAAACTAGAATTTCTGAGTAGCCCGAACTGAACCATCTTTTGGAAAGGATGAACGCTACATTTTGCCCAAAATACAACCTTCACAAACATGTTTTCTAGGTGCCTTAAGTTTGGGCAAAGAGGACACCATTTCAGATTTCTGTAGGCGTAGCAAACTAGCGAAATTCAGATGACCAAAGCGTGCATGAGAATCATTTACTGCACATGCCAAAGCTTTGCAGCTGACATAGCGTGAGAATCATTTACTGCACATGCCAAATCATTTATAGATCTTTCATAGTCTATGAGCTTATATAGCCTACGACATAATATGCGAGAATCAATAATCACATCGCCATTTGACAGATCATGAACTGTACACCTGCCATCAACAAATTTCACAACCAAGCCAATCTTGGCTAATGTAGAAACTGATAATAGGTTCTTCTTAATCCTTGGGACAAATAAAGCATCTGACAAAGTGAAAGAACTACCATCAACAGTAGTCAAAATGATCTTACCAACTCCCATAATAGGATAATAGGAGTTGTTGGTGCATGTAAAAGTATTCCCTGTAGGGGCAGGCTTGAGTGAAGAGAAGAAATTGTGCTCCGAGGTAATATGTTTGGTCACCCCACTTTCAAAGTACCAAACATCTGAGTCTACTGTAGACATGCACTGCTCATGAGAAGATGGGTCAAAACTTCAAACAGTAGTAAACGCCCATTCTTCTTCTTGCACAAGAATAGCAAACTCTGTTTTGGGTGTAAAGGCTTCTGCAACAACCATTCCAACCTCTTTCTTCTTTGCCTCTTTTGCAGCCAATTTTGGACAGTTCTTTATGATATGATCATTCCCTTTACAGTACTTAACAGAAAAATTTCCCCTTTTCTGATTTTTTTCTCATCTTTGTCTTGGTTCTTCGAATGTGTAGCATTTGTAGATTTCTGCTTACTAGTAGAAGAGCTCCATTTTCCTTTGCCCTTCTGACTAGCTAGAAAAGCTTGATCTGCAACACGCATAATGGACCTGTTCTACCTGGATTGATCTTCCTGCAACAGAACAGAGACTAACTCCTCCAATGATAAGGCATTTGAATTTCCTTTCATCATCAAGCGAAGATGTTGGCATACAAAGCAACAGAGGAGTCATGCACAATACGGCAACAAGGCCAAATCATTTTTTTTCCCATGGATTATGTACAACTCAAGTGATTTTGATCACTACACAAACATTGTAAATCCCGTTTTTGGTAGAATAGACTCCATTTTGTGCAAGCCGAGGAGTCCTCGAGCTTGAGGAGTATTAGAAGTACCATCGTACCAATTTTCATAATTTTTAGACTTCGTTTGAACCCTCAAATAAGCCCTGGAACCTAATTTTTAACTAGGCCGGACACTAGGTCTGGACAGGGCCAAAACTAGTCAAAAAACTATAAAAAGAGCTAGAGAGCTCATTTTTGGGGTTAGATTGTTTGTGAATTGAGCTTATGTAGAGACCTTTTGATTAATGCAAAGAACTTCATTGTTCCTCTCCTTGTTCTTGCCTTGTGTGCGCGTGTGTGTGTGTATGTGTGTGCATGCTTGTGTGCTTCTCACCCACGCACTTGTGCCTTCACTTGCTCATAGTCTTCATACTAGTCCTCGCGTCTCCACGGATTGACAATTATGAGGTGAATCTTTTCACGTTGGTACCCACCATTGTGCTAGAGTGACACCAAATTTGGCGCCGTTGCCGGGGAGAGAGCTTCGAGGACGAGCGTGTGATGGTAAGACGTCGAGTTGAGACATTGGAGTTATAGGTAATATCCTTCTTTCTCTTAATTTTTCTTCATTTTTTCCTTACTTTCGCATCACCATCATCACCATCATCATCTCCACCATCTCCCACCTCCATCTCCATCCCCACAAAAAATTTCAGTTTTTTGGTCATATTACACCCCCCACCTCATTTCCCTCATTTCATTGTGAGAGAGAGCGAGAGAGAGCTTGCATGCTATCTGTTTTTGGTGTGTTTTTGAGCTTTTGTTGCAGGAACTTGCTGTACCACCTCCTCCAGCAGTGTGCGCAGGTACGACAGACTCTGCACAGGTCTCGGGACGACGACCTCTGTCTGTCGTGACAGACAGAAAAACTTAAAATTTTGTGAATGCATGTTTGGCACAGTAATCTACACCATTAGGGCACTCTAAATCACTAGAAGTTTCTCAAAAATTTGCGTTTTTTCAGTCTATCGCGACAGACACCATCTATCGCGAAAGACGCCATCTATCGCGACAGACAGAGACCCACGATAGACCCCGTCTATCGCGACAGACACCGTCTATCGCGACAGACCAAAAATCGACGACAAACAGCGTCTATCGCGATAGACACCGTCTATCGCGACAGACCAAATCACGACAGACGACAGACAGCGTCTATCGCGACAGACACCGTCTATCGCGACAGACACCGTCTATCGCGACAGACACCGTCTATCGCGACAGACCAAATCACGACAGACGACAGACAGCGTCTATCGCGACAGACACCGTCTATCGCGACAGACCAGTCTATCGCGATAGACACCGTCTATCGCGACAGACCAAATCACGACAGACGACAGACAGCGTCTATCGCGACAGACACCGTCTATCGCGACAGACCAAAATTCCACGACAGACACCGTCTATCGCGACAGACACCATCTATCGCGACAGACAAAGACCCACGATAGACCCCGTCTATCGCGACAGACACCGTCTATCGCGACAGACCAAAAATCGACGACAGACAGCGTCTATCGCGACAGACATCGTCTATCGCGACAGACCAAATCACGACAGACGACAGACAGCGTCTATCGCGACAGACACCGTCTATCGCGACAGACCAGTCTATCGCGACAGACACCGTCTATCGCGACAGACCAAATCACGACAGACGACAGACAGCGTCTATCGCTACAGACCAGTCTATCGCGACAGACACCGTCTCTCGCGACAGACCAAATCACGACAGACGACAGACAGCGTCTATCGCGACAGACACCGTCTATCACGACAGACCAAAATTCCACGACAGACACCGTCTATCGCGACAGACAGAAATCCGCGACAGACACTGTCTATCGCGACAAACACCGTCTATCGCGACAGACAGCCCCCACGATAGTTTGTGTCTATCGCGACAGACACCATGTATCGCGACAGACAGACATTTTCGGCAAAAATTAAGGGGTAAATTTTTTGGAAATTTAGGCTAAACTTTGGGCATAGTTGCACTCTCAAATACTCATACACTTGCAAAGGCCTTAGAAAAATGCATTAAAACCCTGAAAGGTTCTGTTTGTCTAAGTTAACCCCCTAAACCCTGAACGGTCATAACTTTTTCATATGAAATCCATTTTTTGAGCTCTAGGGCTTGTCGGAAAGCTCGTGGCATATACTACACGCCCTCAACTGTTTTTTATAAGAATAACGCGTTGATTTTCAGATAGGATATTTGGAAGTTGACACACAGAGGGGTAGAAGCACCAAGGGAGCTCTAGAGGAAATTTCTAGCAACACAAAAGGGGGAACAAGGGTCATTAAAAAAGTGTCTGAAATAAATTGTCTGTCAATTGAAAGGTCAACTTGGAGCTAATCTTAAGACTGATGCAGGTCTATTGAGAAGCAATTGAGAGCGTCCAAGCAAGGGTTTTGCGCAAGCTTGAGAGTCAACTTCTCGAGCACTAAAGAGCAAGGTTCAACAAGAAAGGTCGGAATACTCTCAACTCCTCTTCGTCAATTCCTAGCTTAGGCTAAGAACGATTAGAAGTAGGAGTAAGTCAGGGCGACGATAGGCAACTATCAAGTTGAAGCATACCTAAACTTTCAAGCTCAAGCTAAGGGCATAATCCTTGTACTGTCGAGAATTTTAAAGGGAAAGAACTTAACGTGGAACGATCAACTGTAAGTGCGAAACAACATTCAAATATTCCTGACGACGTGATATCAGACAAGACCTTAAACACGATAAAATAACTAAAAAGAACCAAGCGACTAATATAAAGTAACCAGCAACGAGGTTGTACTCTGGGCAAAGAACTGTGCTACTTAGATAGGCATATGAACCTTAGATCAGGACGACATCTAGTAAGGGAGAGACAAAGCCTCAGATCTTCAGAGGCCAGTGTTAACCACACTGCTAGGTCTTGGGCCCAGCAGTTGAGCCACCACTCGTACTACCCTAGCTCTGAGACCAGTGAGTCAGAGATGTCTCAAGGCATGGACAGACCTACAGGAAGTTCAGGAGTGCCTTACTTGCACAGGGTAGAAGGCCCTTACAAAACACAGTTGGAATACCTTAGGACCAACCGATTAGGTGCTAGCATCTATGAGGACGGCCTAGGAAGATCCGTGGTCCAGATTAAAAACCCTGACCAATCCATAGGACTAGAGCACCCAACTGTCAAGTTTGAAAACGGTGCATACCTGGACAGAGAAGGAACCATATACGTAGTCACCAGTCACCCAGATAGGACAGATGAATTTGGAAATGTAATCTCAGAAGCGGACTTAGGTGACTTGGAACAAGGAAACATGGGAGTAGAACCTAGAACACCCCGAGGCAAATCTGTTCTCACTAGGATTATCACACCTGATTGGGTTCCCCAAGACAACAAGTGCATAGATTTGCTTCTCAATCGAGAAACTGACGAAGCCTTTTGGAGGTATAAACCTGATCAACCAACTGATATAGGAACAATCATGATCTATGAGTTTAAGGATCCTGATAGCCCAGGCAGAGTGACCTACTTAGATCACACTTCGGAGAGGATCTTTGTGGTGACACAAAATGATAGACATGCTTACACTTGGAAAGGTGAATTCATTTTCCCTCAACCAAGATCGAATGTATCCTATGGTCACCCTGGAGCTGGAACATCCCAAGCTCATGGAATGCAAAGAGACAAAAGTAGAGATAGACCAGAAGTAAGCTTTGCCAATCCAGTGGGCAGAGAAAGAACGAGGACGGAGACGAATAGGGTAGAACCTGAGGTGCTTAGAGCTCACAGGAACCAAAGAAATGTGGATGGATTCCCTCTGCCGAGACCTAGAGAGCACGCAAGAACTCTGAGACCGACTCAGCTAGTTAAGTCCATGAAGAATTACTTTGATGGCACAGGAGATCCCTATGATCATGTGGCGGAGTTCAAGCAAGTCTTGAGAGCTGAACAAGTGGAGGATCTATTCACGCAGTACAATGCCTTCGGTCTAACCCTTAGGAACACAGCACTTACATGGTTTCAGCCATTGGATGAGCACCAGTTCAGGAGCATAGACCAACTCCTAGAAGCATTTATTATTGAATTCTCCAAGAGTGGCATAAGACACAATACCTCCTCACTGATTCACAACTTCAAGCAAACCCCTCAAGAGACTGTGAGACTTGCAGGAAGAAGATTTAGGCAATACCTTGAAAGATGTCCTGTTTCGGAGCTACCCACATCTGCCAAACAAGTAGCCTTATTCCTTGATGGATTGCTGAGTACGAAATTGAGATCCTATGTGTATCTGAAAGACCCTAGGACTATAGAAGAGTTTGTACGCATGTGCATTGACATTGAAGATAACCTAGGGGAAGAACTAGAGCTTTCCAAAATCTACAAAGATTCAGATAGTGCATCTAGTCACTCTTCCACGCAATCCACATCAATTGAGGAACTCGCAGAGAAAGTAGCTCAGAAATTAGGAGTAACTAGTAAACAAATCCCAAGGTTTGCCCCTGTGAAAAGGTGCTACACTTGTGGTGGTGACCACATGGCGAATGTCTGCCCCATTATGGCTCAGCCCCAAGTAAATCCTAGTAGCCAGTACTGCACCATAGAACGGAGATACACCAATCACACCGCACAAGATTGCCCATACAACAAGCAGGCAGTTAGGCAACCCCACCCTCAGCCATACCCTCAGCAGGGAAGATACCAGAACCCGTACCCTCCACAACCATATGGCAGGCCACAACAAAATTTCCAACCTCAATATCAAAACCAACAAAGGCCTCAGCCTGTGCTGGCACAACAACCCCCAGCCCCAGCTAATGTGATTCCGGTAAAGTATGCTGTTGCAGAAGAGACAACTATTACATCTGAACCTATCAGGACAACCTCCCAAGCAACCGAAACGGCTAGCCAACAGCACCCAGTCACCCATGAGGAGTCCACCGAACCACTACCACCCACACCCCCACCATCACCTCCTAGAGCAGAAACAGTGGAAATCACCTCGACCACTCAACCCACCGACCCAACCTTCATCTTCCGTACTCCCATCTCTAGTTCCACCCTATTCTCTACCACTGATAACCCAATCTTTGAAGCAACCCCCATCACTACACAATCCATCGAACCGCTCCTAGAGCCTACCCTAGGGCAACCATCACCCATGCCCTCAGCCATAGGTCATCCTGACCCTAGATCTACATTCATGGGTTTCCCTACTACCACGCAACCCTTCCAGCCCTCCTCAAATTTACGACCTCAACCCCCGACCTCTCTCTCTCCATTTCTACAATCCCTCCATGACCTCCTTGCTAGAGCTTTTCAACCAGGGTCTCAACCATTTCCTGTCTTTTCAGCTTCCCACCCCACTTCGCATCTATTCACCACTTCCACACACACACCACCTACCATCCCAATGTATATGGCAGACCCCACACTCACACCCACTCCTGAAGGTATGGACATTTCACCACCCACGGCACCTCCCCCCACGATTTCACCTCCTCCCATTCCCCCTCCACCAATTTCACTCACACACACGACTTCCATAGACACATCATTCACTGTTCCCCTTCCCCAATTCCCTTCCCATGCATCTCCCACTGTAAACACCACCCACTCATCTATAGGAAATGCATTGGACACCATGCTGGCTTGTATATCAAATTTAAGGACAGATTACATTCAGCTCCAGCAACAAAACGAACGCCTGCACGAGCACTCAGAGACACTATAGCACCACCTTGCGGCACTAGAAGAGGAAAATGCTCGCCTCCACACACAGTTCCAAACTCTCCAAGAAGCTCATGGCATATTGGAGGTACAGTTACAGAACACAGATCAGGAAGCGATACAGGTGGTAGAAGGTCACCTACGGACACAGCTGGAACGCAACTCAAAACTTCAGCGAAATATGGCTCTACTCAAACGCCATCTTGCGGCCGCTCAGGAAGAGAATAGACGCTTGCAAGTACAAAATCAAGAGAACTTGGAGGCAGCTATTGAGAGCACACCGGGGGCACCCATCAGCCCATCCAAGTTTCAAGCAGTGACCCCCGATAATATCAAGATCATATTGGAAGACTATGCCATGCTGCTTGAAGCACATGATAAACTATCGGAGGAACTGGGACAATTGAAGCAGGAACACCAAAAAGGACCAACAGCAGCCTCTCCAACCACCCCCTCCGCGGCTTCACTTCTCACAGATGCAGAGGCCATAAAAGATCTCCAGAAACAGGTCACTGAATTGCAAACACGTCTACTACAGTATGAGAGACCATCTTCCCCTCTAGAGGCTCCCACGGACGAAGAAGTTGTGCAAATTCCTGTGGAACAAACGTTTGACGAAGAATACGATCCGCAACCATTCCCAGGAGGCCAACAAACAGAAGAAGCGCAGGACACATTCGAGGCACCACGGCCCCCATGGCTACGTCAAGTGGAGGAAATCGGGAGTTCGCACGAAGAGCGCACAGTAGTGCAAAATCAGGCCATGAGGGTCATAGAGGAAACTGTGTTACAATCAGCTTACTTCACGAACCTGTCATCGAGACGCCTGATCCTCTCATCTGATCTCCAATACAGGCCGTATTATATTATCTTGGCTGATTATAATGCAGAAATACAAAGAGTCACGGGTCAGATTCCTACCTTTGCAACCCAATTTCAACCCGAAGACCTTCCTCCAGAGGTGCAAAAAGGCAAAATTCGTCAACCCACCTGGCGGCAGAAACTTCTAGAGACATATCCAGAAATGCTACGCACATGGAACAATGCGCCTCTACACCTCCTATACAATCCATGCTACGGTCCAGTCCCACGCCGCAGGTCGTGGAAGGCATTCAATATCAAGGTACAGAACAACGCGCAATGCAAGGAATGGCTGAACTACCCGTACATTGCGCCACCACAGGGACCACCGTCGGTAGCATATATGATGGGAACCATTCGCCACTAGATGCCGCGCTTGAAGCCCATGCAAGATGTAGCAGCGCAAATGATGCTTAAAATCTTAGATATGATGCAAGTAGTCCTGAAGACTTTTAGAAATGCAGCCGCACCACAGGTACGTCTCCCGGGGTTTAGCAATGGAAATTACGACTTGGTGTATGACATGAGCACCACCCCCAGTATTCGTGTGGCTTACGCCTAGCATGCACGCATCAAATACCTCCCTGCCTGCTACAAACAGACCTTCGAAGAAATGTTCAGATCAGGTTTCTGGGAGTATCACTCGGAGATTTTCGCACCAAAGCCAACACATTTGCTCCAAATTTTTGCTTGTGAACAAGCAATGTACTCAGAGTACTACACCACCCCGCAACCAGAGACCCCTGGTGCAATCAATTGGGATGCATTGGAAGCTGATCTAGCAAGAGGCTTAAGGATAGGAGAACATGAACTGGCCACCAATGTCATCCAATATTATATCGACCACCCGAGAGAACAAAGGTCTGTCAGGGGCGACAGACGCTAGGAGGGGGGGCGTGTTGGCATACAAAGCAACAGAGGAGTCATGCACAATACGGCAACAAGGCCAAATCATTTTTTTTCCCATGGATTATGTACAACTCAAGTGATTTTGATCACTACACAAACATTGTAAATCCCGTTTTTGGTAGAATAGACTCCATTTTGTGCAAGCCGAGGAGTCCTCGAGCTTGAGGAGTATTAGAAGTACCATCGTACCAATTTTCATAATTTTTAGACTTCGTTTGAACCCTCAAATAAGCCCTGGAACCTAATTTTTAACTAGGCCGGACACTAGGTCTGGACAGGGCCAAAACTAGTCAAAAAACTATAAAAAGAGCTAGAGAGCTCATTTTTGGGGTTAGATTGTTTGTGAATTGAGCTTATGTAGAGACCTTTTGATTAATGCAAAGAACTTCATTGTTCCTCTCCTTGTTCTTGCCTTGTGTGCGTGTGTGTGTGTATGTGTGTGCATGCTTGTGTGCTTCTCACCCACGCACTTGTGCCTTCACTTGCTCATAGTCTTCATACTAGTCCTCGCGTCTCCACGGATTGACAATTATGAGGTGAATCTTTTCACGTTGGTACCCACCATTGTGCTAGAGTGACAGAAGAGTAGAAGAAAAACTCTTATATGAATAAGGAAGACCATTCAGAACGGTCTGCACAAGTGAGCTATCTGGTATAACCTCATCAGTAGAAATCAACTATTCCTTCAAGTCTTTAATCTTTGTTAGGAAACTGTCCATAGAATCACCTTCATTCATGTGCTCACTCTCCAACTATTTTCGGAGGTAAGCAACACGAGCCTCATTCCTAGCTTGGTACAATGTGGTAAGTGTATCCCAAGCATCCTTAGCTGTTCTGCAAGAGCTAATATGAGGAATAATGGCATGTTTGACAGACAAAGCTATCAATGCATGATCCTAGGCATCTCTACCATCCCAACGAATCTGCTCTGTAGTAGGTGCAACAAAAACCGTAGCACGAACAGGAATATATAGAATATCATCATCTTCGACACCTTTTGCATCAGCTTTAGAACCTGTAGTTGTAACAATTGCAGGTGTGATAGGATGTTTTTCGACACCCTACACAATGTTCCACAGTCCTTTTGCAACCAACACATGTCGCATCATATAATTCCATAATGGGAAGTTGGTACCATCCAACTTATCCTCGACAGCCAACATACGAAATACATCATTGCTTTCAGTCATGGCGGTGACTAAAATACCTTGATGTAGAAAATTGACTGTATCTCAAAAAGTTGAACAAAACTGCCCAGACGAATTCCACTAGACCTGTAGCAGACTTCGAGACGCTTATACTAGCGAATAGAAATTGGTATATACCTTTGGCACAAAAAGATGAAATGGCATGCACAAGCATTGCAATAGTGCGTTCAGAGGCTGAAACGAGCTCATATCACGATTTCGGCACGATAGAGTGAAGCCGTTTTGATCTCTGAAACACCTTGAGTATGCTCGCCAAATTTCATGAAAATCTGAGATTGCAAATGTTGGAGTTAGACATCTGCGGAAGCACACGAACAACACAAGGAAGAAGAAGAAGCTTGGAGCGCAACACATAATATTGAATGTATTACTAGAGAATGTACAAAGATAATTAGCCCATTAGGGTAATAGGCGTATATGCAAGCCGGGGGGAAAAATCTCCTAAAGACGGAAAAAAGTGCCCCGACGGTCCTAGTGTGTTCACACACATCACTACCTAAATATATCAACACAACCAACTCAGGAGCCTAACATGTACTCTTATAGTGAGCCGAAGTACATCAACTACAACATCGAAAACTATCCGATGAATAGACAACCACGACCATTTGTACCACCCCAATGTAGACCATATGGGTACCCTCCTAGAGAACAAGGTAGAGAAGTTCCTAGGTGTAATCCATGTCTCGGACCACGAGGAGAAGCTAGACTGTATGAACATGGAGGATATAGCCAACCTCAACCTATACTAGGACAACAACCACCCCACCCACTAGCTCTAATACAAGGGCAAAACATCACAATACAAGTTGTTTGTCTTGAGTGTGGCAAAGAACAGCTCCTGAGAGACTGTCCCGGACATCCCTCTACTACACCAAAGGTTACACCCATTAATGTAGTAGGCTTAGTAGGGGTTCAAGTTCCAATAGAGATAATGTGGCTCCTATACATGCAATTACTAGGGCACAAGCCTTACAACAGCCTAAACTAGCTGAGCAATCAGAACTAATTGAGTCAGGAGAGCCTAGTAAGAGAAAAACAAGAACATGGAAGGATACTAAGGAGAAGTCCGATGGTAAGTGGAACAAAAAGTTATCCGACCTAGAAGAAAGCCTGAAAGATGCAAAAACAAAAATAGAAGATATTGCCTCTCAAAACCCCTCGCATGTCAAAACTCCATCCACAACACCTCATCCCCACCCACCAACCACTGTAAATAAACCACAACTAGGGTCTGTTCTTGAAGATCCAACCCCAGAACACTTAGACATGATGTTCAATGCATGCCATGCTCTACTTCAAGAAGGGCCAACACTTGCAAACCTAGATAAGAGCTACCCTAGAGCAGATTTAGAGATTGAACGGACAAAAATATGCAAAAAATGGTGGAACTAGCTCAAGCTATGTCCGAGGCCAATCAATCATTCAATCAGACGAATGCTATTACACCGGGTTTGCACTTCCAGGGCTTACTAGATAGATTAGAGCAGTTGGTAAATAAACCTCAAATTTCTTTACCTCCACAGGCTCAGCCAACTATTGAAAGAGAAAGCTCATCACCAAAGAAAGTCTATGTTCCATACCCCATAGAGGATGGAGAACCTCTTTCAATTGAACAACACACCCAAAAGTTCTTGCGGGAAATACAAGAAGAGAAATGGGCCAAGGAGAAGGATGTTTCCCCTCCTATTCTTGAGATTGATGACCTTCATGATCAATTTCCACAAGAAATTCCATCTATTTATGGAGATCAAGTAGAGCAACAAGAGAAGGAAAGTTCAGGATTTGAATCCAATTCTTCACACGAGTTGCCACAGTTCATAGGCCCATGGGAATCTCAATCTCTTCAGATCAGAGCTCCCACAATATTGATTAGAAACGAAGACTCGATGGTTATAAGAAACATTGATGTCATGAAGAACACTAAGGTTCAGTGTCACCTCACTATAGAAGAGCTACTCAAAGCAAAACCGGAGCTATGGAATCATGTGAAGGATCAGGTTCCAGAACTTGATTCCAATATGACCAAAGCAGACTCTAAGCAGAAAGTTCCAGAGATACCTAGAAAAAATAGGGGACATGAGCGAAGGTGAGGAAGGTAATACTTATCTTCCGATCACCTACCAAGGTTACACAACCAAAGCAATTGTAGATTCAGGTGCCGGTGTTGCTATTGCAACCACCTCCTTGTGGAAGCAATGGGGTAAACCCGCATTAAGACCAACTAGAATGAAGCTTCAGATGGCTGACGGCCAAAGACCTCTAGGATTGTTAGAAGGGATAAATCTAACCACTTATGGTGTAGAGTTTGAGGACACTGTTTGTTATTGATCTTTGGAGTTGTCCTCTCCAATCATTTAGCATAAAGAATCAACAAGACATCTTTATTTTGTCAATCCTGGAAGTACTCTTGAGACCACAACCCCTTCAAGATGATAGAATCCAAGAAATAAGAGAATAATGGCTGGAATTCTAAGAATAGTGAAGATGAAGAGGAAATTTCTAGCGTTTGGATTATCTTGAGCAAATCTACACCATTTTCTACAATCTTGGTGTCTATTCCATGCTATTTTATCAGCAGAACACAATTATGAAGTCAAAATCAAAAAATATCACCTAGATCATACAGACGAGACAATCGCGATTCTGTGCAAACAGACGATTTTCTGCTCCAGCACCATTTTTCATCAATTCATCACTGAACACAACAGTATTCAGCTCTCTTCATACACATTCTACAGATTTACACAATAGAAACTCACAAATCTCCATGGATACACAAGATCTAGACTCACAAATCAAAGAAACCACATAGAAGAGGAGAAACACAATTTTCAGCAGAAACTCCTTCACTATTCACTTGGATTGCATGTACACAAATGATTAACCAACCCCCTCATAATAGAGGAAATTAGCTTATATACATTTTCAAGTGTCCCTTTTCACACTTGGATTTTGGTCCTTTCCTCTATTATTCTAAAAATATGCTATCTAGGAGTTTCCAAAAATTCTAGAAAAAATACATAAGATTCTATCCTACATAAGGAAGACTCTTCCTTATTTTTACAACAATTGGATAAATATTTCTACAAATTTCTATCATTTTACAATTATTTTCCTTCAAAAAGGTTTCCAAAAATGCATCTTCCAACATCCTTCCCCTCCTAAGCCTTTCGGCTCCTGACAAAAGATTTTCCTGCTCCTCTGCACTGATCACTTTTCTTCATTTCTTCTTTCTTTGATGTACTTGTGACAGCAAATCATTACTTTTTCTTTCTGTTATATTTAGATTGTTGACCATCTCGAATAATGCCTTTCTCCACTGTACTACAGCTTCAAGTTTATCTATGACATCCTTTTTCAAGTACTCTGTGTAGGCAGCTTCATATGCTGTAAGTCTGGACTTGGTAACAACTGATAGGTTTCCAAAAATCTCTGACTCCCTCTCAAAAAACCCATAATCAAAGGCATCCTCAAAAATCTGTAAGTAATGACTACCCAAAAATATAATTCTGCTGTAGTAGGCCATTAAGCAGATTCTATCAGGTGTTTCGCTCAAATCAAATAATAAGGCGTCTGTTGGAGAATTAAAGCCGATATAATTCAAGGTTCTAATATCTGTGTCAGTATAAGTTTCTATACAAGCCAGAATTAATCTCATTATTCTTACAAGTAGTATGCAAGCAGGGTCATTGACATCTTTGTATGTAGTTATTACAGACTCAGCAGTATTCACCATATAACTCTTGGTAGGCCATGTGCCTGCCTTTGGACCTGCTACTTTTGGGAAATTCATCCACTTTGGTGGAATTTGACCTTCTCTTCTTCTATCCCAAAAAGTTGTCCATTCTCTTCTTAGTGCCACTGGACAATATGCTAGATTGATCTTTAAATGAAGAGGTGCCTCTTTCCAGATTTTCCTACATTCTTTGTTGGCATCCAACCATTTATTTCTCCACTTAGGGTTGGCTCTCTCAAATAGTTCTTTAGTGACATTGATGTCCTCTTCATACTCAAAGTATTTGTTTGGAGGTAGCCCAACTCTGGCCATCTGGTAGTTCTTTATACTCTCCAAAATCATACAAAATGGTATCCCCAATCCATTTGCTGCCCAGTGATGCTGATCTGGATTGATTCCCTTATTCAATGCGAATGTGCCAATTTGTTCTTCGTACTCATCATGCATCTTTCTGATGAACTCCATTCTAGAATCTCTACTTGTCAGCAATTTCTTCACAAAATCCTCTGAATATTCTTCTTCTGATCTTTTGTCTGCTGGTTCATTGTCATGTTGTATTCCCGCAATATTGTCTACCCCATATTCTTCTGCATGTGTGGTTTCCACATGTGTCTCTTCCTAGATTTGTGGCTTATTCAATTTCTTCTGCAATTCTTCTATAGTCAACATCAGACTCCCATTTTGTTGTGCCCATAATTCCCTTTCTTTTTTCCACTCATTCCGTTCCTTTTCTCTCTTTGTCTGCCACTCCCCTCTTTCCTTTTCCATATCCAAGTATAGCTTATTATACCCTCTCATAGACGTAGCAGCATGTGTAATAGCCTGCTTTTCTAATTCTTTGGCTTCAATTCTCCTTGTAATCTCTGAATCTCTTTATGTAATCCTTCTTTTTCCTCCTCTGTCAACTGGGCTGTCTGACTTTCCTCCTTCATTGTCCTTCCTCCAATAGTAGCTTATTGATTTCTTCATTAGCTTTAGTCAAAATTTGATAGGAAGTTTGCAGAGTTCTATATCTCCCCTCAATCTTTCTCAATTCTTTTTCCAATTTATCATTTTGCTCTGTTAGTTGCATACTCTTCTCTTCCAAGTATTGAATCTTGTTTTGCTTCTGTACTTCCAGTTCTTCCAAAGCAATTATTTTATTGGAAAACTCCTCATTCTTCTCTTGCACCTTCCTTAGTTGCTCTGCCATATGCTCCTTTTCCCTTTTATGCTCTTTAATAACCATACTGCCTTTTTCAAATTCTGACTCTGCTACCATCCCTGAAATGATCATATTTCGGCTTGAGGGTCTGAACTGTTCAATATTATTCATAATGAGTTGACATGCTGATCTAATACTCTTTGGGATTCTTTCCAGTCCTCCTTCTATTGCTATTTGTTTGGGTTCTAGCTGTTTGTCCTCTCTGCATTCACTCTCCTCTTCCTCTTCTCCCTCATATTCTATAATTTTGGCCTTGTTTTCTTCATGGCTTGGCTGAGTGTCCAATGTTTCTAAATCTGCCATGTCTTCTTGAACACCTGAACTCTTTTGCTCCAAAACATCTGAGATCAACTTTATTTCTTGTACCTTTTTTTTCTCCAACACCTGTTGAGTTTCTTCAGAAAAATATCCTTCCTTTGTTTGCATCTCCTTTTCCTGGCTTATAGTTTCCTGGAATAAATTGTATTCAGTTTCTTTACCAAAATTTCCCTGACATTCACCTACTTGTTCTTCCTGTCTCTCCTTTTCTTGTGCTAAAACTGTTTCAGCTATTTCTAAATTTTTGACCTGATCATTGCCTCTATCTTCTTTGTATCCTTCTTCTTGTTCATCAATGTCCATGATGTCCATTTCTACCTCTTGTTCTTGATCCTCATTGGATGTGAATTCCTCATTATTCTTCAAATCATGCACCACATCCTTTATACTCTGAATGATTTCTTTTTCCACTACTTTCCTTGTAACCTTTTGAACATTACCTTTCTCACATACTTCCTCTACCTCCTGTAGTGGATCTTGTTCTGTGTCTTTTTGTTCTATGACTGAGTTGTACACCTGTGCCTACTTAGCTATTTCTTCTATGCTCTCATCCAGTTTAAAGTAGGTCTGTGAGGGTTTTGTCCATATAGATTTCATCCCACTATGCACTATTCCACAACTAACTTCTTCCCTTATTTCACTTGCTTGTTCTATCATTACTGCCTTTCCCTTCATTATTCTTCTTTCGTCTTCCAGACTAAGCTCTTTTTCTGCCTGCTCCTGAAGTGGTTTCTCCTGAGACTTCTTCTTTAATTCCTCAGGTGTCTTTTGTTTCACAGAGGTCTGTATAATGACATTGGGAGTATTTGGTATTGACAAATTTAGACTTTTTAACAGAAAGCTCTCAATATCGCTGTCAGAATCAGATGAGAAGTGTGAAGGTCCTCCTTTTTCTGGTTCTGTGGGTCTTGATACTTCTTCCACCAAGGATGGCTTCTGTGTTTCTTCCATGACTACTTCCTCTCTCTCTTTGGTGATAACAGTTTCAGCTATGGATTTACCCTTTCCCTTCTTGGTCAATTTCTTTTTTTGTACTGGCTTCTTTGGAACCTTCTTTTTCACCACCACAGTGGTTCTGGTCTCTGGGGGTCCTTGTAATTCCTTAAAATAAGCTAGCAATTCAACCTCTTTTCTGACAAACACCTCCTCAGTTTCAGCTGTCATCATTTGGTCATGAAGAGCTTCATAGTGCTCCACCTCCTCCTGAATCCAGTCTGTAGCTTTGCATGAGTAGTCTTCCAGCATTTTCTGGTATTGTGCTTCATACATAGCTCTCTTATTATTCCCTTGGGTTAGATAGGTGTATAGTTTCTCTTTGCTTGTTTGGGGTGGATGTGGTTCACTAGAGGCTTGAACCTGTTTCTGTGCCTCCTCATGTTCCTCTTTTGTGGCTTCCTCCATTTCTAGTTCCACCTTCCTTGGGTCCAACCTTCTTTTCTTCACAGGAATTACTTCTTCACATATCATTTTCCTTTTCATACCTGTTCCCCTCATACGGGTTTGTCCTTCTGTTTCCCTTTCAGTCAATTTCCTTGGAGGACTCTTGATTTAAGATTTCTGAAATACTCTGCCTCTAGAGCCGATTTTAGTTGATCTTCCATCCCAAGCACATGATAAATGATTCTTGTTAAGAACTGGGCTCCATTCATGAACTTCTTCTGCTCCTAGTGCTTTGCTGCTTCTTTCAGTTGTTCATGGATGTATGGTGAGACATCCATAACTCCAAAAGGTTTGGTTCTATCTTTGTTATTGAACATCAATAATGTGACTGACTTATGAGGCATTGTGTATCTTGGTAATTTTGGAAAACAAAAGTACTGTAAGAACATCCTTATAGCATATTGCTCATTCTCCCTTCCTTTGAAATCAGTGAATTTTGCATATCCTGTGTAAGTCTCCTTATTCTTTTTGACAAAACTTGGGTCAAGTTTGGTTCCCATTGTGTAGAATTGCAGTGCTGCTCTGATGTGTTCTGCCTTGATAGTGACACCTACTTCCTGATTATCCTTGTTTTTGACTTTGCATCTGAGATAGGCATCATTCCCTCTTCCTATTTCTGTCAAACTGTTCATTACCTGTGATACTCTCTCAAAGTCAATGAAAAAGATAGGCTCCTCCAATATTCTGTGCAGCCCTACTGCCTTCCATCTTTTCATGTTGACTGCCACTCTTTGGAACCTGTAGAACTCCTGGCACAACATTGTATACTTGTATCCTCCTACCCCCACTGTGAATATGTGCTGGCCAATTATATTTAGGGTCTCCTTAAGTTCCTTCACCACTTTCTCAGCTTCTAGAATTTTTGATTCTTCCTCTGACTCTAAGTCCACCTGTTCCTCCACAGCTTCACTATCCAGAAACCAATGGCCTCTTGATAGCACAACTGATTGTGCCTTGAAGTCATGAATTGGCAGCTCCTTAGTGTTCACCATTTTCTGAGGAAGCTAAAATAAAGAAAAACTCTACCCACATAAGTTGCAAGAAATCAAAGAGTAATATGTAGGAATTCATTTTCAGAAGTCATGTTATAAGAATGAGAAATCCAAAATAAACTTCATTTCTCCAGAAAAGACTCAACAAGTGATCATCACAAGTGTAGCAAGATGTCTAGTGCAGTCCCTTTTCCTAACCATTCTTTTGGAAAGATAAATCATGTATCAAATGATAGAAAAAAAAAAATTAACAAAAAATTAACTAAAGAACTAACTAACAAGAAATAAAAACATAAAAAATAAATAGATCTCTACTATTCTTCTCCCTAGATCTTGCTTTGTGACATATGTTTTTTGTAAAAAACAACAGAAAGTAAACAATTTTTCACAATTTCTCATTCTCTTTTTTTTCAACAGATTTTTTTTTTCTCTCTTCTTTTTTCAGCAATGATTTTTTTTCTTTTTTTTTTTTCAAATACTTTTTTCCATTTCTTTTCTTTTTTCATTTTCATTTTTTTTTCATAATAATTTTTTCTTTCTTTTCTTCCCCTCCTAATTCTCTTTTTAGAAAAGAAAATCAGGTCTAATATGTATTTTTTCATAATTTCCATGATTTTCTAGATATAGTTCAAATCTGGATGATCTTTCTTCCACTGGAACAATTTTGATTTTTTAACCCAGTACTCCCTGACTCCAATTGGTCTGGTTCCCAGCAACCAATCATTCCTTTTGGATAAGTATTTTGTAGGAGCTTTTGGTCTCCATATCCATTTTGTCCTTGATTCCTGTTTTAATGAGTAGACCTGCTGTAGACTTTGATTCCATGTGCTTTTTGCTCTGATGCTTTGATTCTTTGAACCTTGCCATGATTGCCATCTTCTTCTTATCTCACCACCCTTCTTTGTTCCTCCAATCCTTTGCTGATTTGGATCATATGAAGCTTGATTATTTAGCATTTGTATTGGTAATGTCTGTGTATCCTCAAGTGCAAAAGTGAATCCTTCCAAGTGTATATCATGCACATCTGATTGAATTTCCTGTTTTTCATTACTCAATAGAGATACTAAAAACCTTTTGTCATTTATGTTCAATTTAAGCTTCATTTTTTCAAAATCCAAGATCACTTTACCTTGTTGAAGCCATGGTTGACCTAAAATCACTTTTTTAGTCATCAAATTATCTGGCCACTCTTCACAGTCTATTGTCATATATTCTTCATTAAACTTTACTTCAATAGTCAGTGAAGACATGCTCTGTACTACTTGACCTTCCAAAGTTTTGATTAGGGTTCTACTTTCTTTCCTTTTTATGTTGAATTTACTTACGAGGGCTGAACTAATCAGATTTACTTGTGCTCCACAATCTATCAAAACCCTAATGTTTTCATTTTGAAAATCCATTATCATCACAGGGACGTGTTCCTTTGGTTTGAGAGGAGATTCACACAGACAGATTTCCCTAAGCTTATTGATTTTTCTTATCCTTTCCATAGCTTCCTGTTGGGCTTCTTTTCTAATGTCTTCCTCTTCTCTTTTCCTGTTTTGGGCTTGTTGCAACCTTCTCCATTCATCAACAGTTAATGGGCAATCATACCTCTTAACTCTACATCCACTTATAAAGTTTGGCATGATTTCTCCTTCTATGTTAGCTAGTTGAATGGCTCCACTGTTGCTTATTTGATGTATAATATATGGTCCATGTCCTTTTTTCTGGAACTTTTTCTGATGTTCTCTGACTGTGTAAGCCAGCACTAGATCTCCTACCTGTAGATCTTTCTCTTTTATGTGAACATCATGATAAGCTTTTTGTCTTTTCTTGTCCACATATAAACTCATAATGGCCTGGAGTCTAGATGCTCCCAACTTTTCCAATTCTATCACTCTTTCTGATAGTTCATGTCCAGTCCAATTATAGTGACTTCCTACTTTTAATGTTGGAATAAGGAATTCCATAGGTAAAACTGCGTTTTGTCCATATACTAGATTGAATGGTGTGCTCCCTATTGCAGTTTTGTAAGCCACTCTATAAGCCCATAGGACATGATTAAGTTGTAGATCCCAATCATTTCTATTTGTGTTTACTAATTTTGATAGTACAGTACAAAGTACTTTATTAGTACTTTCTGCTAGCCCATTGGCTTGTGGGTGATATGGGGCTGATTTTCTATGACTGATCAAGAAATATTCAGTGATTTTTTCTATGATCTGGTTTATAAAATGGGTCCCCCTATCACTTACTAGTTCAATTGGAAGTCCAAATCTGGTGATAATGTTTTCATATAGGAATCTGGCAGTAGTATTAGCATCATTTCTCTTTGTGGCTTTGGCCTCAGCCCACTTTGTCAGGTAGTCTGTAGCCACTATGATGTATTCAGCATGGGATTGTTTTGCTGGAGGATGTATAGGTCCAATGAAATCCAATCCCCATTTACTAAAGGCTCTCGCTGAAATTAATGGAACCAATGACATGTCATTTCTTCTGTTTGGTTGACTTACCCTTTGGCAGATATCACATTTTTTTTACATAAGTTCTTGCATCAAGAAATAGCGTTGGTGTTATCTCAAAAAAATGGTTGGTTTTTTTTGCACTAATATGCTTCCGTTGTGTAGAATACATGCTTGATTGCAGGCACTTGAAGATTTGATCAAATATTTGATTGGAGGTATAAGGGAAATACATGGTGACATCTTGGTAAGAGAGGATTGGGAAATCGATACCATTGCTTTGCTGGCCTGTGGCACCGAAGGGTTCATAGAAGAAGGCCTAGAAATATATGCTGAAATTTGTAGGCGGGATTTGCATCAAAATGTGTGCATTGGAAGCAGTTTAATTGATTTGTATACAAAGTTTGGATTACTCATAAAAGCACGTGAAGTCTTTGATAGGCTTCTGAATCAGGATGTGGTGTCATGGAATGCCCGGATTGCAGGATATGTAGAACATGATCATGCTGATAAAGCTATTGCTTGCTATGAGCAGATGAAAAAATTGTTCCTAATGAAGTCACATATGTTTGTGTTTTGAAAGCCTATGCTGTTCAAGGAGCTGTTCACATGGGTATAGAGTTGCATGCAGGTATTGAAAGACAAGGATTTGCAACAAGGACCTTATTTTTGGGAAGTGCCTTGATCAGTATGTATGCAAATTTATTTTTGGTATCAAAAGCTCAAGATGTTTTTGACAAGCTGTCAAGTCAAGACTTGGTCACATGGAACTCTCTCATTTTGGGTTATGCTGAGAAAGGATCTCCACGTTTATTAGACCCGCATCGGGGAGTGTTTTTGGCACCGATGTACAGATAAGAGGGGGGCGGCTGTCATTTTTTTGGGGGGGTTTTTTTTTCTTCGATTCTTATCCTCTGCCACAACGGAAAAGAGGGCGAGGACTTATCAAGATAAATGGATGCCCTATAGAAAGTTGTTGAACGAGAGATTCTGGACTACAAAGCTTTTGAGCCTGTGCTGCTCCTGGTGCGGAATCGTTTTGCGGGCGTGGATGCGCATCAGAGTGCGTGAAGGAGGGCATACATTTTGGGCCATTCTCTCTTGGGGGGGGGGCCTCTCTTGATTGATTTTGCTGCTGTCTTGCTACGAAAAAGGGGGCGCTCTCTAGCGAGAAAGGAGAACACATTGAGGGCTGCTAGGACGTGATAGAAGGGAGCACAATTGCCACAGAAGCAGAGCTTCATCAATGATTCTATACAAATTCTCTGTGTGTCTGTGTATTTGTACAGCCTTGGGCGTCTTCACCGTTCTTGCATACACCTTGAGGAGTCTATGTGAAGGGAAACAATCAGAGACTAGAGACGAGGACTCTCTGGAAAGTGTTCGTGCACGATGGGAAGAGAGTTCTTGATAGGACAGCTTCTTCATCGATGAATATCAGAGAGAGGACAGACGGAGCGTGAAAAGAGGGAAAAAGGCCACAATGCAGGAGAGATCTGGGAAGAAGGGCATAAACGCTGTTCGGAGGCCAATCCATTTTATTAGTTCGGGTAGTTGGAGGACGACTTTAAAGGATAATGATGATAATGTTATGAGCACTCTATGCTGAATAGGCGATGAGAAAGCCATCTTTGGGAGGATATGCGGATCATTTTTTTCATTCGGGATAATCATCTACAGAGGAAGGTGTTGATTTTCTCTAAGGATGCGAACGTATGGAAGCAAATACATGACTGATGCATACCTGCTGAAAAAGAAAGGGAATTTCCCAACCAAAAAGATAATCGAGTGTTAGGTATTATCCGGATGAAGAAAAGGAAAATGGCGAACCTCCTCGATATGCTGGAGTTATTATGGTGACATAGAGACAATGGACAGTTGAAGATGAAATATAACTATTCAGCGACAGAGACAAGTTCTGCATTCCAATGAAGTCTTGGGTAGAGGATAAACAAAAGGAAGTCATATGCGCTACAGAGGTATAATCGACCCTTGTTATGGAGGCTATGGGACGTTTACCCTTTAAAGGTCAGGCTTTTGCATTTAACTCAAATGTTGACTACTGGCTTGACTGATTTTATACCATGTTACAAGCAGGCATGATATGTTTCTTTTACTCATCAAACTTGTAGTTTCCTGTCATATAACTACTCTTGTTAAAATTGTTGGATCTAAAGATCTATGGACAGGCTTGAGCCCAATACATTGTGTTTGAAGATTCGGTTTAATTTGGTTCTTGTCAATCTCTAGAATTACAGTAGACAATATGCTTGTACTTCCTGTCAGAAAAGAGTGATGTTTCTCCTTCAAACATATGGTTTGCCTGTCTGCGTGAAATCTTTTCATAATACACTCTGTTGTTTGAAGTTAAGTTTATCCATCGTTAGACATATATTTGCGTATTTCATTTGATGAACTTCTTTACGAAATGCTAACTTTGATGAACGATGAAAAGTGCGAATGTGTTTTATTTTTACTTGTTTTTTTATACAAATTCTTTGGCTTGAAAAGAAGACATCAAAAGAGCAAACTACAAAAAATTATGTGGTTACATAACTCATTGGGAAATACATGTGGAGAGTTCAATGCATTTGAGTACCTATTGATGTGTCAGCATATATGAATGGATGAATAACATCAAAGCTAGAAAAGGAATCCTTCTTCTTTGAATTGAAGATCTTTAAGCCATGCTTCGTTTTTGGTGCTCATGTTTAGAACGACAGAAATAGAATGTGTGTGATGCCAAGCCCGCATTTTAAGTGAGCAAAGTTTCTTAGGCTCAAAGATCCTTCTAAGTTCTTCTTCAACCTCGGACCATCTTAAAAGTGAGTGAGTAGTGAGACGAAGGATAATCGAGTGCAGAGGTGTGCTTGAGAAGGAGAAAGAAGTGGGGGAAGAGCAAGTGAAAGAGGGAGTGAGGAACTAAGTGGACTCGAAAGGTGTGAGTAAGGAGAGAGGGATGTCACGAGAGGTGAACGCTAGAGTCGGATATCCATTTGTGCATGTATTCCTTGTCTATCCCACCAATACATTGGAGTTAAATTGTGGACTTAGGACGATCAAAAGACGACTTAGCATCAGAAGGCCGAGCAAAGGATCATCGTGCATACGCACTTTCCCTTGGACTAAGAGAGGAAACATTTTGGTGCGTTTGCCGGGAAGTATATGAACTAGTACATATACAAAGGAAGGATTCCTCGAGGGGTAATTATGGGCTCCAGGTAATCCAATTGGACCGATTCCGAGGGGTTTGAACAAAATAAAGTCTCGTATAATCACTTTTTCTTGGGGTGTTAGAACTAAACATTTTGGTGCGTTTGCCGGGAATAGCTTGGCACGTCTCTATAAGAGAGTGCCATAGGTTTGCCTAGCGCCACATGTTGGCCGAGCTTGCGGACTCGAGATCTAGTACATGAGTGAGGGTAGCTCATCCTCACGAGTAACACAAACTCAAAGAGAGGAACGTGCTCAGAGAAGAGCCCTTGAAAGAGAAAGGAAGAGGTGGGAATCGCAAGTTGAGTCAACCTCGACTGGCTCGAAGAAATCTGCCAAAAACGTGTACTCCAATAGGAGAGTCGCGAATCAAGTGCGGAAGTTTGAAGGAGGGATCCTGAGGCCGCGTGCACTAAATTTTTGGGATCGAAGTGATATCGACATCACACCTCTGTTCGAAATGGCTCAGCGGATTTCGGCTCACTTGGGGGACTTCACCAAGTTCTCAGGTGCTTGGGACGAGGACCCAAATAGTTTTATCCAATTGTTTGAGGTTACGTGTGCGGCCAATGAGGTAGTAGACCAGGCTCAAAGGTTGAGGATCTTTCCGGCTACTCTTCGTGATGAGGCAGCCAACTGGTATGGGAATTTGACACCTCAAGAGTGTGGAACTTATCAGATGCTCAAGGAAGCCTTCTTGGCAAAGTTTCGATGACAAGGCTTCCAAGATAGATTGGCCCAACAGATGGATTACTTGCGACAGGGAGTCAATGAGAGCATCGATAACTACATTCAGAGAATGGAAACGTTGGTAAGGAAGATGGGCGCGAATGCCCCGAACGATGAGACATTGAAGAGAAGATTCATCGCGGGATTGAGAGATCCTACGTCATAGCAGCATATCAGCCTGACAAGACCTACAACTTTAATGGATGCTAAGGAACAAGCAAGGCTGTGGGAGGAAGTACAATTATGTCAACAGAGGAAGATGGAGCTCTTATACGAGCCAATGGGAGGCCCATGTAACATACCAATAAAAGATCCTGGCCAAGGAAGTCCCGCATTAACGACTCCAGCTTTTGTGGCTGCCACTAGCATGCCAGGCGAGGTAAAGCCTGCGCTAACTAAAGAACGAATATTGGAGTTGGTCACACAAGCTATAAAAGCTGCCACAATGACCCAGGAAACATACACAGTAAAACCCGAGGTAACTACAAACCCGAATCAAGTGTTTAGATCGAATACATGGTGCAGAAAGTGCCATGGTTACGGCCATTTGGCTTCAGAATGCCCTACAGTCTCGAGAGTATTCACAGATAGATCACCACCTAGGATGCGTTGTACTTTTTGTGGAAGAACAAATCACACGGAGGACCGATGTTACAACAAGAGAGCCTATGAAGAGAGGACCATGAAATCAGGAGATACAAGAGAAAGACCTTACACGGGATTGCCCGCTCAAAGTGTCCCACCTACATCTCGTTGGGAAAACAGACCGACTTATGGATATGGTGCTCAGGGTCAAGGAGGAGACTATCCAAGAGGAGCCGCACATGATCAAAGAAGAGATGGTCCAATCCAGTGTTGGAGGTGCCATGGCTTTGGCCATACTCAATCTAGATGTCCAAACGAAAAAAAACCAATTGATTATACCCCACTATGTAGGTGCTGTAGTGGAGAGGGCCACTTTAATGAAGATTGTCCAAAACGAAGAGCTGCCGCCGGCAAGGAAAAAGGACCAGTAGGGTCCTTGAATTATGTTGATACTCAGATGCATTCCACATCGAGAGCTCAAGAGCACGTTCCTACAATCGGAGTAGTGTTCAAGACACCGAACCCTCAAGAAGGCTCTAGCTCGTCAATGCACTTTGTGGACGCTTACCAGGCCAAGAAACCGCATAAAGAGCCAACCGTGGCAGTAGTCACAAGGACTCAAGAGTATTTAAAGAAGCATCCAGAAGACGACAGCGAAAAAGCAAGCCAAGAGAAGATAGCTGAACATGGAGAGGTAGAAAACCAAGTTGGAGGATTTGCTGAGCAGCAAGAGTTTGAGGATGGGGAAGAGATAGAGATTCTTCCACCAGTGACCAAGGAGTTTGTGCCGGGCATAGCACCATTCCCTGAAAGATTGAAGGCTCCTAGGAGTAGGAAGGAAAGAGAAAGTTTGGAGGAAGTGGACATTGTAAAGTTGCTCGCGGACACGGAAGTCACGCTAGACATTGGCACATTGCTGAAATGTTCACCTGCATATAGAAAACAATTCTACAACGAATATATTAAGAAGCCGAGGAAAGCTCGAGATAAAAAGAGACAAGATAAAGATGTCCAAGGGATCATTCAAAGTATTATGACGCAAATTGATTCGAATGCTCCAGCTGTGACGGTCGAGATTAAAGGGTATGCAGTCCCCGGTGCTCAGTTAGATAGTGGAGCCGCAGTCAACCTTATGACTGAGTTCATGATGAAAGCTTTGGGCCTCAACCACATGGAAGAAACGCCGATGTCCTTGGGAATGGCAGATCAAACACAAGTGAAGCCTGCGGGTCTTTTGAAGAATGTAAGCACGGGTGTGGGCGGTCTAGAGTTTAAAGTTGATTATCTGATAGTAAGACCAAGGACCTTAGAGGCTACCTTCTCGATCTTACTTGGACGGCCATGGCTGGTGCAAGCCAAATGTGTGCACGATTGGCGCACAGGATTTATCACAATTGGACCAAAGGTTGATCGAATACAACTTCAAGTGTCTCCAAACTTGACTGGCAAGAAATCGACAACAGCTGAGGAAAGGGAGCAAAAAGCAAAGGAAAAGGTTAGACAAGAAATGGTGCGCGTAAGATTTGCATTGCGCACGGAGACTTCCAAGGACCTTTTACAGGATGGATTTAATCTGCAATTGGCCAACCTCCAACATGCGAAAGTGGGCGAGTACATAGATCCTCTATGTTACAAGGATGACTCAGACCAGGAGTTGCTGGGATGGTTGACACATACAAGTGAATTTGAGTGCTACATGTTGAGTATAGACGCAAGGGAAAATAAAGCTACTCAATCCCTGGAGAAGGGAACTTCAAAAGAAGAGTTGAAACTCGAGTTAGCTCCGACAATGGAAGTGCAACAGTTGAGAGAAAGGGTTAGAATGCTAGAAGAAGAGCTTCTCAGGAGAAGTCGACAATCAGACAAAGAAGCAAAAAGTAAAACTAAAGTGCGGGAAGCCATTGCAAAAGTTGAACTAAAGAAATTGGGTGCGGTTGAAAAAGAACAAAACAATGATTTACTGGCCAACCATGCACGCGTGATCGGAGAGCATGTTCCAATCATAGCGTCATCAAGGAATAAGGAATATTCGCGAGAAGCTCAGGTGGAAAAATGGGAAGTTTTTCCAGAAAAGTTCTTGAGCGTGGGGTCAGAGCTACCAGATGAAGTACGAGATTGCATTAAATTGGCACTCAAAAATTTCAGCAAGGCCTTTGCATGGTCATACAATGATCTGAGAGGAATTGATCCCCGAATCTGTCAACATTATATAGACTTGGAAGAAGGCACCCGACCAATATGTCAACGACTTAGGCGGACAAATCCAGTCTACTTGGAATTGATCAAGCTAGAATTGACCAAATTATTGGAAGCAGGATTCATATATCCCATCACATCCAGCGAATGGGTATCACCAATTGTAGTTGTTCCTAAGAAAAATAAGAAAATCCGTATTTGCATAGATTATCGAAAGTTGAACAAGCGCATAAAAAAGGACCACTTCCCCTTGCCGTTTACTGATCAAATCTTGGACAGAGTGGCAATGTACTAGTTCTTAAATTCCCGGCAAACGCACCAAAATGTTTGATTTCGTAACCCAAGGGAAACTGCCTTACACACACCCATGTTTTGTTAAATTAGCTTGTGCTATGCCACTTTCTTTTACTCTGAGTCCACAAGTGGTCTCGAATATCACATATGTATATACCCGCTTCCACTCGCTTTCCCTTTGGTTCTTTTCTTTTCCCTTTTTGCACATATGCACGCACACCCGCAATTCCCTCCCTTTCTTCACTCAACCCCCCTCCTTTCACGTTGGGTTCTTGCGCGCTTAGGGATGCACACAGGGTGCCTCAACGGTAATCGAAGCAATAGGAAGAAAACTTGAAGAGATTGACTAGAACAATAGTAAAACAAAGTTGTTAGCTCAACAACAAATTATAGCCAAACCAATTCGTCATACACCTGTATAAAGGTCAAACTATTTTCAATCTCTGGAATTGATCATTTCCAAATGAGCATAGAAACACTCAGTATTTTTCTTTTAGATCAAGCTATAGTTAGATGCAAAGCAGGTTTCGTATATTGCACACAAATAAGGTCTCAAAAACAAGGCCACTTAAATAAATCTGAACATAGTATGTGTTTTTTTTTTTTTTTTTTTTTATACATGAAACAATGGCTGATATTGGAGTTCAAATTGAAATGGACATTTTATAATTCCTGGAACGAAGCCAATTATCCACGTTTTTCTCTTAACCAAATCAACTTCTTTAGCGCATCTATGACCTATGTCTCCGAGTTCCATATTTACAGTTATTCATTACATTCATCATTTACAACCTCGACGCTGCTGCAGCCGTTAACCACAATTTTTGCAAAGATGCGAGTAAGAACAGCAAGGTAAGATGTGCATTCTTGAATAACAAGAACTTGCAAGAAAGAAATGTCAATACCTGGCAAGAGCTTCTGTAGCTAACCATATCTCATCTCTTTGAACATAGCTCTCTGAATTCCTGATGTCCGGTGTGTGCTTGCTACTTGATTCATACATGGATCCCACTCTCCTTTTGGACTCATTACTTACACAAGAATACGAAGTGTAGAGTATGTAATATGCAGCAACACCTCTGGTATGTCAGTCACATTACAGAAACGACCTTCCTATGATGTCTCAGCAACGGATATCAACTTGAAGTTCGAAGGAAGATGCGGTAAGTCCTTTTTATGAGGAGCTACCATAAGCAAGCAAAGGCATCCATGATGCGAAAGTCTCTCCAAGCCTTTCAAGAGTTGTAAGGTCTGCAAGAATAATTCAATATTTACACCAATCGAAGCTAAAGATCTAGCGTTCATCGCATTGCTCATGGCCTTTGAAGTTTATGACAGTAGCCTCTCTGTGTTGTAAATGCAAAATACCCAGCAGCTTCAAGTGCACAACATCATGGAGTGTTTTCCTCCCTTATATAAAAAAAACGAAGCTAAAAGCTTCTGCAACAACATCCTCTTTTGTTCCATAGTTACTAATATTCATACCTATGCCAGAGGAACTTCTTTCCAGGAACCTTTTTCGACGAACTACTTCTGCAAATTAACATAACAAGGTATAATATTGAAATCCCATGCGCTGTTGAACAACCATTCCATTCTTTGAGTTTCTAATCTTGTAGCAAATTTTTTTTTTGGGATGCTATCTTCATTCTGCGCTAAAATTCAAATGGAGAAGCAAAACATTTTGTAATTCATTCCACCGGAGGAAGCAGAATAGGTCAAGGGAATTAGAAAATAAATATCTGCAGGCTTTCATCACTGGAAACACAATCGCCACCTCCTTCACTTGCACCACGTTCTTTTTCCCCCAATAAAGTAGATCTTAATACTTTTTATACATCCTTCTTCCAATCTCTAGTCTTCGTGGTCATTCTGCATAGCTTCCCTGCTTCAATACTACATTTCTCTGTATATGATAGATGAGAATGTATCCTATACTATCGCTTCATGCCAATGTCTCCCATGCGGGCCCGGTAGATGGTGATTATGCCTTTTCTTTCCTTTCTGCTATCTGCCAACTCTTTCCTTTTCTGTCTTTTCAAGAACTGTGTCCGCCTGCCGATAACGAGCGCCTCTCTGACTGCACATTAGAGTCGGTCCATATGACCAGTAGCATGGGTGCCTTGCTCTCTGCAAAACAACCTCCATCAAAGATATGGCCGCCCTCGAGCTCCCTCCTGAACTATGTGCCACCATTCTTTGCCTTTCATTACAAATAGTATTAAGCAGAGGTTCCAAAAAACATTTGTGCATACATTTGTATAGCTTCATTCAACAACCCTTTCTTTGTATTCATTGAAATCTTGGAATTCCATGGGATCACATCTCATTTTGGCAATTCCTGGGACCATAATATACATGCATAAGTTCATATCCACTAATGCACATCCAAGAACAACATCAGATAATAACAATCATTGTTTGGCAATTTCATTGTGCAATCTTCCATAAGTGCATTCCAACCCGCAACGTCCCTAATCTGAAGCTTATTGAAAACTTATAGGTTTCTATGATCTAGCCACAACTTGCATACATGGCCTCAAAATGGTTGTGGCCTTCACTCACCAAGCTTGCATGACAATAGGCATTCAATACATAAACAAGAAATGCAAGAATCTGAATGGGCTTTCCCCCAAACTGCATCTGCTCAACACAAATGATTGCATCCTAAACATGCTCATATTTTCCATAATCGGAACTCCAAACACCAAGGGCATTCCCCTCTGAACAAGATGTAGCCATGTAGTTTGCAAATACCTTTCATCCAATTGATTAACTCTTCAAGTACCTGCAATCAAACATATTTCCCTGGCCAAATAGAACCACATTAGTGCATAAAACCAACCATTTTGTGAGCTAACATACTCCCCTCTTCTTATTTGCGAAGTCGTCCTCGACGAGCCAAATTGTTCCTGCGCTCAAATCATCCAACATGTGCTCATCACTCAATCAAATACAATTCTTTACCTTGCATGCCTATTCTCTTCTTCCTCAATGTAGCACCTGCAATCACCCTCATACAATCGTTGGTCAGTACCAAAATCCAATCATTTCACTTACCATCTTTGTCCATCTTCTCGCATCTTCACCGCCATGTCTACCTGTCTACAAACTCATCAAACATATTAGATCATTTTTCATCAAACACCACATCTACTACCAAAATGAGAAACATCCATATCAATCATCCATATCACACATATATACTCAACACACACATCACGATCCCGCATCACACATGCATTCTCGTCACACACAACATACATACATGCAAGTAGAAGACATGTCCACATTCGCTCTCGTCACTCTTCTCGACTACTCATTCAACACGTCACACATCTTTATTCCACATGCATGCTCAACACACTTTCCACACACAGCTTATATATGTAAGCAAGTACCATCCTTAAATTTTTTTATTTTTATTTATTTTTTTTTGATGCGCTACCCGCTTATACTGCCACCTCCCCAATTCTTCTTCCGTTTCTCATCAAGTCCTCTCGTCTATTTTTCATGCCTCTTTTACCTAGGGTTTCCTATTCCCAATTGCCTTCCTATCTATCTCTCGTTTTTTGCTTGCTCATCGACTAGATCCTATGCTAGGTCACCACCACCTCTTGAATCGATGGACATGCGGCAAAGACCACTCAAGCCTAACACGAGCTCACTCTAACAAGATCACTCATCGTCGACGCGATTCCGAACTTCACAAGTCATTGCACCACCTAAGAGCCAAAACTGAACACTTCCGGAAGGTTTGCAGAAAAACAATGCAACTAGCACGATTGGATTCCTCAAGTCCAAGCTTTCCATAGACACATCGCAACCAAAACCCTAGCCGAGCTTAAGCTTCCATCCGATCGAGTTTATTCCACCCATCTACCAACCCAACGAAGCGCGCGACACACAGACAGCTAGCCCTATGCGAAACCGACATCGGTTCGTGGCTTTGACCACCCGGCCAAAGTGGGTCCACCCACCTATCGGCCCACATAGGTGCGTAGCCACACTCACACATACACAAACATATATTTTTCTCATTTTCTTTTCATTCCCGCATCTCGAGAATTAGGAGACCAAAAGAAAGGATCTTTTCCCAACCATCCCAATCACGACACGCACACATAAACTCCCCATGGACATCCCGATGAGACAGATCTCCTCTTTGCTACCACTCAAGCCAAAATCCAGCCACTAATGCCATGGTCAACCCGTCCTCGCAAAACCCGCACGTACTAACTACCTTGTCGACCTAAAACCCCCGAAAAATGCCACTTCAGTCCTAAGCATACAACAGACTTGGTCCGCCTGTCCTCACATCTCAGACTCGCAATCCACAAAACAAACCCTAGTTAGACTCAAGCCATCCTCACCGACATCCATCTCCTTGTCTATTTTTTCATCTCCAACCTCTGCCTCACAGAGATTCCACTTGACCTGATAAATGACCTTGAAAACTACCATTAGCCGTTATACCTCTTAGTGCCTCAAGCCTCGCCGCTAAGTCCCTTAATCCTTGTTTGTTGTGCTCAATATCACTCTGATATTGGAACAGGTCACAATCGATGCCTCGGAACCGATTCCATATTTGCTCCATCTCTTTATCCTCTCTCATCCCTTTTTCAGATCTGAGGGGAATATCCTCCCTCTTCTCAACTCGAAGAGTCAACTTCTCAACTTCCTCTCTAATCGATCTTTCCTCCCAAATCCTATTCATATTTTCTACATCCAGATCATCTACCTTCTTTGATAATTCATTCTTCATCCTTTCTAAGTCTGCTCCGAACGCATCCAACCTATCCAACACCGCTTTCAGCTCTTCCTCCGTTTTCCTCGCTCTCGAATCCTCCACCTGTCCTCGCGTCTCGTCATCTTTCCGATTCATCCACCTACCGAGCTTGCTACTCAGCCTTGCATTCTCTTTCTCTACACGTCTCATTTTCTCATCGCTCTCTGCTTGGGCACTTTTCATTCTTTCTAACTCCAGGTGGAACTCCTCACATGCCTTACGCGCTTGGTCACTGTATCGACGGATTATGCTTTGTACATTTTCAATTTCATGCTCCATTCGTTCGACTCTCCTCATCAGGTCATCCTCGTCTCTTGAGATGTTTTCTTCGATCGCAACTCCAAAGCAGTCGGCTACCATCAAACCGGATCTCAAGTCCCAGACCACGTTTTCACTCTCAGGCATCACACGATCTTTCCTCCAGCTTTTGTTTACTCTTTTCCTTTCCTTGTTTTCGTTTTTCAACACTCGTACTTGCTTTTCCCAAGTTCCTAGGACCTCAACCATTTTCACTTGATTTTCCTCTAATTTCTCTATTTTGATCCTCTCGTTATCTCGCTCCACATGCAACCAATTGACTTGACATTCCAAGCTCTTCACAAGTTCTACCAAGTCTCGATCATGAGATCCAGTGTCCTTGCTTTCACTTGCTCTCGCAGTCTCCGTCGACGAAGTAACTCCACCCTTGTCAACTTCTACATACAAGGAGGATAAACACCTATCAGATTGATTCGTTGTGACCTTTACGCCAGTCACCTCTTTTGAGCCACACACGTGCTCGCATAGTCTCTTTTTCCCGCAGTCCGCACATGTGGGGACAAAATCCAACGGGGAGCATACACGAGGGCAATATTTGGCTATATGCCCAATCTGCTCGCAACACCAGCATCTCACATAATTTGATATCGGGCCAAATCGCCACCCTCGGTTCACATGATGTCTCATGGTCGGATGAGAATCTATCCATCTCCTATTTTGTCCAAAATTCGGTTGCCTCATGTTGGCATTCTCCAAACCACATGCTGGCTTTTGTTGGGCCATTTCTTTAATGAAGATCAAAGCAGATTTGGGATCGACTTGGCTGTGCCACACGATTGGGGCACCAAGCGAACTCGTAGCACTCTCTATGAGATGTGCTAAGCCAATTCCCGGCAAACGCACCAAAATGTTTTGTTCTAATGCCCAAGGAAAAAGTGATTATACGAGGTTTTATTTTGTTCAAATCCCTCGGAATCGGTCCAATTGGATTACCTGGAGCACATAATTATCCCTCGGGGAATCCTTCCTTTGTATATGTACTAGTTCTTAAATTCCCGGCAAACGCACCAAAATGTTTGATTTCGTAACCCAAGGGAAACTGCCTTACACACACCCATGTTTTGTTAAATTAGCTTGTGCTATGCCACTTTCTTTTACTCTGAGTCCACAAGTGCTCTCGAATATCACATATGTATATACCCGCTTCCACTCGCTTTCCCTTTGGTTCTTTTCTTTTCCCTTTTTGCACATATGCACGCACACCCGCAATTCCCTCCCTTTCTTCACTCAACCCCCCTCCTTTCACGTCGGGTTCTTGCGCGCTTAGGGATGCACACAGGGTGCCTCAACGGTAATCGAAGCAATAGGAAGAAAACTTGAAGAGATTGACTAGAACAATAGTAAAACAAAGTTGTTAGCTCAACAACAAATTATAGCCAAACCAATTCGTCATACAGCTGTATAAAGGTCAAGCTATTTTCAATCTCTGGAATTGATCATTTCCAAATGAGCATAGAAACACTCAGTATTTTTCTTTTAGATCAAGCTATAGTTAGATGCAAAGCAGGTTTCGTATACTGCACACAAAAAAGGTCTCAAAAACAAGGCCACTTAAATAAATCTGAACATAGTATGTGTTTTTTTTTTTTTTTACATGAAACAATGGCTGATATTGGAGTTCAAATTGAAATGGACATTTTATAATTCCTGGAACGAAGCCAATTATCCACGTCTCCGAGTTCCATATTTACAGTTATTCATTACATTCATCATTTACAACCTCGACGCTGCTGCAGCCGTTAACCACAATTTTTGCAAAGATGCGAGTAAGAACAGCAAGGTAAGATGTGCATTCTTGAATAACAAGAACTTGCAAGAAAGAAATGTCAATACCTGGCAAGAGCTTCTGAACATAGCTCTCTGAATTCCTGATGTCCGGTGTGTGCTTGCTACTTGATTCATACATGGATCCCACTCTCCTTTTGGACTCATTACTTACACAAGAATACGAAGTGTAGAGTATGTAATATGCAGCAACACCTTTGGTATGTCAGTCACATTAGAGAAACGACCTTCCTATGATGTCTCAGCAACGGATATCAACTTGAAGTTCGAAGGAAGATGCGGTAAGTCCTTTTTATGAGGAGCTACCATAAGCAAGCAAAGGCATCCATGATGCGAAAGTCTCTCCAAGCCTTTCAAGAGTTGTAAGGTCTGCAAGAATAATTCAATATTTACACCAATCGAAGCTAAAGATCTAGCGTTCATCGCATTGCTCATGGCCTTTGAAGTTTATGACAGTAGCCTCTCTGTGTTGTAAATGCAAAATACCCAGCAGCTTCAAGTGCACAACATCATGGAGTGTTTTCCTCCCTTATATAAAAAAAACGAAGCTAAAAGCTTCTGCAACAACATCCTCTTTTGTTCCATAGTTACTAATATTCATACCTATGCCAGAGGAACTTCTTTCCAGGAACCTTTTTCGACGAACTACTTCTGCAAATTAACATAACAAGGTATAATATTGAAATCCCATGCGCTGTTGAACAACCATTCCATTCTTTGAGTTTCTAATCTTGTAGCAAATTTTTTTTTTGGGATGCTATCTTCATTCTGCGCTAAAATTCAAATGGAGAAGCAAAACATTTTGTAATTCATTCCACCGGAGGAAGCAGAATCGGTCAAGGGAATTAGAAAATAAATATCTGCAGGCTTTCATCACTGGAAACACAATCGCCACCTCCTTCACTTGCACCACGTTCTTTTTCCCCCAATAAAGTAGATCTTAATACTTTTTATACATCCTTCTTCCAATCTCTAGTCTTCGTGGTCATTCTGCATAGCTTCCCTGCTTCAGTACTACATTTCTCTGTATATGATAGATGAGAATGTATCCTATACTATCGCTTCATGCCAATGTCTCCCATGCGGGCCCGGTAGATGGTGATTATGCCTTTTCTTTCCTTTCTGCTATCTGCCAACTCTTTCCTTTTCTGTCTTTTCAAGAACTGTGTCCGCCTGCCGATAACGAGCGCCTCTCTAACTGCACATTAGAGTCGGTCCATATGACCAGCAGCATGGGTGCCTTGCTCTCTGCAAAACAACCTCCATCAAAGATATGGCCGCCCTCGAGCTCCCTCCTGAACTATGTGCCACCATTCTTTGCCTTTCATTACAAATAGTATTAAGCAGAGGCAAGCTCTTCCCCTCTGTGATGCGCGCACCCCTCCGAGAGAGCTCCTCTGTCTGTTTTTTTTTTTTTTTTTTTTTAGAGAATACAAAAAAATAATGTGTCATTCCTATATCTCCTTCACGTGCCAGCCGATCTTTTTTATCTTCTCCCAAAAACTCTGTGACCTTTAGAGCTTCTCCCCCCCTTATCTGTACATCGGCGCCCCTCAAAAGGATAAGCCTCTAATTATTTCCCTGTCCCCACCAAACAGAAGTTCCAAAAAACATTTGTGCATACATCTGTATAGCTTCATTCAACAACCCTTTCTTTGTATTCATTGAAATCCTAGAATTCCATGGGATCACATCTCATTTTGGCAGTTCCTGGGACCATATACATGCATAAGTTCATATCCACTAATGCACATCCAAGAACAACATCAGATAATAACAATCATTGTTTGGCAATTTCATTGTGCAATCTTCCATAAGTGCATTCCAACCCGCAACGTCCCTAATCTGAAGCTTATTGAAAACTTATAGGTTTCTATGATCAAGCCACAACTTGCATACATGGCCTCAAAATGGTTGTGGCCTTCACTCACCAAGCTTGCATGACAATAGGCATTCAATACATAAACAAGAAATGCAAGAATCTGAATGGGCTTTCCCCCAAACTGCATCTGCTCAACACAAATGATTGCATCCTAAACATGCTCATATTTTCCATAATCGGAACTCCAAACACCAAGGGCATTCCCCTCTGAACAAGATGTAGCCATGTAGTTTGCAAATACCTTTCATCCAATTGATTAACTCTTCAAGTACCTGCAATCAAACACATTTCCCTGGCCAAATAGAACCACATTAGTGCATAAAACCAACCATTTTGTGAGCTAACATACTCCCCTCTTCTTATTTGCGAAGTCGTCCTCGACGAGCCAAATTGTTCCTACGCTCAAATCATCCAACATGTGCTCATCACTCAATCAAATACAATTCTTTACCTTGCATGCCTATTCTCTTCTTCCTCAATGTAGCACCTGCAATCACCCTCATACAATCGTTGGTCAGTACCAAAATCCAATCATTTCACTTACCATCTTTGTCCATCTTCTCGCATCTTCACCGCCATGTCTACCTGTCTACAAACTCATCAAACATATTAGATCATTTTTCATCAAACACCACATCTACTACCAAAATGAGAAACATCCATATCAATCATCCATATCACACATATATACTCAACACACACATCACGATCCCGCATCACACATGCATTCTCGTCACACACAACATACATACATGCAAGCAGAAGACATGTCCACATTCGCTCTCGTCACTCTTCTCGACTACTCATTCAATACGTCACACATCTTTATTCCACATGCATGCTCAACACACTTTCGACACACAGCTTATATATGTAAGCAAGTACCATCCTTAATTTTTTTTTTTTTTTTTTTTTTTTTTTTGATGCGCTACCCGCTTATACTGCCACCTCCCCAATTCTTCTTCCGTTTCTCATCAAGTCCTCTCGTCTATTTTTCATGCCTCTTTGACCTAGGGTTTCCTATTCCCAATTGCCTTCCTATCTATCTCTCGTTTTTTGCTTGCTCATCGACTAGATCCTATGCTAGGTCACCACCACCTCTTGAATCGATGGACATGCGGCAAAGACCACTCAAGCCTAACACGAGCTCACTCTAACAAGATCACTCATCGTCGACGCGATTCCGAACTTCACAAGTCATTGCACCACCTAAGAGCCAAACTGAACACTTCCGGAAGGTTTGCAGACAAACAATGCAACTAGCACGATTGGATTCCTCAAGTCCAAGCTTTCCATAGACACATCGCAACCAAAACCCTAGCCGAGCTTAAGCTTCAATTTGACATGTTTCATCGGGAGCCCACACATAACCCAAATCCCCACAACACAAACACATATATTCCCATCCGAGCATCATGCTCTCTCACCTCTCTTATGTCCCCCCTCGAGCGAGGAATTCTTCTCATTCATTTTTTTCACATTTTTTCTCTTTTTTTTTTCATCATTTTTTTTTCACATATTTACTCACACTTGCCGGCCTACGCCGAAGCTGGATGCGACTCGTGGACTCGACCATCGGATCGAGTTTATTCCACCCATCTACCAACCCAACGAAGCGCGCGACACACAGACAGCTAGCCCTATGCGAAACCGACATCGGTTCGTGGCTTTGACCACCCGGCCAAAGTGGGTCCACCCACCTATCGGCCCACATAGGTGCGTAGCCACACTCACACATACACAAACATATATTTTTCTCATTTTCTTTTCATTCCCGCATCTCGAGAATTAGGAGACCAAAAGAAAGGATCTTTTCCCAACCATCCCAATCACGACACGCACACATAAACTCCCCATGGACCTCCCGATGAGACAGATCTCCTCTTTGCTACCACTCAAGCCAAAATCCAGCCACTAATGCCATGGTCAACCCGTCCTCGCAAAACCCGCACGTACTAACTACCTTGTCGACCTAAAAACCCCGAAAAATGCCACTTCAGTCCTAAGCATACAACAGACTTGGTCCGCCTGTCCTCACATCTCAGACTCGCAATCCACAAAACAAACCCTAGTTAGACTCAAGCCATCCTCACCGACATCCATCTCCTTGTCTATTTTTTCATCTCCAACCTCTGCCTCGCAGAGATTCCACTTGACCTGATAGATGACCTTGAAAACTACCATTAGCCGTTATACCTCTTAGTGCCTCAAGCCTCGCCGCTAAGTCCCTTAATCCTTGTTTGTTCTGCTCAATATCACTCTGATATTGGAATAGGTCACAATCGATGCCTCGGAACTGATTCCATATTTGCTCCATCTCTTTATCCTCTCTCATCCCTTTTTCAGATCTGAGGGGAATATCCTCCCTCTTCTCAACTCGAAGAGTCAACTTCTCAACTTCCTCTCTAATCGATCTTTCCTCCCAAATCCTATTCATATTTTCTACATCCAGATCATCTACCTTCTTTGATAATTCATTCTTCATCCTTTCTAAGTCTGCTCCGAACGCATCCAACCTATCCAACACCGCTTTCAGCTCTTCCTCCGTTTTCCTCGCTCTCGAATCCTCCACCTGTCCTCGCGTCTCATCATCTTTCCGATTCATCCACCTACCGAGCTTGCTACTCAGCCTTGCATTCTCTTTCTCTACACGTCTCATTTTCTCATCGCTCTCTGCTTGGGCACTTTTCATTCTTTCTAACTCCAGGTGGAACTCCTCACATGCCTTACCCGCTTGGTCACTGTATCGACGGATTATGCTTTGTACCTTTTCAATTTCATGCTCCATTCGTTCGACTCTCCTCATCAGGTCATCCTCGTCTCTTGAGATGTTTTCTTCGATCGCAACTCCAAAGCAGTCGGCTACCATCAAACCGGATCTCAAGTCCCAGACCACGTTTTCACTCTCAGGCATCACACGATCTTTCCTCCAGCTTTTGTTTACTCTTTTCCTTTCCTTGTTTTCGTTTTTCAACACTTGTACTTGCTTTTCCCAAGTTCCTAGGACCTCAACCATTTTCACTTGATTTTCCTCTAATTTCTCTATTTTGATCCTCTCGTTATCTTGCTCCACATGCAACCAATTGACTTGACATTCCAAGCTCTTCACAAGTTCTACCAAGTCTCGATCATGAGATCCAGTGTCCTTGCTTTCACTTGCTCTCGCAGTCTCCGTCGACGAAGTAACTCCAGCCTTGTCAACTTCCACATACAAGGAGGATAAACACCTATCAGATTGATTCGTTGTGACCTTTACGCCAGTCACCTCTTTTGAGCCACACACGTGCTCGCATAGTCTCTTTTTCCCGCAGTCCGCACATGTGGTGACAAAATCCAACGGGGAGCATACACGAGGGCAATATTTGGCTATATGCCCAATCTGCTCGCAACACCAGCATCTCACATAATTTGATATCGGGCCAAATCGCCACCCTCGGTTCACATGATGTCTCATGGTCGGATGAGAATCTATCCATCTCCTATTTTGTCCAAAATTCGGTTGCCTCATGTTGGCATTCTCCAAACCACATGCTGGCTTTTGTTGGGCCATTTCTTTAAGGAAGATCAAAGCAGATTTGGGATCGACTTGGCTGTGCCACACGATTAAGGCACCAAGCAAACTCGTAGCACTCTCTATGAGATGTGCTAAGCCAATTCCCGGCAAACGCACCAAAATGTTTTGTTCTAATGCCCAAGGAAAAAGTGATTATACGAGGTTTTATTTTGTTCAAATCCCTCGGAATCGGTCCAATTGGATTACCTGGAGCACATAATTATCCCTCGGGGAATCCTTCCTTTGTATATGTACTAGTTCTTAAATTCCCGGAAAACGCACCAAAATGTTTGATTACGTAACCCAAGGGAAACTACCTTACACACACCCATGTTTTGTTAAATTAGCTTGTGCTATGCCACTTTCTTTTACTCTGAGTCCACAAGTGCTCTCGAATATCACATATGTATATATCCGCTTCCACTCGCTTTCCCTTTGGTTCTTTTCTTTTCCCTTTTTGCACATATGCACGCACACCCGCAATTCCCTCCCTTTCTTCACTCAACCCCCCTCCTTTCACGTTGGGTTCTTGCGCGCTTAGGGATGCACACAGGGTGCCTCAACGGTAATCGCTCAACAACAAATTATAGCCAAACCAATTCGTCATACACTTGTATAAAGGTCAAACTATTTTCAATCTCTGGAATTGATCATTTCCAAATGAGCATAGAAACACTCAGTATTTTTCTTTTAGATCAAGCTATAGTTAGATGCAAAGCAGGTTTCGTATATTGCACACAAATAAGGTCTCAAAAACAAGGCCACTTAAATAAATTTAAACATAGTATGTGTTTTTTTTTTTTTTTTTTTTTTTTTACATGAAACAATGGCTGATATTGGAGTTCAAATTGAAATGGACATTTTATAATTCCTGGAACGAAGCCAATTATCCACGTTTTTCTCTTAACCAAATCAACTTCTTTAGCGCATCTATGACCTATGTCTCCGAGTTCCATATTTACAGTTATTCATTACATTCATCATTTACAACCTCGACGCTGCTGCAGCCGTTAACCACAATTTTTGCAAAGATGCGAGTAAGAACAGCAAGGTAAGATGTGCATTCTTGAATAACAAGAACTTGCAAGAAAGAAATGTCAATACCTGGCAAGAGCTTCTGTAGCTAACCATATCTCATCTCTTTGAACATAGCTCTCTGAATTCCTGATGTCCGGTGTGTGCTTGCTACTTGATTCATACATGGATCCCACTCTCCTTTTGGACTCATTACTTACACAAGAATACGAAGTGTAGAGTATGTAATATGCAACAACACCTCTGGTATGTCAGTCACATTACAGAAACGACCTTCCTATGATGTCTCAGCAACGGATATCAACTTGAAGTTCGAAGGAAGATGCGGTAAGTCCTTTTTATGAGGAGCTACCATAAGCAAGCAAAGGCATCCATGATGCGAAAGTCTCTCCAAGCCTTTCAAGAGTTGTAAGGTCTGCAAGAATAATTCAATATTTACACCAATCGAAGCTAAAGATCTAGCGTTCATCGGATTGCTCATGGCCTTTGAAGTTTATGACAGTAGCCTCTCTGTGTTGTAAATGCATCAAGTGCACAACATCATGGAGTGTTTTCCTCCCTTATATAAAAAAAACGAAGCTAAAAGCTTATGCAACAGCATCCTCTTTTGTTCCATAGTTACTAATATTCATACCTATGCCAGAGGAACTTCTTTCCAGGAACCTTTTTCGACGAACTACTTCTGCAAATTAACATAACAAGGTATAATATTGAAATCCCATGCGCTGTTGAACAACCATTCCATTCTTTGAGTTTCTAATCTTGTAGCAAATTTTTTTTTTGGGATGCTATCTTCATTCTGCGCTAAAATTCAAATGGAGAAGCAAAACATTTTGTAATTCATTCCACCGGAGGAAGCAGAATAGGTCAAGGGAATTAGAAAATAAATATCTGCAGGCTTTCATCACTGGAAACACAATCGCCACCTCCTTCACTTGCACCACGTTCTTTTTCCCCCAATAAAGTAGATCTTAATACTTTTTATACATCCTTCTTCCAATCTCTAGTCTTCGTGGTCATTCTGCATAGCTTCCCTGCTTCAGTACTACATTTCTCTGTATATGATAGATGAGAATGTATCCTATACTATCGCTTCATGCCAATGTCTCCCATGCGGGCCCGGTAGATGGTGATTATGCCTTTTCTTTCCTTTCTGCTATCTGCCAACTCTTTCCTTTTCTGTCTTTTCAAGAACTGTGTCCGCCTGCCGATAACGAGCGCCTCTCTAACTGCACATTAGAGTCGGTCCATATGACCAGTAGCATGGGTGCCTTGCTCTCTGCAAAACAACCTCCATCAAAGATATGGCCGCCCTCGAGCTCCCTCCTGAACTATGTGCCACCATTCTTTGCCTTTCATTACAAATAGTATTAAGCAGAGGCAAGCTCTTCCCCTCTGTGATGCGCGCACCCCTCCGAGAGAGCTCCTCTGTCTGTTTTTTTTTTTTTTTTTTTTAGAGAATACAAAAAAATAATGTGTCATTCCTATATCTCCTTCACGTGCCAGCCGATCTTTTTTATCTTCTCCCAAAAACTCTGTGACCTTTAGAGCTTCTCCCCCCCTTATCTGTACATCGGCGCCCCTCAAAAGGATAAGCCTCTTCTTATTTCCCTGTCCCCACCAAACAGAAGTTCCAAAAAACATTTGTGCATACATCTGTATAGCTTCATTCAACAACCCTTTCTTTGTATTCATTGAAATCCTGGAATTCCATGGGATCACATCTCATTTTGGCAGTTCCTGGGACCATATACATGCATAAGTTCATATCCACTAATGCACATCCAAGAACAACATCAGATAATAACAATCATTGTTTGGCAATTTCATTGTGCAATCTTCCATAAGTGCATTCCAACCCGCAACGTCCCTAATCTGAAGCTTATTGAAAACTTATAGGTTTCTATGATCAAGCCACAACTTGCATACATGGCCTCAAAATGGTTGTGGCCTTCACTCACCAAGCTTGCATGACAATAGGCATTCAATACATAAACAAGAAATGCAAGAATCTGAATGGGCTTTCCCCCAAACTGCATCTGCTCAACACAAATGATTGCATCCTAAACATGCTCATATTTTCCATAATCGGAACTCCAAACACCAAGGGCATTCCCCTCTGAACAAGATGTAGCCATGTAGTTTGCAAATACCTTTCATCCAATTGATTAACTCTTCAAGTACCTGCAATCAAACACATTTCCCTGGCCAAATAGAACCACATTAGTGCATAAAACCAACCATTTTGTGAGCTAACATACTCCCCTCTTCTTATTTGCGAAGTCGTCCTCGACGAGCCAAATTGTTCCTACGCTCAAATCATCCAACATGTGCTCATCACTCAATCAAATACAATTCTTTACCTTGCATGCCTATTCTCTTCTTCCTCAATGTAGCACCTGCAATCACCCTCATACAATCGTTGGTCAGTACCAAAATCCAATCATTTCACTTACCATCTTTGTCCATCTTCTCGCATCTTCACCGCCATGTCTACCTGTCTACAAACTCATCAAACATATTAGATCATTTTTCATCAAACACCACATCTACTACCAAAATGAGAAACATCCATATCAATCATCCATATCACACATATATACTCAACACACACATCACGATCCCGCATCACACATGCATTCTCGTCACACACAACATACATACATGCAAGCAGAAGACATGTCCACATTCGCTCTCGTCACTCTTCTCGACTACTCATTCAATACGTCACACATCTTTATTCCACATGCATGCTCAACACACTTTCGACACACAGCTTATATATGTAAGCAAGTACCATCCTTAATTTTTTTTTTTTTTTTTTTTTTTTTTTGATGCGCTACCCGCTTATACTGCCACCTCCCCAATTCTTCTTCCGTTTCTCATCAAGTCCTCTCGTCTATTTTTCATGCCTCTTTGACCTAGGGTTTCCTATTCCCAATTGCCTTCCTATCTATCTCTCGTTTTTTGCTTGCTCATCGACTAGATCCTATGCTAGGTCACCACCACCTCTTGAATCGATGGACATGCGGCAAAGACCACTCAAGCCTAACACGAGCTCACTCTAACAAGATCACTCATCGTCGACGCGATTCCGAACTTCACAAGTCATTGCACCACCTAAGAGCCAAACTGAACACTTCCGGAAGGTTTGCAGACAAACAATGCAACTAGCACGATTGGATTCCTCAAGTCCAAGCTTTCCATAGACACATCGCAACCAAAACCCTAGCCAAGCTTAAGCTTCAATTTGACATGTTTCATCGGGAGCCCACACATAACCCAAATCCCCACAACACAAACACATATATTCCCATCCGAGCATCATGCTCTCTCACCTCTCTTATGTCCCCCCTCGAGCGAGGAATTCTTCTCATTCATTTTTTTCACATTTCTTCTCTTTTTTTTTTCATCATTTTTTTTTCACATATTTACTCACACTTGTCGGCCTACGCCGAAGCTGGATGCGACTCGTGGACTCGACCATCCGATCGAGTTTATTCCACCCATCTACCAACCCAACGAAGCGCGCGACACACAGACAGCTAGCCCTATGCGAAACCGACATCGGTTCGTGGCTTTGACCACCCGGCCAAAGTGGGTCCACCCACCTATCGGCCCACATAGGTGCGTAGCCACACTCACACATACACAAACATATATTTTTCTCATTTTCTTTTCATTCCCGCATCTCGAGAATTAGGAGACCAAAAGAAAGGATCTTTGAGTTTCTAATCTTGTAGCATTTTTTTTTTTTGGGATGCTAGCTTCATTCTGCGCTAAAATTCAAATGGAGAAGCAAAACATTTTGTAATTCATTCCACCGAAGGACGCAGAATAGGTCAAGGGATTTAGAAAATAAATATCTGCAGGCTTTCATCACTAGAAACACAATCGCCACCTCCTTCACTTGCACCACGTTCTTTTTCCCCCAATAAAGTAGATCTTAATACTTTTTATACATCCTTCTTCCAATCTCTAGTCTTCGTGGTCGTTCTGCATAGCTTCCGTGCTTCAGTACTATATTTATCTGTATATGATAGATGAGAATGTATCCTGTACTATCGCTACATGCCAATGTCTCCCATGCGGGCCCGGTAGATGGTGATTATCCCTTTTCTTTCCTTTCTGCTATTTGCCAACTCTTTCCTTTTCTGCCTTTTCAAGAACTGTGTCCGCCTGCCGATAACGAGCGCCTCTCTGACTGCACATTAGAGTCGCTCCATATGACCAGTAGCATGGGTGCCTTGCTCTCTGCAAAACAACCTCCATCAAAGATATGGCCGCCCTCGAGCTCCCTCATGAACTATGTGCCACCATTCTTTGCCTTTCATGACAAATAGTATTAAGCAGAGGCAAGCTCTTCCCCTCTGTGATGCGCGCACCCCTCCGAGAGAGCTCCTCTGTCTGTTTTTTTTTTTTTTTTTTTTTAGAGAATACAAAAAAATAATGTGTCATTCCTATATCTCCTTCACGTGCCAGCCGATCTTTTTTATCTTCTCCCAAAAACTCCGCGACGTTCAGAGCTTCTCCCCCCCTTATCTGTACATCGGCGCCCCTCAAAAGGATAAGCCTCTTCTTATTTCCCTGTCCCCACCAAACAAAAGTTCCAAAAAACATTTGTGCATACATCTGTATAGCTTCATTCAACAACCCTTTCTTTGTATTCATTGAAATCCTGGAATTCCATGGGATCACATCTCATTTTGGCAGTTCCTGGGACCATATACATGCATAAGTTCATATCCACTAATGCACATCCAAGAACAACATCAGATAATAACAATCATTGTTTGGCAATTTCATTGTGCAATCTTCCATAAGTGCATTCCAACCCGCAACGTCCCTAATCTGAAGCTTATTGAAAACTTATAGGTTTCTATGATCAAGCCACAACTTGCATACATGGCCTCAAAATGGTTGTGGCCTTCACTCACCAAGCTTGCATGACAATAGGCATTCAATACATAAACAAGAAATGCAAGAATCTGAATGGGCTTTCCCCCAAACTACATCTGCTCAACACAAATGATTGCATCCTAAACATGCTCATATTTTCCATAATCGGAACTCCAAACACCAAGGGCATTCCCCTCTGAACAAGATGTAGCCATGTAGTTTGCAAATACTTTTCATCCAATTGATTAACTCTTCAAGTACCTGCAATCAAACATATTTCCCTGGCCAAATAGAACCACATTAGTGCATAAAACCAACCATTTTGTGAGCTAACAGGAGCCAATCTCTGGTGTGCCTGATGATGCTCCTGATGGGCATCTATTCCAGGTTGATGCTAAAGTACCTTGGTATGCTGACTTGGTGAATTTCTTGTGCACCACTAAATATCCGCTAGGAGAAAGCAAGAGAGAGAAGCAAAAACTGTTAGCATTGGCGAAGCACCATAGCATCATTGGGGGGAAGCTCTATCGATATTTTATTCATGAGAGCATTTATCGGAGGTGTCTCGAAGAAGAAGAAGCGACCCTAGTGTTGAGGGCATTGCATGACGAACCCTACGGTGGGCATTTTGCTGGTGAGCTGACGGCAGGAAAGATCTTATTGGCCGGGCATTGGTGGCCAACGTTGTTCAAAGACTCTCACACATACTGCAAGAAATGCGACAGATGCCAATGGGCAAACCAACATTAGCACATGCAGCTCCTCTTACGCCAGTGCTGGCTCTTAAGCCTTTTGAAAAATGGGGAATTGATTTTGTGGGGCCTATTGATCCTCCCTCAAGACGCCGGTCTAATAGGTATATTTTAGTCTGCACAGACTATGTTACCAAGTGGGTAGAAGCCAAAGCTTTGATGTGGCCAAATTTTTGTATGAACAAATTATCACTCGATTCGGATGCCCGTTGGAGATAGTGAGTGATAGAGGAACACATTTTGTCAACGAACTGATCGAAGAATTAATGGAATTATATAAGATCAAACATAGAAAAAGCACTCCATATTATCCGAGGGCAAATGGACAAGTGGAGGTCACCAACAAGGTTCTTGAACAGATTCTGACAAAGATAGTAGCTGCGCATAGGTGAGACTGGGATGAGAGACTGTTGGAAGCTTTGTGGGCGTATAGAACATCCTACCGAGTGATGACTAAGAGCACTCCGTTCTCCCTAGTATATGGCGAGGAAGCCATCTTCCCCATCGAAAAAGAAGTTCCGACATTAAGAGTGGCCATTGAGGCCAGGATGGGAGAGGAAGAGTCATTGAAGGAAAGGTACATACAACTGGTCAAGCTGGAAGAAAAGAGACTCATTGCACAGCAAAGTCTGGAAGCTATTCAGAAGAGACGTAAAGAGAGGCATGATAAGAATCTCAAGACCTATGTGATTCAAGAAGGGGATTTTGTGCTAGTCTATGATAGTAAATATTATAAATTCCCGGGGAAGTTACAGACAAGATGGGTAGGACCGTTTAAGGTGGTGGAACTCAATTCCAATGGTTCCATGCAAATTCAAGATTTAGGAGAAGAATGTGCTCCCGTGAAGGTTAACGTGTTTCGAGTTAAACCATATTTCAAGTGATATTAAGATGGGAGAAGCCAGATGAGATCCAACGAAAGGACGTAGTAGACTCCTTGTACATACATGTATAGTTATATATATACATATGCGCATATGTAAGCTATGATTTGTGTGTCATAAATATTCTTCCTTGCTAGCTCAAGAATTTTGGACTTCTAATTATTTTTCTTGTGTTGTGTAGAGACTGTTAGGAGCTAAGTAACAAAATGGCAGATCAAATAACTCAACTCTATTTGTACGAACTAAGGATATATTTCTCGGACCAAACATTCGCCCGCATGGACATAGATGTCGACGACTTTGAGACGGAATATGATGTGGAGGAAGCGCATTGGCTGGTATGCTTCATAAACCAGGGTTTGGATGTTATGTTTTATATTGAGTGTTTTGAGGAATACCTGACCCGACATGTAGGATGGGCGGGGGATCGATATTACTATTTCGACCCTTCGAGGGAAATGCCTAACAAAGAGAATGATATCACTTTGGCTTGGGCAGATGTGTTGACGATAGGAAGTGATGACGGAGCTCCTGAAGTTGAGCCTGACTCGCCCTAGGGAAGTCATCGGGTTGCGCGTACGAGTTGAGGCTATATGAGACATCCAGGGGACCCACATTCTAGATCATCTAAGGATAGGTACATGAGGGACTAAGGCATAGCCGGCTATAGCTACCAAGTGAAAAGTCAGCTCGATGAATACATATGTAGTGTCTGTAATTGAGAGAATGGAGTGAAGAGGTGGTTGATCTGTCAAAGGCTAGAGTGTATATGTTTGCATGCATGTGAGGGAAAAGTGGGAAAATCCCTTTCTTCCTCTCCCTAATTCTCAGGACTTGGGTAAATTAATTAACTATTAAAAAAAAAAAGAAAAGAAAAGAAAAAATTTGTGTTGCTGTGATCGTACCAATGCGCTATGGTGGGCTAGTAGGTGGGTGGATTTATCCTAGCCGGGTGGTTAGGACCACGAGCCGCAGCTAGTTTCGCCATAGGCTTGGGATGTATGTGTCTATGTCTTAGCTACGTGCCATAACGGGTTGGTAGGTAGGTGGAGCCATCGTGGCTGGGTAGTCATGACCATGAGTCGCATCCAACTTCGTTATGGGCTAGCTGAGATATGTTATGTGTTATCATTGTGTGTTTGTGTGTTGAGTGCTGCATTGCATTGGTAGATGGGTGGAATCAACCTGATCGGGTGGTCAGGTCCACGAATCGCATCCAGTGACAATGTAGGCCAACGTGTGAATATAAATAAAATTTACGTACGAAATTATTCCCCACTCCTGAGGGGGAGAGAGAGAGGAGAGGGCGACGATCGCCTGGAAGGGAACGTTATTTGCTTGTGTGATTGGTATGTGTTGGCTTGCGACAGATCAGCTCACTTTGAATCAATATTCTTGAAGGCGCGGAGACTTTATATGTACTTATGGATGAGGCTTTAGCGAGGTAATGCAACGGTTTTGCTTTATAACTTGTGTGCTCTATCCGAGGGTTTTCCAGTGTGTGGGGCACTCTGGGGTTTTTATGTAGGTTCTGACTGGTACTCGGGTCTCGATGGCTTTTGTGGGATGACGATGGGGATTCTTAGGGAGTGTCTAGTCATGGAATGATTGTATATAGCAAATAGTAGGTCAATAATGGGGTATGCATTTTGGGTATGTTGCATCTCCTGTTAAATTCATTTCAGTTGTTGTTGTTTATTTCGGTATTTCCGTTTCTGTTTGTTCCTAATGATAGTTGCATGTGTAAAACATGGAAAGGTATGAATGTGATATTTTGGTTGAGACTATTTTCATAATGGAATGCATGAGCAAATTGATGCATGGTTGAAATGGAATTGCATATATGTGCATGTTCTTGGATCATTTGGAAGCGACTGATTTGTATGTATTCATGAGTGATTTTTTGAGCACTAATAGCTTCAATGAGTGCAGGTTCCGTTGGAGTCATGGCTCGATGGAAAGGTATGCAACCAAGTTATAAACTGACATGTTCATGGCTGTTTGGGTTATCTTACAGCATGTAATGGCTTGTCGAGGATGACTTCGCGAATAAGAAGAGGGGAGTATGTTATCTCAAAAAAATGGTTGGTTTTTTTTGCACTAATATGCTTCCGTTGTGTAGAATACATGCTTGATTGCAGGCACTTGAAGATTTGATCAAATATTTGATTGGAGGTATAAGGGAAATACATGGTGACGTCTTGGTAAGAGAGGATTGGGAAATCGATACCGTTGCTTTGCTGGCGTGTGGCACCGAAGGGTTCATAGAAGAAGGCCTAGAAATATACGCTGAAATTTGTAGACGGGATTTGCATCAAAATGTGTACATTGGAAGCAGTTTAATTGATTTGTATACAAAGTTTGGATTACTCATAAAAGCACGTGAAGTCTTTGATAGGTTGTTGAATCAGGATGTGGTGTCATGGAATGCCCGGATTGCAGGATATGTAGAACATGATCATGCTGATAAAGCTCTTGCTTGCTATGAGCAGATGAAAAAATTGCTCCTAATGAAGTCACATATGTTTGTGTGTTGAAAGCCTATGCTGTTCAAGGAGCTCTTCACATGGGTATAGAGTTGCATGCAGGTATTGAAAGACAAGGATTTGCAACAAGGACCTTATTTTTGGGAAGTGCCTTGATCAGTATGTATGCAAATTTATTTTTGGTATCAAAAACTCAAGATGTTTTTGACAAGCTGTCAAGTCAAGACTTGGTCACATGGAACTCTCTCATTTTGGGTTATGCTGAGAAAGGATATCCACGTTTATTAGACCCGCATCGGAGAGTTTTTTTGGCACCGATGTACAGATAAGAGGGGGGCGGCTGTCATTTTTTTGGGGGGTTTTTTTTTTCTTCGGTTCTTTATCCTCTGCCACAACGGAAAAGAGGGCGAGGACTTATCAAGATAAATGGATGCCCTATAGAAAGTTGTTGAACGAGAGATTCTGGACTACAAAGCTTTTGAGCCCGTGCTGCTCCTGGGGGCAGAATTGTTTTGCGGGCGTGGATATGCGCATCAGAGTGCGTGGAGGAGGGCATACATTTTGGGCCATTCTCTCTTGGGGGGGGGCCTCTCCTGATTGATTTTGCTGCTGTCTTGCTACGAAAAAGGGGGCGATCTCTAGCGAGAAAGGAGAACACATCGAGGGCTGCTAGGACGTGATAGAAGGGAGCACAATTGCCACAGAAGCAGAGCTTCATCAATGATTCTATACAAATTCTCTGTGTGTCTGTGTATTTGTACAGCCCTGGGCGTCTTCACCGTTCTTGCATACACCTTGAGGAGTCTATGTGAAGGGAAACAATCAGAGACTAGAGACGAGGACTCTCTGGAAAGCGTTCGTGCACGATGGGAAGAGAGTTCTTGATAGGACAAGTTCTTCATCGATGAATATCAGAGAGAGGACAGACGGAGCCTGAAAAGAGGGAAAAAGGCCACAACGCAGGAGAGATCTGGGAAGAAGGGCACACACGCTGTTCGGAGGCCAATCCATTTTATTAGTTCGGGCAGTTGGAGGACGACTTTAAAGGATAATGATGATAATGGTCTGAGCACTCTATGCTGAATAGGCGATGAGAAAGCCATCTTTGGGAGGATATGCGGATCATTTTTTTCATTCAGGATAAGCGCGCAAGAACCCAACGTGAAAGGAGGAGGGTTGAGTGAAGAAAGGGAGGGAATTGCGGGTGTGCGTGCATATGTGCAAAAAGGGAAAAGAAAAGAACCAAAGGGAAAGCGAGTGGAAGCGGGTATATACATATGTGATATTCGAGAGCACTTGTGGACTCAGAGTAAAAGAAAGTGGCATAGCACAAGCTAATTTAACAAAACATGGGTGTGTGTAAGGCAGTTTCCCTTGGGTTACGAAATCAAACATTTTGGTGCATTTGCCGGAAATTTAAGAACTAGTACATATCAATAGCAGCACCACTGACGAATCTTTTGAGGAAAGACCAACAATACCAATGAACTGGAGAGTGTCAGGTTGCATTCAAATTGATAAAAAATAAATTGATAAATGCACCAATTTTAGTAGCACCTGATTGCACGAAAGAATTTCATGTGCACACAGATGCTTCTCATACTGCGGTTGGAGCAGTGCTATGCCAAGCCGATGAAAAGAAGTTGGACCACCCTATTTATAACGCAAGTCGCAACTTGAATAGCACTGAGAGGAACTACACGACTATAGAGAAGGAATGCCTCTCAATGATCTTTGCGGTAAACAAGTATCGGCATTACTTGATGGGAAAGCATTTCACGTTTTATGTGGATCATGAAGCCCTAAAGTACATCATCAATAAACCCGAACTATCAAGGCGATTGATGAGGCGGATGCTACTCCTCCAAGAATTTCAATTCACAGTGGTAACCAAACCAGGAAAAGCGCATATATTGGCTGATATTGGAGTTCAAATTGAAATGAACATTTTATAATTCCTAGAACGAAGCCAATTATCCACGTTTTTCTCTTAACCAAATCAACTTCTTTAGCGCATCTATGACCTATGTCTCCGAGTTCCATATTTACAGTTATTCATTACATTCATCATTTACAACCTCGACGCTGCTGCAGCCGTTAACCACAATTTTTTTGCAAAGATGCAAGTAAGAACAGCAAGGTAAGATGTGCATTCTTGAATAACAAGAACTTGCAAGAAAGAAATGTCAATACCTGGCAAGAGCTTCTGTAGCTAACCATATCTCATCCCTTTGAACATAGCTCTCTGAATTCCTGATGTCCGGTGTGTGCTTGCTACTTGATTCATACATGGATCCCACTCTTCTTTTGGACTCATTACTTACACAAGAATACGAAGTGTAGAGTATGTAATATGCAGCAACACCTCTGGTATGTCAGTCACATTACAGAAACGACCTTCCTATGATGTCTCAGCAACGGATATCAACTTGAAGTTCGAAGGAAGATGCGGTAAGTCCTTTTTATGAGGAGCTACCATAAGCAAGCAAAGGCATCCAGGATGCGAAAGTCTCTCCAAGCCTTTCAAGAGTTGTAAGGTCTGCAAGAATAATTCAATATTTACACCAATCGAAGATAAAGATCTAGCGTTCATCGCATTGCTCATGGCCTTTGAAGTTTATGACAGTAGCCTCTCTGTGTTGTAAATGCAAAATACCCAGCAGCTTCAAGTGCACAACATCATGGAGTGTTTTCCTCCCTTATATAAAAAAAAACGAAGCTAAAAGCTTCTGCAACAGCATCCTCTTTTGTTCCATAGTTACTAATATTCATACCTATGCGAGAGGAACTTCTTTCCAGGAACCTTTTTCGACGAACTACTTCTGCAAATTAACATAACAAGGTATAATATTGAAATCCCATGCACTGTTGAACAACCATTCCATTCTTTGAGTTTCTAATCTTTTAGCAATTTTTTTTTTTGGGATGCTAGCTTCATTCTGCGCTGAAATTCAAATGGAGAAGCAAAACATTTTGTAATTCATTCCACCGGAGGAAGCAGAATAGGTCAAGGGAAATAGAAAATAAATATCTGCAGGCTTTCATCACTGGAAACACAATCGCCACCTCCTTCACTTGCACCACGTTCTTTTTCCCCCAATAAAGTAGATCTTAATACTTTTTATACATCCTTCTTCCAATCTCTAGTCTTCGTGGTCGTTCTGCATAGCTTCCCTGCTTCAGTACTATATTTCTCTGTATATGATAGATGAGAATGTATCCTGTACTATCGCTTCATACGAATGTCTCCCATGCGGGCCCGGTAGATGGTGATTATCCCTTTTCTTTCCTTTCTGCTATCTACCAACTCTTTCCTTTTCTGTCTTTTCAAGAACTGTGTCCGCCTGCCGATAACGAGCGCCTCTCTGACTGCACATTAGAGTCGCTCCATATGACCAGTAGCATGGGTGCCTTGCTCTCTGCAAAACAACCTCCATCAAAGATATGGCCGCCCTCGAGCTCCCTCCTGAACTATGTGCCACCATTCTTTGCCTTTCATGACAAATAGTATTAAGCAGAGGCAAGCTCTTCCCCTCTGTGATGCGCGCACCCCTCCGAGAGAGCTCCTCTGTCTGTTTTTTTTTTTTTTTTTTTTTTAGAGAATACAAAAAAATAATGTGTCATTCCTATATCTCCTTCACGTGCAAGCCGATCTTTTTTATCTTCTCCCAAAAACTCCGCGACCTTCAGAGCTTCTCCCCCCCTTATCTGTACATCGGCGCCCCTCAAAAGGATAAGCCTCTTCTTATTTCCCTGTCCCCACCAAACAGAAGTTCCAAAAAGCATTTGTGCATACATCTGTATAGCTTCATTCAACAACCCTTTCTTTGTATTCATTGAAATCTTGGAATTCCATGGGATCACATCTCATTTTGGCAGTTCCTGGGACCATATACATGCATAAGTTCATATCCACTAATGCACATCCAAGAACAACATCAGATAATAACAATCATTGTTTGGCAATTTCATTGTGCAATCTTCCATAAGTGCATTCCAACCCGCAACGTCCCTAATCTGAAGCTTATTGAAAACTTATAGGTTTCTATGATCAAGCCACAACTTGCATACATGGCCTCAAAATGGTTGTGGCCTTCACTCACCAAGCTTGCATGACAATAGGCATTCAATACATAAACAAGAAATGCAAGAATCTGAATGGGCTTTCCCCCAAACTGCATCTGCTCAACACAAATGATTGCATCCTAAACATGCTCATATTTTCCATAATCCGAACTCCAAACACCAAGGGCATTCCCCTCTGAACAAGATGTAGCCATGTAGTTTGCAAATACCTTTCATCCAATTGATTAACTCTTCAAGTACCTGCAATCAAACATATTTCCCTGGCCAAATAGAACCACATTAGTGCATAAAACCAACCATTTTGTGAGCTAACATACTCCCCTCTTCTTATTTGCGAAGTCGTCCTCGACGAGCCAAATTGTTCCTGCGCTCAAATCATCCAACATGTGCTCATCACTCAATCAAATACAATTCTTTACCTTGCATGCCTATTCTCTTCTTCCTCAATGTAGCACCTGCAATCACCCTCATACAATCGTTGGTCAGTACCAAAATCCAATCATTTCACTTACCATCTTTGTCCATCTTCTCGCATCTTCACCGCCATGTCTACCTGTCTACAAACTCATCAAACATATTAGATCATTTTTCATCAAACACCACATCTACTATCAAAATGAGAAACATCCATATCAATCATCCATATCACACATATATACTCAACACACACATCATGATCCCGCATCACACATGCATTCTCGTCACACACAACATACATACATGCAAGCAGAAGACATGTCCACATTCGCTCTCGTCACTCTTCTCGACTACTCATTCAACACGTCACACATCTTTATTCCACATGCATGCTCAACACACTTTCCACACACAGCTTATTTATGTAAGCAAGTACCATCCTTAATTTTTTTTTTTTTTTTTTTTTTTTTGATGCGCTACCCGCTTATACTGCCACCTCCCCAATTTCTTCTGTTTCTCATCAAGTCCTCTCGTCTATTTTTCATGCCTCTTTGACCTAGGGTTTCCTATTCCCAATTGCCTTCCTATCTATCTCTCGTTTTTTGCTTGCTCATCGACTAGATCCTATGCTAGGTCACCACCACCTCTTGAATCGATGGACATGCGGCAAAGACCACTCAAGCCTAACACGAGCTCACTCTAACAAGATCACTCATCGTCGACGCGATTCCGAACTTCACAAGTCATTGCACCACCTAAGAGCCAAACTGAACACTTCCGGAAGGTTTGCAGACAAACAATGATACTAGCACGATTGGATTCCTCAAGTCCAAGCTTTCCATAGACACATCGCAACCAAAACCCTAGCCGAGCTTAAGCTTCAATTTGACATGTTTCCTCGGGAGCCCACACATAACCCAAATCCCCACAACACAAACACATATATTCCCATCCGAGCATCATGCTCTCTCACCTCTCTTATGTCCCCCCTCGAGCGAGGAATTCTTCTCATTCATTTTTTTCACATTTTTTCTCTTTTTTTTTTCATCATTTTTTTTTCACATATTTACTCACACTTGTCGGCCTACGCCAAAGCTGGATGCGACTCGTGGACTCGACCACCCGATCGAGTTTATTCCACCCATCTACCAACCCAACGAAGCACGCGACACACAGACAGCTAGCCCTATGCGAAACCGACGTCGGTTCGTGGCTTTGACCACCTGGCCAAAGTGGGTCCACCCACCTATCGGCCCACATAGGCGCGTAGCCACACTCACACATACACAAACATATATTTTTCTCATTTTCTTTTCATTCCCGCATCTCGAGAATTAGGAGACCAAAAGAAAGGATCTTTTCCCAACCATCCCAATCACGACACGCACACATAAACTCCCCGTGGACATCCCGATGAGACATATCTCCTCTTTGCTACCACTCAAGCCAAAATCCAGCCACTAATGCCATGGTCAACCCGTCCTCGCAAAACCCGCACGTACTAACTACCTTGTCGACCTAAGAACCCCGAAAAATGCCACTTCAGTCCTAAGCATACAACAGACTTGGTCCGCCCGTCCTCACATCTCAGACTCGCAATCCACAAAACAAACCCTAGTTAGACTCAAGCCGTCCTCACTGACATCCATCTCCTTGTCTATTTTTTCATCTCCAACCTCTCCCTCGCAGAGATTCCACCTGACCTGATAGATGACCTTGAAAACTACCATTAGCCGTTATACCTCTTAGTGCCTCAAGCCTCGCCGCTAAGTCCCTTAGTCCTTGTTTGTTGTGCTCAATATCACTCTGATATTGGAACAGGTCACAATCGATGCCTCGGAACCGATTCCATATTTGCTCCATCTCTTTATCCTCTCTCATCCCTTTTTCAGATCTGAGGGGAATATCCTCCCTCTTCTCAACTCGAAGAGTCAACTTCTCCACTTCCTCTCTAATCGATCTTTCCTCCCAAATCCTATTCATATTTTCTACATCTAGATCATCTACCTTCTTTGATAATTCATTCTTCATCCTTTCTAACTCTGCTCCGAACGCATCCAACCTATCCAACACCGCTTTCAGCTCTTCCTCCGTTTTCCTCGCTCTCGAATCCTCCACCTGTCCTCGCGTCTCGTCATCTTTCCGATTCATCCACCTACCGAGCTTGCTACTCAGCCTTGCATTCTCTTTCTCTACACGTCTCATTTTCTCATCGCTCTCTGCTTGGGCACTTTTCATTCTTTCTAACTCCAGGTGGAACTCCTCACATGCCTTACCCGCTTGGTCACTGTATCGACGGATTATGCTTTGTACCTTTTCAATTTCATGCTCCATTCGTTCGACTCTCCTCATCAGGTCATCCTCGTCTCTTGAGATGTTTTCTTCGATCGCAACTCCAAAGCAGTCGGCTACCATCAAACCGGATCTCAAGTCCCAGACCATGTTTTCACTCTCAGGCATCACACGATCTTTCCTCCAGCTTTTGTTTACTCTTTTCCTTTCCTTGTTTTCGTTTTTCAACACTCGTACTTGCTTTTCCCAAGTTCCTAGGACCTCGGCCATTTTCACTTGATTTTCCTCTAATTTCTCTATTTTGATCCTCTCGTTATCTCGCTCCAAATGCAACCAATTGACTTGACATTCCAAGCTCTTCACAAGTTCTACCAAGTCTCGATCATGAGATCCAGTGTCCTTGCTTTCACTTGCTCTCGCAGTCTCCGTCGACGAAGTAACTCCACCCTTGTCAACTTCCACATACAAGGAGGATAAACACCTATCAGATTGATTCGTTGTGACCTTTACGCCAGTCACCTCTTTTGAGCCACACACGTGCTCACATAGTCTCTTTTTCCCGCAGTTCGCACATGTGGGGACAAAATCCAACGGGGAGCATACACGAGGGCAATATTTGGCTATATGCCCAATCTGCTCGCAACACCAGCATCTCACATAATTTGATATCGGGCCAAATCGCCACCCTCGGTTCACATGATGTCTCATGGTCGGATGAGAATCTATCCATCTCCTATTTTGTCCAAAATTCGGTTGCCTCATGTTGGCATTCTCCAAACCACATGCTGGCTTTTGTTGGGCCATTTCTTTAATGAAGATCAAAGCAGATTTGGGATCGACTTGGCTGTGCCACACGATTGGGGCACCAAGCGAACTCGTAGCACTCTCTATGAGATGTGCTAAGCCAATTCCCGGCAAACGCACCAAAATGTTTTGTTCTAATGCCCAAGGAAAAAGTGATTATACGAGGTTTTATTTTGTTCAAATCCCTCGGAATCGGTCCAATTGGATTACCTGGAGCACATAATTATCCCTTGGGGAATCCTTCCTTTGTATATGTACTAGTTCTTAAATTCCCGGCAAACGCACCAAAATGTTTGATTTTGTAACCCAAGGGAAACTGCCTTACACACACCCATGTTTTGTTAAATTAGCTTGTGCTATGCCACTTTCTTTTACTCTCAGTCCACAAGTGCTCTCGAATATCACATTGGTATATACCCGCTTCCACTCGCTTTCCTTTTGGTTCTTTTCTTTTCCCTTTTTGCACATATGCACGCACACCCGCAATTCCCTCCCTTTCTTCACTCAACCCCCCTCCTTTCACGTTGGGTTCTTGCGCGCTTAGGGATGCACACAGGGTGCCTCAACGGTAATCGAAGCAATAGGAAGAAAACTTGAAGAGATTGACTAGAACAATAGTAAAACAAAGTTGTTAGCTCAACAACAAATTATAGCCAAACCAATTCGTCATACACCTGTATAAAGGTCAAACTATTTTCAATCTCTGGAATTGATCATTTCCAAATGAGCATAGAAACACTCAGTATGTTTCTTTTAGATCAAGCTATAGTTAGATGCAAAGCAAGTTTCGTATATTGCACACAAATAAGGTCTCAAAAACAAGGCCACTTAAATAAATCTGAACATAGTATGTGTGTGTGTGTTTTTTTTTTTTTTTTTTACATGAAACAATGGCTGATATTGGAGTTCAAATTGAAATGGACATTTTATAATTCCTGGAACGAAGCCAATTATCCACGTTTTTCTCTTAACCAAATCAACTTCTTTAGCGCATCTATGACCTATGTCTCCGAGTTCCATATTTACAGTTATTCATTACATTCATCATTTACAACCTCGACGCTGCTGCAGCCGTTAACCACAATTTTTGCAAAGATGCGAGTAAGAACAGCAAGGTAAGATGTGCATTCTTGAATAACAAGAACTTGCAAGAAAGAAATGTCAATACCTGGCAAGAGCTTCTGTAGCTAACCATATCTCATCTCTTTGAACATAGCTCTCTGAATTCCTGATGTCCGGTGTGTGCTTGCTACTTGATTCATACATGGATCCCACTCTCCTTTTGGACTCATTACTTACACAAGAATACGAAGTGTAGAGTATGTAATATGCAGCAACACCTCTGGTATGTCAGCCACATTACAGAAACGACCTTCCTATGATGTCTCAGCAACGGATATCAACTTGAAGTTCGAAGGAAGATGCGGTAAGTCCTTTTTATGAGGAGCTACCATAAGCAAGCAAAGGCATCCATGATGCGAAAGTCTCTCCAAGCCTTTCAAGAGTTGTAAGGTCTGCAAGAATAATTCAATATTTACACCAATCGAAGCTAAAGATCTAGCGTTCATCGCATTGCTCATGGCCTTTGAAGTTTATGACAGTAGCCTCTCTGTGTTGTAAATGCAAAATACCCAGCAGCTTCAAGTGCACAACATCATGGAGTGTTTTCCTCCCTTATATAAAAAAAACGAAGCTAAAAGCTTCTGCAACAACATCCTCTTTTGTTCCATAGTTACTAATATTCATACCTATGCCAGAGGAACTTCTTTCCAGGAACCTTTTTCGACGAACTACTTCTGCAAATTAACATAACAAGGTATAATATTGAAATCCCATGCGCTGTTGAACAACCATTCCATTCTTTGAGTTTCTAATCTTGTAGCAAATTTTTTTTTTGGGATGCTATCTTCATTCTGCGCTAAAATTCAAATGGAGAAGCAAAACATTTTGTAATTCATTCCACCGGAGGAAGCAGAATAGGTCAAGGGAATTAGAAAATAAATATCTGCAGGCTTTCATCACTGGAAACACAATCGCCACCTCCTTCACTTGCACCACGTTCTTTTTCCCCCAATAAAGTAGATCTTAATACTTTTTATACATCCTTCTTCCAATCTCTAGTCTTCGTGGTCATTCTGCATAGCTTCCCTGCTTCAGTACTACATTTCTCTGTATATGATAGATGAGAATGTATCCTATACTATCGCTTCATGCCAATGTCTCCCATGCGGGCCCGGTAGATGGTGATTATCCCTTTTCTTTCCTTTCTGCTATCTGCCAACTCTTTCCTTTTCTTTCTTTTCAAGAACTCTGTCTGCCTGCCGATAATGAGCGCCTCTCTAACTGCACATTAGAGTCGGTCCATATGACCAGCAGCATGGGTGCCTTGCTCTCTGCAAAACAACCTCCATCAAAGATATGGCCGCCCTCGAGCTCCCTCCTGAACTATGCGCCACCATTCTTTGCCTTTCATGACAAATAGTATTAAGCAGAGGCAAGCTCTTCCCCTCTGTGATGCGCGCACCCCTCCGAGAGAGCTCCTCTGTCTGTTTTTTTTTTTTTTTTTTTTTAGAGAATACAAAAAAATAATGTGTCATTCCTATATCTCCTTCACGTGCCAGCCCATCTTTTTTATCTTCTCCCAAAAACTCCGCGACCTTCAGAGCTTCTCCCCCCCTTATCTGTACATCGGCGCCCCTCAAAAGGATAAGCCTCTTCTTATTTCCCTGTCCCCACCAAACAGAAGCTCCAAAAAACATTTGTGCATACATCTGTATAGCTTCATTCAACAACCCTTTCTTTGTATTCATTGAAATCCTGGAATTCCATGGGATCACATCTCATTTTGGCAGTTCCTGGGACCATATACATGCATAAGTTCATATCCACTAATGCACATCCAAGAACAACATCAGATAATAACAATCATTGTTTGGCAATTTCATTGTGCAATCTTCCATAAGTGCATTCCAACCCGCAACGTCCCTAATCTGAAGCTTATTGAAAACTTATAGGTTTCTATGATCAAGCCACAACTTGCATACATGGCCTCAAAATGGTTGTGGCCTTCACTCACCAAGCTTGCATGACAATAGGCATTCAATACATAAACAAGAAATGCAAGAATCTGAATGGGCTTTCCCCCAAACTGCATCTGCTCAACACAAATGATTGCATCCTAAACATGCTCATATTTTCCATAATCGGAACTCCAAACACCAAGGGCATTCCCCTCTGAACAAGATGTAGCCATGTAGTTTGCAAATACCTTTCATCCAATTGATTAACTCTTCAAGTACCTGCAATCAAACATATTTCCCTTGCCAAATAGAACCACATTAGTGCATAAAACCAACCATTTTGTGAGCTAACAGGAGCCAATCTCTGGTGTGCCTGATGATGCTCCTGATGGGCATCTATTCCAGGTTGATGCTAAAGTACCTTGGTATGCCGACTTGGTGAATTTCTTGTGCACCACTAAATATCCGCTAGGAGCAAGCAAGAGAGAGAAGCAAAAACTGTTAGCATTGGCGAAGCACCATAGCATCATTGGGGGGCAGCTCTATCGATATTTTGTTCATGAGAGCATTTATCGGAGGTGTCTCGAAGAAGAAGAAGCGACCCTAGTGTTGAGGGCATTGCATGACGATCCCTATGGTGGGCATTTTGCTGGTGAGCTGACGGCAAGAAAGATCTTATTGGCCGGGTATTGGTGGCCAACGCTGTTCAAAGACTCTCACACATACTGCAAGAAATGCGACAGATGCCAAAGAATGGGCAAACCAACATTAGCACATGCAGCTCCTCTTACGCCAGTGCTGGCTCTTAAGCCTTTTGAAAAATGGGAAATTGATTTTGTGGGGCCTATTGATCCTCCCTCAAGACGTCGGTCTAATAGGTATATTTTAGTCTGCACAGACTATGTTACTAAGTGGGTAGAAGCCAAAGCTTTGAAGACTGACCGAGCTGTTGATGTGGCCAAATTTTTGTATGAACAAATTATCACTCGATTCGGATGCCTGTTGGAGATAGTGAGTGATAGAGGAACACATTTTGTCAACGAACTGATCGAAGAATTAATGGAATTATATAAGATCAAACATAGAAAAAGCACTCCATATTATCCGAGGGCAAATGGACAAGTGGAGGTCACCAACAAGGTTCTTGAACAGATTCTGACAAAGACAGTAGCTGTGCATAGGCGAGAGTGGGATGAGAGACTGTTGGAAGCTTTGTGGGCGTATAGAACATCCTACCGAGTGACGACTAAGAGCACTCCGTTCTCCCTAGTATATGGCGAGGAAGCCATCTTCCCCATCGAAAAAGAAGTTCCGACATTAAGAGTCGCCATTGAGGCCAGGATGGGAGAGGAGGAGTCATTGAAGGAAAGGTACATACAACTGGTCAAGCTGGAAGAAAAGAGACTCATTGCACAGCAAAGTCTGGAAGCTATTCAGAAGAGACGTAAAGAGAGGCATGATAAGAATCTCAAGACCTATGTGATTCAAGAAGGGGATTTTGTGCTAGTCTATGATAGTAAATATTATAAATTCCCGGGGAAGTTACAGACAAGATGGGCAGGACCGTTTAAGGTGGTGGAACTCAATTCCAATGGTTCCATGCAAATTCAAGATTTAGGAGAAGAATGTGCTCCCGTGAAGGTTAACGCGTTTCGAGTTAAACCATATTTCAAGTGATATTAAGACGGGAGAAGCAAGATGAGATCCAACGAAAGGACGTAGTAGACTCCTTGTACATACATGTATAGTTATATATATACATATGCGCATATGTAAACTATGATTTGTGTGTCATAAATATTCTTCCTTGCTAGCTCAAGAATTTTGGACTTCTAATTATTTTTCTTGTGTTGTGCAGAGACTGTTAGGAGCTAAGTAACAAAATGGCAGATCAAATAACTCAACTCTATTTGTACGAACTAAGGATATATTTCTCGGACCAAACATTCACCCGCATGGACATAGATGTCGACGACTTTGAGACGGAATATGATGTGGAGGAAGCGCATTGGCTGGTATGCTTCATAAACCAGGGTTTGGATGTTATGTTTTATATTGAGTGTTTTGAGGAATACCTGACCCGACATGTAGGATGGGCGGGGGATCGATATTACTATTTCGACCCTGAGGGAAATGCCTAACAAAGAGAATGATATCACTTGGGCTTGGGCAGATGTGTTGACGATAGGAAGTGATGACGGAGCTCCTGAAGTTGAGCCTGACTCGCCCTAGGGAAGTCATCGGGATGCGCGTACGAGTTGAGGCTATATGAGACATCCAGGGGACCCACATTCTAGATCATCTAAGGATAGGTACATGAGGGACTAAGGCATAGCCGGCTGTAGTTACCAAGTGAAAAGTCAACTCGATGAATACATATGTAGTGTCTGTAATTGAGAGAATGGAGTGAAGAGGTGGTTGATCTATCAAAGGCTAGAGTGTATATGTTTGCATGCATGTGAGGGAAAAGTGGGAAAATCCCTTTCTTCCTCTCCCTAATTCTCAGGACTTGGGTAAATTAATTAACTATGAAAAAAAAAAAAAAAGAAAAGAAAAAATTTGTGTTGCTGTGATCGTACCAATGCGCTATGGTGGGCTAGTAGGTGGGCGGATTTATCCTAGCCGGGTGGTTAGGACCACGAGCCGAAGCTAGTTTCGCCATAGGCTTGGGATGTATGTGTCTATGTCTTAGCTACGTGCCATAACGGGTTGGTAGGTAGGTGGAGCCATCGTGGCTGGGTAGTCACGACCATGAGTCGCATCCAACTTCGTTATGGGCTAGCTGAGATATGTTATGTGTTATCTTTGTGTGTTTGTGTGTTGAGCGCTCCATTGCATTGGTAGATGGGTGGAATCAACCTGATCGGGTGGTCAGGTCCACGAATCGCATCCAGTGACAATGTAGGCCAACGTGTGAATATAAATAAAATTTACGTACGAAATTATTCCCCACTCTTGAGGGGGAGAGAGAGAGGAGAGGGCGACGATCACCTGGAAGGGAACGTTATTTGCTTGTGTGATTGGTATGTGTTGGCTTGCGACAGATCAGCTCACTTTGAATCAACATTCTTGAAGGCGTGGAGACTTTATATGTACTTATGGATGAGGCTTTAGCGAGGTAATGCAACGGTTTTGCTTTATAACTTGTGTGCTCTATCCGAGGGTTTTCCAGTGTGTGGGGCACTCTGGGGTTTTTATGTAGGTCCTGACTGGTACTCGGGTCTCGATGGCTTTTGTGGGATGACGATGGGGATTCTTAGGGAGTGTCTAGTCATGGAATGATTGTATATAGCAAATAGTAGGTCAATAATGGGGTATGCATTTTGGGTATGTTGCATCTCCTGTTAAATTCATTTCAGTTGTTGTTGTTTATTTCGGTATTTCCGTTTCTGTTTGTTCCTAATGATAGTTGCATGTGTAAAACATGGAAAGGTATGAATGTGATATTTTGGTTGAGACTATTTTCATAATGGAATGCATGAGCAAATTGATGCATGGTTGAAATGGAATTGCATATATGTGCATGTTCTTGGATCATTTGAAAGCAACTGATTTGTATGTATTCATGAGTGATTTTTTGAGCACTAATAGCTTCAATGAGTGCAGGTTCCGTTGGAGTCATGGCTCGATGGAAAGGTATGCAACCAAGTTATAAACTAACATGTTCATGGCTGTTTGGGTTATCTTGTAGCATGTAATGGCTTGTCGAGGATGACTTCGCGAATAAGAAGAGGGGAGTATGTTATCTCAAAAAAATGGTTGGTTTTTTTTGCACTAATATGCTTCCGTTGTGTAGAATACATGCTTGATTGCAGGCACTTGAAGATTTGATCAAATATTTGATTGGAGGTATAAGGGAAATACATGGTGACGTCTTGGTAAGAGAGGATTGGGAAATCGATACCGTTGCTTTGCTTGCGTGTGGCACCGAAGGGTTCATAGAAGAAGACCTAGAAATATACGCTGAAATTTGTAGACGGGATTTGCATCAAAATGTGTACATTGGAAGCAGTTTAATTGATTTGTATACAAAGTTTGGATTACTCATAAAAGCACGTGAAGTCTTTGATAGGCTGCTGAATCAGGATGTGGTGTCATGGAATGCCCGGATTGCAGGATATGTAGAACATGATCATGCTGATAAAGCTCTTGCTTGCTATGAGTAGATGAAAAAATTGCTCCTAATGAAGTCACATATGTTTGTGTGTTGAAAGCCTATGCTGTTCAAGGAGCTGTTCACATGGGTATAGAGTTGCATGCAGGTATTGAAAGACAAGGATTTGCAACAAGGACCTTATTTTTGGGAAGTGCCTTGATCAGTATGTATGCAAATTTATTTTTGGTATCAAAAGCTCAAGATGTTTTTGACAAGCTGTCAAGTCAAGACTTGGTCACATGGAACTCTCTCATTTTGGGTTATGCTGAGAAAGGACTACTCATTCAATACGTCACACATCTTTATTCCACATGCATGCTCAACACACTTTCTACACACAGCTTATATATGTAAGCAAGTACCATCCTTAATTTTTTATATTTTTTATTTTTTTATTTTTTTTGATGCGCTACCCGCTTATACTGCCACCTCCCCAATTCTTCTTCCGTTTCTCATCAAGTCCTCTCGTCTATTTTTCATGCCTCTTTGACCTAGGGTTTCCTATTCCCAATTGCCTTCCTATCTATCTCTCGTTTTTTGCTTGCTCATCGACTAGATCCTATGCTAGGTCACCACCACCTCTTGAATCGATGGACATGCGGCAAAGACCACTCAAGCCTAACACGAGCTCACTCTAACAAGATCACTCATCGTCGACGCGATCCGAACTTCACAAGTCATTGCACCACCTAAGAGCCAAACTGAACACTTCCGGAAGGTTTGCAGACAAACAATGCAACTAGCACGATTGGATTCCTCAAGTCCAAGCTTTCCATAGACACATCGCAACCAAAACCCTAGCCGAGCTTAAGCTTCAATTTGACATGTTTCATCGGGAGCCCACACATAACCCAAATCCCCAAAACACAAACACATATATTCCTATCCGAGCATCATGCTCTCTCACCTCTCTTATGTCCCCCCTCGAGCGAGGAATTCTTCTCATTCATTTTTTTCACATTTTTTCTCTTTTTTTTTTCATCATTTTTTTTTCACATATTTACTCACACTTGCCGGTCTACGCCGAAGCTGGATGCGACTCGTGGACTCGACCACCCGATCGAGTTTATTCCACCCATCTACTAACCCAACGAAGCGCGCGACACACAGACAGCTAGCCCTATGCGAAACCGACGTCGGTTCGTGGCTTTGACCACCCGGCCAAAGTGGGTCCACCCACCTATCGGCCCACATAGGCGCGTAGCCACACTCACACATACACAAACATATATTTTTCTCATTTTCTTTTCATTCCCGCATCTCGAGAATTAGGAGACCAAAAGAAAGGATCTTTTCCCAACCATCCCAATCACGACACGCACACATAAACTCCCCGTGGACATCCCGATGAGACATATCTCCTCTTTGCTACCACTCAAGCCAAAATCCAGCCACTAATGCCATGGTCAACCCGTCCTCGCAAAACCCGCACGTACTAACTACCTTGTCGACCTAAAAACCCCGAAAAATGCCACTTCAGTCCTAAGCATACAACAGACTTGGTCCGCCCGTCCTCACATCTCAGACTCGCAATCCACAAAACAAACCCTAGTTAGACTCAAGCCGTCCTCACCGACATCCATCTCCTTGTCTATTTTTTCATCTCCAACCTCTGCCTTGCAGAGATTCCACCTGACCTGATAGATGACCTTGAAAACTACCATTAGCCGTTATACCTCTTAGTGCCTCAAGCCTCGCCACTAAGTCCCTTAATCCTTGTTTGTTGTGCTCAATATCACTCTGATATTGGAACAGGTCACAATTTATGCCTCGGAACCGATTCCATATTTGCTCCATCTCTTTATCCTCTCTCATCCCTTTTTCAGATCTGAGGGGAATATCCTCCCTCTTCTCAACTCGAAGAGTCAACTTCTCCACTTCCTCTCTAATCGATCTTTCCTCCCAAATCCTATTCATATTTTCTACATCCAGATCATCTACCTTCTTTGATAATTCATTCTTCATCCTTTCTAACTCTGCTCCGAACGCATCCAACCTATCCAACACCGCTTTCAGCTCTTCCTCCGTTTTCCTCGCTCTCGAATCCTCCACCTGTCCTCGAGTCTCGTCATCTTTCCGATTCATCCACCTCCTGAGCTTGCTACTCAGCCTTGCATTCTCTTTCTCTACACGTCTCATTTTCTCATCGCTCTCTGCTTGGGCACTTTTCATTCTTTCTAACTCCAGGTGGAACTCCTCACATGCCTTACCCGCTTGGTCACTGTATCGACGGATTATGCTTTGTACCTTTTCAATTTCATGCTCCATTCGTTCGACTCTCCTCATCAGGTCATCCTCGTCTCTTGAGAGCTCTTCTTTGATCGCAACTCCAAAGCAGTCGGCTACCATCAAACCGGATCTCAAGTCCCAGACCACGTTTTCACTCTCAGGCATCACACGATCTTTCCTCCAGCTTTTGTTTACTCTTTTCCTTTCCTTGTTTTCGTTTTTCAACACTCGTACTTGCTTTTCCCAAGTTCCTAGGACCTCGGCCATTTTCACTTGATTTTCCTCTAATTTCTCTATTTTGATCCTCTCGTTATCTCGCTCCACATGCAACCAATTGACTTGACATTCCAAGCTCTTCACAAGTTCTACCAAGTCTCGATCATGAGATCCAGTGTCCTTGCTTTCACTTTCTCTCGCAGTCTCGGTCGACGAAGTAACTCCACCCTTGTCAACTTCCACATACAAGGAGGATAAACACCTATCAGATTGATTCGTTGTGACCTTTACGCCAGTCACCTCTTTTGAGCCACACACGTGCTCGCATAGTCTCTTTTTCCCGTAGTCCGCACATGTGGGGACAAAATCCAATGGGGAGCATACACGAGGGCAATATTTGGCTATATGCCCAATCTGCTCGCAACACCAGCATCTCACATAATTTGATATCGGGCCAAATCGCCACCCTCGGTTCACATGATGTCTCATGGTCGGATGAGAATCTATCCATCTCCTATTTTGTCCAAAATTCGGTTGCCTCATGTTGGCATTCTCCAAACCACATGCTGGCTTTTGTTGGGCCATTTCTTTAATGAAGATCAAAGCAGATTTGGGATCGACTTGGCTGTGCCACACGATTGGGGCACCAAGCGAACTCGTAGCACTCTCTATGAGATGTGCTAAGCCAATTCCCGGCAAACGCACCAAAATGTTTTGTTCTAATGCCCAAGGAAAAAGTGATTATACGAGGTTTTATTTTGTTCAAATCCCTCGGAATCGGTCCAATTGGATTACCTAGAGCACATAATTATCCCTCGGGGAATCCTTCCTTTGTATATGTACTAGTTCTTAAATTCCCGGCAAACGCACCAAAATGTTTGATTTCGTAACCTAAGGGAAACTGCCTTACACACACCCATGTTTTGTTAAATTAGCTTCTGCTATGCCACTTTCTTTTACTCTGAGTCCACAAGTGCTCTCGAATATCACATATGTATATACCCGCTTCCACTCGCTTTCCCTTTGGTTCTTTTCTTTTCCCTTTTTGCACATATGCACGCACACCCGCAATTCCCTCCCTTTCTTCACTCAACCCCCCTCCTTTCACGTCGGGTTCTTGCGCGCTTAGGGATGCACACAGGGTGCCTCAACGGTAATCGAAGCAATAGGAAGAAAACTTGAAGAGATTGACTAGAACAATAGTAAAACAAAGTTGTTAGCTCAACAACAAATTATAGCCAAACCAATTCGTCATACAGCTGTATAAAGGTCAAGCTATTTTCAATCTCTGGAATTGATCATTTCCAAATGAGCATAGAAACACTCAGTATTTTTCTTTTAGATCAAGCTATAGTTAGATGCAAAGCAGGTTTCGTATACTGCACACAAAAAAGGTCTCAAAAACAAGGCCACTTAAATAAATCTGAACATAGTATGTGTTTTTTTTTTTTTTTTTTTTTTTTTTACATGAAACAATGGCTGATATTGGAGTTCAAATTGAAATGGACATTTTATAATTCCTGGAACGAAGCCAATTATCCACGTCTCCGAGTTCCATATTTACAGTTATTCATTACATTCATCATTTACAACCTCGACGCTGCTGCAGCCGTTAACCACAATTTTTGCAAAGATCCGAGTAAGAACAGCAAGGTAAGATGTGCATTCTTGAATAACAAGAACTTGCAAGAAAGAAATGTCAATACCTGGCAAGAGCTTCTGTAGCTAACCATATCTCATCTCTTTGAACATAGCTCTCTGAATTCCTGATGTCCGGTGTGTGCTTGCTACTTGATTCATACATGGATCCCACTCTCCTTTTGGACTCATTACTTACACAAGAATACGAAGTGTAGAGTATGTAATATGCAGCAACACCTCTGGTATGTCAGTCACATTACAGAAACGACCTTCCTATGATGTCTCAGCAACGGATATCAACTTGAAGTTCGAAGGAAGATGCGGTAAGTCCTTTTTATGAGGAGCTACCATAAGCAAGCAAAGGCATCCATGATGCGAAAGTCTCTCCAAGCCTTCTCCAAGTCTCTCCAAGCAAAGACATCCTTCTTCCAATCTCTAGTCTTCGTGGTCATTCTGCATAGCTTCCCTGCTTCAGTACTACATTTCTCTGTATATGATAGATGAGAATGTATCCTATACTATCGCTTCATGCCAATGTCTCCCATGCGGGCCCGGTAGATGGTGATTATGCCTTTTCTTTCCTTTCTGCTATCTGCCAACTCTTTCCTTTTCTGTCTTTTCAAGAACTGTGTCCGCCTGCCGATAACGAGCGCCTCTCTAACTGCACATTAGAGTCGGTCCATATGACCAGCAGCATGGGTGCCTTGCTCTCTGCAAAACAACCTCCATCAAAGATATGGCCGCCCTCGAGCTCCCTCCTGAACTATGTGCCACCATTCTTTGCCTTTCATTACAAATAGTATTAAGCAGAGGCAAGCTCTTCCCCTCTGTGATGCGCGCACCCCTCCGAGAGAGCTCCTCTGTCTGTTTTTTTTTTTTTTTTTTTTTAGAGAATACAAAAAAATAATGTGTCATTCCTATATCTCCTTCACGTGCCAGCCGATCTTTTTTATCTTCTCCCAAAAACTCTGTGACCTTTAGAGCTTCTCCCCCCCTTATCTGTACATCGGCGCCCCTCAAAAGGATAAGCCTCTAATTATTTCCCTGTCCCCACCAAACAGAAGTTCCAAAAAACATTTGTGCATACATCTGTATAGCTTCATTCAACAACCCTTTCTTTGTATTCATTGAAATCCTAGAATTCCATGGGATCACATCTCATTTTGGCAGTTCCTGGGACCATATACATGCATAAGTTCATATCCACTAATGCACATCCAAGAACAACATCAGATAATAACAATCATTGTTTGGCAATTTCATTGTGCAATCTTCCATAAGTGCAGTCCAACCCGCAACGTCCCTAATCTGAAGCTTATTGAAAACTTATAGGTTTCTATGATCAAGCCACAACTTGCATACATGGCCTCAAAATGGTTGTGGCCTTCACTCACCAAGCTTGCATGACAATAGGCATTCAATACATAAACAAGAAATGCAAGAATCTGAATGGGCTTTCCCCCAAACTGCATCTGCTCAACACAAATGATTGCATCCTAAACATGCTCATATTTTCCATAATCGGAACTCCAAATACCAAGGGCATTCCCCTCTGAACAAGATGTAGCCATGTACTTTGCAAATACTTTTCATCCAATTGATTAACTCTTCAAGTACCTGCAATCAAACATATTTCCCTGGCCAAATAGAACCACATTAGTGCATAAAACCAACCATTTTGTGAGCTAACAGGAGCCAATCTCTGGTGTGCCTGATGATGCTCCTGATGGGCATCTATTCCAGGTTGATGCTAAAGTACCTTGGTATGCCGACTTGGTGAATTTCTTGTGCACCACTAAATATCCGCTAGGAGCAAGCAAGAGAGAGAGGCAAAAACTGTTAGCATTGGCGAAGCACCATAGCATCATTGGGGGGCAGCTCTATCGATATTTTGTTCATGAGAGCATTTATCGGAGGTGTCTCGAAGAAGAAGAAGCGACCCTAGTGTTGAGGGCATTGCATGACGAACCCTACGGTGGGCATTTTGCTGGTGAGCTGACGGCAAGAAAGATCTTATTGGCCGGGTATTGGTGGCCAACGCTGTTCAAAGACTCTCACACATACTGCAAGAAATGCGACAGATGCCAAAGAATGGGCAAACCAACATTAGCACATGCAGCGCCTCTTACGCTAGTGCTGGCTCTTAAGCTTTTTGAAAAATGGGGAATTGATTTTGTGGGGCCTATTGATCCTCCCTCAAGATGTCGGTCTAATAGGTATATTTTAGTCTGCACAGACTATGTTACCAAGTGGGTAGAAGCCAAAGCTTTGAAGACTGACCGAGCTGTTGATGTGGCCAAATTTTTGTATGAACAAATTATCACTCGATTCGGATGCCCGTTGGAGATAGTGAGTGATAGAGGAACACATTTTGTCAACGAACTGATCGAAGAATTAATGGAATTATATAAGATCAAACATAGAAAAAGCACTCCATATTATCCGAGGGCAAATGGACAAGTGGAGGTCACCAACAAGGTTCTTGAACAGATTCTGACAAAGACAGTAGCTGCGCATAGGCGAGACTGGGATGAGAGACTGTTGGAAGCTTTGTGGGCGTATAGAACATCCTACCGAGTGACGACTAAGAGCACTCCGTTCTCCCTAGTATATGGCGAGGAAGCCATCTTCCCCATCGAAAAAGAAGTTCCGACATTAAGAGTGGCCATTGAGGCCAGGATGGGAGAGGAAGAGTCATTGAAGGAAAGGTACATACAACTGGTCAAGCTGGAAGAAAAGAGACTCATTGCACAGCAAAGTCTGGAAGCTATTCAGAAGAGACGTAAAGAGAGGCATGATAAGAATCTCAAGACCTATGTGATTCAAGAAGGGGATTTTGTGCTAGTCTATGATAGTAAATATTATAAATTCCCGAGGAAGTTACAGACAAGATGGGCAGGACCGTTTAAGGTGGTGGAACTCAATTCCAATGGTTCCATGCAAATTCAAGATTTAGGAGAAGAATGTGCTCCCGTGAAGATTAACGCATATGTTTTTTCACGATTTTATGACTAAAATCGTGTTTTTTCCCGATTTTGTGCTCAAAATCGTGTTTCTCACGATTTTGTGCTCAAAATCGTATTTTTCACGATTTTGTGACTAAGCTATTGTTTTTTCACGATTTTATGACTAAAATCGTGTTTTTCACGATTTTGTGCTCAAAATCGTGTTTTTCACGACTTTGTGCTCAAAATCGTGTTTTTCACGATTCTGTGTACAAAATCGTGTTTTTCACGATTTTGTGACTAGGCTATTGTTTTTTCAGGATTTTATGACTAAAATCGTGTTTTTCACGATTTTGTGCTCAAAATCGTGTTTCTCACGATTCTGTGCTCAAAATTGTGTTTTTCACGACTTTGTGCTCAAAATCGTGTTTTTCACGATTCTGTGTACAAAATCGTGTTTTTCACGATTTTGTGCTCAAAATCGTGTTTTTCACGATTTTGTTCCCAGACAATCGTGATTGCTCGCAATTGTATATAACACGATTTTCTGATGAAAATCGTGTTCTGGGAATCGCGATGTTGTTCTTAGTGCTCAAAATCGCGATTTTGTGTTGACTTCAGAATCGCGATTTTGAACAATTTTTTGAAAATTTTTTGAAGTTTTGATTTTCAGATTTTTCTTTGTTCTAATAGAATCGCCTTATTGAATTTTTAACATGCAATGAAAGAGATGTATTTAGAAAAAACTTTTTTCCCAACTGAAAACCCAAAAAATCAGAAAGTCGCGATTTCGTGATTTTTAGTTTTTTCCTATTTTTGTTGTTCAAAAACTACTCAAATGCAAGAATATGCACTCAAAAATGATGTTCAGAGTCTTTACCTTGCTTGCTTGGTTGAAGGTTTCTCCAAAGCTTGAATTTTGCAAAAAGTCGCGATTTTGGCTGCTCTCTCTCTCTCTCTCACACTCACTCAAATGAATTTTTCTTTGAATTACAGGTTTTTATAGTGTCCAGAAAATCGCGATTTTGTGTGATTTTCAAAATTCTTCACTCTTCCACTTGTCCAATCCTTACTTACCCAATCTTGATGACATCTTTTGCAATTTTCTTTCTCAAAGTACCCAAATATGCTAGAAATTCCAAAAAAATTTCCCTTACAGAAAATCGCGATTCTGTGTAGAAAATCGTGTTTTTTTCTGAAGATCTTATTTTGTGCAAATTTGAGAATACTTTCTTCTTGTTTTCTTTCAATACCTTCTTTCCTTTGTAATTCACCAAACTCCTGTACTTCTACACCAAAATCACAACCTTACTCAGAAAATCGCGATTTTGTGCAGAAAATCGTGTTTTTTCTAAACTCTTGATTTTATGAAAATTTGAGTATTCTCTACTCTTGTTCCCCTTCAGTATCCTTTACCAACTCCAATTCCACAATCACCTGCAAGTTTACCTCACAATCACCATCATGAATCAGAAAATCGTGATGTTGTACAGAAAATCGTGTTTTTCAAAATTTGCTAATTTTTGACAATTTTTTTGCTTTTCTCTTACTTGGTCCCTATCACTCTCATCCACACAGCTCCAATACAACTTCCTAAGAAGAAAAGAAATTTGTTTGATTGTTTTTATGAATTTTATGAATTTCTTTAGTATTTTGCCCTAAAATAAAGGTGAAAACTTTACTTAGGGTTCCTTGTTTTGGTGATCTACTGATCCTATGTTTTTTTATTGGTTATGATTTCTTATGGCTCAGCTATCACAACAGTTCATAAGAAAGTTTTTCCAAAGAAAATGTGCTATGAAGTGCAAACAATTTTTGCAAAGATAAACTCAATCACATATTTTTCTTCAAAATGAAGCTCAACTCAAGATTTATGCTCAGATTTGGTTAACAAATGAATCTTTTCTACTTGCATCTAGCTACTTTAACTGACTTTTCCTTAGTGTATCTTCCCAAGATCCGCATTGGTGCATAGTACTTGGTCAAAAAGAATTCTAAAAATGCAAGAATAGACTCATGAATCTTTTATACCTGCATCTAGCTACTTTAACTGACTTTTCCTTAGTGCAACCATGCCAAGATCAACTATGGTGCCTAGTACTTGGTCAAAAAGAACTCAAAAAATGCAAGAATAGACACATGTTACCTCATCTTCAGCTTTCTTGGCTTATATCTTCCACACACCTGCACTTTTACTTCCAAAATGTAATGAGCAACTATCACTTTACAAAAATTTTAGCACTTCCATTTCTAAAAGATGATCTATTGCTTTCTTTTCCCAAAAGACAAACAAAAGAAATCTACATTTTCATGTTCACATTTCTTGATTAAAGAGTGTTACCTTTCCCTTGTGTCTGTTACCATCATCAATAGAAGATCCAGCAAGGTCCAACTTCAATGAAGCTTTTGAATTACTCCCCGGCAACGACGCCAAAAAATGTTTGTTATTGATCTTTGGAGTTGTCCTCTCCAATCATTTAGCATAAAGAATCAACAAGACATCTTTATTTTGTCAATCTTGGAAGTATTCTTGAGACCACAGCCCCTTCAAGATGATAGAATCCAAGAAATAAGAGAATAATGGCTGGAATTCTGAGAATAGTGAAGATGAAGAGGAAATTTCTAGGGTTTGGATTATCTTGAGCAAATCTACACCATTTTCTACAATCTTGGTGTCTATTCCATGCTATTTTATCAGCAAAACACAATTATGAAGTCAAAATCAAAAAATATCACCTAGATCATACAGACGAGACAATCGCGATTCTGTGCAAACATATGATTTTCTGCTCCAGCACCATTTTTCATCAACTCATCACTGAACACAACAGTATTCAGCTCTCTTCATACACATTCTACAGATTTACACAATAGAAACTCACAAATCTACATGGATACACAAGATCTAGACTCACAAATCAAAGAAACCACATAGAAGAGGAGAAACACGATTTTCAGCAGAAACTCCTTCACTATTCACTTGGATTGCATGTACACAAATGATTAACCAACCCCCTCATAATAGAGGAAATTAGCTTATATACATTTTCAAGTGTCCCTTTTCACACTTGGATTTTGGTCCTTTCCTCTATTATTCTAAAAATATGCTATCTAGGAGTTTCCAAAAATTCTAGAAAAAATACATAAGATTCTATCCTACATAAGGAAGACTCTTTCTTATTTTTACAACAATTGCATAAATATTTCTACAAATTTCTATCATTTTACAATTATTTTCCTTCAAAAAGGTTTCCAAAAATGCATCTTCCAACAGACACCTTTGCTATATGTGACTTTGGTAAAACTAATACCTATCAAATGATCCTCAGAAGACCCTTCCTATGACAACTGCAAGTGGTACAGGATTGGGGAACCAACTCCTTATACCTGCAGTGCTTAGGGGTCACAACCAAGGTCAATTTGAAGGATTACACTTTCAGAGATGTACCATGCCTACAGTGGAATCCTATCCACAAGGAGCAAGAAGATTGAATCTTTGTGCATTCTAAAAGTTCATCTGATACATCCTGGATGCATGAAGATACTCATTTGCGGATGTGCAAGGTCGCAAAGGAAGAGGAAAAATGCTTAAAGGCAAGAGAACAAGGAACTTCTCAAGGAGATAGACCAGTTAGAGGGTTATGATATTTCAGTGTTCATGTGTTAGCCCTTGCTAGAAGAATGTGACCCTAGTGACTTCATAGAAGAAGAAGAGAATGATGACGATCTAGAGTCCATTGTGATGGATAGTTAATTTAACTCAGAGAAGCACTATCTAGAAGATGTAGGAGTATTTAACCAACCTAAAGAAGAACCTCTCACAAGCATTAACACTGTAAATTCAAAGGAAGGAAGTGAAGGAGGTCAAAAGAAAAAGAAAAGACAAGTAGTGAAACAAGAAGAGGAGGAATCATTGTTCGAAGTACCAGAGATTTTCAAGAAATACAAAGTTGAGGACCAAAAAATTTTGGTACGAATGCCTAAGAGAGAGGCCACCACAGGAGAAGCGTATGATAACAAAGAAAAGACCAAAAAAATCATAGTCACCATTGAAGTGAACAAATAGAGATGTACATACATAGGAGATAATGTGAAGACAAACAAGGATGAAATTGTATGGTCACAAAGCTATCAAATATTGGCAGGAAGCATGTATAAACAAGACACAGAAGGTGTTCTAGCTTGTTGTGTCGAGGACGATGAACGTAGTAGTTGGTTGCAACAAGCCCATCAAGGATTTCTAGGGAATCACTATTCTAAACAATGAACATTGCAAAATCTAAAACATTTAGGAGTGTATTGGCCTAGTATGGACAAAGAAATTCATGAATGGATTAAGAATTGTCAAGTGTGCCAGGCGAGACCCCCAGTGGAGCATGCGACTCTTTATCACGTATCATTAATTCTAGATTGGAGTGCTTCATTGGTAGAATTCATGAGATCAGGAACATTACCCAATGAGGCTAGTCTAGCAAGGAAACGAAGCATGGAGCAATAACCTATACCGAAAGGGCAAAGATGGTTACTTAAGATTGTGTGTTCATGAATCAGACTATTTGAAAATCTTAGAAATGGCCCATAGCAGTGTTGCAGGCGGACATTTTGGTCCTTCGGCGGCATGGATGACTTCGTGGTATGAGGATCTGACTGCATGTTCCCATGATGCAAATAGGATTGTTGAGCCCGACAGTGATGATGAAGGCATGCTCTATCTTCCTGACTTACACAAATCTGGTTGATATGTCTTCGTTAGTTAAGATGGGGAGTTCTATACTCGTTTGATTTCCACTAGGAGGTGTTATTACTTCTTTGAAGGCTGCTCATATCAAGCAGCAAGTACTTTCAGTCACATCATATATGGTTGGATAGTACTAGCACCTCTTCTAATGGGAAGAGGCTTTGTGCCCCATTCTCATGGTATTGGTAGAACATCCCACTAGGGAGGTACATCCAGATAGCAGAAAGCTTTGTAGAAATCTTATTTGCTCTAGCAAAAATTCTTATGCTTGGACATACATTCACCGAATACATCTCTTCTGAATAGGCAATTCTTATGGAGAAACTTCTGTGATTGGTGAATGAAATTTAGCTTTGTGGGTGTCTTCAAAAAAAAACAATAGCGGACCCAAAGTAAAAGAAAGTAGCCTAGTACAAGTTAGTTGAACGAAACCTAGGTGTGTGTGAGACACTTTCCCTTGGACTCAGAGGCCAAACAGTACTCAATGCCACCCCATTTTAGATGGTCTTTGGACAAAATGTTGTGCTACCTTTGGACTTTCTAATCCCAACTTTAAAAGTAGCACAAGAGCATGAGGGGAATGGACATGATTTGTCCTCTAGGATCTTTGATCTAGAATGCTTAAGTGAGACAAGGCTATGAGCGGCGGTAGGCATCTATGCTATAAAGAAAAGGCAAAAGGCATACTTCGATGCACACATCAAAGATAAAGGCTTGAAAGAGGGGGACCTAGTGTTGGTTTATACACTAAAGCAACATATCCATAAATTGGAGAAACAAGGATATGGACCCATGATCATTAATAGAATTTCCACTAGCGGTGCAGTTCAATTGGCCACACTAGAAGGCGATATCTTGCCAAACTATATCAGTGGTTGTCGAGTCAAGATATATCAAGAACCTCTTACAGAGGATATGCTAAAACACTGCTAAGAAGCAAAAAGAAGAAGAGTTAAGGGTTAGAGAAGAAGCACAGGCAGAGGCTAGAGAATGCATTAGGAGAAATACGTTAAGATGCCTACGCCTAGATATCAATCATGAGGCCCCAAGATACCACATGGCCATGTGTCAAACATCAAGTGCACTTGCTTCTCAAATAATTGATCGACGTCCATTTGTGACCATAGTAGTAGGACAAGGGAAGAATGCAAGGATTGTGATAGCATTGATTGACTCAGGTGCAGCAACTAGTGCGGTTAGACTTTCATACTGCCAAGATCTACAATTGAACATCAATTCCATTGAAGCCTATCTTATAGGATTGGGAGGTGTGGAAACCCCTTGTTTGGGGGAGGTAGAGCTTCCCATCCATCATCAAGATGTTCCAATGAAAGTCAAAATGCTAGTGTGTCACGATGAAGACCTTATAGAGCCACTTGTCTTGGGTCAAGACTGGATTTACGACCATGCAGTCAACTTGAACCTAAGAAGTAAACTTCTTCAAGTCTGGGTACAGGAACAATGCATAACATTTAAATTAGAGAACTGCATGCTCAGAGATCATGACACCACACACTCTCTTAGTTTCTCTAAGACTAATCTTCACGAACAAGATGTTGTATATTTCAAAAGCTCTGTGTTCTAGAAGAACTCATTCATGAAATAACATGGTCAAAGACAAGTGGACTCCTCCCCTTGTGCAAGGACAACTACGACCACTAATCAACCAAAAAGGCAAGTGAAACAGTACATGAAAATTGCTATATCAAATAGACAAAGAGAATTCAAGAAGAATGTAGCTCTGGGCATGAAGCAGATCTAGGTACGAAAAGGAGAGCAACCACCAACCGGGCCAACACACTTCCCACCTAGGCAAGCCAACCATGCAAAAACAAGAACCAAGCAACCAAGACTAGCTCACCTAGAATGCCTCCGAAAAATTTGGGTGCCTAAGAAATTAACTACAACTAAACAAGGACAATTATAGATGTGGGTACCTAAGAAGCTCTTACATACACCAAACCCTATGCTCTCCCACATCCAAAAGGTCTCAACAAAGAAGTCAAGAAGAGAAAAGGGCAAGAACCGAGCACAAAGACAAAAAATAGATAACCTCACCTCTTCGACAAAAATAACCAGGCACTCATCAAGGATATGGCTTTGGAAGCCAAAAGTGCCAATAGCATCCACAGAACCAAAGAGCGAACCATGCCGGATACAAAATTTTAGAAACCATCTCAAGATGAAAAGACCAGAGGTGATCCCTACAGGACCAAATACTATTATGAAATGGATCCCTATAAGGCGGATTACATCATTGCAAGATTCAATCAACACCTCCAAACAAAGATTGCATCAAGTCTACAAATAACATAAAAAAGCCTCGACCAGAAACAACCATGTGCCTTTAGCATAACCATGTCTTTTGCACCATTTAGGTCATGCATTTCCAAAGTATGCATTAATATAGGGCCACATTACATGGCCGTGCACAGACACGATCGAGAATCCCAGGCACATGAGATACACTTGACATATGTAAAATATTTATTGATACTAACATCTTTCTTCTTGTTTTGTGACATTGTTCCAAAAAAAAGAACAAAACAAAAAAAGAGAAGAAGAATCAAGACTAGGTGCTCAAAGAACCTCATGAGTGAACCATCAAGAAGGACATCCATCTACCATGGAAGACAAGTTGATGGTCAATCACCATAATGGAAGTACAACACGAAGAGTTGAAGATCGACGGAACTTTCACCATGGTAAAAAATCTATGCTTCAACAACAACATAACCATGATCGATTAGGAAACCTCTTCGTCGGCATACCCTTGAACACTTAGCTCAAGACCCAACTTCTTGCACCATAACTCTTCCAATGCATTTCTCAAGTACGCATGCATAGAGCTACATTACACGGCCGTGCACAAGGCACTTTCTTCTTCCAACCCATGCACTAATGCACTTACCCATGAGTCATTATGGGTCACAAGTACTTGGTATGGAAACTAGGGAAGCCATCTTTGGAAGAACCAGATGACATCATGGTGACAACAACAAGAGCCAGGAAGCAATCCACCACAAGGGTTTCTCATAGTCACCATTGACAACCTCTTTTGAGTAGCTCACAATTTTTGAAAGCTCACAAAGACAACATCAAGCTAGAATACAAGGAAGAAGTCCATACAAAGGTCGCAATGACAAAATGATGAACCAGACAACTACCCAAGCTACAATTGGAAGATGGACCACTCTTGTGGATACATGATGGACACTATCTCTCCACACACTACATGGAACAACCACTACAACAAAGGTCTGTCTGGGATGACAGACTCTAGAGGGGGGGGGAGTGTTGATAGTCAAGGTTACACACAAGCATGGAAGCACATCAATGAAGTGGACACACAAGAAGAAGGAGCATGTAGGAAGCTCTAAGAAGCACATGCCAAATTTTCAGAAGAAATCCCTATAAATATAATGACTTTTGTCACTAAAAACCATTGTAAATACCATTTTCCATTTTTTACAACTCCATCTTGTTCAATCTGAGGAGTCCTTGAGCTTGAGGAGTATTAGAAATATTATCCTACCAATTTTCATAATTTTTAGATTCCATTTACGTCCCCAAATAAGCCTTGGAACCTAATTTTTAACTAGGCCGGACACTAGGTCTGGACAGGGCCAAAAACAGTCAAAAAACTATAAAAAGGGCTGGTGAGCTCATTTTTGGGGTTGGCTTGTTGTAGATTTCAGTTTTGTAAGAGATTTCTTTTGTAATCGAAGCTTTCCATTGTTCCACTCTTTGCTCTTACCTTGTGCGCGTGTGTGTGTATGTGTGTGCATGGTTGTGTGCTTTCACTCACACACTTGTGCACTTCACTTGCTCTTGGTCTTCATACCGTCCTCATGTCTCCACGGATTGACATTTATGAGGTGTAGCTCCTCACATTGGTACTTGCCATTGTGATAGAGTGACACTAGGTTATTGGGGAAAGATATTGTACCTGGAAATGCATTCGTTGGTATGTACATCAGATGTGGCTTTGTAGAAGAGGCACTTCTTGCCTTTAATCAAATACATGACCATGATGTCATTTCCTAGACTCCAATTATCAATACATGCACTCAAAATGGCCAGAATGATATTGCACTAGAAATGTATCATATGATGTTGATGGATCATGTGAAGCCAAATATCTTCACTTTTACTATAGTTCTCTCCACTTATGAAAAGTCGAAATCGCTACTAGAAGGAAAAATTGTTCATTCATAGATTGTTAAACATGGTTTTTTGATTGGGATTTTATTAGCGAATGCCTTAATTTATATGTATGGCAAGTGTGGTTGTCTTCTTGAGGCTACAATGTTTTAAGCAAATGCAGCAACGAGATGTTGTGAGTTGGACTACAATGATGGCAGCGTTTCTTGACGAAGGTGATGAAATGGAGGTATTTGTCTTGCTTGATGAGCTGAAAAAAGAAGGAACCAAGGTTGATGATTCAACAAATGTTGTTATTCTCAAAGTTTGTGCTATCATGTCTTTGCTAGGATAGAGCATTTTTAATCATGCTTCCATCATTGATGGAGGTTTCTCGATTGATGGCATTGTAGGGACAACACTTGTAGAAACGTATAGTAACTGTGATTCTCTCAAAGAAGCATGTAGGGTATTTGATTGCATGAATGAACAAAATCCGTCAGTTTGGCACTCCATCATTATAGCTTTCATTGAAGAGGGAGATGGTAAGAAAGCAGTTCAGCTTTTTGAATAATGAAAATAGAAAACATGGCCCCAACTAGAAGAAAACTTGTAGTCACTGGGTCACATGGAAGATGCTCATTCACTCTTTGTGAGTATGGAAACATCTTATAGTGGGAAACTGAATTCGGTGTGTTGCTTTTGCATGATTGACCTTTTGGTCATGCAAGGCAAATAGAAAAGGAAATACACTTGGTCCAATAGTTTCCCCTCTCCAATAGTTTCAGGTGCTTGTAAAAGTCGGGATTCCTTGGACCCTACAGACATGGTTTTACAAATATCTTGAAGTACTCGAGATCTAGGGGGCACGTGTGAGGAGGGAGGGTTTTTATTTTGTCTTTCGTTTTTTCTCTTCTCTTTGTGGTCGGGCACAGGGCAGGGCGGTGATTGCCCACCCTTGAAACTCTTAGAAAGGGGGGAAGGTCCTCGAAGGATGCATGAAGGATTATTCCTCACACATAAATATCAGTAGACAAGGGAGGACCCAGGAGCTGGATAGAAAAAAGAGAGAAGTGTTGGTACATTTGGCAAGACTTGATGCTTGACCAAATATCAAAGGTTTATCTCATATGATTTTTGTTGATCCTTATAAAGCACATGTGAACACCTCTTGTAAAAGCAATGGAATTCAACTCTTGAGATAAATGTAAAAGAGATTGGTTGAAGGAATCTTGTCGCATTACGATTTGTATGTTACAACTACCTAAGTGGTTAGAATCAAATCAATCACTACCAAAAAGGTAGGAACACTTTTAGGTAGCAGACTCAAAATTCAAAAATCTCTTCATGACTATAAAACTACATCACTTTTAGTCGCAGGTATAAGCAAAGAAGAAGGGGTCATTGAGCTTTAAGATTGTGGTGACACTAGGCCCACATATGTATGAGTAAGCCTACATCATCTCCATTTTATCATACTTCCATAATTTTATACAATTGATTCATTTAGTCCAAGTCATTTTCTATGTATTGTTGTCTATTGCAAAGTTTTCATTTTAGTGATCTTGATTAGTCGAGTTCCCTATGTATACTCATCCATTTGATGGGATTCAACTTGGAATAGGAATGGTCTATCTACTTGTCACATATCAATTTTCATATCATTTGGTTGATTAGTCTGTGAGATAAGTTCTCTACAAGATACCTATGCCTGCTCACTATCATCTTCCTAAAAAGTTGGGATTACACCCCCAACTTCTTAAAATAATTTCTCATCATATAATCATCCTAAATTAGTGAAATAACTTTTAATAGTGAGCTAAGGTCTTCATTTAGATATGTCTAAAAGCTCCTAGGTCAATTGTAATCAATGAGTGAGCACTGAGTAATTTTTTGAGAGGTATCTAGTACATAAATAGCAAGTTTTTGGAACCCCTCAACTCTGAAAGTTATTTGTTTTGATATAACTCCCAGAAATCAGAGAGGTAGAGGCTTCAATAGAGGAAGCTATGGAAGAGGAAGACCAAACAACTTCAATGGCTACAAAATCAATTACAACAATACCAATAAGCAAGGAGGATATAGAGGAACAAGAGATTACAACAATTACACTGAAGAGCAGACACATAAGGAATCACTTCTATTGACGAACATGACCATGAAGCAGGGTAAAGTAGATGAGCATGTATTCTATATAGATTCTGGTTGTTCCAATCATGTAGTAGGGAATGTGGCTCTATTTTCTGATTTGGAAGATCCAAGGAATAGACATGAGGTTCAAACAGGAGATGACACAAGGCACTCACTTGAAAAGATTGGAAATGTGAAGGCTCCAAATGGAAATATGAATCTACTCAGTAAGGTATTGTATGTACCTACCATAACCAAGAACTTGATAAGTGTTGGAAAAATTGTAGAGAAAGGATTGCAGGTAAGGTTCACAAGGAATGGAGCATTCATGGAAGACCCTCAATAGAATTCAAGAGAATTGCAAAGGTAGAAAAGTCAAGTAGGCTCTTTACATTTGAATTACAAGATACTAGAAATATATGTCTATTCAATTATGGAGGACAACCCCTATCAAAATTAGAGATGTGGCACAAAAGATTAGATCACATTGGTGAAAGAAGTTTTAAGCAAGTATGCAAGGATCAAAGTGTGCTCGGTCTGCCCAATATATCCAAATAGCATATGATATACAAATGTATTGCTTTTCAATTGGGGAAGTCACATAGAGAACCCTTTATGAAGAAAGGTTATATTCATGGTGACCTATTGGAGCTAGACCACACAAAGGTTATATTCATGGTGACCTATTGGAGCTAGTCCACACAGCTGTGTGGGGGCCTAGAAAAAAAACCATCAATTTCAGGATCTAGGTACTATGTATCTATTATTGATGATTGTAGCAAATGGACCATCCTATGCCTCATGAAGTATAAGGATGAAGTTCTCATTTGTTTCAAGAAATATCTTGTTCTTGTTGAAAAACAAATAAGGACATTAAAGAGGCTAAGGTCAGATGGAGGGGGAGAATACTTCACCATAGTTGAAGCTCCAAGATCCATGCTTAATGCGAAGAAATTACCCAATTATCTATGGGTAGAGGCTGTATCTACATCCACCTTTCTCATTAATAGACTCCCATCAAAGGCATTGGATGGGGTGACACCCTATGAATCATGGAATGGAAGAAGATCTAGCCTTGATCATTGTAGAATATTTGGATGCATAGCATATGCACATGTTCCATGACAAATCAGAGGTAAATTGGATCCTAAGGTAGAGAAATGTGTATTCATTGGATATGATCTAAATGAGAAAGGGTACATGTTGTATAATCCAAGTACTAAAGGCTTTATTGTTAGCAAAGATGTTGTCTTTGATGAGAACAACTCTTGGTTTGAAGATGATTGAAGGAAAGTCAAGCTACCTTAGGACCTAGAGGAGGACTTTCCATCATTACAAAAGGTAAATGATCAACTACATGAAGATACAAGTGATTCTGATGATGATGAGAGGACACCAAAGAGGAACATCAAGGCATGGAACAATAAAGGCAAAGAGAAGATATAGGACCTCCGAACGCACTATCACAATGCTTGTGCAGGCTATTTCATCTTTTTGTGCCAAAGCTATATACCAGTTTCAGTTCGCCAGTATAAGCGTCTCGAAGTCTGCTATAGGTCTAGTAGAATTCCTCTTGGCAGTTCTGTTCAACATTTTGAGATACAGTCAATATTTTGCATCAAGGTATTTTAGACACCGGCCATGGTTGAGAGCAGTTATGTATTTCATATGTTGGCTGTTGAGGATAAGTTGGATGGTACCAACTACCCGTTATGGGCTTATATGATGCAACATGTATTGGTTGCAAAAGGACTGTGGAAAATTGTGCAGCGTGTTGAAAAATGTTCTATCACACCTCCAACTGTTACAATTGCAGGTACTGAAGCTGATGTAGAAGATGTTGAAGATGATGATATTCTGCATATTCCTATTTGTGCTACGGTTTCTGTTGCATCTGCTGCAGAGAGATTCGTTGGGATGGCAGAGATGCCTAGGCACATGCATTGATAGCTTTGTCTATCAAATGTGCCATTATTCCTCACATTTGCTCTTGCAGAACAGCTAAGGATGCTTCAGATACACTTGACACATTCTACCAAGCTAGGAATGAGGCTCGTGTTGCTTACCTCCGAAAACAGTTGGAGAGTTTTTTAACAAAGATCAAAGACTTGAAGGAAGAGTTGGTTTCTGTTGACGAGGTTATATCAAATAGTTCACTTGTGCAAACTGTTGTGAATGGCCTTCCTAATTCGTATTAGAGTTTTGCTTCTACTCTTCGGTTAATGATGAAAGGCAATCCAAATCCCTTGTCATTTGAGGATTTGGTCTCTGTTATGTTGCAAGAAGATCAGTCCAGGTAGAACAGGTCCATTATGCATCTTGCATATCAAGCTTTCTTGGCTAATCAGAAGGGCAAAGGAAAATGGAGCACTTCAACTAGTAAGCAGAAATCTGCTAATTTTGCACAATCAAAGAGGGAAGACAAAGATGAAAAGAAATCAGAAAAGTAGAAATTGTTTTGCAAGTACTATAAAGGAAATGATCATATCATAAAGAACTGTTGTAAACTCACTGCAAAAGAGGCAAATAAAAAAGAGGCTGGAATGGTTGTTGAAGAGGCCTCTACTCCAAAAACAGAGTCTGCTAAGCTTGTGCAGGATGAAGAATGGGCGTTTACTACTGTTTGTAGTTTTGACCCATCTTCTCATGAGCAGTGCATGTCTGCAGTAGACTCAGATGTTTGGTACTTTGATAGTGTAGTGACCAAACATATTACCTCGCAACGCAGTTTCTTATCTTCACTTGAGCCTGCCCCTACAGGGAATACTCTCACATGCACCAACAACTCCTCTTATCCTATCATGGGAGTTGGTAAGATCATTATGACTACTGCTGATGGTAGTTCTTTCACTTTGTTGGATGCTTTATTTGTGTCATGCATCAAGAAGAATCTCTTATCAGTTTCTGCATTAGCCAAGATTGACTTGGTTGTGAAATTTGCTAGTGACAGATGTACAGTTCTTATTATTATTGCTTCTAGCATTTTGTGTCATGGGCTGTATAAGCTCATAGACTATGAAAAATTGGTGAATGATTTGGCATGTGCAGTACATGATTCTCAGGCTATGTCAGATGCAAAGCTTTGGCATGCACGCTTTGGTCATCTGAATTTTGCTAGTTTGCTATGCTTGCAGAAATCTGAAATGGTGTCCTCTTTGCCCATGCTTGAGGCACCTGGAAAACATGTTTATGAAGGTTGTATTTTGGGCAAAATGCAGCGTTCCTCCTTTCCAAAAGATGGTTTAGTTCGAGCTACTAAAAAATTGCAGCTTGTACATAGTGATGTCTGTGCTCCTATGTAGACACCTTCTTTTGGAAATTATCTTTACTTCATGACTTTCATCGATGATTTTTCTAGGCATGCATGGGTATATCCATTGAAGGAAAAGTCCAAAGTGTTCATGCCTAAAGCAGTTTTTGGTTTTGGCTGAAAATATGTCAGCATGTAAAATGGGCACCCTCCATTCTGATCGATGGGGGGAATATATATCTTCTGATTTTAATGCATTTCTGGCTCAACATGGGATAAAACACCAGTGTACAATGCTATATACACCTCAACAGAATGGATTTGTTGAACGAAAGAACAGGTCACTCATGGAGATGGCGAGGTGTATGGTGAAGAGTCAGACTTTACCACATAGTTTCTAGCTTGAGGTTGTTATGCATGCAACATATGTACTTAAAAGGTGTCCCACTAAAGCGTTGCAGTCTATCACTCCATATGAGGCTTGGCATGATCACAAGCCATCTGTTGCTCATCTTCATGTTTTTGGTTGTTTGGCATATGCATTAACGCCTGAACAACATAGCAAAAAACTGGATGATAAAGTAGTAAAATCTATTTTTGTTGGGTACAGGTCTGAAAGTAAAGGCTATCGTCTGTATCATCCACAGATTAAACGCATTTTGGTCAGCCGTGATGTTTTTTTTATGGAAGATGCTATTCAGCCATTGCTTTCATGTACTAAGGAGACATCTGTTAGCTCCAAAGACATGTATGATACTTTGTTGCCTCTTTTTACAGGTGGACAGTCTAGTGCTGGTCCCAATGAGGCAACTTCTCAACCTTTGCAGGTTTCATGTGATGATGCAGATCATTCCATTTCTGATGCAGATTTACATGACGCACTTGTTGATGAGAGAGCTGATATTGAGTAGGCAAAAACTATGCCAAAATGGCTAGTGTAGACTTTGTTTGACAGCAAATTAGATGCACCTCTGTCATATCATACTCGATTAGGCTCTCATAGTGCCTCTTTTGCATCAGATTGCTATGCTATGGCTGCATCTAGTCTCTGTGATGAGACTAAATCTGTTTCGTTTGATGAAGCACAAAATTCTAAACATTCGATGGTTGCAATGCAATCTGAATATGATGCTATAATGAAGAATGGTACTTGGTCTTTATGTGACTTGCCTCCTGGCAAGAAGGCCATTGGCACAAAGTGGGTGTACAAGTTGAAGCATAAACCTGATGGAACAGTTGATAGGTATAAGGCTAGGCTTGTTGAAAGAGTTATGCGCAGGAAAGAGGCATTGATTTTGATGAGACCTCTACACCTACTTGCGGAATGACTACTGTTTGTAGCATCTGTGCACTTGCGGCTGATCATGGTTGGAATGTACATCAGTTGGATATCAAAACAACAGTTTTGAATGGTGACTTGCATGAAGACGTGTATGTTTTTCAGCCTCGTGGCTTTGTGTAGAAAGGGCATGAGAACCAGGTGTGTAGGTTAAAGAAGGCATTATATGGTTTAAAGCAAGCACCACGTGCTTGGTATGAAAAGATACATGCCTATCTGCTTGCACATGGTTTTGAAAATAGTCCGACTGAAAGCACCTTATATGTTAAGCCTACTAATGATGTACTTCTGATCATTGGGGTATAGGTTGATGACATGTTGCTCAGTAGTCCTCATGACATGCATATTGCTAATTTTAAGGCTGATTTGCATGCCTCATTTGAGATGTCTGATTTGGGGCATTTGCATCACTATTTGGGCATTCAATTTATGCATGTTGATGGTGGAATGGGTTTGTGTCAAACGAAATATATTGACACATTATTGCAGCATTTTGGCCTTGAAAATTGTAAACCTACTACCACTCCTATGGAAACAGGTACGACTGATTCTTCATGATGCTGGAGATGCATTTGATGTTGTTCTCTATCAGCAAGTTGTTGGATGCTTGATTTACTTATGCATTTACTCGGCCAGATATTCAGTTTGCTATCTCATAGATGAGAAGGTTTATGCATTGCCCAACAGTGAAGCATTGGTAGGCGGTTAAGCACATCTTTCGGTACTTGAGTAGTACTCAACTACTTGGGTTGTTTTATCCCAAGGGGGGATCACTATTGCGAGATTTGCATGCTTTTTCTAACTCTGATTGGGCTAGTTGCTATGACACTTGTGTGTCCACTAGTGGCTTTTGCTTCATGCTTGGTAGTTCATGTATATCTTGGTTGAGCAAGAAGCAGCCTACTGTGGCCACTTCCAATTGTGAGGCTGAGTATAGGGTAGTGTTCATAGCGAGTGTTGAGTGTGTGTGGCTTAGATGCCTTATGACTGATTTGGGTGTTGGTCAGTCTTCTACCACCAACATCTTCATTGATAGTCAGAGTGCATTGGCAGTTGTGAGGAACCCTGTGTTCCGTGCTCACGCTAAGAACATTGAGGAGCATTATCATTATGTCAGGGAGAGGTTTTCTGTTGGGGAGATCAACTTGGCATATGTGCCCACATAGGAGAACACTGCATACCTTTTCATGAAGGCTCTGCCTAGGGAGAAGTTTGAAGCTTTTCGCAAAGCTTTGGGCTTACTTCCTTTTGTGGAGTGATTTCCACATAGCTTGGCACTTCCTTATACATGAGTGCCAGCTCCTTGTTCACTGCATCACGCCCAGGGGGGACTTGTTGATATATTTAGGTAGTGATGTGTGTGAACACTCTAAGACCACCGGGGTGCTTTTTTCCCTCTTTAGGAGGTTTTTTTCACCCGGCTTGTATATACGCCTATTGCCTTAATATGCTACTTATCTTTGTACATTCTAGTGGTAATACATTCAGTGTTGTGTGTTGAGCTCCAAGCTTCTTCTTCTTCCTTGTGTTGTTCGCGTGCTTTAGTAGACGTCTAACTCCAACAATGCACATCATACTGTACATGCAACACTTCGCGTTCCCAGGGCAAGATAGATTCACAATGCCCCATAAAAAGGTTTGGTTTAGCTTGCATCTTGCTAACACACAAAATATGACAGCCAATCTTCCACACTAGGTTATTGATCAAATTCATCTAGCCCACAAGAGATGGCCATGCTAGTCTGTATTACATGGATATTGCACCCTCACTAGAATTATCTATCAGTGTCTTGCTTATGACATTCCAATCCAAAGAGCTCTATCTTAGAACATATTACAATAGTTTGAAAGTAGGAAAGCCTCCACCCCACCATCTAAGAGAATGAGGGGATCCATACCTTGTGCACAACCTAGAGGTGCCATCTTGACATCAGACATATCTCCAGTGCCACAAAGAGTGGTCAAACCTTTTACACTCCAGATACCATGACAAAACATAGATGGATCCAGTTTGTTTTTCCCACCAGTGCCATTAGATCTTGAATTCCCTAAAGGAGTTCTCTTGGAAGAGCTCAGTCATGCAGATTTTTAAAGAATCCTCCATGATGTCAATCTTGAATCGAGAGAAGAACAATAAGGGGAGCAACAACAACATGATGAAGGATAACAGGAAATGGTCGAAGAAGAAGAAGATGAAATGATGAAGAAGATTAGCATGATGAACAACAAAGAGAAGCCACAGGAGCCCCCCCTTATACTGTGAAATTAGAAAGATTTTATGATACAATTGTGAGTGTGCAAGAAAGACAAAGTCTCTCCTGGCAAATCACTAATTGAATAGAATCTGAATGAGGAAGGGGTAGAACCATAATTTATCGAGACACTTCAACTCTTGATTGACTCACTAGGCATCACTAAAGTGGTTTGTATGGTGTTACAATGACCTACACATTTTTATGATCAAAGGTGCATCAACACACAAGAGCACACAAGAAAGAATATAAGGATACATGTGACAAAACCAGAAGCAACTGTAGGCCAAGATTCCATTTCTAGTGCAACCATCAATTCTTCAAGCTTGGGTACATGAAAAATGCATTATAGTAGAATTAGAGAATTGCATGATTACAAATCTAGGTATCACAAATTCTCTTAGTTCTCCTAAGACTAATCTTAGAGGAGAAGATGTTGTACACATCAAAAGCTCTATGATGCAGAAGGACGCAATCATGGAAGAACAGGCTTGAAGGCAAGTGAATCTCTCTTCTTTTTCAAAGACTAATGGAGCCATAGTAGTTCAACCATAGAGGCAAGTGAAATAGTACAAGGCAACCATTATATCAAATAGATTCAAGAAAAAAGTAGTTTTTGGCATGAAGCAAATTGGGGCACAAAAGGGAGAGTTTTCAATCACACCATTGCACTCAAAATCATTACCAAAGATGCAACAGATAAAGCCAAGCAACAAGTAGCAGAACAACAAAGATCTCTATCTCAAAGAGTACTTCAAATTTGGGTACCAAAGTGATTGATGAAGGTCGACCACAATAACGTACAAATTTGGGTGCATAAGGGATTAGTTGCAGTTCAACAAGGGCAATTACACATGTGGGTACCCAAGGAGCTCTTACATACACAAAAATCTATGTTCTCCCTCACGACAAAAGTCTCAAAAAAGAAGCCAAGGAGAAGCAAGAGTTAGAACCAAGCACAAAGATCAAAAGAAGATCAACTCACCTCTTTAGTAATAGTTAGAAGACAATCAACAATTGTTTGGGTTCGGAAGAAAAAAGTACCAGTAGCCCCCATAGAACCAAAGATCCAACCATGCAAGATACAAAATTTATGAAACCATCCAGAGATGAAGAGACCAAAAGTGATCTATACACAGGTGAACACTGTTTAAAAGTGGATCCCTATAAGGAGGAATGATCAATTGTCATCCAACCATCGATTGATTGCATCATTTCAAGATCCAATGAATACCTCCAAACAAAGATTGCATCAACATTTGCAAATAACATCGGAAGCCTTGTCTTGCAAAAACCATGTGCTATTGGCATAACCCCACCTTTTGCACCATTCAAGTCATGCATTTCAACAGTATGCATTAATATAGGGCCACATTACAAGGTCAAGCATAGATACAATTGAGAATCCTAGGCACATGAGACACATTTGACATGTGTAAACTATTTTATTGATACTAAACTCTTTCTTCTTGTTTTGTGACACTATCCCCCCAAAAAAAGGAAGAAAAAAAGGAAAAAAAAAGAATCTCATAAGTGAACCATCAACAAGGAAATCATCAACAATGAAAGACAAGCCAATGATCCACAATCATGATGGAAGTACAACACAAAGAGATGAATATCAACCGACCTTTCTTCTCAAAAATTCACTCAATGCTCACTCACTGATTACAATTGACCCAAGAGCTTTTAGACATATCTCAATGAAGATAGTAGCTTGCTATCAATGATATTAAGAAGTTGGGAGTATAATCCCGACTTTTTAGGAAGTTGGCAGTGAGGAGACATAGGTGACTTGCAAAAAATGTATCTCACAATCTAATGCAAATCGATGTCTCACAAATAGACAGTCCAAGCTACATATACCAAATTGAATCACATCAAATGGATGAGTATACATAGAGAACTTGACTTAGAAAAATCACTGAAATTAAGACTTATCAGCAAATAACAATACACATGAAATTAATTGCACTAACTAAAACAAATGTGTATAATTTGTTGATATATTTAGGTAGTGATGTGTGTGAACACTCTAGGACCGCCAAGGCACTTTTTTCCCTCTTTAAGAGGTTTTTTCTCCCCGGCTTGTATATACGCTTATTGCCCTAATGGGCTACTTATCTTTGTACATTCTCTAGTAATACATTCAGTATCGTGTGTTGTGCTCCAAGCTTCTTCTTCTTCCTTGTGTTGTTCGCATGCTTCCGCAGACATCTAACTCCAACAATTGGTATCAGAGTAGGTCGTCGCTTCATCTAGGGTGCCGTCGACACTCCTCCGTTTGTAGTCTCAGAATCGTACGAATTTTGGTGAGCATACTCAGGGTGTTTCCGAGATCAAAACTGCTTCGCTTTGTGGTGCCGAAATCGCAATCTGAGCTCGTTTCGGCCTCCAAACGCACTATCACAACGCTTGTGCAGGCTATTTCGTCTTTTTGTGCCAAAGGTATATACCTGTTTCTGTTTGCCAGTATAAGCATCTCAAAGTCTGCTACAGGTTTAGTAGAACTCCTCTAGGCAGTTCCGTTCAACTTTTTGAGATACAGTCAAATTTCTGCATCAAGGTATTTTAGTCACCAGCCATGGCTAAAAGCGGTGACGTATTCCATATGTTGGTTGTTGAGGATAAGTTGGATGGTACCAACTACCCATTATGGGCTTATATGATGCGACATGTATTGGTTGCAAAAGGATTGTAGAACATTGTGCAGGGTGTTGAAAGACATCATGTTACACCTGTAACAACAAGTACTACGAATACTAGTGTTGGAGCTGATGAAGATGGTGTTGAAGATGATATTGTGCAGATTCCTATTCGTGCTGCTGTTTCTGCTGCACCTACTACAGAGCAGATTCGTTGGGATGGCAGAGATGCCCAGGCACATGCATTGATAGCTTTGTCTGTCAAACGTGCCATTATTCCTCATATTCGCTCTTGCAGAACAGCTAGGGATGCTTGGGATACACCTACCACATTGTACCAAGCTAGGAATGAGGCTCGTGTTGCTTACCTCTGAAAACAATTGGAGAGTGAGCACATGAATGAAGGTGATTATATGGATAGTTTCCTAATGAAGATCAAAGATTTGAAGGAACAACTGATTTTTGCTGATGAAGTTATACCAGATAGCTCAGTTGTGCAGACCGTTCTGAATGGTATTCCTGATTCATATCAGAATTTTGCTTCTACTCTTCGTTTGATGATGAAAGGCAATCCGAATGCTTTATTGTTGAGAAAAGGGGAGCAACGGACCCTAACCGCCTCACATGGAAGTGAGAAGCTTCTCCAAGTGAAGTTGCAAGAAGTGCAAACAACGCATCCACGCCCATGCCCATGAACAATGGCACCATGGCCAAAATAAAAAAGGAGCAAGGGAGAGCAATGCTCACACACAAGCCAACTCCAAATGCAAGTCCACACACATAGATCATCGCCTTGCACACAAGGAAGAAAGAGAGTAACAAATGACACCTTCTTCCATTAACAAAATGGAGGCCAAGGCCATGGCCAAGGGACCTGCCTTTTTACAAGAAGTGAGCCTCTATTTATAGGCTCAGCATAATTCCCCATGTGCTCATTTGGAAAAGTAAAAAAGGAGCACATGGTCATATCTCTCTAGATTCTTTCTAACAACCCACTCTAAAGGAAATGAGCGCGTGGGAGTTTTCTACGTGGGGATTTTGAATTTGTGCAAAAAAGGATTTTCATGGAAAAGGCTTCAATACCATAGACTAAAGGAAATATCAAAAAGGGGTTTAGGAGAGTGTTCATATGTACATCTCCTACAAAAAGAAGGTATTTTTATGAGGGCTAAAGGATGCCATAGCATGAGAAAAATTATGGGCAACCCAAATAACAACACCCTCCTCCTCTTAGACTTTGTCGTACTCGACAAAGCTAAGAGAAGAGCATACATAACCGAACCAACCCAAGGTAGAGTCTTTCAAGTCTGGAAATCTTCAAATCTTCAAAATCTACAAAGTTTCAAGCTCATCTTCAAATCTGTAATGATGTCAATCTTCAAGCCGCCAGTCCTCTCTTCATTCTTCAATCTTCAAATCATCAAGTCTCTTTAATCTGCAGCAAGTCTTTAGTTCTTCAGTTCTTCTGCAATTCTTCAATCTGCAAGGCTCCTGGCTGCAAGTCTTCGGTCTTTACTTCAGTCTACAATTCTTCAATCTTCAAAGCTGGGCGACACAATCCCCTTGGGGGGCAGTAAGCCAAGCATTCCTCCCAAAATGTAGTCCTTTGTAGGATTGATAGAGCCTCACCCAAACATGAAAGTAAACATACACAACAAGTAGACTGAATTTGAAAAGAAGTAGCCACAAAATGTAATTCCATGTTTAGTTTCCACTTCAAGGAACATCTTTCACTTAGGACTTGCTCTTCTAATGAGAAGAGCTCTTGAAAATCTTCTTATCTATGTTAGTGGGTCAATGGATTTAGAACATCAAGTAACATTTATACTATTGTGACTTTTGTACTTGACATGTGTAAATCCACACACACTTCCAATAGTTTTGCAAGATGAAGGCAGATTCGACAAATCCTTCAGATTTTATGCCTAAAATACTATAAAGACACTCTTCTGGAGCAAGCACTCAGTTGTTAATACGTGTCAATCCTTGCAATGCTCATAATCATTTTCTGAATCATGGAAGTAGTTCTCAAAATTTGGATCAATAGTTGGTCCTGAAAATCAAGAGCCATAGTCATCCCCTTCGCTAGCCCAAAAGCTCTGCCCATGGTGATAATGCATCAAAAAGAAGATCCAAGAACAATCCAGGCATCACCTTTCTACAATTGATAAAACACAACATCTGCAAGGTTGCACCCAATAATGCAAGAGATTGCACTTGAGTGAGCAATCATTAGAAACATATTAGGGCAACATGAGTACAAGCCAACCCTCCAGTAAGGAAATGGTGATTCCAGCAATATCATAGAATATGCTCAAAGATGTAGATCTGGGACACAAGAAAAACTCTATCTAGAACAATCTCACACAACAACCATATCATGTTACCAACTTCTTGTCCACTAACACAAGTGAACACATGCAACCAAACCTATGATGAAAGTGAGCAAGTAGTCGCTTCAGTAGAAATCCCCAAAGACGAGGAGCCACCAACAATCTTCCTTCATGCCAACCCTGTTCTTAGAATAGACATACTGACACAAAGATTCAAAAAACCTTAAAGGGGCATTGTGTAAAGGACCAGTATGTTACACCCCCAATAGCAATAAGCATAAGGTTCATTTTGCACCAGCAAAGCTTCCAATCACCTAAGCAAAGATATGAAACAAGCTTTAAATGAGGGCCATGTGAGCCATGTGAAATCAGTTAGTTCCTTCCTTTGAGAAAATATTCCATATGCATTTCAAGCTTCCCATAAGCCTATGAATATCACAACCAAACAACTTTGTATAAATCAGTTCATGGCAAGTGGTGTCCTTTCAAAAATAGAGACTCAATTGTTTCCAAAAGATTGAACCATATGTGCAGCTTCCTAATGGGAAAACAAAATGATTTTCCTTTATGTTAAGCAAATCCTATTATAAAAACACAATGCCATCACTAGAGAACAAATCACTAGGCTGCTCTTACCACAAAAAAAGTGGTATGAGTGAAATATATATTGCTTGACCAAATTTCTAAGATCAAAGAGCTGAGTAGTTTACTTTGCGCTCCATGTTACCTGTTAACCAGATGAATATGAAGATAAAGTATCACATATAATTGAGAGTGAGGGATGTGGACTCAATCCCCATTGGGTCAATCATACACCATCATCATGACATTGGAAGCACCCATTAGATGCCAACACTTGGTTCCTTAACAGTATTGATCCTTCTCGGCACGAACTTGGTATAGTTATCTTGCCCCAAAGGATAATGAAACCTGATTGTAACTCTAGTTCGCGCTTCTAAGTCCAAGCTTCAAGCTCCCACCATCCAGATTCGAAACTCCCATCTTTCTCTGAGGTCGAGGAGAGCCAAGAGGAGGGCAACACCATCATACATCATACTAATATACAACCGAGTTAGCTCCATAACTTTCTACATGACATCTTGCAATAACATATGATCTCAGTTGGGCACCATTAAAAACTGTTTAGCATTTAAAGAATACAACTGCAGAGAAAAGAACGGCCATAATCTATTATGTTAATTTTCAAAGATCATGCATTATGGTAGTAAAGTGCTCTCCGGAATATCAAACTGCAAACTGTCGCCTTGAACTCTTCAGCATATAGGGCATTCGTTTGGCCAGTGAGACCACCCTATGCCTAATAGTCATTTTTATCAAAGGTGAGAAAACAAATAAAGCAAAGCTTACACACCATCTTGGAGAGCAGAAAACAATGCATATGGACTTCTTGGAGAGCAGAAAACAATGCATATAGACTTCTTGAAGAGCAGAAAACAATGCATATAGACTTCTTGATACTCCTGGAGAGAACAAACCGAATTTCTTTTGTAGAATACAATAAAGATTAGACTCGAAATGTTTTGGCTATAACTTGCTTTTTGACACCTTACTTTATTAATAAAAAAGCTTCTTCGATCCATCAACCTTCGAACCACCGTATGCAGTGCTTCGAGCAAATTTTTGCAATATTATCCCGCGAGCCTTCACCAGCACTCCGATAGGCATTGGGGAGCCACAGGGCTTACAGGTTTGCCCCCAGATCACAGATCCCAAAAAAATCTTCAACTGCAAGCTCGGTATATTTTCACAATCTAATCTGGGTTGAGCACTCCGATAGGCATTGGGGAGCCACAGGGCTTACAGGTTTGCCCCCAGATCACAGATCCCAAAAAAATCTTCAACTGCAAGCTCGGTATATTTTCACAATCTAATCTGAATGACAAGGATGCCAAGGGGTGTTGTACAAGCTTTGCGGACAACAGTCACTTTGGGTTGATAGAAGCGAAACAGCAAGGCTATCCTGGCTTGAGTCCTGTCTTGAGAGAGAGAGGTGCTGTGGAAGCACGTGCAGAACTCAATCCTCCATTAATGAAAATGTTGGAGGTGCACCAAGTATTCGAGAGGAAAAATCATAACACATCCTCCATCGTAGAGTGCAAAGAGCATCAAGCCAAGCATCAATAGAGACTCGATGTGGAAGACAGGAGAAATACGGTCGGCCCAGGTGGGGTAGCATACACAAAGAGGCAGAAATCCTATAGTACATGCAAGGAGCAGAACGATGCGAGGATACTTCACGGAGCAGTAAGATTTTGACCAAGAATGTATCGTCAAGCCCCAAAACATCACATAGCTTCTTCCGCAATACCAACACCATCAGAGAAATGTGGTCAACAGTCTGTCATGACCAAAGCTACCAAGTCGGAATGATGTGAGCAGTAGACTTCCCACGACAAAGTAGGAAGGTGGGGCTTAATTGGGGTAGCAATGGAGAAGGGAGGTTCCTCCTGCCCAACAAGCACGTACTATCCACAGAGTGAAAAGGAGTGGAATTAACTACCCCATCCGCTTCATTCACACCTCGCCCCACACATCTCCAATAGCACAAAAATCCATCAGAGAGGATCCGACAACAGCCGAACCTACTACACACAGGCACCTCAAGTATGGGAGTGCCAGAGGTGACTTGCCTGCAACACCGAAAATGCCTTGGAGAAAGGTCCAATATGATTTGCCAGGCGCCTCTCCTCAGGTCATCGAGAAGAAGAAAAAACAAAAGAAATGCTAGAAGAACACACAGGTTGCATTCCGGTGATCAGAGATGATAAGAGGTGGAGCAGAGTGCATGGCTCATTTGTCACCCATGCCCATTACGCAGAAGTGAGATGGAGATTAGGGCCTCAGTAGATAAGCCACCATAGAGCTTCAAAAGATCAGCAAGCTACCAACCATAGCTGCGAAAACATCACAGAGCGGGGCACAGCCTGGTTTTGGTGATCATGCCCTCCGACAGACACCATGCGAGGGAGATCGACCTCAGAACGCACCCGAATGAGGTAGAGGAAAGGAACCAGAAGACTCTCCCAACACACATACGATAGCCCAATGGCATTTAATGGGCAAAGATGGAGATGGGAGGCACTTAACTCCCCCAACGTCCCTCTGTCAACATTTAAACCCCCATACCCCCTCATCAGATTGTGGAAATGCATGTGAAGTTTAGTCTTTAAAGAGAAATGCATAAAAACAAGAGAAAATGTATGTGAAATCTCTACGCATATTTTTTTTTTCTTTTTCTATTTGTTTAGTTTTCTGTTCATGGACTAGAGGGAGGGACAAGGCGGCAACCACCCACCCCCTTTTCCAAAGCAAGCATCAAATTCAAGAAATCACAGCATGGAGGTGATGCCAAAATGAGTATGTGTATGTGGAAGTGTGAGAGAGAAAGAGAGAAGAGGTAAGGAGGTGTTTTTGTGCAACAACAAAAATAAAGATCTAAACTACTCAAAAAATTGAGAAATAAGGGGTACCCTTAACCAACCGAAGGCCACATGTATTCATCCTTCTCCATGTGTCAAGGTGCATCTCACGAAATATGGACACGCAAACTTGGAAAAACCAACGGCTAAAGGCCGACGTCCCCAGCAACGGCACCAAAATTGTTGAGAAAAGGGGAGCAACGGACCCTAACCGCCTCACATGGAAGTGAGAAGCTTCTCCAAGTGAAGTTGCAAGAAGTGCAAACAACGCATCCACGCCCATGCCCATGAACAATGACACCATGACCAACGTAAAAAAGGAGCAAGGGAGAGCAATGCTCACACACAAGCCAACTCCAAATGCAAGTCCAAGGAAGAAAGAGAGTAACAAATGACACCTTCTTCCATTAACAAAATGGAGGCCAAGGCCATGGCCAAGGGACCTGCCTTTTTACAAGAAGTGAGCCTCTATTTATAGGCTCAGCATAATTCCCCATGTGCTCATTTGGAAAAGTAAAAAAGGAGCACATGGTCATATCTCTCCAGATTCTTTCTAACAACCCACTTCAAAGGAAATGAGCGCGTGGGAGTTTTCTACGTGGGGATTTTGAATTTGTGCAAAAAAGGAGTTTCATGGAAAAGGCTTCAATACCATAGACTAAAGGAAATATCAAAAAGGGGTTTAGGAGAGTGTTCATATGGACATCTCCTAATTACAAAAAGAAGGTATTTTTATGAGGGATAAAGGATGCCATAGCATGAGAAAAATTATGGGCAACCCAAATAACAACACTTATCCTTTGAGGAGTTAGTTTCTGTTCTGTTGCAGGAAGATCAATCCAGACAGAATGTTGGAGTTAGACGTCTGCGGAAGCACGCGAACAGCACAAGGAAGAAGAAGAAGCTTGGAGCACAACACGCAAGACTGAATGTATTACTAGAGAATGTACAAAGATAAGTAGCCCATTAGGGCAATAGGCGTATATACAAGACGGGGGAAAAAAACCTCCTAAAGAGGGAAAAAAGTGCCCCGGCAGTCCTAGAGTGTTCACACACATCACTACCTAAATATATCAACAAATCCCCCCTGGGAGTGATGCGGTGAACAAGCAGCTAGCACTCATGTATAAGGAAGTGCCAAGCTATGTGGAAATCACTCCACAAAAGGAAGTAAGCCCAAAGCTTTGCGAAAAGCTTCAAACTTCTCCCTAGGCAGAGCCTTCGTGAAAAGGTCTGCAATGTTCTCCTGCGTGGGCACATATGCCAAGCTGATCTCCCCAGCAGAGAACCTCTCCCTGACATAGTGATAATGCACCTCAATGTGCTTAGTGCGAGCATGGAACACAGGGTTCCTCGCAACTGCTAATGCACTCTGACTGTCAGTGAAGATGGTGGTGGCAGAAGACTGGCCAACACCCAAATCAGCCATAAGGCGTCTGAGCCACACACACTCAACAGTCGCTGTGAAAGCTGCCCTATACTCAGCCTCACAACTGGAAGTGGCCACAGTAGGCTGCTTCTTGCTCAACCAAGATATACATGAGCTGCCAAGCATGAAGCAAAAACCACTGGTGGACACACGAGTGTCATAGCAACCAGCCCAATCTGAGTTAGAAAAAGCATGCAAATCTGGCGGTAGTGATCCCCCCTTGGGATAAAACAACCCAAGTAGCCGAGTACCACTCAAGTAGCGAAAGATGCGCTTAACCGCTTTCCAATGCGTGACTCCTGTGCAATGCATAAACCTGCTCATCTGTGAGACAACAAACTGAATATCTGGCCGAGTAATGCATAAGTAAATCAAGCATCCAACAGCTTGCTGATAGAGAACAGCATCAAATGCATCTCCAGCATCATGAAGACTCAATCGTAAACCTGTCTCCATAGGAGTGGCAATAGGCTTATAGTCTTCAAGGCCAAAGCGCTGCAATAATGTGTCAATATATTTCGTTTGACACAAAGCCATTCCACCATCAACGTGCATAAACTGAATGCCCAAATAGTGATGCAAATGCCCCAAATCAGACATCTCAAATGAGGCATGCAAATCAGCCTTAAAATCAGCAATATGTGTCTCAATAGGATCAGTGAGCAGCATGTCATAAACATAGACAACAATGATCAGAAGCACATCATTAGCACGTTTAACATATAAGGTGCTTTCAGTTGGACTATTCTCAAAACCATGTGCAATCAGATAGGCATGTATCTTCTCATACCAAGCACGTGGTGCTTGCTTTAAACCATATTACGCCTTCTTTAACCTGCACACCTGGTTTTCATGCCCTTTCTGCACAAAGCCACGGGGCTGAAAAACATACACTTCTTCATGCAAGTCACCATTCAGAAATGTTGTTTTAATGTCCAACTGATGTACATTCCAACTATGATGGGCTGCAAGTGCACAAATGCTCTGAACAGTAGTCATACGGCATGTAGGTGCAAAGGTCTCATCAAAATCAATGCCTCTTTCATGTGCATAACCCTTTGCAACAAGCCTAGCCTTATACCTGTCAACTGTACCATCAGGTTTACACTTCAGCTTGTATACCCACTTAGTGCCAATGGCCTTCTTGCCAGGAGGCAAGTCACATAAAGACCATGTACCATTCTTCATTATAGCATCATATTCAGATTGCATAGCAGCCATCCAATTTTCTGAATTTTGTGCTTCATCAAAAGAAACAGGCTCATTCTCATCACAGAGACTAGATGCAGCCATAACATAGCAATCTGATGCAAAGGAGGCACTATGAGAGCCTGAACGAGTACGATATGACAAACTATGTACAAGCTGCAATTTCTACGTAGCCCGAACTGAACCATCTTTTGGAAAGGAAGAACGCTGCATTTTGCCCAAAATACAGCCTTCACAAACATGTTTTCCACGTGCCTCAAGTTTGGGCAAAGAGGACACCATTTCAGATTTCTGCAGGCATAACAAACTAGCAAAATTCAGATGACCAAAGCGTGCATGCGAAAGCTTTGCATCTGACATAGCCTGAGAATCATGAACTGCACATGCCGAATCATTCACAGATCTTTCATAGTCTATGAGCTTATACAGCCCACGACATAAAATGCCAGAAGCAATAATCACATCGCCATTTGAGAGATCATGGATTATACACCTGTCATCAACAAATTTCACAACCAAGCCAATCTTGGCTAATGCAGAAACTGATAACAGATTCTTTTTGATCCCTGGCACAAATAAAGCATCTGACAAAGTGAAAGAACTATCATCAGCAGTAGTCAGAATGATCTTACCAACTCCCATAACAGGATAAGAGGAGTTATTGGCGCATGTGACAGTATTCCCTGTAGGGGTAGGCTCGAGTGAAGAGAAGAAACTGCGCTACGAGGTAATATGTTTGGTCGCCCCAATGTCAAAGTACCAAACATCTGAGTCTACTACAGACATGCACTGATCAGGAGAAGATGGGTCAAAACTGCAGACAGTAGTAAACGCCCATTCTTCTTCCTGCACAAGATTTGTAGACTCTGTTTTTGGTGTAGAGGCCTCTGCAACAACCATTCCAGCCTCTTTCTTCTTTGCCTCTTTAGCAGCCAGTTTTGGACAGTTCTTTATGATATGATCATTGCCTTTACAGTACTTACAAAACAATTTCTGCTTTTTTGATTTTTTCTCATCTTTGTCTTGGTTCTTTAAATGTGCAGCATTTGCAGATTTCTGCTTACTAGTAGAAGAGCGCCATTTTCCTTTGCCCTTCTGACTAGCCAGGAAAGCTTGATCTGCAACACGCATAATGGACCTGTTCTGCCTGGACTGATCTTCCTGCAATAGAACAGAGAATAATTCCTCAAATGACAAGGCATTCGGATTGCCTTTCATCATCAACCGAAGAGTAGAGGCAAAACTCTGATATGAATTAGGAAGACTATTCAGAACGGTCTGCACAAGTGAGCTATCTGGTATAACCTCATCAGCAGAAATCAATTGTTCCTTCAGGTCTTTGATCTTTGTAAGAAAAATGTCCATAGAATCACCTTCATTCATGTGCTCACTCTCCAACTGTTCTCGGAGGTAAGCAACACGAGCCTCATTCCTAGCCTGGTACAAAGTGGTAAGTGTATCCCAAGCATCCTTTGTTGTTCTGCAAGAGCGAATGTGAGGAATAATGGCACGTTTGACAGACAAAGCTATCAATGCATGTGCCTGGGCATCTCTGCCATCCCAACGAATCTGCTCTGCAGTAGGTGCAACAGAAACAACAACACGAACAGGAATCTGCGGAATATCATCTTCGACACCATCTTCATCAGCTCCAACACCTGTATTTGCAGTACCTGTCGTTTCAGGTGTAACAGGACGTCTTTCAACACCCTGCACAATGTTCCACAATCCTTTTGCAACCAATACATGTCGCATCATATAAGCCCATAATGGGTAGTTGGTACCATCCTACTTATCCTCAAAAGCCAACATACGGAATACATCACTACTTTCAGCCATGGCCGGTGACTAAAATACCTTGATGCAGAAAATTGACTGTATCTCAAAAAGTTGAATGGAACTGCCCAAACGAGTTCTGCTAGACCTGTAGCAGACTTCGAGACGCTTAAACTGGAGAACAGAAACTGGTATATACCTTTGGCACAAAAGGACGAAATAGCCTGCACAAGTGCTGTGATAGTGCGTTCGGAGGCCGAAACGAGCTCAGATCACAATTTTGGCGCCACATAGCAAAGCTGTTTTGATCTCGGAAACACCCTAAGTATGCTCACCAAATTTTGTGCAAATCTGAGACTGCAAACGGAGGAGTGTCGACAGCGCCCTAGAAGAAGCGACGACCTGCTCTGATACCAATTATTGGAGTTAGATGTCTGCGGAAGCACGCGAACAGCACAAGGAAGAAGAAGAAGCTTGGAGCACAACACGCAAGACTGAATGTATTACTAGAGAATGTACAAAGATAAGTAGCCCATTAGGGCAATAGACGTATATACAAGCCGGGGGAAAAAAACCTCCTAAAGAGGGAAAAAAGTGCCCCGGCAGTCCTAGAGTGTTCACACACATCACTACCTAAATATATCAACACAGAACAGGTCCATTATGCGTGTTGCAGATCAAGCCTTCCTGGCTAGTCAGAAGGGCAAAGGAAAATGGAGCTCTTCTACTAGTAAGCAAAAATATGCAAATGCTGCACATTCGAAGAACCAGGATAAAGATGAGAAGAAATCAGAAAAGCAGAAATTGTTTTGCAAGTACTGTAAAGGTAATGATCATATCATAAAGAACTATCCAAAACTGGCTGCAAAAGAAACAAAGAAAAAGGAGGCTAGAATGGTTGTTGCAGAAGCCTCTACACCAAAAATAGAGTCTGCTAATCTTGTGCAGGAAGAAGAATGGGCGTTTACTACTGTTTGCAGTTTTGACCCATCTTCTCATGAGCAGTGCATGTCTCTAGTGGACGCAGATGTTTGGTACTTTGACAGTGGGGCGACCAAACATATTACCTCGCAATGCAGTTTCTTCTCTTCACTCGAGCTTGCCCCTACAGGGAATACTGTCACATGCGCCAACAACTCCTCTTATCCTGTTATCATTCTGACTACTGCTGATGGTAGTTCTTTCACCTTTTCAGATGCTTTATTTGTGCCAGGGATCAAGAAGAATCTGTTATCAGTTTCTGCATTAGCCAAGATTGGCTTGGTTGTGAAATTTGTTGATGACAGATGTACAGTTCATGACCTGTCCAATGGCAATGTTATTATTGCTTCTGGCATTTTATGTCATGGGCTATATAAGCTCATAGACTATGAAAGATCTGTGAATGATTCGGCATGTGCAGTTCATGATTCTCAGGCTATGTCAGATGCAAAGCTTTGGCATGCACGCTTTGGTCATCTGAATTTTGCTAGTTTGCTACACCTGCAGAAATCTGATATGGTGTCTTCTTTGCCCAAGCTTGAGGCACCTGGAAAACATGTATGTGAAGGCTGTATTTTGTGCAAAATGCTGCATTCCTCCTTTCCAAAAGATGGTTCAGTTCGGGCTACGTAGAAATTGCAGCTTGTACATAGTGATGTCTGTGGTCCTATGCAGACACCTTCTTTTGGAAACTATCTTTACTTCGTGAGTTTCATTGATGATTTTTCCAGGCATGCATGGGTATATCCATTGAAGGCAAAGTCCAAAGTGTTTTTGTGCTTCAAATAGTTTTTGGTTTTGGCTAAAAATTTGTTAGCATGTAAAATGGGCACCCTCCGTTCTAATCGAGGGGGGAATATATGTCTTCTGATTTTAATGCATTTCTGGTTGAAAGTGGGATAAAACACTAGTGTACAGTGCCGTATACACCTCAACATAATGGAGTTGCTGAACGGAAGAAGAGGTCACTCATGGAGATGGCGAGGTGTATGGTCAAGAGTCAGGCTTTACCACATAGTTTCTGGCTTGAGGCTGTCATGTGTGCAACATATGTACTTAACAGGTGTCCCAGTAAAGCGCTGCAGTCTATCACTCCATATGAGGCTTGGCATGACCGCAAGCCATCTGTTGCTTATCTGGGTGTTTTTGGTTGTTTGGCATATGCATTAGTGCCTGAACAACATCGCAGAAAATTGGATGATAAGGCAGTAAAATGTATTTTTGTTGGGTATAGTTCTGAAAGTAAAGGCTATCGTCTGTATCATCCACAGACTAAACGCATTCTGGTTAGTCGTGATGTTGTTTTTGTGGAAGATGCTATTCAGCCATTGCTTTCATGTACTAAGGAGACATCTGTTAGCTCCAAAGACATGTATGATACTTTGATGCCTCTTTTTACAGGTGGACAGTCTAGTGCTGGTCCTAATGAGGCAACGTCTCAGCCTTTGCAGGTTTCATATGATGATGTAGATCATTCCATTTCTGATGCAAATTTACATGATGCACTTGTTGATGAGAGAGCTGATAGTGAGCAGGCAAAAACTAAGCCAAAATGGCTGGTGCAGACTTTGCGTGACAACAAATTAGATGCACCTTTATCATATCATACTCATTCAGGCTCTCATAGTGCCTCCTTTGCATCAGATTGCTATGCTATGGCTGCGTCTACTCTCTGTGATGAGAATGAGCCTGTTTCTTTTGATGAAGCACAAAATTTAGAAAATTGGATGGCTGCTATGCAATCTAAATATGATGCTATAATGAAGAATGGTACATGGTCTTTATGTGACTTGCCTCCTAGCAAGAAGGCCATTGGCACTAAGTGGGTATACAAGCTGGAGCGTAAACCTGATGGTACAGTTGACAGGTATAAGGCTAGGCTTGTTGCAAAGGGTTATGCGCAAGAAAGAGGCATTGATTTTGATGAGACCTTTGCACCTACATGCCGTATGACTACTGTTCGGAGTATTTGTGCACTTGCAGCCCATCATGGTTGGAATGTACATCAGTTGGACATTAAAACAACATTTTTGAATGGTGACTTGCATGAAGAAGTGTATGTTTTTCAGCCCCGTGGCTTTGTGCAGAAAGGGCATGAAAACCAGGTGTGCAGGTTAAAGAAGGCGTTATATGGTTTAAAGCAAGCACCACGTGCTTGGTATGAGAAGATACATGCCTATCTGGTTGCACATGGTTTTGAAAACAATCCAACTTAAAGCACCTTATATGTTAAACGTGCTAATGATGTGCTTTTGATCATTGTTGTCTATGTTGATGACGCACTGCTCACTGGTCCTATTGAGAAGCATATTGCTGATTTCAAGGCTGATTTGCATGCCTCATTTGAGATGTCTGATTTGGGGCATTTGCATCACTATTTCGGCATTCAGTTTATGCAAGTTGATGGTGGAATGGCTTTGTGTCAAACAAAATATATTGACATATTATTGCAGCGTTTTGGCCTTGAAGACTGTAATCCTATTGCCACTCCTATGGAGACAGGTTTACGATTGAGTCTTCATGATGTTGGAGATGCATTTGATGCTATTCTCTATCAGTAGGCTGTTGGATGCTTGATTTACTTATGCATTACTCGACCATATATTCAGTTTGCTGTCTCATAGATGAGCAGGTTTATGCATTGCCCAAGAGTCACGCATTGGAAGGCAGTTAAAGTGCATCTTTTTCTACTTGAGTGGTACTCGGCTACTTGGGTTGTTTTATCCCAAGGGGGGATCACTACGGCCACATTTGCATGCTTTTTCTGACTCAGATTGGGCTGGTTGCTCTGACACTCATGTGTCCACCAATGGTTTTTGCTTCATGCTTGGTAGCTCATGTATATCTTGGTTGAGCAAGAAGCAGCCTACTGTGGCCACTTCTAGTTGTGAGGCTGAGTATAGGGCAGCTTTCACAACGACTGTTGAGTATGTGTGGCTCAGAAGCCTTATGGCTGATTTGGGTGTTGGCTAGTCTTCTGCCACCACCATCTTCACTAACAATTAGAGCGCATTGGCAGTTGCGAGGAACCCTGTGTTCCATGCTCGCACTAAGCACACTGAGGTGCATTATCAGTATGTCAGGGAGAGGTTCTCTGCTGGGGAGATCAGCTTGGCATATGTGCCCACGCAGGAGAACATAGCATACCTTTTCACGAAGGCTCTGCCTAGGGAAAAGTTTGAAGCTTTCCGCAAAGCTTTGGGCTTACTTCCTTTGGTGGAGTGATTTCCACATAGCTTGGCACTTCCTTATACATGAGTGCCAGTTCCTTGTTCACTGCATCACTCCCAGGGGGGATTTGTTGATATATTTAGGTAGTGATGTGTGTGAACACACTAGGACCACCAAGGCACTTTTTCCCTCTTTAGGAGGTTTTTTCCCCCGGCTTGTATATACGCCTATTGCCCTAATGGGCTACTTATCTTTGTACATTCTCTAGTAATACATTCAGTATTGTGTGTTGTGCTCCAAGCTTCTTCTTCTTCCTTGTGCTGTTCGCGTGCTTCCACAGACGTCTAACTCCAACATAATTATGAAAGTATGATACAAGGGAGATGATGTAGGCTTACGCATATATGTGTGGTCTTAGTGTAGCCACTAGCTTGAAGGTCAATGAGTCCTTCTTCTCTGTGTTTTTTCCGTGACTAAAAATCATGTACTTTTATAGTTATGATGTGTCTTTTGAATTTTGAATTTGCTACCTAAAAGAGATCCTACCTTTTAGGATAGTTGATTCCAACTACTAGGTGGCTATGACTTGCATCTTGTAATGCCATGAGATTCCTTCAATTATCATTTTTTACTTTTATCTCAAGTGTTAAATCTCATTTCTTTTACAAGAGGTGTTCCTATATGCCTTATGAGTAATCATCAAGACTTTCAGAGATAAACCTTGATATTTGGTCAAGCATCAAGGCTTGCCAAATGTACCAATAGCTCCCCCTCAAGCCTAAGATGCTTGAGTCTTCAATCTTTAAATCTGTTGAGCTTGCTTCCATCCAATGATTTTGTCATCATGTCTGCACATTGCATATGTGTAGATACATAGGACATTTGTATCTCCTTGTTAGCAATCTTTTCCCTAACAAAATGATGATGTATTTCTATCTGCTTAGTCCTAGCATGAAAGATAGGATTACTAGCTAAATGAAGTGAACTCATGTTATCTCCAAATATAAATGGAGTGCCAAAATCCAACCTTATCTCCAAATATAAATGGAGTGCCAAAATCCAACCTTGAATGTGTGTATAGGGTTTTGATCCACATTACTTCTTGTGTTGCATTTGCCAAACCTCTATATTCAGATTCTATTGAGGAAAGAGCTTACTTCTTTGAGGACCAAGAAATAAGCTTTGTACCTACAAAAGATGGATATCCAGATGTACTTCTCCTATCATCTTTTGAACCTGCCCAATCTGCATCAGTGAATAGCTTCACACTTAAATCACATGTGTAAGGATCATATAGAACTTCATTAAGTGTTTCCTTCAAGTATTCCAATATCATTTTGGTTGCATCCATGTGAGGTTTCCTAAGAGTGTGCATGAATTGGCTAAGCACACCTATTCCATAGAAAATCTTCACCCTAGTTAGGGTAGCATAGTTCAAGCTTCCAACTAGGCTTTGGTAGTTTGTAATATCTTCAATTCTCTCGTTCATGAGCATTTAATTTGTGATTAACCTCCATGGGAGTACCTACAAGCTGAGTGTCTTGCATTTTTAACTTTGTAAGCATCTTGCATTTTTAACTTTGTAAGCATATCCTTAATGTACTTCCTTTGGGTAAGGAACATTCCTTTGTCTATGTAGAAAACTTCCAAGCCAAGAAAATAAGTGAGCAATCCAAGGTCACTTATCTTGAATTCTTCCTTCATTTGGGCCTTAATCTTTTTTATTCCATCTGCATCATCACTTGTAAGAATGATGTCATCTACATACACACACAAGTACATAACTTTGGATTTATTATTCTTAATGAAAAGTGAAGAATGAGCCTTGCTCAATTTAAATCCTTTGTCCTACAAGAATCAAACAAGCCTATGATTCCAAGCTCTAGGAGCTTGCTTGAGTCCATAGAGAGCTTTTCTGAGTTTGCATACATACTCAGGGTGTGATTCATCTACAAATCTGGGAGGTTGTTCCATGTACACTTCCTCTGAAATCCAACCATTGAAGAATGCATTTTTGACATCCATCTGATAGATGTTCCAATTATTTGAAGCTACTATACTCATGATAACTCTGATTGTTGGCATCTTTGCCACATGAGAGAAAGTCTCCTCATAATCAATGCCTTGGGTTTGAGCAAACCCCTTAGCCACAAGACTTTCTTTATACTTGTTTATTGAACTGTCTGAATTCTTTTTTACCTTATAGATCTACCTAGATCTAATGATCTTCATGTATGGATTCTTGGGAACTAGATCCCATGTCTGATTTTCTTGGAGGGCCTCTTTTTCTTCCTCCATTGCTTCCCTCCACTCTGATTTCTTGTTGGCTTCATGGTCATGTTCATTAATAAAAGTGAGTCCTCTTGTGTTTGCTCTTCAGTGTAATTGTTGTAATATCTCCTTTCTCTATATCCTCCTTGGTTATTGGTATTGTTGTAGTTGTTGTTGTGGCCATTGAAATTGTTTGATCTTCCTGTTCCATAGCTTCCTCTATTGAAGCCTCTTCCTTTTTTATTTCTGGGAGTCCTAAAACCCTCCTCTGCCTCTTCCTCTTGTACCTCTAGCTCTTCCTGTAAAATTAACTTAAGAGCTACTAGCTTCATCATCAGATCTTTACCCTTTACCTTTTCTACACTTACTCTTATTCTTATCATTGTATATGGTAGAGGATTGATTACCTTTTGAGTTTTCATTGTTCTTTACAAGCTTGGCTTCATGAGTGAATAGTTGCCCCATAAGAGTATTGAAGTTAGGTACCTACATATCCATGTATAGGTCCATTGTTGTGGTGAATGCTTCCCATTTATAATCTGCCTTGATTCCATTGATAACTTGTCTCACAATATGCTCCTCTTCAATGACTTCTCCAATGCTTTCAAGTTGATTAGCTAGATCCTTCATTTTGGTGACATAATCAGTCACACTTTGCTTGGGCATCTTCTTGAGTGTGGTGAATTCCATCTAGAGTTGATTCCTGCTAGTAGAAACTAAGTTGAGAATATAAGACATGGCCAAAGCATCCTTCGAGCATCATGTTGTTAATCTTTCTTTTTCTTCTTGACTAGGTTGACCTTTGCTTCTTAGTATTGGCATCAACTCATCTCCAGATATGTAACCTTAGAGATCTCTACCTTGAAGATATGCCTCTATTCTAAGAGAGCAAGTAGAGTAATTACATCAATCCAATTTTTCAATAAATGATGGGAATCCATCTCCCATGTTGAGTTGATGATAGCTCTGATACCACTATGAGGAGATGGTTGGATACACTCCAAAGATGAGGTGGTGCTGCACAAATCCTGCTCTACACTTTCCAATTTAGCTTTAGATTACCGTAGTAGACACCTTTTGCTTCCTAAATGTGCATTTGTAACCACTACATACCTTGGAGCATTAGTCTCAAATAGTTATATCAAAACACATAACTTTCAGAGCTGAAGGGCTCCAAAAACTTGCTATTTATGGATTATGTTCTTCTCAAAAATTCACTCAATGATCACTCACTAATTACAATTTACCCTAGAGCTTTTAGAAATAGCTAAATAAATATCTTAGCTTGCTATTAGAAGCTATTTAACTAATTTAGGATGAGTGTGTGATGCGAAATGATATTAAGAAGTTGGGAGTGTAATCCCAACTTTATAGGAAGTTGACAATAAGCAGACATAGGTGACTTGCAAAAAACTTATCTTATAATTTAATGAATGAAATGATACGAAAACTGATATGTGACAAGCAAACATTCCAAGCTACATATACTAAGTTGCATATCAAATCAAGGAGTATACACAGAGAAATTGACTTAGCAAAATCAATGAAATGAAGACTTAGTAGCAGATAACAATATACATGAAATGACTTGCACTAACTAGATCAAATGTGTATAATTATGAAAGTATGATACACAGGAGATGATGTAGGCTTACTCATACATGTGTGAGCTTAGTTTAGCCACTAGCTTGAAGCTCAATCAGTCTTTCTTCTCTATGTTGTTTCTGCGACTAAAAGTCATGTACTCTTACACTTATGATGTGTCTCTTGAATTTTGAATTTGCTACACAAAGGTGATCCTACCTTTTAGGATAGTGATTGATTTGATTCCAACTACTAGGTGGGTATGAATTGCATCTTGTAATGCCACGAGATTCCTTCAATCATCATTTTTTACTTTTATCTGAAGTGTTAAATCTCATTGCTTTTACAAGAGGTGTTCTTATGTGCCTTATGAGTAATCAATCAAAACTTTATGAGATAAACCTTGGTATTTGGTCAAGCATCAAGGCTTCTCAAATATACCAACACCACCTTGTTCTAACACCCTTGAATGACTCTCAATGGACCTATAAAAGTCTCAAGTTTAGATCAATCTTTCACTCTAATTTAGTTGACAAATAGTTTGATTCAAGCATTTTTAAAGACCCATTTCCACCCTTGTATTGCTAAAAAAAATCCTATAGAGCTCCTTTGGCTTCCTAATCCCACTTAAAGGTCGAATTCAAATTACCCTATCTAAACATCAACACTTTAAAGCTGAAAAATGGATTTTGGATGAAAAATTTATGTCAATTCAATCTCATGGGGGTCAAATAGACAATCAGTACCTATTAGAGAATCACGATTTTTTGAGAGTTGAAAAACCAAAAAATAGTGATTTTTTCACAATTAGAGAGCTTGAAAATCGTGATTTTTTTGACACTTAGAGAGCTACAAAATTGCAATGTTATGTGATCCTCAGAGAATCGTAATTTTATGTGACCACCAGAAAGTTGTGACTTTTAACCAATTTTTTTGCAAAAAGTCACAATGTTCTGCCCAAAACTTATCTGTATAGTTGCAATTTTTACCTTTTCAATGTCCCTTAGTCAATCCTTAGCCAAAAAGTATCCAAAAAAATGTGATTTTTTCCTCTTTTGTTCATTCAAAAAGTCACAATTATCTCAAAAGTTAGATTGCAAAAAGTCGTAATTTTCTCAAAAACTGGATTGCAAAAAGTCATGATTTTTTCAAAAGTTGCCTTTCAAAAAGTCATGACTTTTTGAGAGTCAGAGAACACGAACATCATGATTTTTTGAGTGATTTTAGATAGGAACTAGGAATCATGATATTAAAAAAATTTTGAATTTTCCAAAGAGTCACAATTTTTTGAGAATGTTGGTGGGAAGTTCGAAATCGAGCATTAAGACTTATGTCTCATGCAAAGGGTCGCAAAAACCATAGAAACTTGCACACATAAACAGTTTCTCTCTCTCTATCTCTCTCTTGCATAGCCATGAATGAAAAATGAGTTGTAAATAGTGAATATACAGCAAAAAATGAAAACTTTATGTGGAGATGAAGATGGGAGAAGATGGTGATGATGATGATGATGAAGGTGGAGAAAAGAAACTAGAAACTTAATATACAATGACTATTTTTTACCTGCCACTATCCAAATCCACGATCTTAATTTCTCAATGCTCATCCTCGAACAACAGTCCTCGACAACGGTGCCAAAATTTGGTGTATCCCAAGCATGGGCTCCACCTCCTTTACTTGTCGATATGTGGAGACATGAGGAGGATATGAAGATCGTGAGCGAATGTGGTGAGCAAATGTGAGTGACTAGCACATACATAAAGATAAAAACAATGGAAGCTTTGATTCTCAATAACTCAATTACACTCTTCAAAAAGCTCTCTCCCTAACTTGCTAACCTAAAAAATGCTCCTCCCAAAAATGAGTTTTCTAGCTCTTTTTATAGTTTTTTTCACTAGCTTTAGCCCTCTCCAGACCTAGTATCTAGCCTAGTTAGAAATTAGGTATTGTGGCTTATTTGAGGGCTAAAACAGAATCTAAAAATCAGGAAAATCAATACATTGATACTTCTAATACTCCTCAAGCTTGAGGATGCCTCCCCTTGAACAAAATGTAGTTGCAAAAATGTGAAATGATATTTACAATGGTTTTTAGTGATCAACATCACTGTTTCTATAGGGCTTTCTTCTAAAAATTTGGCATATACTTCTTGGAGTTCCCTACCTACTCCCTCTTCTTGTGTGCCCACTTCTTTGATGTGTTCCCACAACTCATGCCTAACCTTGAGTGGCAACATATATTACGTGAGAAAAACCCCCTCTATCAACACAATCTTTGCTTGGTACTTGCACATCAAATACCTACCTGCTTGTTATAAGCAGACATTTGAGGAGATTTTCTCTACAGGATTTTGGGAATACCACTTAGAGATATTCATTCTCAAACCCACACACTTGTTATAGTTATTTATTATAGAAGAGACCCTCCATGCAAAACAATTATATATTCCACATCTGGACATACAAAGTTCACTCGATTCGGATTTTTTAATGACAAATCTAGCAAGAGGCCTTTGACTTAAGGAACATCATGTCTATAGATCTCATCGAATACTACATTGCACACCCCACACAACAAAGGTCTATCAGGGATGACACACATGAGAGGGGGGGTGCTGGCTGTAGCCAAGGAGGTCAAGGTGGTGTGATGAGACAAGGGAGCATGAGACAAACTAGTCAAAGAGATTCAAGATAGAGGGAAGGCCAAGCAGAACCAAGCAGAACCAAGCAGGCAAGGAAGTCAAAGAAGATCTGGCAACTAGGCCCATTAAATTTCCAAAATCTCTACTTCTTGTAAAATTGTGATTTAGTCATTACACATCATTGTAAATTCCATTTTTGATCATCCCAACACCATTTTGTTCAAGCCAAGGAGCCATCAAGCTTGAGGAGTAGCATAAGTATCTATGTATTACTTGGACACTAGTTCTAGACAGGTCCAAAACTAGTGAACAACTATAAGAAGAGCTAGAGAGCTCATTTTTGTAGGTAGTTTTTTGGGAATTGAAGTGAGAAAAAGATATTGTAATCATAGTTTTTGCTAATCAATCATTCCATGTCTTCGATGGTCCTAATGAGAAGCATATTTTTTATTTTAGGGTTGATTTGCATGCCTCATTTAAGATGTCATATTCAAGGCATTTTTATGATTATTTGGGCATTCAATTTATGCAAGTTGATGGTGGAATAGATTTGTTTCAAAAAAAATATATTGATAAATTATTGCAATGTTTTGGCCTTGAAGACTACAAATCTAATGCAATCGATTGAGTCTTCATGATGCACGAGATGCATTTGATGTTGTTCTCTATCAACAGGGTTTTGGATGCTTGATTTAGTTATGCATTACTTGGTGAGATATTCAATTTGTTGTCTCATAGATTAGCAGGTTTATGCATTGCCCACGTGTCAAGCATTGGCATGCAGCTAAGTGCATCTTTTGCTACTTGAGTGGTACCCAACTACTTGGATTGTTTTATCCCAAGAGGGATCATTACCACCAAATTTACATGCTTTTTCTAACTCTAATTGGGCTAGTTGCTATGACACTCTTGTTTCCACAAGTGGTTTTTTGTTCATGCTTGGAAGCTCTTGCATATCTTGGTTGAGCAAGAAGCAGCCTACTGTGGCCACTTCTAGTTGTGATGATGAGTATAGGATAGCTTTCATAGCGTTTGTTGAGTGTGTGCAGCTTAGATGCCTTGTGGCTGATTCGGGTGTTAGTGAGTTTTCTACCACCACTATCTTCATGGACAGTCAGAGTGCATTGACATTTGTGAGGAACCCTACATTCATGCTCGCTCTAAGAACATTGAGGTGCACTATCATTATGTTAGGGAGAGGTTCTCTACTGCAGAGATCAGTTTGGCATATGTGTCCACACAAGAGAATGTTGTACTTCACATGTTTCCATAGACCTCAAACTCCAATAGAAACGCCAATGGTGGTAGCAAGGGATAGTCCTCAACTGGGAGGTTTTGGTAGCCCACCATGTGTAGGTTTGGGCCTACTGCAAATGTTTCTCATGCTTGCATTGTGATCCTATGTGTTTGTTGCAAATATTTGCTACAATTAGAGGATAACACATTAGTATGGTAACAAATCTCAATCTTAGTATGGCAAGTCCATAATCCCTTTCCAATACTAATATGCATCCCATGTAGCTTGGTGATGTGTCGTGATATTCATGATGTCTTTGTGCCTGATGCGAGTCTCTAGACTTTCTACATGCATACTTTGGAGCATGTATAATTGTAGATGCATGATTGGTTCCAAATCTGTTGAATCTTCAATTGTCGATCTCGTACTAGCCTTAGAGGTTGAAGCGTGGTATTCTTTTGTTGTTTCTACATCGGTGATTGAGGTGATGGATGAGTTTTTGGTTGCTTGCCCTTGAGGACCCATATTTGTTTCTTGCCTTGAGTGGATGAATGTTTGTACTACTTCTAAGGCATGATGGGGGCTGATATTTAACTTCGATGTCTAGGCTACAAATGGCTCTTCCATGGTGGTGGGTGAGAGTCCGGTTGGACATTGTGGTTTGGAAAAGAAGGGAGGTCCAACACTTGCTTGACTTACCCATCACGAAATGAGGCATTCTATACAACATATCTAGGCGTGCATTCTCAAAGTGTGGATAATGTTGACAGTAGCCAATGAGGTCCAAATGATGTGAAGAGACAAGGGTGCATGAGATAGAACAATCAAAGAGAATCACGAAAGAGTGAAGGCCAAGCAGAAACAAGCAGACAAGGTAGTCCAAGAAGATCAAGCAACTAGGCCTACTGAATTTACAAAATTTCTCCTTCTTGTAAAACATTGATTTTGATCACTACACATCATTGTAAATTCTGTTTTTGATAACCCCAAATCCATTTTTTTCAATCCAAGGAGTTCTTGAGCTTGCGAATTATTAGAAGTACCTACGTATCAAATTTCATATTTGTTTGAGCTCGTTTGAACCTCCAAATAGGCATAGGTGTCTTTTGTTTAACTAATCCAAATACTAGGTCTAGATAGGGCCAAAAGCTAGTGAAAACTATAAAAAGAGCTAGAGAGGTCATATGTGGGGAGAGCATTTTGGGAATTGAAGTGAACAAGAGAGATTTTAATCTTATTTTTGGTTAATCAAACATTCCATTGCTCCATCTCTTTGTGTTCCCATGTGTGTATGTGTGTGCATGTTGGTGTGGTTCTCATTCACACAATTGCATTCTCACTAGCTCAAGGTTGTCACACCACCCTCAAATCTTCTTAGATTGTTAATTATGAGGTGGATCTCACATTGATACTTATCATTGTGCTAGAGTGACACCAAATTTGGGACCATTGCGAAGGATCAAGCTTCGAGGATGAGTGTGTGATTGTAAAACATAGAGATTTGACATTGGAATGGTAAGTAATTAGGTAATTTCTTCATTATTCTTAGTTTTTACATTAACATCACCTTCCCCAACATTTCCCACCTCCATCTCCTTCGTTGCTAAAATTTTCAATTTTTTATCATATCCCCACCTCTATCTCACCTTCCCTCATTTCATTTGTGGGAGTGAGAGAGAGAGAGGGAATTTGTGCATTTTTTTGCATGTTTCTTGAGTTTCCTTATAGGTACCAACATCCCCAATAGGTGCAGTGGCTCCAATAGGTATAGAAACTCTCTACATAGGCCCCAAGGCATAGCTCTTTGTCAATTGTGACAAACAAAAAAGTTGCTTGTTTTGTAAAATTGAGTGCACCATTGTAGTGCAGGCATCATGCGCATCACAAAAACATAAAAATTTCTTGAAAAGGTGCATTTTTTTTGTCAATAATGATTGATACCTCTTTCCATCATGAGAGATAGGTGTCCATTGTGCAACATAAAACGGACAATCTATCATCAGGACAAATAGCCTCACATGATTGATAGACTTTCACGAACATTTCAGTCCATCACGATTCACAGATTTCATGATTGATAGTGTCCATTAGCATTTGAGTCCATTGTGATTGATACACATCCATCGTGCTTGATAGTGGTTCATCACTCAATAGAAATCTAATAGACCCTGATGGATCTATCCACCACAATTGATAGACCACAATGGACAACTTTGTCCACCATGATAGACAGCCTTGTCGATCTCGATAGAAAACTAGGGTTTGGATTATGGAAATTTTGTGCTAAAACGTTTGTAAATTTTTAGACAATTGAAGTTCTCGGATGAGTGTTAAAGCTAGCTTGCATATGAATCGTGCTTGGGGAGCTTAATTCCTAGGCATTGGAGCACTCTTCAAATCAACAGACTTGAGGTTGGAAGAATTATAAACCCCCTCAGTCCATTCTTTAGGTCAAGCTAAGTATGATTAGTGGTATTGGTTGATAAGGGTTATGTTAGGCATGATAAAAGTATGAGAAACCCTTATTACTCAATTTCAAGCGTGAGTTAGAATATTGTTCCGACAAACCCTAAAGGAAAATGACTTAAGTGGATCAATTCTATCTCACAGTGCAATAAAATTCAATGATATTTGTCAGATAAGATTACACTGGAAAAATCTATAAAAGAAAAAGTAACTAATACTTGGGAAAATTGGGACTAATAGACAAAACTTATGAACCTTAGATTAAGAAGACACTTAGGTTGGGATAGAAAAAACATGAGATCATTTGAAGTTGGTGTCAATCACATAGCTAGATTGTGGGCCTAGCAACTTTCTGATTACCCCTATGTGCTAAGTTCAGAGACAAGTGATTGAGAAATGTCCTTTAGAATGGAGAGATCAGCTAGATCCAGCTCTTCTATGAGCTTGGAAGAGGCAGAATGTTGATGCATTATGTGCAATTGTCAATAGTGTAAGTGATTCTGTGCTTACTTTAGTTCAAAATACTACTAAAGCACATGAGGCTTGGGGCATATTAGCTTGTCAATATGAGACCAAGAACCACACTAGGATACAAAATTTACAAAATCAGTTGGCAAATGAAAAGCATTCTGATTTTGAAAGGGCTGAAGATTTTATCAAACGGATAGAATATCTTCAAGATCAATTGGCTACAGTTGGTGTTGTCAAAACACCAGAAGATCTCGCTCGAAGGTGTGTGCATATTCTTCCAACAAAATATGATGGATTAGTAACAAGCCTCAACACTTAGGTAAGACCAACTCCCCTTACATTTGAAGAGTTTTGTTCTATGCTTTTAGAAGAGGAGATGCGGTTGAAGAATCGGAAAAGTACAAGTGATGCTACATTCTCAGCCAATGCAAAGGAAAAAGGCTCTTCTAATGGATCAAAGAATCCAAAGAAGAAAAAGTTCACAGGAAGCTACTCCTATTGTGAAAAGAAAGGCCATGCCATCAAGGATTACAGAAAGAAGCAAGCCGATGAATGAAATGGGACTGTAAAATCATCTTGGAAGAACAAAGAGTCTGCAAACAACACAGAGTTGGAATTATGGGTTGCTATGGAAGAGGTATGCTCATCTGCTCAAGCTCGTGTTGATGAACCATGGATTTTAGATAGTGGATCTTCTCACCATATGACCAGTAAAAAGGATTGATAGTTACCTAGTGAAGGAATCCATCAATGTAGTGGTGGGAAATGACTCCAAGTGCCTAACTGAAGGAACTGGAACCATCTCTTTTATCACTTCTCGAGGTGTTGAGAAAAAGTTATCCGATGTTCTCTATATACCTACACTTAAAAGAAATTTGTTGTTAGTTTCTGCAATAACAAATCGTGGACTTAAACTTCACTTCAATAAGAGTGGTGCTGAAATCATGGATTCATCAGGTAATGTAGTAGGAAAAGGCGTAAGACGTGATAACTTTTATGAGTTAAGTGCTTTAACTGCGAAAGAAGATAAAGATGTAAGCAAGTTACGGAACCAACATTTTGGGTATCTTGGATTTGTAGTTTTGAAGGAGATGCAAAGAACGGGGATGGTTGCTTGTTTTCTTGCATTTTGAGAGTTGCAGGATCCTTATGAAGCTTGCATGATGGACAAGCAACAACAAAAGGCATTTCTACAAGAGACCAACAAACGATCTTAAGCTCCTCTAGAGTTGGTACATGTTGATGTCTATGGTAAAATGTCTACACTTGCTTTAGGAGGATCTTTCTACTTTTTGTTGTTAGTCGACGATTATAATAGAAAGATGTGGGTTTATTTCACTCGAGAGAAGGCAGATGCTTTTGAAAAATTTAAAACGTGTCATGAATATGTGGAAAATGAATGAGGAAAGAAATCAAAGAAATTCAAAATAGATAGAGAAGGTGAATTCTTGTCAATAGAATTCAATAATAGACAAGCATGCAATTCCAAGCCCTTGGGGCTTGTTTAAGTCCATATAAAGCCTTATTAAGTTTACACACATAATTAGGATACATGTGATTCTCAAAGCTAGGTGATTCCACCATGTATACCTCTTCTATTATCCATCCATTAAGAAATGCATTTTTTACATCCAATTGAAGTATCTTCCAATTCTTGGAAGAGAAAATACTAAGAAAAACCCTAATTGTAGGCATCTTTGCAATAGGAGAGAAGGTCTCCTCATAATCAATTCCTTGAGTTTGTGCAAAGCCTTTTGCCACAAGCCTTGCCTTAAACTTGTTAATGGAGCCATCTGAGTTCTTCTTCGATTTGTAGATCCATCTTGAACCTATCACTTTCATTGATGGAGACTTGGAAACCAATTCCCAAGTGTTATTCTCCTCAAGAGATTCAATTTCTTCTTTCATTGCATGCCTCCATTCTGATTTCTTCTTTGCTTCCTAAAAATATTGAAGGTTCCTCTTGATTTATGTCCTGTGCTAGATAGATTGCATGTTTAGTGACTAGAGAAGTATCAAATCCATACCTTCCTGGTTTTCTTTTCTCCCTCATGGACCTTCTTAGGCCATGATGTGATGATTCTGCCTCTTGTCCAAGTTCTTGCACTTCTGCTTTACCTTTAGACTTCCACATTTCGAGTTTTTCATACTGAGTTGCTTCATCATCTTCTGAGGTATCCTGCTCTTCAACTTTAGAAGAATTATCCTTAACAAGTTTTGGAAAATCTTCTTCAAGATCATAATGTAGGTCGACCTTTCTACATGAATCTTCATACCAAGAACTATTCTCATCAAATACTACACCTCTACTCACCAAGAATCCTTTGGTTGTTATGTTGTATAAATTGTAGCCCTTTTGATTGTTGTCATATCCAATGAATACACACCTTTCTCCTTTGGGATCCATATTGCCTGTTAGCCATACAAATGGAGGCTTTTGGATGTTTGGGGGGGGGGGGGGGGGGGGCATTGGTTGGTGCTTTAGTTTCTCATTCACCTTTCAATGCTTGTGCCAAGAAAAAAGAGAGAAGAGGTTTGGCTGCTGAATCGGAAGTGCATCCAGAGATAGGGGCATGGCTTTAAGCAATTTTCATTTTTCCATGGGCATAAATTTAAGAGGATAAGTTTTGTTGGTGGCGGCTCTTAGACATGTCAGAAGTACGTGGGGGGGTTCTTTGGGAAGGCCAAGGGCTGCCGGCTGGTCAGAAGGGAGGAAAATGCTCCTTCAATACACACGGGAGGTGGCAGCAGCGCAGAAAAGGAGGAGGAAAAATTGGGGCTTCTTCTTCTTCTTCTTCAGTTTTTTAAGGGGGGGAGCCGGATCAGTTTTGGGGGAGAGGTTCACTCTGTGTAGGAGAACGAATATGAGGAGGAAGCTGCTGTTTCTTTCTTCTTCCAGGAAGGAAACCATCTCTGTGCACCAAGGGGTCGGGTGACTCTGAGCAGAAGGGGCAGCAGCTGTGTTGTCCTCTGAGGTCACCTTAGTCTTCACAAAAAAGGAGAAGTCAGGGGAAAGTCTTTTGGTTCTTTTCAAGCAGATGACGAAAGGGGATTGAAGAGGGAAGCTTGCAGTGTCGACTATTGATCTAAGGTCATTGGAGGGCAACTTTTGTTTTATCTCGCCGCGAATAAGGAGGGGGTGCTTCCCTACACTAGGAGGGTTTTTGGATGGCGAGTTCTGACAAGTGACAAAAGGAGATAAGGGGCCATTTTTGTTCTCTCTCGTGCTCAGTATTTGTTGCAGCCTCAGAGTTCGGAGGTCCTCAGTGGGGGATCAACATCGAAGAAGCCTGGAACACCATGTGGAGGGTGGAGATTCTTCAACGACTGGAAATATATATGTGTGCAAGGCGAGTAAGGAGGGAGCCGGACGGGAGCAACAGTAGAAGGGAGGGATTTTTTTGATCCGTTTTGGCAGGTCTTCATTGAATCGAGGAGAGCGAGAGTAGCATCAGGTGGACTTGGACGTATTTTTAGGAGAGGTTTGAAAAACGCATGATCATTCGAAGGGAGGCAATCCTAGATGCTATTTGTTCGATGAGGAGGGTGAGGTGATTCTTTGAGTTTTTTTGTCATAAGCAAGGGGAACATTGCAGATTTTGCTCTGCTCTTTGTCCTTCGGAGATGGAATGGGAAAAGGAGAGAAGGCTATTCTCAGAATCAGAAGCATAGAGCCAGTCCATTCGTGTATAGATCTCTAAAAGGAACTAACAATATTAAGCAAAGCAGGACAGGTGCAAAGAAAAAGAGCGATATTCCAAGGAACTTTCTTCACCAAAGTTTTGATGGGATTTGGGGGGTTGGGCAACATCACGAGGCCGTTGAAGAGAAGCCTGCAAGGTCATGCTTCCAAAGATAAGCAATGTCTCAGCTTGTATGATGTTCACTCCCTTGCTTTTTAGTTTGATGGTATTAATATCTCGTCGAATTCATATTGTGGCACATAAATATTTGTAGAAATCGATGGTGGATTCTTAGATGATTGTGGTCCTTGAAATTTTTCATCCTGTTTAGAGACTAGTTTTGCGCACTACACATGTTTGAATCTTGATTATAACTGAGCACACAGAGTCACAAAAACAGACCCAAGTTAAGTTCTCATGGTATGCACACATAGTTAAGGTTTGTCCCATCGTTCACGTAACCAATGGAACTGATGTCTTGGAGGAGGCGAGTTCAATGAAGGAGTTGCACTTTCTTCAAATAGTATACTGGTATTTAATAGAAAGGAACATTCAAATTGTAGTCATAAGAGCCGGAACATGTAAAACCATTCTAGGATGACGAAAGTCAATACATTAAGCTAATAGTCTAATCCGAAGGTAGGAAGGAGATAACTGCGGGGTATTTGGAGCTTGAAGATGAATTGAAGATGCTTCAGAACCGTGAAGCTCCACTTGATAAGGTGTTCTCAATCTAAGTTTGATGTGTGCTACTCTGAGAAGAGGAACAACGATGGCCGCTTGGATGTTTTGATACATGGTACATGTTTCTGCATTGTAGTAGATGTGTTGTGTATGTATACGGTTTGATTGTAGCATGTCTTACAAGATTGCATTACAATGGATTCTAATGGTTTATCAAATAACACATGTATGGCTGAAAAAATGGGAAAGAGGGAACGTAAGAAAGAGCGAGGAAGAGAGGGAAAGTGAACTAGAGTAAGGAAGAGAGAGAAAAAGTGAGTGTGCATGTGAGAGAGGTGTGCAATTATGTGTGTGTGTGTGTGTGTGCGAGGGTGTAGGTGTTCGTGGGAGTGCAAGAGGGTATTTGAATGCTTGAATGTTTGGGACTGGGTATGTGAGAGAGTTAGCCATGATTGACTTGCAGTGTTGGTGAGCGTTAATGAATTAGTGATAAGTCAAAAGTTGGAGAGTGGAGTGAGGGTAAGGGGAGAACAAATTGTGCCAAACCCGAAAAGGAAGAGTGAGGCCGTATGTGTATGGTTGAATATATATGTGCGACTGTGTGCATGAAAGTGCATGTGTGAGTATATGTACATGAAAGAGAGTGTGTGAGAAAGTGAAAGAGAACAAGAGGGTGAGAGGGTGAATGTATGTATGGGTGTGTGAGTGCATGTGCATGTTTGGGTGTAAAAGAAGTGTGAGTGAGAGAGAAAAGGAGGGCAAGGAAGAGAGGAAGAGACCGAGTGTGCAAGTGTAGGTGTAAGTGGAAGTATATGAGTGTGTGTGTGTGTGTGTGTGAGTGGGTAAAAGCAAGGGGAAAGAGTATGTGCACGTGAGTGAGTGAGAGGAAGGAGTTAAAAGTAAGAGAAAGGGTACGAAGAAATCAGAGTATATTTGAGCACTAGTGAATAACTTGAGGAAGGATAAGCGGTACAATATCGCGTGATTCCAACAAAGCAGAAGCATAAGTAGGCACTTTCCCTTGGACTAAGAGGCTCAACATTGCCTCTAACTTGTGAAGGAACATGAGCAAAAGCAATACATCCAAAAATCGTACAATGATCCAAGCTTGGACTTCTTCCATTCCAAGCCTCATATGGTGTCATCCCATCAAGTGACTATGAAGGTAACCTGTTAATCAAATAAGTGGCTATGGATACAACCTCAGCCCATAAGTAATTAGGTAAGAGCTTCTCATTTATCCTAGACGTTGCAGCTTCATCAATTGTCATATTCCTTCTTTCTGCTACTCCCTTTTGCTCAGGAGTGTACCTTGTAGTGATCTCTCTTTTGATTCCTCTTTCTTGAAGGAAGGAGTCGAATTCATGGCAGAAGTACTCTCCCACTCCATCTGACCTTATCCTTTTAATGTCTTACCTGTTTAATTCTCCACAAGAGCCAAATATCTTTTGAAGCATGAAAAAAATTCATTTTTGTGTTTCATAAAGTATAGTATAGTCCATCTACTACAATCATCAATGAAGAAGACATACTACCTTGATCGAGATATTGAAGCATCCTTGCTAGGTCCCCATACATCTGTATGAACCAAATCCAAGAGATCTCCATGCATGTATCCTTTGTTCATGAATGGTAACCTGTGAGACTTTCCAAATTTACATGCACTACACTTATAAATCATATGTTGTTTTGACAAGTTAGGGAGTCCAAGTACACTTTGGTCCTTGCAAATTTGCTTTAATGATCTTCCACCAATATGTGCTAACCTTTTGTGCCATACTTCCAATTTTGTGAGTGTCTGACTACCATAGTTAAAGAGATCAATGTTTCTAGTGTCTTGTAATTCTATGTGAACAATCTACTTATCTTTTCACCCTTTGCAATTCTCCTGAATCCTTCACTTGGATCTTCAACAAATTCTCCTCCTCTTGTGAACCTGACTTGTAACCCTTTGAATCAAGTGTAAAAAACTTGCCATTTTGGTTCATACAGTTGCTTAGTGTTTTGAACAATTCTCTAGCCATAGTAGCAATTAGCTTAAATCCTTTAAGTGAACTCTTATTAGTTTAGTAAGATAACAATCAAGAGTTATTTCATAAAAAATGATGGACTACATAAAGAGATAAGTGTTTAGCAAGTTGTAGCATCACCCCGATTTTCATGGGCTGTAGCAGTACTCAAACCCATGAGCAGAGAAATGTTAATATCTCGAGATTCCAAGCTGCAATGCTTAGAACTTTTGTATGCATATACGAGAAAGTATGTTGATTCTATCAAGATTTGAATCATGGAAAATGATGAAGTACACAATGTGAACAAGCTCTGAGAAAATGACTATTCTAATGGAATGCTGACAGAGAAGTAAAGTATGAACACATATAGTTGACTTCAAATGAACATATCTCACGATTGAAAAAACAATTGCAATGAAATTTCATGCGTATGTATTATACTTAAGAAGCAAACTTTACCAACTTAAATCATTGAAAATGATGCACCAAGCTCTGAGAAATCATCTGTGCAATCTGACTGAGAAAACTGAGAGATATGGTAGTGAACAGTATACTCACAAAATCATGAAGATATGAACTCCGATGATCATAAAAATGAAAATATATTGATTGTAGAGTACAATGGACTTACTGATACATATGTGTGTCTTGAACCCACACTTTGATATGGCATAAAGCTGAGCTCATGGAGGTCTAAAAAATGTGACTAGAAGGTCATGTATTTATAGTGATATTTGGAGCCCAAATTTGAATTTGAATGTCACTTAAAATCACTCTCAACTCTTTTTGTAATTGATTTGATTATCCAACTACCTTCGATCACAAATTCGTGGCTTCTCTTTCCTTTTTTCATCAAGTGGACGCAACCATTTTAGATTCCTTTTACTTTTACATCAAGTAAAGACTTCAAAAATTACAAGAGGTAGTTCACAAGTGAACTTTACAAAGACTGGACATTTCCTTCAAGTCTCTAGGTCTTTTTATGACTCAAGCCATCACTTGGAATTTCCATGGACTTGTTCCATCTAAATCAAAAAAGGTACAGGTTGTATAATCCAAGTACTAAATGCTTTAGTGTTAGTGGAGATGTTGTCTTTGATGAAAAAACTCATGGTTTGAAGATGATTGCAGAAAAGTCAAGCTACCTTATGACCTAGGGATATTGTAGAATCCTCTCAACAAACAATAGAGAGATCAACTAGGGAAAAGAAAAAGCTAGAAAGGTATGGATTAGACACTTCTCTGGTCACTAAACACTTAGTCTATATTGCTCAAGATATTAATTCAGAAGAGCCATCAACCAAGAAATCAGAGTGGAAAGAATCAATGGAGAAAGAGATACAAGCACTCCAAGAGAATTAGACTTGGGACCTAGTTCCCAAGAAACAATCCATGAAGATCATTGGATCTAGGTTGATTTATAAGGTAAAATAAATTCTCATGGTTCAATAAATAGGTACAAAGCAAGGCTTGTGGCTAAATGGTTTGCTCAGACCAAGGAATTGATTATGAGGAGACCTTCTCTCCTGTGGCAAAGATGCGAACACTCAGAGTTCTCATGAGTATAGCTGCTTCAAGGAATTGGAACATTTCTTAGTTGGATGTAAAAAATGCATTCTTAAATGGTTGGATTTCAGAGGAGGTGTACATGGCACAACCTCCTGGATTTGTTCATAAATCACATCCTGAATATGTGTGAAAACTCACAAAAGCTCTCTATGGTCTCAAGCAAGATCCTATAGCTTGGAATCATAGACTTGTTACATTCTTGCAGGACAAAGGATTCAAACTGTGCAAGGCTGGTTCTTCACTCTTCATTAAGAGAAATAAAAAGTTATATATTTATGTGTGTATGTAGAGGATATCATCCTTACAGGTAATGATGTAGATGGAATCAAGAAGATCAAAGCCCAAATGAAGGAAGAGTTCAAGATAAGTGACCTTGGATTGCTCACTTATTTTCTTGGATTAGAAGTTGTCTATACAGGTCAAGGAATGTTCCTTACACCAAGGAAGTACATTAAAGATATGATTGCAAAGTTCAAAATGCAGGACACTAAGGTTGCCGGTACTCCCATAGAGGTCAACCACAAGTTAAGTGCTCATGAAGGGGAACCAATTGAAGACATTACAAGCTACCAAAGTGTATTTGGAAGCTTGAACTCTCCTATCCTAACTAGGGTAGATATTTGCTATGGAGTGTGTGCTTAGCCAATTCATGCACACACCTTGGAAACCTCACATGGATGCAGCCAAAATGATATTGAAGTATCTAAATGGAACAATAAATGAGGGCTTATATTATCCTTACACATCTGATTTAAGTGTAAATCTTTTCACTGATGCAGATTGGGTAGGATTAGAAGATGATAGGAGAAGTACATCTGGATATCTATCTTTTGCAGGTACAAAGCTCTTTTTTTGGTCTTCCAAGAAACAACCCACTCTCCTCAACTGAAGCTGAATACAGAGGATTGGCAAATGCAACTTAAGAAGCAATGTGGATCAAGACCCTATATACAAATTTAGGGTTAGATTTTGGCACTCCATATATATTTGGAGACAATATGAGTTCATTGCATTTAGCTGCTAATCCTATCTTTCATGCTAGGAGTAAGCATATAGAAATCCATTATCACTTTGTTAGAGAAAAGATTGCAAGCAAAGAGATACAATTGTCTTATGTATCTACACAATTGTCTTATGTCTTATGTGCAGACATGATGACCAAATCATTTGATGGAAGCAAACTCAACAGGCTCAAATCAATGATAGGTTTGCAAGAAATACCTATGGAATGAAGACTCAAGCATCTTAGGCTTGAGGGGGAGATATTGGTACATTTGGCAAGCCTTGATGCTTGACCAAATATCAAAAGTTTACTTCACAACTTGGGTGTGACTACCCTAAGTCACATATGAACGTCTCTTGTAAAATCCATGAGTTTAACTCAAGATAAATGTAAAAGGAAAGGTCTGAGAGAATCTCGTGACTTTACAAGTTGCACCTCATACCAAAAAAGTAGTTTGAATCAAATCAATTAGAATCCTAAAAGTTAGGATAACTTTTAGGTGGCATATTCAAAATTCAAATTGAAGACACATCTATAAAAGACCCTAACTTTTAGTCGCGGGTAGTAGTGCAAGAAGAAGGACAAATTGAGCTTCATGCTTGTGGGTACAATTAGCCCACACATGTATGAGTAAGCCTACATCATCTCCCCTGTATCATACATTCATAATATTATACATTTGATTAAGTTTATGCAAGTCATTTGGTATCTACTGTTGTCTACTGCTAAGTGCTCATTTCAGTGAACTTGTTTTGAGGATTTCTCTATGAATACTTATCCACTCGATGTGATTCAACTTGGGATATGTAGCTTAAACCTTCTAGTTCTCAGCTATCAATTATCATATCATTTGATTTAGTACTCTGTGATATAAATTCTTTGCAAGTCATCTATGTCTGCTCACTGTCATGTTCCTAAAAAGTCGGGATTACACCCCTAACTTCTTAATCTGATTTCTCATCATATACTCATCCTATATTAGCTAAATAACTTCCTATAAAAATCTTAGGAGTCTAATTATCTATATTTAAAAGCTTTTGGGTCAATTGCAATCAGTGAGTGAGCACTAAGGAAATTACTAAGCAGGACCAAGTCCCAAAATAGCAAGTTTTTTGGAAGTCTTCAATCTTGCAAGTAGTCTGTTTTGACATAACCATTTGAAGGTGATGATCCAAAGTACATTATGGATCCAAATGCATATTTGGGAAGCTAAAGGTGTGTACTAAGGTAATTTGAAGCTACATTGGCAGGTATAGAGCAGGATTTGTGCAGCACCACCTCATTTTTGGAGTGTATCCAACCATCTTCTCATTAGGATTGCTGAGGTGGGTGGCATATGGAATGATTCTGATGACCGAGGTGGAGAATAGTTAGGAGAATTAGAAGGTGTATCAGTCGAAGAAGCAGTGGAGGATGAAGCAAGATGGGGGGAAGTGATCGGTGCAGAAGATACTATCAGGGCAAGTGGGTGATGCAGGGCAGATAGAGAATGGAAAGCATTGGGAACGATTACGGTAGCGACTTCTTGAATGTCCTTTGGCGGGGAGGCCAAATGATTGGGTAGTTCATCAATAAGGGAAATGATGACATCATGGGCTATCGCAGATATGGGAGGCGATGATGAGGCAAGGCGAGCCTCGAAAGGGGAACTAGGAGTGGTAGTAAATGTGAAGAGATGGATAGATATGTGCTTGAACATGAAGAGGTGTTGCAAAATCCTTGATCTACACTAGCCAAATGAACTCCTCGAGTATGTGGTGGGCCCTTTTAGCTTGCCAATGGATGTATTAGACACCCTATGTACCTTGAGAAGATCACTCACAAAAAGATATATCAAAACAAATAAGTTGGAGTTAGCTCAGAGGTGAAGAACTTGCTATTTTGGTTCATACACCTGTACAATGTTTTGCATAATTCTCTGAGCACAGCAACAATTAGCTTAATTCCTCTTGAGGAAGTCTAGTTAACTTAAAGAGATAACTTTCAAGAGTAATCTCATAAAAAATAATGAACCACACACTGAGAATGATGTTTAACAAGTGATGATATCATCCCGATTTTCACGGGCTGCTACAGTTTGAGACAAGTGAGCATAAAAAGGAACATAACTCCAGATTTAAGAATCCAATGATTATGAAAATTTGTATGCTTATACTAGACAGTAAGCTGAATCCAACAAGCTTTAAATCATTGACTTATAGAGCTAACTTTACTAAGTTAAATCACTAAAAATGATGCACCAAGCTCAGAGAAACCATCTCTGCAATCTGACTGAGAAAACTGAGAGATATGGTAGTGAGTAGTACACTTCACAAGAACATGGAAATATGAACTCAAATGATCATGAAAATGAAAGTATATTGCTTGTACAATACAATGGACTTACTGATACATATGTGGGCCTTGTAATCACACCTTGATATGGCATAAATCTCAGCTCTTGGAGGTCTTCACATAGGTCTCTCTAACCACGACTAAAGCTGCCATCTAATTATAGTTGAGTTTGGAAGCCTAACTTCCCTCAATCACTCTCCAATCAATTAGTGATTGATTTGATTCTCTACCTACCACAAATCATGAATTTGTGGCTCCTCTTTCCCTTTTTGATCAAGTGGACTCAACCACTTAAGATTCTCTCACTTTTACATTAAGTAAACTCTTCAAAAGTTACAAGAGGTAGTTCACAAGTGAACTTTGCATAGTCTTCATTTTAAAGCTTCTTCTATGACTTTGTGGGACTCAAGCCAATACTTAGGCTTGTCATAGCCTTGAATTTGCAAATATTTGTACCATCCAATGCTTTGGTTAGAATATCTACACATTGTTGATGAGTGGACACATGATATTTGAATCTCTTTGCTTAGAACCTTCTCTCTTACATAGTGATAATGAACTTCAATATGTTTAGTCCTTGCATGAAAAATAGGATTAGCAGCCAAATGAATAGAACTCATATTGTCACCATAAATAGTTGGAGTTCCAAACTCCAATCAAAGATCTTTGAATAATGTCTTCATCCACATAGCTTCTTGTGTAGCTATGGCAAGACCTCTGTACTCAGCTTCAGTAGAAGAGAGAGCAACTGTGGGTTGCTTCTTGGATGACCATGAAATAATCTTTGAACCTGCAAAGGTAAGATAATGTGAAGTGCTCCTTCTATCTTCCTTGGAGCTAGCCCAATCTGCATCAGAAAATAGCTTCAAACCTAAATCATATACATAAGGATAATAAAGTCCTTCATTTATGGTTCCTTTGAGATACCTGAGAATCCTTTTGGCAGCATCCATATGTGGTTTCCTTGGTGTGTGCATAAATTGACTCAGCACACTCACACTATAACATATATCTACTCTTGTCAATGTGGCATAGTTGAGGCTACCCACTAGACTTTGATATGATGTGATGTCCTCTATGAGTTCACCTTCATGTGAGCTCAATTTGTGATTGACCTCCATTGGAGTACCTGCAATCTTACAATCTTGCATCTTGAATTTTGCCAACATGTCCTTAATGTACTTTCTTTGAGTGAGAAACAAACCATGATCTTTGTAGAAAACTTCCAAACCTAGGAAGTAGGTAAGTGAACCCAAATCACTTATCTTGAACTCTTCTCTCATCTGATCTTTGATCTTCTTCATACCATCTGCATCATTTCCTGTCAATATAATATCATCTACATATACACATAAGTAGATGATCTCAAAATTACTCTTTTTAATAAAGAGTGAAGGATCTGCCTTGCTTGGTTGAAAGCCTTTGTCCTGCAAGAATGAAACAAGCCTGAAATTCAAAGCTCTTGGGGCTTGCTTGAGACCATACAGTGCTTTGTTAATTTTACACACATAATCAGGATAAATTTGATTCTCAAAACCAGGTGGTTGTGCCATATATACCTCTTCTGTTATCCAACCATTCAAGAATGCATTCTTTACATCTAGTTGAAGTATCTTCCAATTCTTGGAAGAGGCAATACTAAGCAAAACCTTAATAGTAGGCATCTTCTTGAGTTTATAAACCCATCTTGAGCCTATTACCTTCATGGATGAAGTCTTGGGCACCAAATCCCAAGTGTTGTTTTCCTCAAGTGCTTCAATCTCTTCCTTCATTGCATGCTTCCATTCTGTTTTTGCTTTGGCCTCTTCAAATGATGATGGCTCCTCTTGGTTTATGTCCTTTGCTATGTAGATAGAATGTTTAGTTACTAATGAGGTGTCAAACCCATACCTTTCTGGTTTTTTCTTTTCCCTCATAGATCTTCTTAGGCCATGATGTGATGATTCTGCCTCATGTCCAAGTTCCTGCAATTTTTCTTTACCTTTAGACTTCCATGCTTTGATCTTTTCCATCTGAGATTCGTCATCATCTTCTGAGGTGTCTTGTTCTTCAATCTTTGGTTGTTCTTTACCAAGCTTTGGAAAATCTTCTTCAAGATCATACGGTAAATTGATCTTCCTGCATAAATCTTCATACCATGAATTGTTTTCATCAAAAACTATATCTCTGCTTACCAAGAATCCTTTGTTGGTAGGGTTGTATAACCTGTAGCCCTTTTGATTGTTGTCATATCCAATAAATACACACATTTTTGCCTTTGGATCCATCTTGCCTCTAACCTATGAAGGAACATGAGCAAAAGCAATACATCCAAAAATTTTACAATGATCTAAGCTTGGTCTTCTTCCATTCCAAGCCTCATATGGAGTCATCCCATCAAGGGATTTTGAAGGCAACCTGTTAATCAAGTAAGTGGCTGTAGATACAGCCTCAACCCATAGATAATTAGGCAAATGCTTTTCATTGAACATGGACTGTGCAGCTTCAACAATTGTCCTATTCCTTCTTTCTACCACTCCATTTTGCTTAGGAGTGTACCTTGTAGTTACCTCTTTTTTTATTCCTCTTTCTTGAAGAAAAGAATCAAACTCATGGGAGAAGTATTCTCCCCCTCCATCTGACCTTAGCCTTTTTAGTGATTTACCTGTTTGATTCTCCACAAGAGCCAAATATCTTTTGAAACATGAAAAAACTTCATCTTTGTGTTTCATAAAGAATAAGATAGTCCATCTGCTACAATCATCAATAAAGGAGACATAATACCTTGATCCGGATATTGAAGCTTCCTTGCTAGATCCCTATACATCTGTATGAACCAACTCCAAGAGATCTCCATGCATATAACCTTTCTTCATGAATGGTAACCTGTGAGACTTTCCAAATTGACATGCACTACACTTATAAATAATTTGGTGTTTTGACAAATTAGGGAGTCCAAGTACACTTTGGTCCCTAAAAATTTGCTTTAATGACCTTTCACCAATATGTGCTAACCTTTTGTGCCATACTTCCAATTCTGTGAGTGTCTGACTACCATAATTAAAGAGAGCAATTTTTCTAGTGTCTTGTAATTCAAATGTGAACAATCTACCTGTCTTTTCACCTTTTGCAATTCTTTTGAATCCTTGACTTGGATCTTCAACAAATGCTCCTGCTTTTGTAAACCTGACTTGCGACCCTTTCTCTACTATCTTCCCAACACTTATCAAATTCTTTGTAATGGTAGGGACATAGAGTACCTTACTGAGTAGGTTGATGTTTCCATCAGGTGCTTTGACATTGCCTATTTTCTCCACAAGATGTTTTGTATCATCTCCTGTTTGTACCTCATGCCTATTCCTTGGATCTTCTAAATCTGATAGAAGTGCCACATTTCCTGCCACATGATTTGAACAATTTGAATCTATGTAGAAAACATGCTCATCAGATTTACCTTGTAGCATAGCCATGTTCATGATCAATAATGAATCCTCTTTGTTTGAGTCTTCTATGTAGTTATTGAAGTCTCTCCTTCCTTTGTAGCCTCCTTGATAGTTTGAATGATTGTAGTTGTTGTAGTTTCCATGATAATTGTTGAACCTTCCTCTTGAGTAGCCATAGCTTCCTCTATTGTATCCTCTGTCTCTTTGATTCCTAGAATTCCTAAAGCAATTTTTAGTTGTATGATTAGTTAATCCACAAATAGAACATGAGTTGGAGTCTTGGGATCTCCCCCTGCGTTGTCTACCTCCTCTTCCTCTACCTCTGCCATGTCTTCCTCTACCTGCATAGTTAACTTGATATGTATCTGCTTCATCATCCACTTTCTTTGCCTTTCCTTTGTTATCTTTGGACTTGGTTTTATCAGTGTATAAAGATGAAGATTGATTACCTTTAGAGGTATCTCCATTTTGATAAGTTTTTCCTCTTGAGTAAGTAGTTGTCCAATCAGTGTATTGAAATCAGGTACATGCATGTCCATGTACAAATCCATAGCTGTGGTGAATGATTCCCACTTGTCATCTGCCTTCAAGCCATTGATGACCTGCCTTACAATTTTCTCTTCATCTATTACCTCTCCAATGCGTCCCAACTGATCCACTACGTCCTTGAGCTTTGTGACAAAATTAGTCACATTTTGTTTGGGAGCCTTATTGAGAGTTGCGAAATCCAGCCATAGTTGATGCTTCCTAGCTTTAGTACTTGAAGAGAAGAAGGCTTCAAGTGCATCCCACACTTACAACTTCTAATGTGAGGCAACAAAAAATCTGAGATAGAGTTGAGGAGATAAGACCTTGCAAGTGCATCCGCACCATGTGCTCAATCTTTCTTGCTCTTCTTGTGTTGGTTGACTTTTGTTCATGAAACTTGGCATAACTTCATCTCCAGCCACATAACCATATAAACTTCTACCTTGGAGATAAGCTTCCATTCTTAATGACCAAGCTGAGTAGTTACCTCTGTCCAATTTGTCAATTGATGAAGGAAATCCATCTGCCATGTTGTCCAACCTTGCTCTGATACCACTGTGAAGAGATGGATAGGTATGTGCTTGAAGATGAAGAGGTGTTGCAAAATCCTTGATCTACACCAGCCAAATGAACTCCAAGAGTATGTGGTGGGCCCTTTTAGCTTGCCAATGGATGTATTAGACACCCTATGTACCTTGGAAGATCACTCACAAAAAGATAGATCAAAACAAATAAGTTGGAGTTAGCTCAAAGGTGAAGAACTTGCTATTTTGGTTCATACACCTGTCTAGTGTTTTGCATACTTCTCTGAGCACAGGAGCGATTAGCTTAATTCCTCTTGAGTAAGTCTAGTTAACTTAAAGAGCTAACTTTCAAGAGTAATCTCATAAAAAATAATGAACCACACCTTGAGAATGATGTTTAGAAAGTGATGACATCATCCCGATTTTCACGGGCTGCTATAGTTTGAGACCAGTGAGCAGAAAAAAGGAACATAACTCCATATTTAAGAATCCAATGATTATGAAAATTGGTATGCTTATACTAGACAGTAAGCTGAATCCCACAAGCTTTCAATCATTGAATTGGGATAAGTACACACTGAGAGACAGCTCTGACAAGATGAGTAAAAAAAGTCGGGTATGTGACAGAGAAGTGAAAATGCACAGACAGTGTTGACTTCAACTGACTATAACTGAAGATTGCAATATCCAAATGAAATGAAAATTGGTGAGCATATAGTAGACTTATAGAGCTAACTTTACCAAGTTAAATCACTGAAAATGATGTACCAAGCGCAGAGAAACCATCTCTGCAATCTGACTGAGAAAACTAAGAGATATGGTAGTGAGTAGTACACTTCACAAGAACATGGAAATATGAACTCAAATGATCATGAAAATGAAACTATATTTCTTGTAGAATACAATGGACTTACTGATACCTATGTGTGCCTTCTAATCACACCTTGATATGGCATAAAGCTCAGCTTTTGAAGGTCTTCACATAGGTCTCTCTAATCACGACTAAAGCTGCCATCTATTTATAGTTGAGTTTGGGAGGCTAACTTCCCTCAATCACTCTCCAATCAATTAGTGATTGATTTGATTCTCTACCTACCACAAATCACAAATTCGTGGCTCCTCTTTCCCTTTTTGATCAAGTGGACTCAACCACTTCAGATTCTCTCACTTTTACATTAAGTAAACTCTTCAAAAGTTACAAGAGGTAGTTCACAAGTGAACTTTGCATAGTCTTCATTTTAAAGCTTCTTCTATGAATTTGTGGGACTCAAGCCAATACTTAGGCTTGTCATAGACTTTCTCCAACAGTAAAAACTTCAACCACCTCCTTAATGGTTCCTTCCGGAGCCACAACTGTAATAGAAACATCCTCCACAATGGCAGTGGCCCTAGCGACGATAGTGGAACCATCCTTCTAGGTAAGATGAATGCCGAAAGAAAGCGAGATGGAGGAGGCACTAAATGCCAGAGAAGATCCAAAAGCCATATGCTACTTCTTCAGGAAGCACAACAATACTTTTTCATCATCTTCAACATTATCCATATGATAGGAAGTGGCCATAGGAAGAAGGGGAGGAGCTCGAACATTGGATGTAGCCGTGATAGGTACAAGAAAGGAAAACAAATGCAGGAACTAGGTGTGCGAAAATTATCCCTTAGACAACTGCTTAACAACTACCTGGCATTCCTTGTGAATGCGATGGAAGTATAGTAGTGCCCAGTTGATGGACTCACATGAAGCCATATCGACTACCAAATAGATCGTTGGAGAAATGCCGTAATTACATTTTTGTAAATTAAGGGATGATACAAGAAATTGGAGGGCATGACATTTAGGGGTGGGGCGACACATGATAGCATATTCAATGGAAGACTTGTGGGGAAATAGCTAATTCATAGTGGAAAACGGAAGTTGGGGGACCTCAATTTTGCCCTCCTTTGCGAGATGGAAATGGTCTACAACACTAGAAACAATAATATGAGTGGTAATATATGGGGTAACAATTGGCCATGCCATGATTGTAGACGGATAGTCAGCAATAGCCAGGGTGATAGTAAAAGTCAACGGGTGATTCTGCACATTATGCCATGGCAATTCGACAAATTGAAGCAAGCCACGTACCTGAAGGTACTCAGCGAGCTTGTCTGGGATGCCAGTGCTAACGTAGTAATGTGTGATAGAGCCTCCATGGCCCAAGCAAACATGAGCACTGGCAGAGCACACAGCAAGCACGAGCATGACAGAGCACACATAGAGCGCAAGAGAACAACACACACAGACAATAGAGCAAGAGTACAAAACATCATAGTTTAAATAATATGCACAAGATGACTGCATGCGATTAATCATAGGAGTGACACAAATATCCCCGACTGATGTGAATCATGAAGGTTATAGTACATCAATAAAATGTAAACGGTAGAGGGCGGCATGGACTCACAAGGTACATATGACAATTAAAAAGCCCAAGTGACAAGTACGAATAGAATTACAATCAAATAGTCAACTAAAAAATAATTGGAGTTGGTATAATAAGTTTACGGTGGTCATCAAAGTCAAGCAGTCATGGATGGTGGACAATAGGGTCTTAATTTAGAGCCATTGATAGGATTAGGAAGAATTTCTCCAGTAAATGTGGCTAGCCAACATGTAGTCAGGCCGAGTTGGGCAGAGATACAATATGGTCAAAACAACTGAAGTTTAAATTTGTCTCCTACACAGTCCGATTTGGAATTATAGAATAACACCAACTAGCAAACTTTAAACACCAGAGTTTGTAGAAAATGATCATGATTTTTAGCTTGGTGTAGCTGAACTTCTTGTAATAGTAAACATAGATGATTAATTCGAGCATGGATCGATTCATCGGGTAATAATTTCTTCTCCATGGCCACACATATACTAGGTACAACCAGCTCCATCAGTGCAATGACCTCCAATCCGTAAGTCAATTTAAACATTGTACAACATGGTACGATAAGCCGACAGTAGAGCAAACAAAAGCTAATACTAATGCTCAGGGTAGTCTAGAATAAGTTTCTTCAAGATAGTAAGTAAAAGAGTATTATCAAAGTGGGTCCCTCGATCAGAGATAATTTCTAGTGGTAAGCCAAACCTAGGGAACACATCTCACATCAGGCACTTAGCCATCACGTGAGTTGTAGCATATCGGACTGCCCAAGCTTCATCCCATCTCATAAGATAATGGATACAGGTTAGAATATATCGATTATTAGTGGAAATAGCCGGAGGTGTAATGGGTCCCATGAATTCTAGCCCCATTTTTGCAAGGGCTCTAGAGGTCGGACTGGTTGAAGAGGAAAATAATGCCACTACAGTGGCTCACCCATCTCGTGACAGGCATCACATTGTTTAACATAATTATACACATCTCGCTGCATTGTAGGCCACCGTAAGCTACTCTGTAAAATTTTTCGGTGGATTAAATCTACCAAAAAATGTCCTCTAGAGGGAATAGTATGTGCCATGTGTATCATAGAGGGTACTTCATGAGGAGGTATACAACAGAGTAGAGAGCCAAAATGATCGAGATAATATAACTGACCGACAATGATCCGACAGCATGAAATATAGATTGCGAGTTTATGGCAAGCCGTATTAGACACCGTACCCGATGGACAACCAATAGTCAAGAAAATAATGAGTGTATCATAGTAAGAATCGGCCATAGGTAAAGTATTATCAATTACAATTGGTGTAGTCATTGCATAGATAGTAGGAGATGAGTCATCTATTCCTTCTGGAGGTTCACCAAAATCGAGTCGTGATAGAAAATCGGCAATAGCATGTGCCATGTCTGGTCGTTGTACCACATCATAATCGAACTCCTAGAGTAGTAATACCTAGTGAGCCAATCGCCCACACAAATGTTGTTTCCGTATAAGGTAAACTAAAGCCGCATGGTCTACATGAAAGGTGAATTTTTGGCCCATTAAATAGTGTCTAAACTTCTTTATAGAGTATATTAACCCTAAACATTCTCTTTCAATGATGGAACAATTATGTTCAATCGAGCTAAGGTGTCTATTTTCATAATAAATGGGTCTATACCATTTATCCTATTGTTGCATGAGGACACTCTCGATAGCGATATCAGATGCATCAACAAATGCATGGAACAGTAGTTGCTAATTCGGTGCCTATAGAATTGCTGCATTCATAAGCAGACTTTTAAGACGATCGAAGCTGAGCTGACATTCATCAGTCAAGCAAAATTGGCATGGGGGTATAATAGTCAAGCACGTAAGAGATATGGTCAAATGGGCTAGCCAGCGGAGATGGTAGCCATGGCAGTGAATCTGGCCTAGGAAGCACATCACTTCCTTGGGTGTTGTGGGTGATGGAATATGTAAAATTACTTGGACCTTGGCCGTATCCACCTATATACCCTGTTTGGATATGATGTGGCCGAGACGTTTGCCACAAGCCATGGCAAAAATAGACTTATTCGGGTTTAAGCATATACGGTATTCTCTACACTTCATAAAACAACTCCTGAGATGCTGTAAATGTGAAGTATTATCACCGAACAACAAGAAATCGTCAAATTATACATGGATAAAACTCATGCAATATGGTGTGAATATCTCTTGCATGCAGCATTGGAATGTGCTGGGTGCATTTTGTAAATTGAACACATCACTTTACATGCATAGACTCCCCAATTGGTAATAAAAGTAGTTTTAGGAATGTCCACCTCAGCCATTCGAACCTGATTATATCCACTGTATCCATCCAAAAAAAGTACATCTCACGCCCTGCTACATCGTGCAGCATACTATAGAGGAAGGTAAAAGGAAAAGGGTTCGACACCGTAGTAGCATTCAACTTGTGGTAATCCACACATATGCGTAATTGTTTGTTTCTTTTAGGGACGATTACTATAGGGGAAATCCACTCTGTGTGGTCCACAAGGATGATAAATCACACCTTCAAAAACATATCTAGTTCCTCTTTCACCTACTGGACATAATGAGGGTTCATATGATAGCTCCGTTGTTTAACGGTCCTTGCATCTGGTTTTAAAACTACATGATGCTGGTAAATACAAGGGTCCAAGGCATTCATATCATGATAATACCAAGCAAAAATGTCAATGAATTCTTTTAATAGCGTAAGCAATTCCTCTTGGAACATAGGAGTCAATCTGGCTTTGATCTTTACTGGGTGCGAGTTAGCTTCGTCTCCTAAGTTACAAGTGACTAATTGGTCTTTTGGCACATAGAACTATCGAGGCAGGGAGAAGTCTTCCAGGTATTGAAACCATTGTCTCATATCCTTAGAGCCTAACAAAGCCTCAATTTGATCAGCAGCAACATCCATAAATGGCTGCACCATACAGGTCATTGGAGACGAATTGTCTAGCACCTACTCTAAATTGATTATTCCTAAAGACAACAAATCTTGATTAGCAGTTAGAAATGCTTCCTCCTCATCATATGACAATCCCTCGAGCATATGCAGGGGCTCGACAACATAAGGTCATGCATGCAAATTGCAAGGCTTCATATCCTCAAGGGGAACCACGTATTTCCAATGGTTACATTTAAAAATAAGTTCCTCGGAAGACCAATCTTGTAACAATTTAGCTTGCTTTAGCCAAGGTCTACCAAATAATAGATTATAGTCTAAACTATATTCATGTAGTTCCATCATTATGAAGGTCATTTCAAATACTACCCCCTAAGGGTAATAAGGATATCTCATACCAACCTGACCGGATGAACTCGGGACTAATCGGCCATACGCATAAAGAAGTTAATAGGTTTGATATGGTTCCATCCCAACTTTTTAGAAATTGCTGCTATGGAAATATTCACTCGTGATCCTCCACCAATTAATACCTAAGAAATCTTATGATTTTTGAACCACACAGTGGTTAACGGAACATCATGGTCTACCGTAGTGTCAATTTCTAGACTAATTGTACTTGTGGCTGGTGTGAGCTCGAATCGATCTGCTATTGAAATTGTTGTCGAATTCCTAGTACCAAGGTTAAAAGTTGTCCCAAAGGGATAATGATCAAAGCTTTGGACAAAATGTCCCAAGCAGCACTTGAACTGCTCAAGTCCGTTGTTGATTCCAGTGAAACTGTTGACCGAACTTTGACTGGATCCGGTGTGGATTTTGATGGTCCAATGTTTTGTTGGGTAAGTGGTACAAGATTAGGAAAGACTGGTGGTTCTTCTCTAACCCATCGAGTTGCCTTAGCAAACATACACTACTGTTCCTTTACACTTGGTTCAAAAATTTTAGCCTACCTACGTGTCTACCGTGAAAATTTGAACCATGTTTACCATTGGGATCTACCACTCTTTTTTCCATTTATCATACTCTTGGGCATCCTTACAGTGCCTTCAGATGTGTCCCACTTCCTTGCAAAAATGGAAGCATGGTGAACTTGAACTACTACCAGTTTGGTCCTGATTCCATCGAGTCTGGTTAGAGTTCCTTGTATGTCTACCGTTGTAACTGGTATAATTAGTATAAGTTGTGTTTCTCAAGTGTGATTAAACATAGCTAGTCGTTGGTTGCCCTTGCTCTTGTAGAACAACATTCATCATTAGCCGATTCTGAGTCTTGGCGTTATATGGATAAGTCTCTGTGGTGTGGCTAGTGGTGTCACAAATTGCACAATAAATCTTATTAAGAGGACAATTATTTGCAACATGTCGAGGGTTTTTACATTTAGTACAGTAGACCTGTTTTAATTGATCATCACATTTACTTTTTCCCAGTTGGGAGCCCGACTATGCTAACGTGATGTACACAAACCCGAATCCACAGCCCCAATTGAGACAACAAAGACCCCACGGCCCTAGAGGACCTTGCTTTAGGTGCCAAGGAGATCATTTCATAAAGGATTGTCCACACCCTCCGATAGCACGACAGTCACAATACAAGGCTTTGTGCGGATTGTGGTAAAGAGCATATCATCAAAGATTGTCCTAAGAACCATGTTAATGCCTCAAATGTGACACCGATCAATGTGATAGGTATTGCACACAATGCAGATGGATCCAACCCTACATACGTGCCTATCCAAGCTATAATGAGAGCCCAGGCGCTCTTACAAAATCAATAGCTTAATCCAGAGAAAATAGCCGGAACTAGCAAAGTCAGAGAATCTAGCAGTAAAAAGACAAAATCTTGGAAAGCTTCTAGAGAAAGAATTAAGAGAAAGTGGAGTAAAAAGATAACTGAGTTGGAAGGAAGTTTAAAGGAATCAAGGGCCAAAATTCTAGAATTGACTTCTCAAGAATTGAATGAGGAGAACCTAGCTCAAAAATCAGGATCAATTTTAGCGGAACCCATACCAGAAAACCTAGGCATGATGTTTCGTGCATACTAGGCTACAATAAAAGAAGGACCCCAGATAGCTGAAATGAGCAAGAATTACCCTTGAGCAGATCTGGAAATTGAGAGAACTAAACTCTGCATGAAGATGGTAGAATTAGCACAAACTTTGTTCGAAGCCTCTTGATATCTTAATTGGAATAACATGGCAAAACCTGAATTACACTTTCAAGGACTATTGGAGAGGTTAGAATACTTGATCGATAGCAAGGAGAAAAAGAGTCTGCATAGGAACCTGCATGACTTTGAGAACCAAGAAAAGAATGCACCATCCCTGTCTCAAGTACCAAATATAGAAAGTGAAGACAACCTGTCTTCCATACATAGGTATTCACATGAATTTTTAGGGAAATCCAAGAAGAGAAGTGGAGAAAAGAACAAGGAACCCATCCACCTATTCAAGAAATAGGTGACTTGCAGGAGCAATTTCCCCAAGACATCCCCTCTATATACAATGATGTAGAGGAAGAGCAACTGAGTGAACACACAATTTTTGAATCCAATTCTTTGCAAGAATTACCCACGATAATAGTGAGGAATGAAGAATCAATATTCCCTACAAACACGGAAGTGGTAAAGAACACTAAAGTATAGTGTCACCTCACTCTAGAGGAGTTGTTAAAGGTTAGAGCAAAATTGTGGAAGCATGTAGCAAATCAATTCCCTAAGCTTGCTACTACTCCCTCACAGATAGGAACACACAAGAAGGTACCAGAGATACCCATAGAAAGAATTGGAGATGTAAGCGAAGGAGAGGAAGGTAACACTTATCTTCCAATAACCCATCAAGGCTACACCACGAAAGCCATCTTAGATTCAGGAGCCAGAGTAGCCATCGCTATCACCGCTTTATGGAAATGTTGGGGTAAGCCAGCATTAAGACCTACCAGGATGAAGCTACAAATGGCTGATGGACACATAGAGAAACCATTAGGCTTACTAGAATGCATACCTCTCACCACTTGTGGTGTGGAGTTTGAGCATACCTTTGCCATTTGTGAATTTGGGAAAAACCACGCCTACGAGATGATTTTAGGATGAACATTCATGCATCAGTTGCGAATTGTACAAGATTGGGAACTAATCCTTTGTACTTGCAACATTTAGGAGTGACTACTAAAGTCAATCTTAAAGACTATTCACATCGAGATGTACCCCCAATACAATGGAATACCATCCATAAGACTCAAGAAGAAACAGAGTCGGTGCACTCATTGGAGTCAGTCCCCTCATGGTTGCACGAGGATACTCATCTATGGATGTGTAAAGTAGCCAAGCAAGAGGAAGAACAGTTAGAAGCTAGGACTTTAGGTTCAGAACAACGTCCACGAACCCTTCAAGACCCAGCTTACGCACCTGTAGTATTTCGAGACGAAGAATTCGAGCCTCATGGGTGGGCAAAAATTCTAGCAAAAATGGACGTAGCCATCGATGAAAACAATGGACACCCCACTGTGACGAGGATGGCTATGACATCTCAGTTTTCACGATAGAGCCAATCATGTGTGGTTCGATTATTAAAGAATGTGAACCTAGCACTGATGCATTTGAGGATGCGAGTGATTTCGATTTAGAGTCAATTATTATGGACCCACCCTTTGCATCGGACGAAGAATATTTCTATGAAGTAGAAACTCATCCTCAAAAACACGAAGAAATTATGAATGAGGTGAGATTAGCCACACACGTGACAGCCAAAAGTGAAGAAAAGAAAAGAAAGAAGAAAGAAACCATGTCAGAAAAAGAAGAATCTTTGTTTGAGGTTCCTAAGAACTTCAAGAAATATGAAATAAAAGATAGACGAATCATGGTATGAATGCCTAACAGAAAAGTTGGTGTTGGAGAAGTATATGATAATCGAGAGAAAACCAAAAAAATAATAGTTGCCATAGAAGGAGAAGAAGAGAAATGTACCTACATAGGGCATGATTTGACGACTGAAGAAGAAGAAAAGTTAGTTGCCCTATTGCGAAAATATAGAGATGTGTTCGCTTGGAGTTACAAAGATTTGAAAGGAGTAGACCCAGACATATGTTCTCATAGAATCTCTATGACTCCAGATGCAAAACCTACGAAACAGAAACCATAAACGTACAACGATAACTACGCTGCAAAGTTTAAAGTAGAAATAGACCGCTTGATAGAAGCAAGATTCATTTATGAAATTGAGCACACCGAATGGGTATCCCCCATTGTGGTTGTGCCCAAGAAGAATGGAAAATTGTGTGTGTGTATTAACCTTAAAAAAGTTAATGCTACCACGATTAGAGACAGTTATCCTCTTCCTATCATAGAACATATATTGGAAAGAGTTGCGGACAAGGAAGTAAGCTTTCTTGATGGATTTTCAGGCTATAATCAAGTAGCTATTGCTCTAGAAGATCAACACAAGATGGCTTTTGCCATAGAATGGGGCATATTTGCATTTCGTGTGATGCCATTTGGGCTCACAAATGCACCCGCCACTTTCCAGCGACTCATGTGTCATGTTTTTAAGGAATTCTTACACAAGAATTCGGAAGTTTATGTCGATGATTTATGTGCTCATTCGAATCTAAGGCAGACACATATCCCCGAGTTAAGACAAGTATTTGACAAATGTCGAGAATATCAGGTTTGTCTCAACCTAGAAAAGTGTGTTTTCATGGTGAGACAAAGCAAAATTCTAGGACACATTGTGTCAAAGAATGGAATCTCTATGGATGAAGAAAAGGTGAAAGTAATTGCAGATCTACCTAAACCAAATAACGTAAAATAAGTACAAGCATTTATGGGTCATTGTGGTTATTATAGAAGATTCATACACATGTATGCAATCGTAGCCAAGCCATTGTACTCTCTTTTGACCAAGTTTGAATGGAGAGATGAACGTGAGAATTCATTCAATGAACTTAAATGACGTTTGTGCTCAGCACCTATATTGACAACCCCGGATTGGAGCAAGCCATTCCATGTACATGTGGATGCATCCAACTATGCCATAGGATGTGTGTTAGCACAACCCACGAATGAAGGTAATATAGATCTCCCCATAGCTTACGCGAGCAGAAAATTGAATGCGGTAGAAAGAAATTACACCACTATGGAACCAGAAGGATTAGGAATGATCTACGTAGTAAAGAAGTTCAGACATTATCTATTGGCAAACAAGTTCAAATTCTTTACAGATCATCAAGCGTTATTGTACTTAGTCAATAAGCCATGTAACACAGGACGGTTGATATGTTGGTTTCTATTACTCATGGAGTACCACTTTGAAGTAGTAGTCAGGAAGGGAAAGACACATCTCAGAGCTGACCACCTTTCAAGATTAACTGTAGGTGGTGAAGTGTGTGGGTGCAGGGAATGCAAAATGCGCTACTCCTAGAGAACATGTAAACACATGAGCACATTTAAGCACATTACCATAATAGACACATATCATCATTGGAAACTACACTTAGAAGAAAGAGAAACTACACTTAGGAGAAAGAGACAACAGCAAGCACAAAGCAGAATAGAGCACGAGACCACACTAACTAGAAAGCCATATGTAATACAATCTGAATACCAAACACAATCTGAATACCCATCATTAGCTAATCATACCACAGCTAAGCATACTACTCATCATTCAAACACAAAAAAAATACAACTGAATACAACCTCCAAGTATTCTCACATAAGTAACATCAGCAAATAACATGAGCAGCATAAGCAAATAACATGAGCAGGACTCTACTATCTACAGACTCTGAGCCTCCACTCACTCTTAGCTATCTTCTCCTGTAGTGTGCACTATATGCTCTCTCTCCTATCAGATATCATATGTTTCTCTCTTGAGGTTTCCCCTTTTTATAGGAGAGGTGCGGAACCGGTACAATAGGGAAGTCTGTTACATGGGAGTAATGGGAAGTTAATGCACTAGGCGGTTTCATTTGTCAGCGTGGCCGTCGCCAGTACCAGACTTTGTCGTATAATGATGAGTGGCTGGCCCCACTTGGCCGCCTTGTCAGGTCTGCTTGTCTGGGCATGCAATCGCCCAACTCTACCATCTGGATGTCTTGGTGGCCAACTCCAGATTTTGGACGTCTTGGCACCAAACTCCAGAATTTGGACGTCTTGGTGCCCAACTCTAGAATTTGGACGTCTTGGCGCCTAACTCCAGAATTTGGACGTCTTGGCGCCCAACTCCAATTTTGGATGTCATGGTGCCAAACTCTAGTTTTGGACGTCTTGGTGCCCAGTTTGATATTTGGTCCCTTGGTGCCATCCTTTACTCTATCCTTCAAAAAATTTTTCTACAGGTTGCCCGCCACTAGTGTCTCTCCGTCTCGGAGAGATAAGGGAGTACAATACTCAGTCATCACAACAAGAAAACATTTACAATGCAGTCATAACTAGAGGAGGCCGCGGCATAGTTGGTGGTCTCCAATATGGGTTAGGGACTTAGAGACAGGAGGGATTGGTCATAAGAGTCTAGAAGGAAAGAGGTGGAACAAGAGGTGGTTCCGATGTGTGGGTATGCTTGCCCAAATGAAGGATGATAGGAGTTGGAGAGGTCTCTAATTGAGGATGAAGGGAGGTGGAGAGGTCGCCTAATTGAGGATGAGGGGAGGTGGAGAGGTTGCCCAATTGAGGATGAAGGGAGGTGGAGAGGTTGCCTAAGTTAGGATGAGGGGGATGGAGAGGTCGGCCAATTGATGATGAGGGGACTTGGAGAGGTCGCCTAATTGAGGGTGAGGGGAGGTGGAGAGGTCGCCCATGTTGAGAGAAAGGAGGAGAGGAGGAGGTGAGATCGCCCAAGGAAATGCCAAGGTGAAAGTGGAGGAGAGGTCGCCCATTTTGAGAGAAAGGAGGAGAGGAGGAGGTGAGGTCGCCCAAGGAACGGCCAAGGTGAAAGTGGAGGGGAGGTCGCCCATGTTGAGAGAAAGGAGGAGAGGAGGAGGTGAGGTCGCCCAAGGAAGGGCCAAGGTGAAAGTGGAGGAGAGGTCGACATGTTGAGAGAAAGGAGGAGAGGAGGAGGGTCGCCCAATTTGGCAAAGTGGAAGGATGAGCCCAGCTTGGCCATAGAGCTTGAGAGGGAGGAGGGTCGCCCAATTTTGCAAATTGGAAGGATGAGCCCAGCTTGGCCATAGAGCTTGAGAGGGAGGAGGGTCGCCTAATTTTGCAAAGTGGAAGGATTAAGGGTCGCTAGATTGTAGCTTGAGATGGAGGAGAGGTTGCCCAAATTATCAAGGGAAAAGAGAGGGAGGTGGGTCGCCCAAGTTGGCCATAGAGGTTGAGAGGGAGGAGGGTCGCCCAAGTTGGCCATAGAGGGTGAGAGGGAGGAGGGTCGCTTAAGTTAGCAATTGGAAGGATGAGGGTCGCCCAAACTTGGCCATAGAGGTTGAGTGGGAGTAGGGTCGCCCAAGTTGGCACATTGAGGTTGAGAGGGAGGAGGGTCGCCCAAGTTGGCCATAGAGGGTGAGAGGGAGGAGGGTCGCCCAAGTTGACCATACAGGGTGAGAGAGAGGAGGGTTGCCCAAGTTGGCACATTGAGTTGAGAGGGAGGAGGGTCGCCCATGTTGGCACATTGATGTTGAGAGGGAGGAGGGTCGCCCAAGTTGGCACATTGAGGTTGAGAGGGAGGAGGGTCGCCCAAGTTGGCACATTGAGGTTGAGAGGGAGGAGGGTCGCCCAAGTTGGCCATAGAGGGTGAGAGGGAGGAGGGTCGCCGAAGTTGGCACATTGAGGTTGAGAGGGAGGAGGGTCACCCAAGTTGGCCATAGAGGTTGAGAGGGAGGAGGGTCGCTCATTGTGGGAAGGATGGAGAAGAGGTCGCCCAGGTAAGTGGTAAATTGTTTGAGTTGATCTTTGCCTTCTTTGCTTAGAGGGATGGTAGGGAGGAGAAATTTTATGTGATAAGAGATAGAAGAAATTAGTAGCATAATGCCTATGACTATATTGTTCTAGGAGTGGGTGCTAGGAGTGGGTGGGAAGGACAGTGGATAAATGGGAATGGGATACATACAAAGATAGATGAAAAAATCAATAGCTAAATAAGGAAATGACATAAGCTAATAGGAAATAACATAACGGTATATACATTATATACACGGCAATTCCTGCTTTCCTATCCTTCTATATAGGGTTTTAGCTTAGATTCATTGACTAAGGGCAGTATTGTGCCCGTCAATGTGGAGATTTGTACTGCCCCTTTTGGAAGTGTGCGTATGACCCTAAAGGGTCCGTTCCATCTCGGCATCAACTTCTTCTTAGCCTTCTTCTCAAAGAGTCGCGGGTGGTACGACAAAACTAAGCTTCCTTCCTTAATATTTGATTTCCAAAGGTTTGCATCATGATCCTGTTTCCTTTTTTCCTGTACTGCCACTAGAGTTTCATTGCCTATCTTTCTCTTTTCTTCAAGAAGTTGTAGCCTCACAATGTTGGCTGAGAGTGCGCTAGTAAATCCAGGAATTCGATTGGTTCCCACGCGGTTGGAGCCATGCAAGAACTCAAAAGGATCAATTGCTTGTATTCCATAAACTAGCTCAAATGGAGTATGTCCAGTTGTGGCTTTGAAAGAAGTTTTGTAGGCCCACAAGGTTCCAAGATATGCATGGCCCCATGTATTAGGAAACTATAAGCATGTTTTTCTTAGTAAGAGCATGAGGACCTTATTTGTGCTCTCTGTCTGACCATTTTTCCTTGGGTAGTATGAATAGGACTTCTTATGGAATATTTGATACTTTTCAAAAATCAAAGTCAGCACCTTGTTGACGAAATGGGATCCTTGATCTGTTGTGACCTCCATTGGACATCCATATCTGCAAAAGATGTAATTATACAAGAAGGTGGCTACTGTTTAAGGAGTACATTCCTTACTCGCGATTACTTCACCCCACTTAGTGGCATAATCCGTTGCTACTAAAAGATACTTTGCACCTGAATTTTGTGCTACTCGAAAAATTGTGCCAACAAAGTCTATTCCCCAATGCTCAAAGGGTTGCCAAGCTACACAGATATTAAGTGGCTGGTTCCTTTGTCGTGTTGGTTTGGGCGCACATCGTTGACAAACATCACATGCCTTGTCAAATTTAGTGGCATCTCTGAAGAGATATGGCCACCACAGGCCACTTTGGAGTATCCTCGATGCACTGATATGTCCAAGAAAATGACCACTAGACTTACCCTCATGTGCCAATTGAAGAACAGTTTCAGTTTCATGTGGTTGAAGACACTTCCTGTACATCCCATCAGGACCAACCTTATAGAGGGTATCTTTTGCCAATGGAGTAGACCCGGTATGAAATTGACCTTTTCCTAGGAGGAGAGTCAAATCATCATACCATGTAGGTGCTATATTTACCTTGTATATTTGGTTGTCTGGGAAATCATCTTCTACTCCCTTTGTTGCATGAATTGGATGCCTGATACGAGAGAGGTGGTTTGCAATGACATGTTGCCTACCGCTTCTCTGTACAATTTCAAAGTAGAATTATTGGAAGAGAAGCAACCATCTCCATACTCTTCCTGCACCTTGTGGCGTATTCAACAAATATTTTAAAGCTTGATGATCCGTAATCACTGTGAAGGTAGTGCCTAATAAATAGTGCCTGAAATTCTTGAGGGAAAATACAATAGCCAATGCTTCCCTTTCTATGATGCTATAGTTCTTCTCGGCTTTTGAGAGGAGCCTACTCGCGTAATGAATGGGTTGATCTAATTTGTGTACTTCGCTTGGTTGAGTCAGTATAGCTCCTACTGCATACAAGCTTGCATCTACATGCACGTGGAATGTATTAGACCAACCTGGTGAGATGAGTATAGGTGCAGATGCCAACCTCTGTTTTAGGTAAGTGAATGCTGATTCTTCTTCTACAAACCATTGAAAGGGAAAACTTTTACTCGTAAGCCGTGAAAGTGGTCGTGTTGCCTCTACATACATGCGTATAAACTTGTGGTGATATCCAGTGTGCCCCAAGAAGCTCTCGACCTCCTTGGCATTTGTAGGTCTTGGAAGCTTAAGAATTGACATCACCTTATGTGGATCTGGAGTCATCCCTTTAGCAGAGACCACATGCCCTAACAAGGTACCTTGGGTTACCAGAAAATGACATTTGTTAAGGTTAAGTTTCAAACTTGTCTCTCTGCAGCGTTGGAATACTTGTTCTAGTTGCTTCAAGTGTTCTGGCACATTCTCTACTGCAGTGGTGCAGGCTGCTCCAGAGAAGGCTGAAAAATCATCCATGAAAATTCTTAAGAATTTAGGAGCAACTTGTTGAAGATCAGATATACTGTCCTATTGGTTGTTGCATTTCTAAGGCCGAAAGCCATCTTGGTGTAGATATAGGTTCCCCAAGGAGTTACAAAGGCTGTTTTTGGTTGAGCTTCATGATGGATTTCTAGTTGATTATATCCACTGAAACCATCCATGAAACTGTACAACACATGTCCTACCACATCTTCAATCACTTGTTCAGAAAAGGGAGTGGGAAACCCGTCAAGGATGGTTACCTTATTTAATGCTCGAAAATCCACACAAACCCTAATTTTATTAGGTTGCTTCTTAGGTGCTATGACCATAGAGGACAACCATTCTGAATGATCCACAGGAACTATGATACCTGCTTCCTCAATTTTCTGGATTTTCTTCTTGACTGCTTCTACATATTTGGGATTTAACCTATACATTTTCCCTCTAATTGGCCGAGCTTCTGCCACTAGAGGAATAGTGTGTATTCCCAGTTCTTTTGGTATTCCTGTCAAATCCTTGTAACTCCATGCAAATACATCTTTAAAATTATTCATGAATGTTATTACCTTTGTAAGAAGAAGAGGATGGTCCCACAACCAACTTGCCAGTAGACTTCTTTAACTGGCTCCAAAATTGCCTCTTCTTTGTCTTTGAACAACATTTCTTTGGTGAATGTTGGACTATCATTGATGGTGATTTCTTGGGTCTTTTCTTGTGTCCATCGTACTCGGACTTCCACCAATGGGAAAATGCTTTCTATTAGTTCTTCTTCTATTTGGCTTGCACTCCCTTTTCTTCCTTCAACTCCTTTCAAAACTTTTCCTCTTCGGAAATCTTTAGCTAGTTCTCCTAATACCACAGACTCCATAGTAGGTTCTTCTTCTTCTTTTTCATTGATTGCTATTGTAAAACATGAAACATTATTGGTCTCCTCAATCCAATCCATGATGTCGCCTAGATCTTCATTATATATTTCTTCTCCTATATCAACTTCTTCCTTGATGGCAGGTGATGTTGTTTTATATGGGTCTGTGTGAGGCTTCCAAGATGCCCATTGGGCTGCCCAACCAATTGTAGGGGTAGCCCAAGAGGGAGGATAAGCTGCCCATTCAGGTTCCCATTGTGGAGGCCCTTGAGCAGAGTATGGAGCCCAAGCCTCTGGAGTGACCCAACTACTTGGAGGCGGAGGCGCCCAGCTTGGACTAGGAGGTGGAGTCGCCCAGCTGCTTGGAGGTAGAGGAGGCGCCCAATTTGGATTAGGTGGTCTAGACGCCCAACTTGAATTAGGAGGTGGAGTCGCCCAGGGAGGTGAAGGCGCCCTTTCTTGTCTTGATATTTCTTGATTATCGAGAACCCATGGTGGAGGAGGTGTGGCCCATATGTTTGCTCCTTCTTGTCTAGTTTGTTGTTCATCTTCTCCATTGTTATCTTCCTTGTCTTCCTCTATAGTTTGCTCTGGATGGAGAACAACTTGAGAAGTACCTAGGGCTTCATCTGTTCCTCCTTCCATCTGAAGCTGCCTCATTACCTTGTCTGGTCCCGCTACCCATAAGGTGCCACTACCCTAGTCATGTACCGCCTTACTGTGGCGTAGCCATGGCCTTCCTATCAAAAGAGGAAATCCTGCCTTCACCTTTGGGAGTGTTATTACCACAAAATCCAACACAAATTTTAGCTTATGGATGACGACTTCAACCTTTTCCACTATGCCTAGTGGGCTTACCTTGCTTTGGTCTGCCAATGATACTGTAAAATGAGCATCCTTAGTTGGTTTCAAATTAAGCAATGTCATTGTGTACTCAGGCATCAGATTAATACCATATCCCCCATCAACTATAACTCGTACCAAGGGAGTTCCCTTGATACTTACAGTCAATCTAGGGCTCTTGTAATCGGTAAGAGGTGCCATCCTAGATGGTTTTGAGCTATAAGTTGAGGGTATAGGTATTTGCTGGGAAACTAGAGAAGTCCTACTCTTCCTAGTGAAATTTTCTCCTTGTCTTGGTTGTGTTTGGCTTCATAAGAAGGTTCGTGCTCCATGGTACTTCTTCCCTTGTCCTTTGTTGAATCTGTTGCTTTTTTGGCAGCATCTTTCAAAGCTGCCTTCTGCTTTTGTGCCCTAGTCATTACTCCGGGAAGTTCCTCAAGTTGGACTACTCGGGCACTTGGAGAGTCTACATTGTCCTCATCATTAGATACTATGATCATATGGAGGGGGCAAGAGTTACCTGGTGTGCTTGTAGATGGCATTGACTTTGGGCAGTCCTTCGTATAATGATCCCGTGTTTCAGGACAGTTTTTGCATGGTGGGGCATCCTCAGGAAGTGAACATTTACTTTGGAAGTGTCCATACTCCCCAGATTTGTAACACATTATAGGCCTAGGTGGTCGGTTCTGACGAGGCCTACCTTCTTGCCATTGAGGTCCTTGATTGGTGTAAAAAGTAGTTACAGGAGGTGTTGTAGTGGATGGTAAGGGTGGTTGCCCTAACAAGGAGGACTGAGCCACCCCTACCCATTGAGCTGCCGGTGGTTGTCCTAGCATCATAGCCTGATTTCCAAGACCCTTCAGAAAATAACAATCCTTGGCCTCATGGCCACCCTTTCCACAAAACTGGCATGTTAGCCTCCTTGGAGATTCTTGTGATGTGTGTCCTTGAGTACTACAGAGAGAACACCATAGTCCAGTTCTTAGCTCCCTTAGTGTTTTGAGTTCTTCAAGCTCTTGTCGTATTTGAGCGAGTCCTTCCAAAGTACCCTTGTCCTCTTCTCGATTTCTTTGAAGCTTTAAGGTCTCTAGTTCCTTCCTCAAGGCCGTCACCATGTCTTCATCTTGGGGGAAAGTCTTTCCCGGACGTGTTCCAAAATGAACCCATGCAGCCTCAATCCTAGTGGCAGCTGCTTCAAATTCTCTCAAAGTGGCATCTGGTCTCAAAAGCTCTCTCAGCTTCTGTTGTGTGGATTTTGGCAAGGCCTTCTCCATCCACTTCTTAACAAGGAAATCCCCTGGTGGTTCCGGCAATCTTTCCACGAGTGATCTTGCCCGCATCATAAGTTTTAAAAATGATTCTCCCATATGCAAGATTAGATTTTCAAGTTCATCTAACGTTCTTTCTGTAGAGTTACCTGGCCGAAATGCTTCTGTGAATTCGGTCCTCAATGCTTCCCATGTTTGGAAATGGTTTTCCGCGTACTAGCTGAACCATTTGTCCGCCATTCCTTCAAGAGTTGATGGAAAGAGAGCAAGGAATGCGTCATGTCGTTGCTGTAAGCCCCTACTCTTACAAATTGAAAGAAATCTTCGTACATGATCTTCACGATCTTCATTAGCACTGCCATAAAATGAAGAAAATCTAATATTTATTCTTGACAAAAGAGCGGAAAGTTCCTCTGCCATAGCCTTATTAAGAAGAGTGTCTTGAGGTAAAGTCTTATGAGTTTTAGCCTTGTCGACTAACCCTTCTATTCTAGAGACTAGGCTTGTGACAGATAGACTTCTTATGGGTGTTAGATAAGGGTGTGGCCTTCTTCTGTGGTAACTTTTGATTGGTGTCTTCTTAGGGCTTAGCTGTTTCTCTTTGCTAGCTCGTGTGGGTCATCGACCACTTTTGGAACTACTTCTGATGGAGGAAGTAGCCCCAATGAAGAGGTCACCCGGAGGATTTTTCGCCCAAGAAGAGGTTGTTCCAGTGGGGGGAGGAGGAGTAGGCACCCAAGAAGCCAATAAGGAGGATGAGGAGGAGTAGTCGCCCAAGAAGTTAGGAAGGGGGAGGAGGAGGAGTCACCCAAGCCAAGAAGCCAAGAGAGGATAAGGAGGAGTGGGTGCCCAAGAAGCGAAGAAGGAGGAGGAGGGTCGCCTAGGAAGCCAAAAGAGGAGGAGGAGTCGCCCAAGACTCCAAAGGAGGAGTAGTCGCCAAGAAATTAAGGAGGAGGATGAGGAGGAGTAGTCGCCCAAGAAGTTAGGAAGGGGAGGAGCAGTGGTGGCCCTGGGTACTCAACCCTAAGTGATTTCTCAAGGAAAATGGTACTCAGCTCTAAGTGATTTCTCAAGAAAAGGAAATCTCCAGAAGCCCTGTCCCACCGGGCGTGCCAAATTTTCACCTATAGGTGGTGAAGTGTGTGGGTGCAGGGAATGCAAATGCACTACTCCTGGAGAATGTGTAAACACATGAGCACATTTAAGCACATTACCATAATAGACACATATCATCACTGGAAACTACACTTATAAGAAAGAGAAACTACACTTAAGACACAGCAGCAAGCATAGAGCAGAATAGAGCACGAGACCGCACTAACTAGAAAGCCAAATGTAATACAATGTGAATACCAAACACAATCTGAATACCCGTCATTAGCTAATCATACCACAGCTAAGCATACTACTCATCATTCAAACACAAAAAAAAGACAACTGAATACAACCTCGAAGTATTCTCACATAAGTAACATCAGCAAATAACATGAGTAGCATAAGCAAATAACATGAGCAGGACTCTACTATCTACAGACTCTGAGCCTGCACTCACTCTTAGCTATCTTCTCCTGTAGTGTGCACTATAAGCTCTCTCTCCTATCGGATATCATATGTTTCTCTCTTGAGGTTTCCCCTTTTTATAGGAGAGAGGTGCGAAACCCGTACAATAGGGAAGTCTGTTACATGGGAGTAATGGGAAGTTAATGCACTAGGCGGTTTCATTTGTCAGCCTGGCCACCGCCAATACCAGACTTTGTCGTATAATGATGAGTGGCTGGCCCCACTTGGCCGCCTTGTCAGGTCTGCTTGTCTGGGCATGCAGTCACCCAATTGTACAATCTGGACGTCTTGGTGCCCAACTCCAAATTTTGGACATCTTGGCGCCTAACTCCAGAATTTGGACGTCTTGGCGCCCAACTCTAGAATTTGGACATCTTGGCGCCTAACTCTAGAATTTGGAAGCCTTGGCACCCAACTCCAGTTTTGGACATCTTGGCACCAAACTCTAGTTTTGGACGTCTTGGCGCCCAGTTTGATATTTGGTCCCTTGGTGCCATCCTTTACTTTGTCCTTCAAAAATTTGTTCTACATTAACCACAGGAGAAGTCCTCAAGGAGTAGCACCAGAATGGGCTAAGCCGATAGTCCCTACTCTCACATCTAGACCCAAGAATCCTAGGATAAGTGTAGCTCAGTGATGAGTAGCACCTCCTTTAATGTCAATCCGGGAAGACGTGAGGATGGTATGAAGACCTCAAGCAAGTGGCGGCACAAGTGCGTGAGTGAGAAGCACACAAGCATGCACACACATACACACACACGCGCACACACGGCAAGACAAAGAGAGAGAATCCATGGAGTTCTTTAGATTACTTTCAAAAGCTCTTACAAGGTTGTTTCAATTACAATCTAACCTCAAAAATGAGCTCTCTAGCTCTTTTTATAGTTTTTGGCTAAGTTTTGGCCCTGTCCAGACCTAGTGTCCGGCCTAGTTAAAAATTAGGTTCCAGGGCTTATTTGAGGGCTCAAACGATATCTAAAAAATACGAAATTTGGCAGGTAGATACTTCTAATGCTCCTCAAGCTCAAGGACTCCTTGGCTTGCACAAAATGGAGCTACAAAAAGATGAAATGATATTTACAATGGTGCTTAGTGATGATAATCACTTTTAATGGGTGTAGAGGTTTTGAAAGATTAAGGTTGCCTTAGTGCTAAATCTGCGTGAATGTTCATCAGTGCTTCTTTCTGAAGAAAATTGTTGGCCTACTTGCCGGATCGTCGTTGACTGCCTTGTCTGCTTGTGCTATCTCTTTTCTCGGACTCTCTTCTTGTGCTTCCTTGTCTTGTCAGTCCTTCAGCTCCGGCTCCAACACCCCCCCTCTCTCGCGTCTGTCGTCCCTGACAGACCCTTGTTGAGAGGTTTTTTGGATGTAGTATTCGACGACGTCCTGCGCTAAATGATGTTCGGCAATTCGCAACCCTTTGGCCAAATCTGTCAGAAGAGCATCCCAGTCTACCGGCCCAGGAACCTCTGGATGTGGCATACGTAGCTTTTCGGAGTGGAGAGCTTGTTCCACTGCAAACAACTGCAAGAGATGGGATGGTCTGGGAATGAATATCTCGGAATGATATTCCCAGAATCCCGTGACAAACATCTCTTCGAACGTTTGTTTGAAACAGGCCGGTAGATATTTGATGCGAGCGTGCCATGCATACACAACATTGATCGATGGAGTTGTGCTCATGTCGTATACAAGATCCTGGTTCCCTTCATTAAACCCTAGTGCTGAGAGATGCGGTTCCTTGACATTTTTGAAGGTCCTGAAGGTGACGAGCATAAGTTCGAAAATTTTCAGGCACATCTGAGTCATGATATCAGGAACATTCTTGAAACGGGCCCCCCAATGCCGGATCGTTGAAATCATATAGCCAATTGTGGGTGCGCCTTTAGGGGGTGCGAAGTACACGTAATTTAGCCACTTCTCGCATCCTTAAATCGTCAGCACTGTATGTGTGTACTCCGGCCAGGATCTCCTTCGGAACACAGGGCAATAACATGGATTATATTTGATGTACAATGGCATGTTGTTCCACGTTCTTACCATTTCCGGATAGGTTTCGAGCAGTCGAATTCTCCATGTTGGTTGCCGGATATGTCCTTGCTTGGCACTCTCTGGGATGTCATCGGGTGCAAATTGGGTGGCAGAGGTGGGTTCCCTTGAGGTGTGGCGCTTGATCTCCGCATTATAATCCGCCATCAGTACGCAAAAAGGTACATACAGATCATCCGATGGCCCGATCCACCTATGGTGTGAAAGATTCTGGAAATAATCAGATTTTATTACCACCTCTTCCAATTTTGACATCAATGCGATTTGGACGGCCACCCTGTCATCATGCGTCGTGGCTACTTTCTCTAACTTTTGCATCCATTCCGGTGCCTCGATCTCAATTGTGTCCATGCCCTGTTCTGTGCGCTTACCTCCGGGTGTTGGCATCGGGACATAGGGATCCTCAAATGTTTCTTCTACCTCAATTGGCACCAGGTCGTCAGGCTCGGGGTCTACCAGAGGGGAGGGCTGACGCTCATATTGCATAACCTTGCTGCGTAATTCCTCAAGTTCGGCCCGGAGTTTACTGACCTCTTCAGCTGTTTCTTCTGCGGTTATGCTCGGGCTGGGTTCTGTTTGTCGAGTGGCCAATTGTCTTCGTAACTCATCTCTTTCTTTTTCTAAAGCGGCATGGGCCTCCATTAAGTCTGCATGAGTTTCTAACACCACCTGCATATTCTCAGAGGGTATCGCCTTGAATCGTTCTGGGTCAATCTCTTGTGGGGAACCCTCCATGGCCGCTTCCAGGTTTTCTTCGTTCTGTTTCTGTAATCTCTTATTCTCTTCTAACGCGGTCGACATGTGTTTTCGGAGGAGGCCCAAGTTTCGTCGAAGTTTCAGGTTTTCCGTGATCTGAGAATGGAGCAGCTCGTCCATATGTCGTCGTTCGTCATCCTCTGTTTGAGGTGGGTTGGCTTCTAATTGTGCGTATTGCTCCTGTAATGTCACGTGCTGCTGTTCTAGTTGCTGCTTCTGCTCTTCAAGATCCCTACATCTTGCTTGGAGATCCTCGTGGCGTTGGAAGAGCCTTGTATGTTGGTCGTCCAAGTGTTGGTAATGTTGCTGGAGTTGGGCCATGCATTGATGCATATTATTAAATAGGTTACCGAGAGGAATAGTATTGAATGCAGAGGGGTAGGGAAAGGGAAAGGGGGTTGTGAATGCAGTACTGGGGATGGGTGAGGGGGGAGGTGGGGGAATGGGAGAGTGTGGGTAAATGGGGGATGGGAGAGGTGCAGAGGTGGGTGATACCTCCATGAAAGTGGGGTTCGTGATGGGAGTGACTGTGAACATGGGGATTGTGGTAGCGGTGAGGGTTGTGAATGTGTACAGAGGTGTGTGTAATTGTGAACTTCTAGGAAGTGTGCTCGGGGTGGTGAGGTGTACAGTGGCTGTAGTTAGACTTATGTTTTCAGTGGGAGTAGAGTGTGTGGGTTGGCTGATGGATTGTGCGTTGGTGTGTGCAGTGGTTTCAGAGGTGGTGACAGTGGAGGTTACAGTGGTAGAGGGAGGTGATTGAGGTCGATGTGGGGGAGAAGGTGGCAAGGGAGGTGATGGGGGTGCACTCGATGTGTGGACTTCCTCGGTATCGTGAACTGTGTGTGCCGTGCCAGTGGTTGTGGGGGTGCCTTGTGGTCCTGATCCTAATACATTCATTTGTTTTCCCGATCGTGGGGGGCGTCTTCCATATCTTCTCTCTGTTCTTCGTGAGTGCACAAGTGCTGTGTGCACAGTTTCCGGTACTCCTAAAGCATCTGATATCATTTCCAAGGTGGCACGGTATTGCTCGTCCACACCTTCCTCCTCCAGAATCTGGTTCATGAGAGCTTTACCTGCAGCTAATGAGAGCCTGTGTTGCTCTTGAACTCGGTTCATTGTTTCGTAAAGCTTCTTTAATGCGCTAGTGTAGGCGGGGGCACCTTCCAGTACTTGTAGGGCTTCTGGATCATACTCTTGTTCTTCGGGTTCTGAATGTCCGCCCTGTGTCTCCCCATGAGCTTCTTCTTCAGTGTCCACGTTGACTACGTCTGGTTGGTTGGGCTGTGCTTGGTCTGGGGCAGTTTGCTGTCCACTGGCTTGCTCTTCTTCAACTTCTGCATTTACAGCTTCTATGATTCTTGCAACTTCTTCGTCAATTAAGTCCTCTAGAGTGAACCCATGCGGGCCCTCCAGATCAGTCGGTACTGGTGGAAATACAAGATTGGGGCCATCTGTGCTGTGCCTGGGTAGCCTGATAGTAAACGGTTGCACTCGTCGGGGGAGTCTTGGGGTTGTCTCAGGCATCAGAGTTGCCCCGCGAGCTTGTGCACAAGGCATCGGGACAGTGCCTCGCATCTTCTTTGAGGGAGGCCCTACAGCTGACAATCTGCGTTGAAATTCCTGAGCTCTGGACCAGATCAGAGCCCTTTGCACGGGTACATCATAGGCGAGACATCTGTAGACAATTCTTGTGAGTGCACAGCAACCATACAATACAGATCTTTGCTTCTTATACCATCTCTGATGAGCCATATGAATCTGATCGATAATCCAATGGGGCATATTGATGGTCAACTCAAAAGCATCCGCCAGGTAGAGGCTAAACCAGATCTTTTTCGGAGGCATGGTGAACCTCTCCTGCACGGGGAAGGCGAAATGTTGCATGACCATACGTAAGTGGATGGCGATCGTGGGTGTCATTGCAACCATGTCCTTCAACTTCGTCAGATTCCTGTTCTTCATGTTGTCCGGAACCATTGTCTCTTTCTCTGTCGGAATGTGCATACCCTGCATGTCGAGTGCTTCTCTTACCAGATTGATAGTTAAGCGGAAACGCTTCAGCTCGTTGCCCCTTGTGAGTGATGGGAGCACAAAGGAGTTGTATCCTTTCTTGTCTTTGCTGGGGGTGAGGGTACTAATTAGATATGAGCATCTTAGGAAATCTGGCTTTGGTAGTTGGGACTTGAAGTAGTCATAAAGCCCTACCTTCTTCCAGATCGGCTTCAGTCCTTTGTTATTCTGTAGCCTTTCAAACTCCCTGGTAAAGAAATGGTATCTGCCCCATCGTCCGTTGAATTCGACTTCGGACTCCCACATATACGTGCCTTCACCCAGGGGGCCAGCAACGTCACTGAACCAATGTGAGGTTTTGCCCACCGGCATTGTGTGACCCTGCGGAGGATTCTGAATTGGTATGGCGTGCAATGCCCGTAATGCCGCTGGTCTTTCCTTTAATTCTTCCTCAACTGGAAGGCTTTCGATGTCTACCACTTGTGGGCTGGTGCCTGCCTGGGAGCTAGTTCCTACTGTATCAGCCATTTTACTTCTTGCTGGCTGCCTCTGTGAGAATATACAAACATGTGTTAATATTGTACAGGACAAGGAAGGACCGTTGTTGTTCCCATCACAATATTAACATGCGGGTCGGGAGCGAATAATGGGTTAGTAAGTGTTCGGTGCATGTGTGTGTAGTTAATGCTTGGGTAGTCCTAGGAGACTAATGAAGTTAGTAAGTGGGAATGAATTTACAAATTGGGGTCGGGGGGTTTATTACAGTTCTTAGGCTGCCAAATGCAGTGGATGGGCTTTGCTTTCGGTTTCGTAGAGACTCTAGAGAGCTTTCTCGATGGCGCGGTTTGAAAATGAGGCTTTTTAGGGACCCATTTACAATTGATTACATGCGCGCTCTTGGGTCTTGGTGTGTTCTTGAGTGTTGAGAACGAGTGAATACTGGCAGTATGCGTAGCTGCGTCATGTTGCATAGGTTGTGGCCTTGGCGTAGCTACTTGTGCCTTCAAGCAAGCCTTAGGCACCCAAATTTGTCTTGATTGTGGGCTTGCCTTCATCGACTTCTTGGGCACCCAAATAGATTTTACTTTAGCAGAAAAATTTCTGAAAGACTTCTTATTAGCGTGGTGTTGTTGGTTACTAATAAGAGGCTTTGCCCGTGTAGTTGACGGTGGTGCAACCGGTTGTTCGCCTTTCCGCACCCACACCTGGTTTATTTTCTGGGACATTCTGCTGCGCAGGTACTTTTGATCTCGGACATAGGTAGTACTCTGCTTCTTCTGCCTTTGATCCACCTTTGGTTGCTGCCTTCTTCTGGCCTGTGGAAAAGAAGGGAGTTCCGTTGCATCCCTGACTCCTTTTTTGCAAATATCATTCCTCTGCAGCACAGGATTTTGAACAAGAACAGCATGGTCATCTTCATGTGTACCCCTGGAAGGACCAAGAGTCTGTGCCTTTCCTAGTTCCTTGAGTGCTCCATTGTCTAATTCTACTGTAGCTCGACTATGATTGACCCAAACCTGGAGAAGTCCACTTCTTAGGTTTAGATTGACCGCTTGGTCATAGATCCAATCTTGACCCAAGACGAGAGGCTCCGTGAGATCCTCATCTTGACACACTAGTACTTTAACTGTCATTGCCTCATCGTGAATGTAGAGGGGAAGTTCCACCTCGCCCATGCAAGGGGTTTCCACGCCTCCCAATCCTATGAGATATGCTTCCACAGGATTGACAGTCAACTGTAATTCTTGGCAGTAAGACACTCTAACAGCACTAGTGGCTGCACCTGAGTCAATCAAGGCTCTTACGGTCCTTGCACTCTTTCCTTGTCCTATATCTATGGTTATGAAAGGACGTCTATCAATTATTCTATGCGAGCTTGTTCCTGCAACTTCACACATGGCCATGGGATATCCTTGGCCTGCATATTCATTCACTCTAGGCTGATCTCTACCTTGCCTTCGTAACTTCATCCTTCTGATGCGTTCTAAAGCTTCTGCTTGAGCTTCTTCTCGAACTCGCTTTTCTTCCTCTTTGCGTTTCTTAGCAGTGTTGAGTCGGCTGAGCATTTCCTCCGTGAGGGGTTCCTGATACAACTTGACTCTGCAACCACTAATATAGTTAGGGAGAACATCACCCTCTAATGTGGCCAGTTGTATTGCTCCACTTGTGGAGATCCTATTGATGATCATAGGTCCGTAGCCTCTCTTTTCTAGCTTCCTTGCGTGTTGTTTCAGTGTATAGACTAAAACTAGATCTCCTGCTTTCAAACCCTTATCCTTTACGTGGGCATCAAAGTATGCCTTCTGTCTCTTCTTGGCTGCATATATTCCTGCAGCGGCTCTCAGTCGTGTTTCTCCTAATCGTTCAAGGTCAAAAATCCTAGAGGAGAGTTCATGGCCTGTCCATTCGTGCTCTTGTGCTACTTTCAACGTAGGAATCAGGAAATCCAAGGGTAGCACAGCGTTTTGACCGAATACCATCTGAAAGGGGGTGGCTTGGAGTACCGTTTTGTAGGCAACTCGGTATGCCCAAACAGCATGGTGTAGTTGTTTGTCCCAATCAGAGCGTTTAGTGTTCACTAATTTCGTCAGTACATTGCATAAGATCTTATTAGTGCTCTCAGCTTGTCAATTAGCTTGAGGGTGATAAGGGGCAGACTTCTTGTGTATTACCAAGAATTCTTGGAGTAGATTTTCAATCACTTCATTCAAGAAATGAGTGCCTCTATCACTTACAAGCTCTATAGGTAGCCCGTATCTTGTGAATACATTCTCAAACAAGAATTTGGCAGTTGTTTGAGCATCGTTCTTTGTCGTAGCCTTTACCTCTACCCACTTGGTGAGATAATCTGTCGCAACAATGATGTATTCCGCATGAGAACCCTTAGCTGGGGGATTAATAGGACCTACGAAGTCTATTCCCCACTTAGAGAATGCACGTCCACCCATCATAGGTTTCAGTGGCATCTCATCTTTGCGTATAGGATACTGAGTCCTCTGACATACATCGCACCGTTTCACATAGGTATGTGCATCCATGTGAAGGGTCGGCCACCAGAAGCCCGCAAATAGAATTGCCTTGATCACCCGATCCGGTCCAAAATGTCCTCCTGCTACACCTTGGTGAGCAGTTTCTAAGATCTTAAGATACTCACTTTCATGGACACACAATCTCAGGTAACCATCTTTACCGCGCTTATATAGATTATTACCGATGAGTGAGTAATCCTGGGCTTCTTGTTCTAAACTCCTTTTCCTAGCCAGAGTCATGTCTGGAGGGAATGTGTTTGTCCTCAGGAAGGATACGAGAGGTTCGCTCCAATCTGGTACAATGGATACTTGATAAAGAGTGGCGTGTTCCACAGGTGGCTTAGTGCAACAGATTGGGCATTCCTTACACAACTTTTGGACATCAGCTTCCATAGTTAGCCAATGTACTCCGAGTCTCTTGAGGGTCTGTAAAGTTCGCTGCTTTGAGTAGTGTTGCTCTAACGCACCTACATGTGCTAATTGCAACCATTTAGCGTATTCATCCTCTTCTACGCAACAAGCCAAGATCCCTTGATCTGTGTGCTTGTACATGCTTCCTACCATGATGTGGTACTTTTGGGCTTTTACAACTTCTCTATTCCGAGTGTTTATCACTGGATGATTAGGCCCGTATGTCAATACTGGTACCAATGGCTTAGCCCACTGCGGTACAACTTCCAAATTAAACAAGTAAGCATCAGGAAGGTCATCTGACACTCCTTGTGGGGCTTCTCCCGATGTGAGCCTAGAGAGATGATCAGCTCTCAAATGAGTCCTACCTTTCCTTACCACAACTTCAAAATCATATTCCATTAGCAAGAGAAACCATCTCACTAATCTTCCTGTATTGCATGGCTTGTTTACGAGATATAACAATGCCTGATGATCAGTAAAAAATTTAAGCTTATTTGCAAGCAAATAGTATCTAAATTTCTTAACTGCATATACCATGCCTAATCCTTCTCGCTCTGTAGTGGTGTAATTCCGTTCAGCCGCATTCAATTGTCTACTGGCATAGGCAATTGGAAGATCCATATTACCTTCACCAGTAGGTTGTGCAAGCACACATCCAATGGCATAATTGGATGCATCCACATGAACATGGAATGGCTTATTCCAATCTGGTGTAGTCAAGATTGGTGCTGAACATAATCTTTGTTTAAGCTCTTGGAAGGAATTCTCACATTCATCCGTCCACTCAAAGTTTGTCAGAAGTCCGTACATGGGCTTTGCAATGACAGCATACATGTGTATAAATCGTCGGTAATAACCACAGTGCCCCATGAAAGCTTGTACTTCCTTGACATTCTTTGGCCTAGGTAGCTCTGCTATGGCTCGCACCTTTTCTTCGTCAGTAGATATGCCATTCTTTGACACTATGTGTCCTAGAATCTTGCCTTGCCTGACCATAAAAACGCACTTTTCTGGGTTCAGGCAGACTTGATATTCTCTACATTTGTCAAAGATTTGTCTGAGTTCAGGAATATGGTTTTGTCTAACATTGGAATGAGCACAAAGATCATCAACATAGACTTCTAAACTCTTCCTCAGGAACTCCTTAAACACATGGCACATCAGCCTCTGGAAGGTAGCTGGTGCATTGGTAAGCCCAAATGGCATTACTCTAAAAGCAAAAATGCCCCACTCTGTGGCAAAAGCAGTCTTATGCTGGTCTTCTGGAGCTATGGCTACTTGGTTGTAGCCCGAAAACCCATCAAGGAAGTTGTACACTTCCTTGCCTGCCACTCTTTCTAAGAGATGTTCTGTTATGGGAAGCGGATAGTTATCTCGAATTGTGGCTGCATTAACCTTTTTCAAGTTAATGCACACACGCAGTTTGCCATTCTTCTTGGGCACCACTACGATGGGGGATACCCATTCAGTGTGCTCAATTTCATAGATAAATCCAGCTTCAACTAGTCTATCTATCTCTTCTTTGATCTTAGCAGCGTAATTATCGTTATATGTATAAGGCTTTTGCTTAGAGGGTTTAGCATCTGAGGTCATGGGAATAGTGTGTGAGCATATATCGGGGTCAACGCCTTTCAAATCCTTGTAACTCCAAGCGAATACATCTCTATATTCTCTTAGCAAGGCAATCAATTCGTGCTCTTCTTCTTCTGTTAGGTCATGGCCTATGTACGTGCATCTCTCCTCTCCTTCTTCTAGGGCCACTACTATTTTCTTGGTGGTTTCTTTGTTATCATAGGCCTCTCCTGATTGTGCCTCTCGTTTAGGCATTCTAATCATGACTCTCCTGTCATCTATCTCATACTTCTTAAAATTTTCTGGGACCTCAAACAAAGATTCTTCCTCTTCTGGTGAGACTTCTCTCTTCTTTCGTTTCTTTCCTTCTTCCTTTGGGCTCACATGTGTTGCTAATCTTACATCGTTTGTAAGCTCTCCATGCCTTTGGGGTTGAAATTCTACTTCATGGAGGTATTCTTCGTCTGATGAAAATGGTGGGTCCATAATGATTGACTCTAGATCGGAGTCACTTGCATCCTCAAATGCATCAGGGCTAGGTTCGCATTCTTCTAGAACTGCCTCTCCCATGATTGGCTCTATGGAGAAGATTGAAATGTCATAGCCATCCTCATCACAGTGAGGTGTCCATTGTTCTTCATTGATGGCTACGTCCATTGTTGCTAAGATTTCTGCCCAACCGTGAGGTTCAAATTCTTCGTCTGGAAAAACTGTAGGTGCATAGGCCGGGTCTTGGATTGGCCTATGGGTTTCTTTTGCACCTACCTCTCTGGCTTTCTCTCTCTTCTCTTCTTCTACCGCTACCTTGCACATCCATAAGTGAGTGTCTTCATGCATCCATGAGGATCCAGACCCTATGGAATGCACCGATTCTGAATCGTCTTTGGCTCTATGGATGGGATTCCATTGGATAGGAGGGACATCTCTATGAGAATAATCCTTGAGATTAACTTTGGTGGTAACACCCAAGTGTTGCAGATACAAGGAATTGGTCCCCCAATCCTGTACCACTTGCAACTGTCGCATAAATGGTCTTCCCAAAATCATCTCATAGGCATGATTTTTGCTGAAGTCACATATGGCAAAGGTATGTTCAAACTCGACACCACAAGTGGTGAGAGTTATTCCTTCTAGCAATCCTAGGGGTCTCTCTATGTGACCATCGGCCATTTGCAATTTCATTCTCGTTGGCCTGAGTGCTGGCTTGCCCCAACGCTTCCATAGGGAGGTGGTGGCAATTGCAACTCCTGCACCTGAGTCCAAGATTGCCTTGGTGGTGTACTCCTGGTAGGTGATGGGAAGATAGGTGTTCCCTTCTTCACCCTCACACATATCTCCTATCTTATCCAAGGGAATTTCTGGCACTGTCCTATGGGATCCTACCCTGGAACGTGGTTTTGCAACTTCAGTTACTTGACTAGCTACATATTTCCGCGCTTTTGGTCTATCCTTAGGCAGTTCTTCCAAAGTGATATCGCGCTGCACCTTGGTGTTCTTTACTATCTCCGTGTTCCTAGGTATGACTGAGTGGTCGTTCCTTACCATGACTGTGGGTGCTTTCATACATGTGGACTTTGCTTCCCATGGGCCTGTGAAGTGGGGTAGCTCTTGTATGGAATTAGACTCAAAGTCCAATCTCTCATGAGACTGAGTACTCTCATGTTCCCCGTAAATAGATGGGATGTCTTGTGGGAACTGGTCGTGTGCATCATCCACAAGTTCAAAGGGAGGGGCGACTTCACTTTCGTTATCCCATTTGTCTTCTTGAATCTCTCGTAGGAAATCTGGTGCAAACCGATTCATAGAAGAAGAAGTGTCTGGCTCCGTAGAATTGGGCATATAAGCAACCTGGGAAGGAGGGCTTATTCTATCGTTGGCTCTCTCCTCGTTCCCATAGATGGCTGGAGCACAAGCTTCTTGGGGAGGATTACTTATTCTATTACTTTTCCTAACAGGCTCATACGCTCTCTGAGAAGGAATGTAGGTCACCTGTGGAGGTACGTAAGCTTTCGAGGGAGGCTCATGTGACTTTTGGGGGGGAAGATAAGCTTCTTGAGGAGGCACGTGGGCTTCCTGAAGAGGCTGGCTTATCCGTTCTCTTGCCCTTTCCTTTCTTTGAGGGGCAGGTTCCTTCTCTGATTGTGCAATTAGCTTCTCTATTCGTTCTAGCAGTCCATTAAAGTGTAACTGCGTCTTAGCCGAGCTAGAGATATTAAAGAGGTGGCTGGCTTCGAACATGGCTTGAGCCAATTCCACCATCTTAGCACAAATTTTAGTTCGTTCAAGCTCTAGCTCGGCTCTAGGGTAGCACTTTTCATGATCGGTTATGGTTGGCCCTTCTTGGATTCTGGCCTGATATGCTTTAAGCATCATATTAAGGTCTTCGGGAGTGGGATCTGCTAGGACTGATCCTACTCTAGGGGGTGGTGGGATTTGATGAGGCGGTGGGGAAGGTGGTGGGTTGGATGGAGATGGGAGTGGTGGGGGCGGGGTAATGTGGGAGGGAGTTTGAGCTGTGAGTTCAGTTATCCTCGCTTTGGTTTCTCTTATGCTTTCCTCCAGTTCACTCATCTTTTTAGCCCATTGTCTTTTCATTCTTTCTCGACTATCTTTCCACGCTCTAGTCCTTTTCTTTGTCACACTCTCGGTTTCACTAACCTCTGGGCCCTTTTCCTGGCTTGCCTCTTGGTTTTGCTGCAATGCCTGAGCTCTAGTGACTACCTGCACTGGTGCAGTGGAAGTGACACTTCCGGAGGAATCTACAACCAAACCAATCACATTGATAGGAGTGATTTTTGGCATATTATTGGGGTTCTTTGGGCAATCTCGTAAAAGATGCTCTTTTCCACAATCTTGGCAAAAGCCTTGGATCGTCACGGACTGATTTTGTGTAGGTGGAGGTAAGGGACAATCACGAATGAAGTGATCTCCTTGACATCGGTAGCATGGTCCTCTAGGAAATGGTGGTCGTACCTGCCTAGGTTGAGGCCTAGGGTTGGGGTTTGCATACATGACATTTGTGTAGTCTGACTCCCAACTAGGTTCACTCGGTTCTTCACTATAGTAGGACTCACCATGTTCTGGAGACTGCATGTAGTAAGCCTGGGGACTATCGACATGTGTAGAATCAAAGCTATGGTCACTCGGGTCACTTTCTGAGATCAATGGGGTTACTGGTACTATGGCCCTATTTAGGTTTTCTTCTGCAACAGCATACTTTACTGGAATCACGTTAGCGGGGTTTGGAGGCTGTTGAGCTAACACCGGTTGGGGTCTCTGTTGGGCCTGATATTGTGGTTGGTAGGTTTGTTGGGGTCTAGCATATTGTGGTGGTGGAGGGTACTGGTTCTGGTATCTGCCTTGTTGGTAGGGATGAGGGTAGGGTTGCCTAACTGCCTGCTTGTTGTATGGGCAATCTTGCGCAGTATGGTTTGTGTACTTCCGTTCTATGGTGCAGTACTGGCTACTAGGGTTAACTTGGGGTTGAGCCATAACGAGACAGACGTTCGCCATATGGTCACCACCGCATGTATAGCACCTTTTCACAGGGGCAAACCTTGGGATTTGTTTGCTAGTTACACCTAATTTCTGAGCTACCTTCTCAGCGAGTTCCTCAATTGATGTAGATTGCGTGGAAGAGTGGCTAGATGCACTATCTGAATCTTTGTAGATTTTGGAAAGCTCTAGCTCTTCCCCTAGGTTATCTTCAATGTCAATGCACATGCGTACACATTCTTCTATGGTCCTAGGGTCCTTCAGATACACATAGGATCTCAATTTCGTACTCAACAATCCATCAAGGAATAAGGCTACTTGTTTAGCGGATGTGGGTAGCTCCGAAATAGGGCACCTTTCAAGATATTGTCTAAATCTCCTTCCGGCCAATCTGACAGTCTCTTGGGGGGTCTGTTTGAAGCTGTGAATCAATGAGGATGTATTGTGTCTTATGCCACTCTTAGAGAACTCTACAATGAATGCCTCTAGGAGTTGGTCTATGCTCCTGAACTGGCGCTCATCCAATGGCTGAAACCATGTAAGTGCCGTATTCCTAAGGGTTAGACCGAAGGCATTGTACTGCGTGAACAGATCCTCCACTTGTTCCGCTCTCAAGACTTGCTTGAACTCCGCCACATGATCATAGGGATCTCCTGTGCCGTCAAAGTAATTCTTCATGGACTTAACTAGCTGGGTAGGTCTCAAGGTTCTTGCGTGCTCTCTAGGCCTCGGCAGAGGGAATCCATCTACATTTCTTTGGTTCCTGTGGGCTCTAAGCATCTCAGGTTCTACCCAATTCGTCTCCGTCCTCGTTCTTTCTCTGCCTACTGGGTTGGCAAAACTTACTTCTGGTCTATCTCTGCTTCTGTCGCGTTGCGTACCATGAGCTTGGGAAGTTCCAGCCCCAGGATGACCATAGGATACATTTGGTCTTGGTTGGGGAAAAATAAATTCACCCTTCCAAGTGTAAGCATGCTTATCATTTTCTGTCACCACAAAGATCCTCTCAGAGGTGTGATCTAAGTAGGTCACTCTGCCTGGGCTATCAGGATCCTTAAACTCATAGATCATGATTGTTCCTATATCAGTTGGGTGATCCGGTTTATACCTCCAAAAGGCTTCGTCAGTTTCTCGGTTGAGAAGCAAATCTATGCACTTGTTATCTTGGGGAACCCACTCAGGTGTGATAATCCTAGTGAGAACAGATTTGCCTCGGGGTGTTCTAGGTTCTACTCCCATATTTCTTTGTTCCAAGTCGCCTAAGTCCGCTTCTGAGATTACATTTCCAAATTCATCTGTCCTATCTGGATGACTGGTGACTACGTATATGGTTCCTTCCTTGTCCAGGTATGCACCGTTTTCAAACTTGACAGCTGGGTGCTCTAGTCCTATGGATTGGTCAGGGTTTTTAATCTGGACCACGGATCTTCCTAGGCCGTCCTCATAGATGCTAGCACCTAATCGGTTGGTCCTAAGGTACTCTAGCTGCGTTTTGTAAGGGCCTTCTACCCTGTACAGGTAAGGCACACCTGAACTTCCCGTAGGTCTGTCCATGCCTTGAGACATCCCTGATTCACTAGTATCCGAGCTAGGGTAATGAGAGTGGTGACTCAACTGCTGGGCCCAAGACCTTGCAGTATGATTGACACTAGCCTCTGAAGACCTAAGGCTTTGTCTCTCTCTTGCTAGGTGTCGTCCTGATCTAAGGTTCATATGCCTAACTGATTAACCCAATTTTTTGCCCAGAGTACAACCTCGTTGCCGATCAATTGGTATCAGTCACTTGATTCTTTTTAGTTATTTCTCGTGTTTAAGGTCTTGTCTGATATTTCGTCGTCAGGAATACTTGAATGTTCTGCGCACTTTCAGGTTGATCGTTCCCGGTTAGGTTCTTTACCTTAAGGTTATCGACAGTACAGAGATTATGTTTTTATCTTGAACTTGAGTTTCTAGGTAGTCTTCAACTTGATAATTGCCTACCGTCGCCCTGGCTTACTCCTACCTCTAATCGTTCTTAGCTTAAGCTAGGGATTGACAAGGGGAGTTGAGAATTTCCAACCTTTTTGTTTCCTGCTTGGTTGCCTTTGAATGCCCAGGAAGTGTGTTCCCAAGGTTGCACTTACACTTGCTCAAAACGCCTTGCGATGCTCTCAATAGATCTGTAAGAGTTCCAAAGTTAGCTCAAGACTTAAACTCCAAAGACAGAACCAATGATTTTCATTCAGGTAGCACAAACACAAACTTGTATAGTGATTTTCAAGAAAACAATCCTAAGAACCCCTGACTTTGATCCCCCTTGATATGGTCAACTTCAAAATACACTATCTGAAAATCAACGCATTATCTTTATAGAAAACAGTTGAGGGCGTGTAGTATATGCCACGAGCTTTCCGACAAGCCCAAGAGCTCAAAAAATGGATTTCGTATGGAAAAGTTATGACTGTTCAGGGTTTAGGGGGTTAAAACAGGATTCAAACTGGCTGACAGATCCTAAGATTTTCTCCCAAGACACAAGTGTAGGAACCTCAAAAATGCTAATGGATTGACTATTGTGCCCCAAAAATTGTCCCAAATTTTGAAATAAAAAACCCTAATTTTTTTGGCCGAAAAGCCTGTCAATCGCGATCGACAGGTCTGTCAATCGCGATTGACAGAGGTGTCCGTCGTGGCTGTCAGTCGCGATTGACACTGTCAATCGCGATCGACAGAGTCGATCGTGGCTGTCAATCGCGATCGACAGTATCAATCGCGATCGACACGTTTTCCGGATTTTTCGCCGAGATTTCAGTCAATCGGGGTCCTATCAGTCGCCATGGACACGTGGCTACGCGCAAAAGTCAATCAATCGTGGAATTTCAGTCAATCGCGATCGACGGTGTCAATCGCAATTGACAGAGGTGTCGGTCGTGGCTGTCGATCGCGATCGACGGTATCAATCGCGATTGACAGGGTCCTACGTGGCAGTCAGTCGATCGTGGAGGTCTGTCGGTCGCGATTGACAGGGTCTGTCGGTCGCGATTGACAGGGTCTGTCGGTCGCGATTGACAGGGTCTGTCGGTCGCGATTGACAGAGGCTGTCGGTCGCGATTGACAGAAAACCTCGGAATCTTTCTACTGTTTTTAGTGTTTTAGGATGTGCTCCTTGTGCTTGTTCTAGTGGTGCACTTACTTTTGTGAAAAGCCAAAAATTTCTGTCAGTCGCGATCGACAGAGGCCTGCGACCGCGAGACAGTTTCTTCGAATTTCGTACCTGCGCGCAGCGTGCTGGGGATGATGATGATGGTAGTACCTGCAAGAATCACAACAACATGCAAAAACAGTGCAAGCAATATCGCTCTCTCGCTCTCTCTCACAAGTGGAATGGAGGAAATGAGGTGGAGATGGTGATATGATCAAAACTGAAAATTTTCGCGATGATGGAGATGGAGGTGGGAGATGGTGATGATGATGATGGTGATGAAAATGGTGAAGAAAGTAAAAGAAAATCGATGAGAGTGAAGAAAATACCTACAACTCCAACGCGTCAACTCTACGTCTTACCATCACACGCTCGTCCTCAAAGCTCGATCCCCGGCAACGGCGCCAAAATTTGGTGTAGCTCAGTGATGAGTAGCACCTCCTTTAATGTCAATCCGGGAAGACGTGAGGATGGTATGAAGACCTCAAGCAAGTGGCGGCACAAGTGCGTGAGTGAGAAGCACACAAGCATGCACACACATACACACACACGCGCACACACGGCAAGACAAAGAGAGAGAATCCATGGAGTTCTTTAGATTACTTTCAAAAGCTCTTACAAGGTTGTTTCAATTACAATCTAACCTCAAAAATGAGCTCTATAGCTCTTTTTATAGTTTTTGGCTAAGTTTTGGCCCTGTCCAGACCTAGTGTCCGGCCTAGTTAAAAATTAGGTTCCAGGGCTTATTTGAGGGCTCAAACGATATCTAAAAAATACGAAATTTGGCAGGTAGATACTTCTAATGCTCCTCAAGCTCAAGGACTCCTTGGCTTGCACAAAATGGAGCTACAAAAAGATGAAATGATATTTACAATGGTGCTTAGTGATGATAATCACTTTTAATGGGTGTAGAGGTTTTGAAAGATTAAGGTTGCCTTAGTGCTAAATCTGCGTGAATGTTCATCAGTGCTTCTTTCTGAAGAAAATTGTTGGCCTACTTGCCGGATCGTCGTTGACTGCCTTGTCTGCTTGTGCTATCTCTTTTCTCAGACTCTCTTCTTGTGCTTCCTTGTCTTGTCAGTCCTTCAGCTCCGGCTCCAACAATAAGGATCAAGGAAGGAGAGATTACCAAGTCACAAAGATACCAAATCATAGCAGGAAGTATATATAAACAAGATAATCAAAAGATTCTTGCTTGTTGTGTAGATAATCAGAACACGCGAATTGGTTGCAATTAGCACATGTAGGTGCATTAAGGCAACATCATTCAAAACGTCGTACATTGCAACTCTGTATAGACTAGGAGTATATTGGCCTTCTATGGAAGCAGATGTCTACAAGTTGTGTAAAGAATGTCCTGTTTGTTGTGAAAGACCACCAGTAGAACATGCTACATTATAGAACGTGTCTCTCACACATGGAGTGAGCCTTTAGTGACATACTTGAGGACGAAAACATTCCCTCAAGGAATGACCTTAGCATGACAACGCATTCTAGAGCTGGAAGCTCAAGACTATTCACTTATTGGCGACAATCTATACAAACAAGGATGAGACAGATACATAAGACAATGTGTTTATGAAAGGGATTATTTGAGCATACTAGAGACTGCACACCAGGGTGTTTGAGGAGGTCATTTTGGCCCCGACAGGATCATCAAAGCCATCCTCTTTGCAGGATTATGGTGGCCCACTCTTCACATGGATGCACATACCTATGTCAAGAGATGTGATGTGTGCCAAAGAACTCAACTTCCAACTCGCATAGATGAAATGCCATTGAAACCCATGATGGGAGGACGTGCATTTTCTAAGTGGGGTATAGATTTTGTAGGACCCATTAACCCCCTTGCAAAAGGTACACATGCAGAATACATTACTGTTGCGACAGATTATCTTATCAAATGGGTAGAGGCAAAGGCCACAAAAAAGAATGATGCACACACGACTACAAAATTCTTATTTGAAAATGTCTTTACAAGATATGGATTGCCTATAGAGTTAGTGAGCAATCGAGGAACTCACTTTCTAAACCAAGTCATTGAATATTTGTTACAGGATTCTATGGTGATTCATAAGAAATCCACACCATATCATCCTCAAGCCAATGGTCAAGCAGAAAGTACTAACAAGATCCTTTGTAACATACTGATGAAACTTGTGAACAAAAAACGTTTAGATTGGGACAAATAGTTACACCATGCTGTTTGGGCATATCGAGTGGCCTACAAGACCGTACTCAATGCAACTCCCTTTCAAATGGTTTTTGGTCAGAATGTTGTGCTTCCTTTGGACTTTGTTGGGAATTGAACTCACAACCTCCCGCTTAGGAGTGCGATGGGCTAACCACTTGCCCCAAAAGCCATGGTTGAGGATTACTTCCTAATCCTCTCTCTTAAGGCATGGTTCAACCATCTCCTACTAGGATTATAAGACATTCCTTCCCCTTAGACTCAGCATTGTCCTCAATGCTCACTTGTGGACCCTTCTAACTCTTGGGCCCACTTTCCATGCATGAGCGCTTCCACCAACCTCAAACTCCAGCACATGGACCAAATTTGGACCTATCCCACCCTCCGTGGGTGCCCAAATGCCCATGCGCCTTCATCCAAGATAGTTTCACACTCACCACAGATAACTGCTTTTTCCAAGTGCCCATGAATGAGGCGTGAACCTCCATCTTGCCCAATTTCTCAACTAGGCTCTGATACCAATGTTGGGAATTGAACTCACAACCTCCCGGTTAGGAGTGCGATGGGCTAACCACTTGCCCCAAAATCCATGGTTGAGGATTACTTAAGAATGGGTTTCCATAACCAATTTTGGAGGGAAAATTATGTGAGTGGGAACTAAGAGATGTGTGTTCCTATTAAAGTTAAGGATTCCCTCGAGGTATAAGAAATTGTAAGCGTTAGATGCTTTCAAAATATCCTATTTTGATGAATTTTATATAAATTTCAAGAGCTATTTTCGATAAGTAGCCATTTTGGGAAGGGGAAAAGAGGAGGTATTTTTCATAGATTTTTCAAAAAAAGCATGCTCATATATAGTCTAGTATATTGACTTCCATATACAATCAAGAAATCTAAAATATACTTCAGTATGATGGGAGTTTGAAGCTCCACAAAACCCCCTTCCATCACAGTTTGAGAAAAATTTCAACACCTAAATCTAAGAAATTCCCATTTTGGAAGAGGGAAAAAGAGGTGTGCCAGCTACGGATGGATGGGAAAAATTGTATATACTGAGAGTATCTTATATGGAATTCACAATGGAATCATAGAATTCATTAAAATGATAAGTTAAGGAGGAATTTTAGTTCCTCAAAAACCCCCTTCCCGCACTTTTTGGTAAAAATTTTAGATGTTGATTTTTATCAAACTCCACTTTTGGGAGTAAGGAAAAAGATCATTTAAGAGGCTTCCCTTGGAATATTGTATACATACATGAAGTATTGTGTACATATTACCATGGAGAACAAGAAAATCCAAGAGAAATCCACATTTAGAGTGGATTAGAAGCTTGCTAAAAGCTCCCATTTAAGTTTTTGCATAAAAGTAAAAAAAGGATTTGGAAAGGAGAAAATAGGCCCAAGCATCTTCAAATACCACTCTCTGAGGTTATGGAGAGAAGTTTAGCATTTGCTTGAGGGAAGAATGCTTTGGGGCACCCCAAAAATTGTTGGAGCAAACCAATCACAAATTGGTGATTATACAGATCTTGGAGAATGCTTATGGTCAGAATGAAGCAAAGGAAGACATTTGCAAAATTAAGAAGAAGTCAGAATGTTGTCTTGTACACATATGTACATTAGCATAGTCATAGATGACTTAGATCTTTTGTTCAGTAAGAATTATGTACAAATTATCTATAAATACCTTGAGAAAAGTCGGGGCATGTATGAGAGCATATGTGACAATAGTTACAAGTCAAGAATTAGGGAGATAGAAGCTATGAGATAGTGGAAAGTGATTTTGTGTTTGCTCTCATCACTCAGTTGTAATTTTCTGAGTTAATGAAGAAATATTGCGCCCGATCTTTTCGTGTCTGCTCCTTCTGTGTTTGATCATTAGCGAAATCCTTTTGAGGATATCTAAGTTGTTAGTTAATGAGCCTGTGACCTGAATTTCAGAGTCCAATTGTAAACAGGCTAGGAGAATTGTGAATAGGAACATTCATATGTGTTGAATGTCTACAGTTCTCTGAAACAGGCGCAAATCTCGTGTTTAATCTTTTGGTCAGTGCTCACTCCATAGTTTAAAGTTTTGTGCAAGCAAGCACTTAATCTTTAAGTTGGAAGGTGATCTACTGGTGGCTAGAAGCATTTGGCAAAACGGGTTAGATATTGTGAGAATCAAAGTTAAGAAGTTAGAGGTGTCTGAATCGACTTCTCAGAAGTACAGTTTCTGACATAGGTAACTTGAGAAGTTGATTTCTCAAGCTACACTTAATCTGTTGGAGTAATTCAACTTGGAATAGTTGCGCAATCTCTAGGAGATGATTCGTACAAAGTTTCATCAAAAACTTTACACGTTTGATAAGTCAATATAAGAAAATAGTGCAGCAGACTTTTCTGTGTATTACCTTCTTCACAGATTTGTTCATTTTTGATAATTAGAAGTTGATCCTCTAAATGTGTGAAAGGTTTTGACTTATTCTTGGTATAGAGGTGCTCTAATCACAAGAATAAGTTGTTCTTTTGGAGATTAACATTCTCCATCAGTGGTATCAGAGCAGGAGACATCAATTTGAAGAAAAGGAGGATCTCGACTGCTGCAGATTCAAGAGATTCAACATTTGAAGGAACAAGAAGTGAAAGCTTGGAGTCAAAGCTCGAAGAGAAGACAAATTGACATCAAGAAAGGCAAAAGGAGTTCAATTCGAAGTAAAGGTACATACATTGTTTGTAAAGCTTGAAGTTTTCAATACACAGGTGGATACAAGATGGGAGAAAGCTTGCAGATTGATAAGCTAGATAGGGAGAACTATCCAGCATGGTCCATGAGGATGGAAGCACACCTCATGAGCAAAGATCTTATATCATTTATTACAGGAGATGAAGAAAAACCAGAATTTGCAGATCCAAGTATTCCTACTAGGGAAGAACTTGCAATGTTGAAGACTTGGATGAGAAAGGATGCTCAAGCAAGGAGTATCATCTACATGGCTGTAAATGATTACCTTCTACCTCACATCAGAGGTTTAGAAAGTGCTACAGATGTTTGGAATGCCTTGGAAGAGCATTTCCAAAATACAACTAAGTCAAGGAAGTCCTCACTATGGGCTGAGTTCACAACTTTCAAGAAGAAGAGCTCACAATCAATTTCAGATTATGTGGCAAGGATGAAAGATATTGCAGATAGCTTGGGAGCAGTGGATGAAGACATTGAAGAAGAAAAGTTGGTAAGACAAATACTTACAGGTCTAAGAGGTGATGAGAAGTGGAAGCCTTTTATATTGTCCATAGAATTGTCACTTGATCACTTTACTCCTGACCTTAATCAATTGCTAGGACACATGCTAACCTTTGAGCAGGATCTTAAAGGAGACAATGATAGAAGTACAAGTCAAGCTATGTACTCCAAAGATAAGAAAAAGAATGGCAAGGGAAAGCAATCAAATGAGGATGAAGGGAACTCAAATCAAGCCAATTTCACAAAAGGGAAGACAAATTTCAGAGGTAAAGGAAGAGGAGGTAAGAACAAAGATAATGCTAAAGCTTGTTGGATTTGTGGCAGAACAAATCATTTGGCAAATGATTGTTGGTATAATAATCAAAGTGGAGGATACAACAATCAGAATTATAGTCAAAGAGGTAGAGGAGGCAGAAATCAAAGAGGCAATTTCAGAGGAAGAGGTGGTAGGACATCATATGGTAGAGGAGGTGGAAGAAACTTCCAATCTCAGTCCTACAACAATAATTATTACAATTATGCATCAGATCAGAAGGATGACATGACTCTTATCTTGAATGCAACTCATGAATCAATGGGAGAAGATCAAAGAGTGTTTTATATTGACTCAGGGTGCAGTAACCATCTGAGTGGGAACCTATCCTTGATGACTGATATGGAAGCAAGGGTGAATGGACATACAGTTCAAACAGGTGACAATACTAAACATAAAGTGGAGAGCATTGGATCAGTAAAGACAAAGAGTGGAAGTACACTTCTGAGCAAGGTACTTTATGTCCCTACTATTCCTAAAAATTTGATAAGTGTAGGGCAAATTGTGGAGAAAGGATATGAGGTAAGATTTACAAATGATGGTGTCTATGTACAAGATCCAAATCAGGGATACAGAACCATAATTGCAGGTAAAAAGGAGGGAAGATTGTTCACTCTCAAAGTCCAAGGTAATGTAGGACATGCATTGTTTACCTATGGAGGTCAAAAGGTATCTGAATTAGACCTATGGCATAAGAGGCTAGGTCATTTCAATGAGAGAGCTATAAAGGAAATGTCAAAGAATCAGGTGGTGCTTGGATTGCCAAATATTGAAGGGCAACATATGGTGTACAAGTGTGAAGCTTGTCAATTAGGTAAAGCACATAAAAGTTCTTATAACAAATCAGGGTACAAGTATTCAAACATGCTTGAATTAGTTCATACAGATGTATGGGGTCCCTCAAGGGACTATAGCATAAATGGATCCAGATATTATGTGTTGTTTGTTGATGATGCAACCAGGTGGATTACTTTGTATGTAATCAAGGACAAATCAGAAGTCTTCAAGACATTCAAACATTTCCATGCTTATGCAGAAAGGATCACAGGACAAAAGCTAAAGAGGTTAAGATCAGATGGAGGGGGAGAGTATTTCTCAAAAGAGTTTGATGATTATTTGTGGAATGCAGGTATCAAAAGAGAAGTGACTTGCAGGTACTCCCCTCAACAAAATGGAGTAGCAGAAAGGAGGAATAGGACTCTTGTAGAGTTTGCAAGAGCTATGATGAAGGAAAAGAATTGTCCAAATTACTTATGGGCAGAAGCTATTAACACTGCAACATATCTTGTGAATAGGCTGCCTTGCAAAGCCTTGAATGGAGGAACCCCTTATGAAGCATGGTGGGGTAAGAAGCCTAGTCTTGATCATTGTAAAGTATTTGGATGTATTGCATATGCTTATGTTCCTTCACAATTAAGACATAAGCTAGAACCAAAAGCAGAGAAGTATGTGTTTATTGGATATGATGATAGACAAATGGGTTACAGGTTGTGGAGTCCATCCACAAAGCAATTTCTTGTTACTAAAGATGTAACATTTGATGAGCAAAACATGTGGTATACAGGATCACCAAATGAGTATGCAGGTGTTGAAGAAATTCAAAGGAAAGGAAAGGCAAAGGTAAAAGTATGTGAAGAAATTGTTGATGAAGTTGACTCTAGATGTAGAGTGCAGGATCATGTAGAAGAAGGGCCAAGATTTGATCCAGAATCAAATGAGGCTGAAACTTCAAGAAGTGCAGAAATCAGAAGATCTACAAGAGAAAGGAAAGAGCCTATAAGGTATAGTTATGATACATCTTTCCTAACAACAAGAGATTATGCTTACATTGTGAAAACAGAAGAAGATCCAACCACTTATGAAGAAGCCAAAGGTAAACAGAATTGGGAGAAGGCAATGCAAGAAGAGTATGATGCTCTACTTGAAAATGAAACTTGGGAATTAGTACCAAGACCAAAGAATCAGAAAGTCATTGGATGCAAGTGGGTATATAAAACAAAGAGGTTTGCAGATGGTAAGGTGTCTAGATATAAGGCTAGACTTGTGGTTAAAGGTTATGCCCAAACTTATGGGGTAGATTATGATGAAACCTTTAGTCCTGTTGCTAAGATGTCTACAATTAGGACATTGATTGCTATTGCTGCTTGCAAAGGATGGAAATTATCACAATTGGATGTGAAGAATGCATTTCTTAATGGTTACATTGCAGATGAAGTATATATGGAGCAACCAGAAGGCTTCATGGAGTCAATTGGATCAGATTATGTGTGTAAGCTCAAGAGAGCTTTATATGGGTTGAAGCAAGCCCCAAGAGCTTGGAATTACAGATTGGTCAAGTTCTTGAATGAATGTGGATTTCAAGCATCAAAGGCAGATAGTAGCTTGCTAGTGAAGGCAAGTGAAAATGGATATATTTACATGTGCATTTATGTTGATGATATTATTGTTACAGGAACAGATGCTCAAGGAATCAATGAACTCAAGAAGCAAATAGAGAAGGAGTTTAAGATAAGTGACTTGGGAAACTTATCTTATTTTCTAGGAATGCAGATTGTGTATACTCAACATGGAGTATATGTTTCACAAGAGAGATACTTGAAGAATCTTTTGATCAAGTTTAACATGGAAGATTGCAAGACCTCAACCACTCCATTGGAGGTAAATCATAAATTAAGCAGGTATGGAGGTGAAGAGTTCAATGACATGAAGAAATATCAGAGTTTGGTAGGTAGTCTAATCTATGCTACCTTGACAAGGCCAGACCTATCATATGCAGTAGGTGTGTTGTCACAATTTATGCATTGTCCAAAGAAGACTCATTGGATTGCAGCCCAAAGGGTACTCAGATATATCAAAGGAACCTTAAGTGAAGGTTTGTACTATGGTTTCACTTCTGACACAAGAATCAAAGTGTTTAGTGATGCAGATTGGGCAGGTGACTCAGATGATTGAAGGTCTACCCATGGATATCTATGTTATGTTGGAGACAAGTTAGTGTCTTGGTGTTCAAAGAAGCAACATACAGTTGCTTTATCATCCACAGAAGCCGAGTATAAGGGAATGGTAGAAGCTGCAAAAGAAGTCATATGGTTGAAGACCTTGATGAAAAGTTTTGAGATTGATCATAGTACTCCAATAATTTTTGGAGACAATATGAGTTCTTTGTATTTGGCAGCTAACCCTGTTTTTCATGCCAGGACTAAGCATATAGAGATACAGTATCATTTCTTGAGGGAAAAGGTACTTGATAAAGAGATTGAAGTGATGTACACTCCAACAAAAGAACAAGTGGCAGATATGATGACAAAAAGCTTGGATGGACCTAAGCTACAGAGATTCAAGGAGATGGCAGGAGTGAAGAAGAATGGAATAATCACAATTAGTGATTGAGGGGGAGCTGTTGGAGCAAACCAATCACAAATTGGTGATTATACAGATCTTGGAGAATGCTTATGGTCAGAATGAAGCAAAGGAAGACATTTGCAAAATTAAGAAGAAGTCAGAATGTTGTCTTGTACACATATGTACATTAGCATAGTCATAGATGACTTAGATCTTTTGTTCAGTAAGAATTATGTACAAATTATCTATAAATACCTTGAGAAAAGTCGGGGCATGTATGAGAGCATATGTGACAATAGTTACAAGTCAAGAATTAGGGAGATAGAAGCTATGAGATAGTGGAAAGTGATTTTGTGTTTGCTCTCATCACTCAGTTGTAATTTTCTGAGTTAATGAAGAAATATTGCGCCCGATCTTTTCGTGTCTGCTCCTTCTGTGTTTGATCATTAGCAAAATCCTTTTGAGGATATCTAAGTTGTTAGTTAATGAGCCTGTGACCTGAATTTCAGAGTCCAATTGTAAACAGGCTAGGAGAATTGTGAATAGGAACATTCATATGTGTTGAATGTCTACAGTTCTCTGAAACAGGCGCAAATCTCGTGTTTAATCTTTTGGTCAGTGCTCACTCCATAGTTTAAAGTTTTGTGCAAGCAAGCACTTAATCTTTAAGTTGGAAGGTGATCTACTCGTGGCTAGAAGCATTTGGCAAAACGGGTTAGATATTGTGAGAATCAAAGTTAAGAAGTTAGGGGTGTCTGAATCGACTTCTCAGAAGTACAGTTTCTGACATAGGTAACTTGAGAAGTTGATTTCTCAAGCTACACTTAATCTGTTGGAGTAATTCAACTTGGAATAGTTGCGCAATCTCTAGGAGATGATTCGTACAAAGTTTCATCAAAAACTTTACACGTTTGATAAGTCAATATAAGAAAATAGTGCAGCAGACTTTTCTGTGTATTACCTTCTTCACAGATTTGTTCATTTTTGATAATTAGAAGTTGATCCTCTAAATGTGTGAAAGGTTTTGACTTATTCTTGGTATAGAGGTGCTCTAATCACAAGAATAAGTTGTTCTTTTGGAGATTAACATTCTCCATCAAAAATCACTACCTTCCAGGAGCCATATCTTTCAAACCGGGAAGGCGATTTAAGTAATTTCACTTCGAGATCTTTGCACATGCTATATATCTCAGTTTATGAACATTTGCAAGTCCTAAAGTGGTTTTTGCAGGTCTAAGGAGGGATTACAAATGCATTTTTTGCATGAAATTGCATTATTTTAGTAATCATCTGACCATGCTTTATGTTTTGGGAAGTGATACGATGTTTTCGGACACTTCAAAGCTTATGTTAGGACCTGAGGAGGAAGGTGCAGAGGTCTCGAAACTCGTTAAATTGGATTGCATACATCAAATGTTGATCATTGTTAAATTCTTAAAGTATGGATCGACAGGCAAGAAGTATACTTTTTTATTGTTTGCAGGAAAGAGGATTACAGAAACCATATGGCTAAGCAACACAAGGAATTGTTGTTAGCAATTGCTCTTATGTTTTTGTAGGTTATGGTATTCATATATGAGTTTATGGCGTGCATGCCATGGGTCTGTCAAGCCTATGTTGTTGGGTGGCCTATGTGCCACTGAGCTTATGGTTAATTTTTTTGGGATTCCATTTCCTGAGGAAATGCTGTCAAAATTTTTCTTACCGCATGGCATTATGTACGCACTTGCCTTTAGGTAATAATGTTATGACATGGGAACATGCCTATCTGCAAACATCAGTACTATAGGTTTTAGGAAATTGCATACAGAAACGGGAGATATATTTATGATAATCTCCAAAGTAGATTTGCTTATCTTCACAAGAGTCTCACAGTATTATTACGAGACTATGGGGTATCATGATGAATACCCAAAGAGTGACTAGTTTCACTCATGTACATCACTTGAGCATGTAGTGAAGCATTTATGCTACACTACTAAGGAAACCAATTAGTTGGGATCACACAGATGGGTTTCATGAGAGAGCATCGATGGGTGCTTATGTGATTCGAGTGATGGTCAGGAAGGCCATAGGTATGGCACTAGCTCGATGATTCAGAGCATAGATCCCTTAGTTAAGAAAAGTTGGGGTACCCAATACATATTATGTGTGTTGGGATCTACAGAGAGGTACTCAGACCTTGTCTTGGTACCTAAGAACAAGTTGGTTTGGAATAAGAAAGGGATATCCATTGTCACATGATGATTAGAACAAAACTAGCTAGTTAGAGGATATGCGGCTCATTTGAGCCCACCGACATGAGTTGAGGTTATGGGATTCATTAGAGTCCACCTATATATTCCATTAAATATATATGGAATATATATTCGGTTTAGTGTAGGTATGACACCATGAATTAGAAGAAGTTTTCATTGGTATGGGACAGTGGAAATGACTTCCCTTTGAGCACTCTTCTTCTATGGCCAGGGAGAAAAGGACTCATCATTCATGGCATCATGTCTCACTAGATCAGAGGAGAACTGTTAGTAGACATCTCCTTACGATTGAGAGTTATCCTTCATAGTGTAGGGAAGATTCATTCTTCCAGTAGAGAATGTGATAGGTGATTTTATCACCATTAGTATCACATACTCCTGTTGAGCTTTTCACGAAGGATAATTCCATTACTCTGATCGGATCGTATAGATCCATACACAAAGGATGGTTGGCATAGATAGCTCTTTAGTATGGATACACATGTGTTTATGGTATCATGTCATATCATTGCTGACCATTTTAGTAGAGGGTTTTGACCCTTATTAGGAATTTATTTTTCTCCACTCTTCACTACATACACCTTCATTAGTCAGGGGAGATTTGTGCTCCATCTTCATAGGACTATATGTAATGAGGAATTATGCATTAGTTATGGAAGAGAGGACTAAATAAATTCATGAGTTTCTCTTTTAAGGAAAGGAGAAAGTGGGAATCAGCTTAGAGATCCATGAGAGATCTCACTTAGTTCAATGGTCTCACTTTAGCTCCTACTCATTAAGAGAGAAAGAAGGAAAGGAAAACCTGATTTCTTCATAGGAGAAGAATAGCATATGTTTTCCTTTAGAGAGAAGAGGTGTTTGGGAAACATCTCTTCTATATTTCAGAGAAGGAATTCATTTCCTCTACTTTTCAATGTAATTTTCCTTCACATGGGAGTATAATTCTCCACTATTTTTGGAAGGAAAAGTATGGAAAGCTTATATATGTGTTCCCAATTATGGATGAGTAGAGTAAATGGATTCAACAGAATCTCTTTCAAAGGGAAAGGGAAAGTGGAATAGGTTCCACTCCTAGAGCTCTTTTCTTTAAAAGAGATTGAAGAGAGAGAGAGAGAGAGAGAGAGAGAGAGTTTCACTTTCTCACTTTTAGGTTGTCTAGATAGAAGTGGCACTCTTCTATCAAAGGCAAGAGGGACATCAGTTAATCATGATGGTTAGATTGAGTCTCACATGAAGACTCTAGAGAGGAGTAATTATGTTACTCCAATGATGGTGTTTGACTAGATGAGATGATCTAGTTATTGACATTAGTTAGACTGGGAGTCGAATTATGACTCTTCTCTTTAGGGTTTATAGGAGATAGAGATATATCTAACCTACTATGGTACCAAGCTCTTAGTTGGTGTTACATCATGAGTATGATGAGTAAAATCAATTAGAAGGATGGGTACTTAGGGATTATCTGAATCTCAAAGGGAATGCCTTCTGCATTCATATGGCAAATTATAGGGAAGAGAAATATTAGAGTTTGCACAAGTGCCAATAGATGTTGTTCCAATAGAACTTAGTCCAAAGGTAATGGATGAAAAACCACAGACTTCTTGGTTGGTGAAATGTAGAGATTGCATTTTACTACCGTGAGCTGGATGATGGATTTGCATAGTTTACAAGGTAGTTTAGATTAAACTATTACTTGTGAGTACACTCAAGGTTAGGGAGACCTAGAGTGGTATGAGCACAATCTATCATTTAGTCTTAGATGGGTTTGGATGATGGAGAGTGTTAATCTCCAAAAGAACAAGTTCCTCTTGTTCTTTGGTTCTCTCAATCTAGAACCCATCTCTACAAATGCTTTTAGCCACAAGTAGCTTACCTTCCAACTTAAATATTGAGTGCTTGCTTGCTCAAAACTTTAAACTGTGAAAGGAGAATTGATCAAAACATTCGTATCAAATTTTGCACCTCCTGTAACTTCACTTCTTCTCATTCACATATGCAAATGTTCCTACACTTAATTCTCTCAACGTGATCACAATTGGAAGCTAAAAATTTGTACAGAGGTCGATTACCTATAGACTTAGACTTGTACAAAAGCATTTCACAAAAGATCTAACACAGAAGGAGAAAACTCAGAAATATCGGGTGCAACATTTTCTTCATTTCTGAGGAAAAGTAACAACTGAGTGATGAGAGAGTCTTGACTCACTTCTAAGATGTCTAATGACACATACAACTTCTGATTACTCTATTCTCATGCTCTCTCATACTTACCCCGACATTTTTCCATAGTATATATAGGCAAAATATTTACAAGCTTATGACTACTCAAAGATAAAAGTGAACTATATCTGACATAATGTACATATGTGTACACATCTTCCAACTTCTGAATATGTCCTTCCTTCATGCTTCACAACTTGTTCTCTTCTCAAATCCTTGACTTCATTTCCATATCAAAACATCAATTGTTGATTGTCCTGCATCAACAGCTCCCCCTCAATCATCAACTGAGGTTTTCTCTATCTTCTTTATGCCTGCCATGTCTTTGAATCTCTGTAGCTTTGGTCCATCCAAGCTTTTGGTAAGCATATCAACTATCTGATCTTTTGTTGAAGTATGTATGACTTCAATCTCTTTATCCATCACCTTCTCTGTCAGAAAGTGATACTGAATCTCAATGTGTTTAGTCCTTGCATGAAACAGAGGATTAGCAGCTAAATATAATGAACTCATGTTATCTCCATAAATGATAGGTGTAGTTTGTATGGTGTCAAAACTCTTCATGAGAGTCTTAAGCCATATCACTTCCTTTGAAGCTTCAACCATACCTTTGTATTCAGCTTCTGTAGATGATAAAGCAACTCTGTGTTGCTTCTTTGAACACGAAGAGATTAACTTATCTCCCACATAACACAAGTATCCATATGTTGATCTCCTATCATCAGGATTACCTGCCCAATTTGCATCACTATATATTTTGATGTTTGTATCTGATGTAAAACCATAATACAAACCCTCTTTGAGTGTACCCTTAATGTACCTCAACACTCTTTGACGTGCAATCCAATGTTCTTTCCTAGGACAATGCATGAATTGATACAAAACTCCAATTGCATATGATAAGTCAGGCCTAGTTAATGTAGCATAGATAAGAATACCAACCAAACTCTGATATAGCTTCATATCCTTGAATTCTTCTCCACCATATCTGCTCAATTTGTGATCCACCTCCATTGGAGTAGGTGCTACCTTGCAATCATTCATTTTAAACTTGATTAACAAGTTTCTCAAATACCTTTCTTGAGTCACATACACTCCATGTTGAGTGTATGAAATCTCCATGCCCAAGAAATATGACAAGTCTCCCAAGTCACTGATCTTGAATTCTTTCTCCATTTGCTTCTTTAGGCTTTGAATGCCTTTCTCATCTGTACCTGTAAGAATTATATCATCAACATATATGCACATGTAAATGAACCCATCATCACTTGCTTTAACAAGCAAGCTACTATCTGCCTTAGATACTTGAAATCCAAGTTCTTTCAAGAACTTCACAAGTCTATAATTCCATGCCCTTGGGGCCTGCTTTAAACTATACAAAGCTCTCTTGAGCTTACATACATGATCTGGATACTTTCCATCTCTGAATCCTTGAGGTTTCTCCATGAAAACATCATTTGAAATGTAATCATTTAAAAAAGAATTCTTCACATCTAATTGACATAATTTCCAACCTTTACATGCAGCAATGGCTATGAGTGTCCTGATGGTTGTCATCTTTGCCATAGGATTATAGGTCTCATCATAATCAATACCATATGTTTGAGCAAACCCTTTCACAACAAGTGTAGCTTTATACCTAGACACACTTCCATCTGCAAACCTCTTAGTCTTGTAGACCCATTTGCATCCAATGATCTTCTGACTATTTGGTTTAGGAACCAAATCCCATGTCTGATTCTCCATTAATGCATCATATTCTTCCTGCATAGCTTTCTCCCAATTTTCCTTACCTTTTTCCTCTTCATATGTGGAAGGGTCTTCATCTGCCTTTATCATGTAAGCATAATCTTTGGTAGCCAAAAAAGAAGTGTCATAGCTATACCTTGTAGGTTGCCACTTGTGGCTTGATGACCTTCTGAGTTCTCCACTCCTTGAGGTTTTTGGTTCTTCACACTCAGGATCAAATCTTGGCATTTCTTCAACTTCAACCTGCACTTCATTATTCTCCTCTTCATCAAATATCTGAACCTTTGATTTACCTTTCTTTTGACTCAACTTCTTCATCACCTGTATTAATATTGATTGTACCTGCATACCAAGTACCTTTCTCATCAAATGTAACATCTTTTGATACAAGAAATTGTTTTGTGGATGGACTCCACAACCTATATCCCATCTGCTTATCATCATAACCAATGAATACATACTTTTCAGGTTTAGGTTCTAACTTGTGTCTTAATTGTGATGGCACATATGCATATGCCAAACATCCAAATACTTTGCAATGATCCAAGGTAGGTCTCTTACCCCACCATGCCTCATATGGTGTCATACCCTGCAAAGGTTTACAAGGTAGCCTATTGACCAAATAAGTAGTTGTATTTATAGCCTCAGCCCACAAATAATTTGGGCAATTTTTCTCCTTCATCATTGACCTTGCAAACTCAACAAGAGTTCTATTTCTTCTCTCTGCTACACCATTTTGTTGAGGAGAGTACCTGCAAGTGATTTCCCTTTTTATACCTGCATTCCACAAGTAATCACTGAACTCATTAGAAAAATACTCTCCCCCTCCATCTGACCTTAGTCTCTTTAATTTATGGCCTCTAATTCTTTCTGCATACACATGATAATGTTTGAATGTATTGAATACCTCTTACTTATCTTTGATCACATAGATAGTGATCCATCTGGTAGCATCATCAACATAAATCACATAATACCTTGAACCATTTATACTGAAATCCTTTGATGGTCCCCACACATCTGTGTGTACCAACTCAAGCTTCTCTGAATACATAAAACCATGCTTGGAGTAAGATTGCTTATGAGCCTTACCTAATTGACATGCCTCACATCTGTATGTCATATGTTGACGTGCAACATTAGGCAATCCAAGCACTGAACCATTGTTAATCATATCTTTGATACCTCTTTCATTGAAGTGTCCAAGTCTCTTGTGCCAAAGATCTAACTCAGAGATCTTATGTCCTCCATAAGTGAACAAGGCATGACCAACATTACCTTGAATCTTCAATGTGAACAATCTTCCTTCTTTCTTCCTTGAAACAATCTGTTTATATCCATTGCTAGGGTCTTCCACAAACACTCCTTCATTAGTGAATCTAACTTCATAACCTTTTTCAACAATTTGTCCTACACTTATCAGATTCTTAGGAATTGGAAGAACATACAAGACCTTACTCAAGGGAGTACTTCCATCCTTGGCCTTCACTGATCCAATTGACTTCACATTGTGCTTTGTATTGTCACCTGTTTCAACAACATGATTAGATACCTTATTTTCCAAATCAGTCATCAATGCTATGTTACCACTCAGGTGATTACTACACCCTGAGTCAATGTAGAAGACTCTTTGGTCTTCACTTTGCCTTTCACAAGTTGCATTCATTATCAATGTTGAATCCTCCTTCTGATCTCAAGCATAATTGTAGTAGGTATTATTATATTGTTGACTTTGGAATCCTCTACCTGCATTTCTTCCAAAGTAACCCCTACTACCTCTTCCTCTGAAGTTACCTCTTTGATTTCTGCCACCTCTTCCTCTTGAATTAAAATTCTGATTATATCCACCATTACTCTAATTATTATGCAAACAATCATTAGCTAAGTGATTTGTCTTACCACAAATCCAGCAAGCTTTGACTCCATCTTTATTATTCCTGCCTCTTCCTCTACCTTTGCCACCTCCTCTTCATCTTAGGAAGTTGGCTTGACTAGTTGTGCCTTCATCTTCATTTGCTTGTTGCTTCCCTTTGCTATTTTTCTTCTTATCCTTTGAGTACATTGCATGACCTGTACTCTTGTCACCTTCACCTTTGACATCCTGCTCAAAGGTTAACATATGTCCTAGCAACTGATTTAAGTCGGGAGTAAAATGATCAAGTGATAATTCAGTAGCCAAAATGAATGGCTTCCATTTGTCATCACCTCTCAAACCTGTGAGGATTTGCCTTACCAATTTATCCTCCTCAATGTCTTCATCAACAGCTCCTAATGCATCTACAATGTCCTTCATTTTGGTTACATAATTTGAGATGGATTGAGAGGCCTTCTTTTTGAATGTGGTAAATTCTACCCACAAGGATGCCTTCCTAGACTTTGTGGTACTTTGGAAATGCTCCTCCAAAGCATTCCATATATCACTTGCACTTTCAAGACCTCTAATGTGAGGTAGCAAGTAATCATTGACTTCCATATAGATAATGCTCCTAGCTTGAGCATCTCTCTTCATCCAATTCTTCAAATCTGATAATTCCTCCCTAGTTGGAACACTAGGATCTCTAAATGAAGAGACGAGAGAACAAGGGTGCTAAGAGGGGAGCGAGGTAACGGAAAAGTGAGTGGAAGGGAAAGAGGGAAGTAAAGAGAGGAATAGGAATAGAGTAAGTAGAGTAAGGAATTGTGGGTGAGAGGGGGTGTCATCACGAGAAGTAGTCCTTGGAGTTGGGGTCTTAGGTTGTGGTTGGATTCAAGTCTCCATTTTCTTCTCTTCCCATGACTACATTTGAATATTATTAAATGACTTAGAGGGAAAGAAAGCGGCATAGTGCAAGGAAAAAAATGAACCCAAAGCGTGTGTAAGGATACTTTCCCTTGGACTAAGAGGCGTTATCAACAGCTACAAGTGCAAAGAATTCAACATCTGAAGGTTCAAAAGGTGAAAGCTTGAGGTCAAAGCTTGAGAAGGAGGTCATACGACATCAAGGAAGACAAAAGGAGTATCATTCGAAGTAAACGTACATCTCTTACTCATAAAGTTTCAAGAATTCAATATACAGGTGAAGAAAAGATGGGAGATTCTCTTCAAATAAAGAAATTGGATAGAGAGAACTATCCAACATGGTCAATGAGAATGGAAGCTCATCTTATGAGCAAAGACTTCATAAGTTACATCACAGGTGAAGAAGAAAAGCCTACTCCCTTTCATTTTTCTCTTCCCATTTTTCTTCACTCTCGTGCAATTCGCTTGTGCTCCCTCGCTTACACCCACTCTTTCTCATACATATTTTGGCACACACACCTTTATATACATACACTCCTCCGTTTCCCTTCACTCACGAGTATATGCGCCCCCCCTTTTTTTCACTTCCTTTCACTTAATCTCAATTCACATATGCACTTACGCACACCCCTATGCACACACCCACACTCCGGCATCCATATACTCAATCTCTTCCACTCATGCCACACCTACTTTTCCCCTTTCTTTCTTTCCCACCTCTACTCACACACACTTCCTCATATTCACATATGCACACCTACACACAATTCCCTCCTTCCTCCACCCTCTTCTCCCTCTTCCCCTTTTTCTAACTTGCCTCCCCTACCCTTCAACATGCAGAGCAAACCCCATAGTTTCTGCAGAGGCTACTACCCAACCATAAACAAACACCCACACGTGCATCCCCCCTATGAGAGATTCTCACATTCCTAGCTATGGCCAAGAAATCTTCCATACATTATGTAATCAGGCGAATATCTGCAAATGAATATTTCCAACAAGGTTACCCCAAGTTCAGTTTCTGTCCCTCGAATAAACTAACACACCAGTCCTTGTACATTTTCTATAATCCCAGGTTTTGTTTTCTTGTGCATGCGTCCAATTTAGTTTGGAGCGTGTGTAAATCCCCACCTATAGCCATATGTGTGAGGGTCATTGCATCCCTGGTGCTTCCCTTGAAGTTCATGCTGTTAGTGTTGTGTGGAGAGTTTGTTCGCCTCTTGGGCTGTTCCAGCCGTCATCATAGATCAAACTATAATCAACAAATTCCTAGGGTACACAATTAACCATAGACTTAGTCACACACATTAACAGACACGGAAAAAATTGAACGTTTGTCGTCGGTGTTCTCGATTTCCACTACAGAGTTGGAGGTTTTCATAACTATAGAAGCGCAACAGTCCTTGGTTACACCCAAGGGGGAGTGAGATTCCCAGCGTTAGTCAATCACATACCTGAATCTGGAAGCGCTTCCTGCAGAGAGAGACAAGAGATTCGCTTTCTTTGGCAGTCAACAAATAGAGGCTCGAGAAGAAATTTTGAGTGCAAGTGTCGTCATTAAGGAAAACAAATTGGATCCTTTTTTATTACGTTCAGCTAATTCGTTGAGACAATTTCCATTAGCGCACTTCAACAGTTCGCGCATAGTCACACCATTCTTTTCGAAAAGTAGACACACATAATCATGTGACAAAGAACAAAGAAAAAACACAGCAGCTAATCTGCACCGCAGGAGTTCAACTTGGACGCCTACAAGACAAAATTTTCCACCGGTCCCATGTTCAGCAACGATATCTTTGCAAATTAACATACATCAGTTTCGACATTCAGCAGCAATATCTCAAAACCGTTCCTGCTCATGAGCTCGAAACCACTCAGGTTTGCCGCTTTGCCCTTCCACTCCTTTGATATGATACACCAGCCTCAATCCTCCCTATCACTTGCTTTTCCGTACCCCTCTGTTGACCTTCCTCTCATGACCCTAATCCATTGCTTGCTTGGGTCTTCGTCCCCTCAGCAAAACAGAGGCCCCTTTTAGCCCTTGACAGAGCACGAATTCCTCTCCGTTTTTGGGGGAGCAGCCAAAATCCTACTAACTACTGAACCCCTTTGATTCCCCTTTTGACGACTGAACCCCCCTCTCGGCTCTTTGTTTTCTTCCCCCCCTACCCCCACAGAACCGAGCCACCAAAGTGCAAAGGAAATGGATGATGAGGACTTCTTACACTGAGCTCCCGATTGAATCCATTCCTCGTCCTCAGGATGTAGGGTCCGTAGTCATATCCTCAGCAAGAAAGTGGTCTTGACATCTGGCTCAAAATCTACAGCATCCATATCCTGCATCACCATTCCTTCTGCACACGATCTCGAGAGCTAGGTAGAGAGGCGAGCGTCCATCCTGGTATGTTCCTTCCGAACCCTGAGCCAAGTGACTCACTCTCCCCCAGATGCAGCTGGGGATGTCCTCTTCCCCCTTCCGCTTCTGCCCAGGAGACGCACGACAGCAAAATGAGAGTCCCCACTGAGAATTGTAACTCCTCCCAAAAACAGCAGTGGTTCGAAGAAAAAGCGAAGAAGAAGGCCCCCAGTGATGCGAGCTGCTACTTAAAAAATTCTAGAAGGGCCACCCCCCAGAGAGAGAAAAAACTGAACATTCGTCCCCCCTCTTCTCTCTACCGCCGATATCCACCCTCCCCTTCTGCATACGGAAAAACTCCCCCTCCTCCCTCGCTCGTGTGTCCATCAAGGAGGGCATAATTCTCCTGCCCTTAACCTGACAGGACGCACGGAAAACTACCGCCCACCCCCAGTTCACAGCAGCTGCCCTGTACTGTTGGAGGATAAACACTCCTATGTGCACAACAAAAGCAAATGAACCCTCCTAGGATCCTGAAATTTTTCAGACATAGGCTCTGTATTTTCTGAGTTTCTCTGAGTATATGCAAAGATTGAAAATGAAATTTTGCAGGCATAAACTAGACTTTAAGAGCTTTCAAATGAGAGTAAAATCACTCCATTTAGATACTGGATGGTGCCTCAACCAGCTGCAACAAAACAGATAACTTGATCTCTTCACAGAGTATGAGCTAACTGGACAGACACTGTTCTGGACATTTCTCTGCACATGTGCAGGCACTGAACCTGAGACTTATACCAGACAAAGTAGAACTTATAAGCTTTCCAACAAGACAAAAATCATTGCAAATGGATTCCGGATGAAGGAGAAACACCAATTACAAGACCGGGGGGTCTACCAAAAACATCTAGATAGATAGAGTGTGTAAAAGTGAAATTTCTGCAAAATATGCAGAGAACAGCTAGTAGGGGGTGTGCTTAAGCAAGGGGGCAGCTTGGGCACGTATTTCCACGACTCTAAGTCATAATACAACTCATTAGAGGTTTTAAAGACCACCTACTAAACCTCTTTAACCAATCAAAAACATATACATGTCAAAAGTGAGGTCCAATCACATCAAGAGGTGAGCTAAATCTTCTCTAATCAACTTCTTTCCATTATGAGCATAATTGGATGCTTCAAACTCGTGGAAATCAGCCTCCTTTGATTGTGGATGATGTGGAAGGTTCAATTTGGGGCATGTTCCCACACTCTTGAGCTTGAAAAACTTTCAACACTCCCCCTCAAGCTCAAGTCTTTTCCTTTATTGCTTCAGCCTATGTCTCTTATGTTGATAGCTTCCTTGAATCCTCCAAGCTTTGTACCTTCAAGAAACTTTGTCATCATGTCTGCAACCTGCATTTTAGTGTTCACATACCTTATATCTAGCTCTTTTGCCATCACCTTTTCTCTAACGAAGTGGTAATGAACCTCTATGTGCTTGCTCCTTGCATGAAACATGGGATTGTTAGCTAGATAGATGCTTGAAATGTTGTCTCCATAAAGAGGAAACTCTTGCACTTCCACTTCCAAGTCCTTAAGTAGCTTCTTAAGCCATAATAGCTCACATGTAGCCAATGCTAAACCTCTGTACTCAGCCTCTGTGGATAAAAGAGCAACAGTGGGTTGCTTCTTAGAGCTCCAAGAGATCACTTTTGTACCTATCATGAAAACATAACCCGATGTACTCCTTCGATCATCCTTGCTACCTGCCCAATCAGCATCACTATATCCTTTGACACTTAGATCAGCATCATATGAGTAAAATAGACCTTGGTTGATGATGTGCTTGATGTAACGAAGCACCTTTCTTGCCGCCATAAGATGATCATGAGTAGGTGTATGCAAAAATTGAGAGAGAACACCTACTACATATGCAAGATCGGGTCTAGTGAATGTAGCATAAATTAATGAACCAATTATGCTTCTATATAGTGTAATATCTTGTATAGCCTCTCCTTGACCTGCAACCAACTTTGTATTGGGCTCCATGGGCTGAGAAAGTGGCTTACAACCACTCATACCAAACCTGTATAGCACATCCAACAAGTATTTTCTTTGAATCAAGAAGATGCCATTGTGTGCATAGATTACCTCTATTCCCAAGAAGTATTTTAGTGTTCCAAGATCAGATATCTTGAACTCCTTTCCTAGCTTTGATTTGATATCTTTAATACTTGCAATATCACTTCCTGTGATGATCAAATCGTCCACATAGATGCATATATATACCGTCTTGTCTCCTTGCTTCTTCATGTAAAGTGATGGATCTGAAACACTTTCTTTATATCCACAACTTGATAAATAATCCACTAACCTCTGATTCCAGGCCCTTGGGGCTTGCTTTAGTCCATATAATGCTTTCCTTAGCTTGCAAACATGATTTGGGTACCTCATACTAGCAAATCCTTGAGGTTGGCTCTTGTAGACTACTTCTTCAAGCTCTCCATTGAGGAAGGCATTCTTCACATCCAACTGATATAAGCTCCATTTCCTTGATGTGGCCACTGCAATCAAAGTCCTAATTGTTGGCATCTTGGCTACGGGGCTGAAAGTTTCATCATAATCTATCCTGTAGCTTTGGGAGAAGCCTTTCGCCACCAACCTTGCTTTGTACCTAGCAATGGAACCATCTGAATTTCTTTTAATTTTGTAAACCCATTTATTACCTATCACCTTCATGCCTTCTTGAGCTGGTACCAAGCTCCAAGTATGGTTCTCATCAAGTGCTTTGAGCTCTTCCTTCATTGCCTCTTGCCATTCCTTGCAATCCTTAGCTTCTTCATAACTAGTTGGTTCTTTGTCCTTGATTACCTGAGTCATGTATGCATAATGCTTTGCAATGAAATTATCATATGTTAACCTTTGTACTGGATATATTACTCTTGAAGACCTTCTTTCACTTCCTTTAGGTGTGGTTGCCATCTTCTTTCTTTGTTTTGCCACTCCTGGAGTTTGAATTTCTTCTATCTCTTCATCTTCCAACATGCTCTCGTCCACATAGCTTCCTTCTTCAACTGAAATCTTCTCTTTGCCTTTGACTTTGCTTTCTTCAGAGCTGGTCTCTCTTTCCCTAAGCCTTCCACTCCATGGTGAGGGTGTCCTTGTGTTGCATGAGTTGCTTGGACCACTCAAATCCATGCTTTCTTGAACTCTATCATCATTCTTCAAATCTGTCTCACCTATGTCTTCAACCTGCAATGGACTTGTGCATGCATACCAAGGCTTCAACTCATCAAAGACAACATCCCTACTTACCTTCAGCTCCTTGGTGATGGGATTATAGCATTTATACCCCTTTTGTTCCATAGAATATCCCAAAAAAATACACCTTTCAGATTTGGCATCTAACTTTGACCTCAACTCGAGGTACATGTACATAGCATATACAACCAAAGATTCTAAGATGTGAAATGCAAGGTTTTCTTCCACTCCATGCTTCCTCAGGGGTTAGATGATGTATACCTGATGTAGGACATCTATTCATGATGTATGTGGCTGTATATGTAGCCTCTCCCCAATAACAATGCGACATATTCATTTCATTGAGCATACACCTTGCTACCTCTGCTATGTGTCTGTTCTTTCTCTTTGCTACCCCATTTTGTTGAGGGGTATACCTGCATGTAAATTGTCTTTTGATGCCATTGACCTGCAAAAATTCAAAAAATTCATGGGAGAAGTACTCTCCCCCTCCATCGGATCTCAAAGTTTTGATAAAATTGCCAGATTCCTTCTCCACCTGTGCTTTGAATTTCTTGAAGTAGTGGAACACATCTGATTTGTTTCTAATGCAATACAACCACACTTTCCTTGAAAAGTCATCAATGAAGGTTACAAAATACCTATTTCCAGTAAAGGATGCTTCTCTTGTTGGACCCCAAACATCCGTGTGAATGAGGTCTAAAACATTTGCACTTACATAGGTACTCTTCTTGAAGGGCAGCCTTGATTGTTTTCCTTGTTGGCAAGCTACACAAATTTCATGCAACATTTTAGATGTAAAATTTGGTAGGCCTCTTACCAAGCTCCTCCTTTGCATGTCCTTGAGCTTTTGTAGGTTGATGTGACCTATTCGTTTATGCCATAGATCCAAATCTGCTATCCTCTTGTCTCCATATGTGACATACATCGAATGGTGTGGCTGATTTATGTCCATTGTGAACATTCTCCCTTGCTTTTTTCCTTTTGCTATGAGCTTGAAACCTGCCCTTGGATCCTTAACAAAACATCCTCTTTCATTGAACCTAACTTGATAGCCTTTTTCTACCATTTGGCCTACCGAAATCAAGTTTTTGGTAATAGTAGGGACATGTAATACCTCTGATAAGCACTTTGCTCTTTGATTTCCTTCCAAACTGATATCTCCCACATGTTGAATGATATGCTCTGAGTTATCACTTGTTTCCACATGCCCTTGATGCTTTGGGACCTGCAAATTACTAAAAAACTCCTTTCGACATGACATATGATTGCTACATCCACTGTCTACATACCATACATCTTCACTAGCTTGAGTTGTATCTTCACCATACCTCATGGCAAGTAAATAATCATTCCCTTGGCTGGATGATGTGTTTGCATAATTACCTTGCCCTCTATAATTGTTGTTGTTGTTGCTTTGATTCCCTTGTCTTTGAGCTCTATGATAGCATTCATTTGCAAAATGACCGGGCTTACCGCATACAAAGCATCCATTTGAAGTGGCTTGTCCTCTTCCACCAAATCTTGCACCTCTTCCTCTATTTGTGGCTCTTCCACCTCTTTGACCTGCATTTTCTTGTTGTCCTTGACCTCCTTGGTTGCTTTGATATCTTCCTCTTCCTCTTGAAGCACCTCGGTTGTGTCTTCCTCTTCCTCTACCTGCATACAACAATTGCCCTTGGCTATCCTTGGCATTATGACCACCAAGGTTCATCTCCTTTGTCACCATGAGAGTGATTAGTTGATCAAAATCAGGAAGAGAGTCCCTTACATACACTGAAGTTGTGAAAGACCTCCATTTTTCATCATCCCTAAGTCCATTTAGGGTGTGGGCGACAAGATCGTCATCATCTAGGGCACAACCGATTGACCCTAGTGCATCTGCAAGCTCTTTAACCTTTAATATGTAATCATTAGCACCTTGAGAGGGGCTTTTCCTAAGATTATTTAGCTCATTCTTGAGCTGAATTTTTCTAGCTTTTGTGGAGGTTGAGTACAATCTCTCCAAGCACTCCCACACCTTCTTCGATGTATCCAAATCTTGAATATGCCCTACCATAGAGTTGCTAATATGCTGAGATAAAATGAAAATGACCCTTTTGTCCCTTTCATCCCACTCTCTTACTGCTCTTCTCTGATCATTGGTTGGATTTACCTCATCTATGTAGGGTTTTGGCTCTCCACCACTCACAAGTCCCCACAAACCTTTCCCCATCAAAAAATTGCTTATTCTAAATCGCCATGGTTGGTAGTTTCCTTTTTCGAGCTTCTCAATTTGAGCATTGAGATCAGCCATGGTGCCTCCTAACTCTTTTGAACCTCCCCCTTGATGCAATGAAGTTGAAAAGGTTGGCTTTTACCTCAAAAAATAGAGCTACTCCTCTTGATGAAGCTTCGTCTTTGATTTGATGATGTATTTGCTTCCCCTTGTTGTTGACGTGCCCGTTCTTTGCTTCCTTCCTTCAAAATTTGATGAAGTCTTTACTTCACTTCAGTAGCTCCTTCTTCTCTCTTTGATACTCCACTTATAGCTCTGATACCACTGTTGGAGGATAAACACTCCTATGTGCACAACAAAAGCAAATGAACCCTCCTAGGATCCTGAAATTTTTCAGACATAGGCTTTGTATTTTCTGAGTTTCTCTGAGTATATGCAGAGATTGAAAATGAAATTTTGCAGGCATAAACTAGACTTTAAGAGCTTTCAAATGAGAGTAAAATCACTCCATTTGGATACTGGATGATGCCTCAACCAGCTGCAACAAAACAGATAACTTGATCTCTTCACAGAGTATGAGCTAACTGGACAGACACTGTTCTGGACATTTCTCTGCACATGTGCAGGCACTGAACCTGAGACTTATACCAGACAAAGTAGAACTTATAAGCTTTCCAAAAAGACAAAAATCATTGCAAATGGATTCCGGATGAAGGAGAAACAACAATTACAAGACCGGGGGGTCTACCAAAAACATCTAGATAGATAGAGTGTGTAAAAGTGAAATTTCTGCAAAATATGCAGAGAACAGCTAGTAGGGGGTGTGCTTAAGCAAGGGGGCAGCTTGGGCACGTATTTCCACGACTCTAAGTCATAATACAACTCATTAGAGGTTTTAAAGACCACCTACTAAACCTCTTTAACCAATCAAAAACATATACATGTCAAAAGTGAGGTCCAATCACATCAAGAGGTGAGCTAAATCTTCTCTAATCAACTTCTTTCCATTATGGGCATAATTGGATGCCTCAAACTCGTGGAAATCAGCCTCCTTTGATTGTGGATGATGTGGAAGGTTCAATTTGGGGCATGTTCCCACACTCTTGAGCTTGAAAAACTTTCAACATGTACCACGTTTCCCCAAACTCCCACGATTGCAAAAAGATTGACTAAATCCTTATCGAATAGGTTCTTCTTGAGGCCTCCATCGGGGAGTTTTCATAATACCTTTAAAAGAGCATAACTTTCTTCAAATGTCTGAAGCCACATAGGGCACCCAAGTGAATGGAGATGTCCTTTGTAGATCCCTGAAATGGGGTAGATTATACATCCATGCACCCTTCATCCTTGAATCAATATCGAATAAAATGGGGCAGGGCAGGCCTCAACTACCACTACAAATGCCTTAGTGAATGGAATCACATGAGCACCCTTAAAAGGTCGTGATCTTGACTACAAAGCTTGAACTTGAAGGGGATATGCACCATCTTTCCTGCAGTACTCATGGCAAATGCTTGTAGTAATGAACACATATCTGTCAATGTAACCCGCTTAATTATCCTCATTTGGGATCCTTCTTCATGGTTCTCTGCATCAAAAGTATCATTAATAGATCACCATATTCACATGAATACACATGCAACATACTCCCCTCTTCCGCTCGGGAAGTCTTCCTCGACGAGCCAATGTGTGCCTTACTCACCATCCATGCACTCTTTCCTTTTGTCCTTCACCTGTGTTCGTGCATCATCCATCAAAACCAAATCCAACCATCACAAAAAAGACTTACCATATATAAACATACCAGGTGGAATCCCTCTTTTCCCCTGTACCTGCTAATTCACACATCTCAACCAAAATGTAAGTACCAAAAAAATGCATCAAAACCAAAATCATCATGTATAATCTGCATGCATACAGGCATCTTCCCTAACTAATCATACGCAAACGAGAGGAAGTCCGACACAAACCCGAATTCGCACAATCAAAAAGAGACCAACTCCAAAAATAGAATATGGCCAAAGTAAAAGAATGAGAGTGGTATACCTCACTGCCACCTTTAGAGAAGACCTGTTGACAAGAATAGAAAGCCAAATACAGTGAGTAGGTAGCAAGCAAGTCAAATACACATGTGAATACCAGTCCTCATTGGCGTCGACGCTAGGCAGATCGATCTATCAACAATCACCAAAAAAATCACAAAAAACATATACATGCATGGCACATCCATCCGGACGATCATCGTCCTCCTCCTTTCTGTCTCTCCCCCTCAGGGACGAGAACACACAATCTTTTCTTTTCTTTTGCTTATTGATATTTATTTACACATGGCTTGCCTATGCGGCAACCGGATGCGACTCGTGGCCCTAACCGCCCGGCTAGGTTCGTTCCACCCCTCTACCGGTACAGCATAGCGCACAACAACATAGATACACGATGTATAAACACATGGAAGGGCTTGCCCATAGCAAAGCCGAGTGCGGCTTGTGGTCTCGTCCGCCCGGCCGAGATGGCTCCACGCACCTGTCAACCCACTATGCTGCGAAGCGCCAAAACACATACACATACTCCAGCACCTATGGCGAAACTAGTGTCGGTTCGTAGTCCTGACCGCCCGGCCAGGTGGACTCTGCTCGCCTACTAGCCCGGCATAGCATGCTGGCACACGTATAGACACGATGTTTTTGCTTTTTCTTTTTGTTTTGTGTTTTTCTCTTTTTTCTTCTTTTCTTTTCTTTTCCTTTTTCTGTTCCCCTCAAAAGAACCCTGAGAGTTAGGGAGAGGCAAAAAGGAGCACTCCCCCACCTGTCCCACACAACAAGCATACAAAAAATGCAACCAAAACAGACTCCTAATAGATCGATCTCCTGTTGTCTTCGCTTCCTCAGACGCGACACTCAAATGGTATACCCGACTGCCTACAACCTAACTAACTGACACTTAGCTGTTCATTCCCTCGCGAGGCCTCTCTTCCAACGACTATGCTATAAAACCGACTCGAGACTCTCTCACCTAGCCGCGTTCACCTCCCGGAAATCAATACTCTCTAAGACGGCGAATCCGGCTCCACCTTAGGAGCCTCGTCGTCGCTGCCTATGACTAGTTGATCCTCCCATGCCCAATAGATATCGTTTACCTCGTTAGGCAATTCCCTCGTGCTGTCGTAGTAGAAGTATCGGTCCTCGGCATATCCAACCCAACCAAGTAAATACGCTTCGAATTGAGGAAACGGGAAGTCAATGTCCAAACCTTGATTCCAAAACCGTACAAGCCAATGTGCCTCCTCCACGTCGTAGTCTATCCGCAAAGTCTCGACCGATATCTCCATGCTTTGTAACGCTTGATCTGAAAAATATACTACAAGGTCGAACAAAGCACTCTAGTATACCTCGTCAGCCATCGGCCGCCTAGTCCTCAGCAATCCCGCGTAGCAACACATTGGTCTAAAAAGTTCTTTAATCCCTGAAAATAAAAGGTAAGTTGTTTGCTAAAATAGAGGAAGCCTCTCTCTTTTTGTTATCGTATCCACTCGCACATCCCTCGTAAGAAGACCCAAATCATGCAAATAGTTGCTATCACCCAACAGCTCACTCGAAGCCCTCTCCATACGTAGTCACATGTCGGCCCTTGTGGTTTCTGCTCGCTATCCAGACATCTGTCCCCATCAACCCTTGATTGAATAACTATAGCATGTTCAACACGCGTCGATCCTGACTCTTTCAGGTCATCGCCATTCTTGCTCGTATTCCGTGTACGAAGCATTTTCTTCATTGTGTACTTTTCTGGCTCTTTGCTTGATGCATGACCTTTCTCAAGTCCCCCATGTCTAGAATTCTTCTTTTTACAACTACCCTGGCTCTCCTTGCCCTTGTAGTTCACGAGGTTTTCTTTTTGATCAACTGCTCCCTTACTAGGACTATCATGATCTCTACACCACTTTTCTTTCTCGGATTTACCTCCGGCCTCGTCAATATGCATTGCGTAGCACTCAACCTTGCCTGTACTTACCAACCACCCTAGCAATTCTTGGTCCGAGTCGTCCTTGTAGTCTATTGGGTCATTATACTCGCCCATCTTCGGTTGGCCTCACCTTGTTGTTTGTAAGTTAAATCCGTCTTGCAGCAAGCTTTTGTAATTTTCTACTTTCAGGGAAAACTTTTCACGCACTTTTTCACGCATCTCATTTTCAGCCACCTTCTTTTCCAGCTCTTTGATCGGAGCCGTTTTCTTAGCATTTTCCTTAGGGGTCACTTGCATTTGTATTCGATCGGTTTTGGGCCCAATAGTGATAAACCCCGTCCTCCAGTCATGTACACAATCAGCCTGCATCAGCCATGATCGCCCCAATAGTATAGAAAATGTAGTTTCGGTGGATCTTAGTCTCACAACCAAGTAGTCAACGGAGAATTCGATTCCACCAACAATAGTTTGCACATTTCGTATTAATCCTGCAGGCTTTACCTGCGTCTGGTCAACCATTCGGAGAGACATTGGGGTATTTTCCAGTTGTGTCAATCCCAACACTTTCACCATGTATTCTGTCATTAGGTTCACTGCGGCTCCGCTATCCAATTGTGCGACTGGGACCGCATATCCGTTGATCTCCACTGTGACTGCAGGGGCATTCGAGTCCACTTGAGTCGTAATGCTTTGGATCATCCCTAAGATCACCTCGTCCACTTTTTCTTTTCTTTTCGCTTTCCTTGGTTTTTTTATAAACTCATTGTAGAACTGCTTTCTGCAGGTTGGCGAACACCTTAGTAATGTGGCCAAATCCAACGTGACTTCGGTCTTGGCAAGTCTTTGCACGATGTCCATTCTCGCCTCTGCTTGCTTCTTTTTTGGCACTTTCTCCTGGGCTTTAAGCCTTTTTGGAAATGGTGGAATACCCGGTAAAAATTTTCGTGTAATTGGTGGAAGGACCTCCACCTCGTCTTCTTCATCTAAATCCCTTTGCCTATGAGTCTCGTCCTCGTCATTCACTTGAACTTGGTTTCCTCGGGTATACTCTCGTGCGCGAGTGACCACAACCACCATTGGTTCTTTACCTTTCTCTTTTCCTTGATTTGCCTCTTCATGGTGGGTAGAGGTGCTAGCTCCCGGATCCAATTCCCTTATTACTACTCCAGTGTTGGGCACTCTACCTTGAGCTTGCATCATCGGTTGTGGTTGCGGCTGTGCATAGGTGGACGTATCAATCCCTCTTTGTCCTTGGCCATAATTGTTCCTTCGTTGCGGGCAATCAACATCATAATGGCCCTCCCTACTACAGTATTGGCTCATAGGTGTAAAGTCTTCTTGCTTCCCTCGCATTCGGACAATGTGCTTGTATATGCCCAAGGCCCCCACATCTCCAACACTCTAGTGGTCCCGTTCTCCTTTGAGTTTGTGGTTCAGGCCTTTGATATTCGCCTACTTGGCCTTGGCCTCCATAAGCATACGTGGGTCTAGGCCCCCACCTAGGCACGGGAGGTTCACTTTCGCATAGTAATCCCTGATAAGCATAGTTCCTATTGTTTAACCACCTTCCCTTATCACGGCACTCATCTTCAGTGTGATTGTTCCTCTTGCAAAAGTTGCAGAAGACTCTTGGTTCTATATACAATCTCGAAACTGTAGGACATTCTGTGGCCATGTGCCCATATCCTCGGCATTTCGCACAAAAGATGTTTGATCTAAACACTCCTAGACTTCGCTCGGGTGCCACTTCCTGCCTTACCATATATGCTTCATGAGTTAGAGTGGAAGCCTTTACCGCCTGAGCCACAATTTCGATAATCCTTTCTTCGATCAACACCGGCTTTACCTCTTGGGGCGTGTTTGTAGCGGCCATAAATGCCGGCGGAGTTGTAGCAAGATTTGCTTGAGTTGTGCCACTTGTAGGTCCAGCGTTTGCACCTAGCATTGGTTCAAACAAAAGTTCTTGCCTTCGTTGTTGGCCAAGTTGAACCTCTTCCCACACGCGAGCAACATCTTTGGCAGCCACCAACGTCGCCGGTCGACTCAAACTGATATGTTGCTGAGCACTTGGATCTCTAAGTCCCGCAATAAATCTTCGTTTCAAGGTATCTTCATTTGGGGCATTCACACCCATTTTCCTTACCAGGGTTTCCATCCTCTGGATATAGTTGTCGATGCTCTCGTTTACCCCCTACCGAAGATAATCCATTTGTTGAGCTAGACGATCTTGGAACCCTTGACTACGAAACTTAGCCAAAAAGGCATCCTTTAGCATTTGATAAGTTCGCCTTCGCGGCTCTTCCAAGTTCTCGTACCAATTGGAAGCCTCATCTCTGAATATGGCTGGCAAGATCCGAAGTCTTTGCGCTTGGTCAACCACTTCATTTGCTTCACACGTGACCTCGAACAATTGGATAAAGCTATCCGGATCCTCATCCCACAATCCTGAGAATTTAGGAAAGTCTCCTAAATGCACTTGGACTCGTTGTGCCATTTCAAATAATGGTGTAATTTCAATATCTTCCCCATCCCAGAAATTTAGTGCATGCGGCCTTAGGATCCCTCCTTCAAACTTTTGCACCTGATTCGTGACTCTCCTACGGGAGTACACTTTTTTGGCGGGTTTCTTCCTGCTAGTCGAGGTAGACTCACCTTGCGGCTCCCACCTTTGCCTTTCTCTTTCAAGGGCTCTTCTTTGAGCGCGTTCTTCTCTTTCCGTTCGCGGTTCTCCTAAAGATGAGCTCCCCTCGCTCATATACTAGATCCGGGGTCCGCAAGCTCGGCCAACATGTGGCACTAGGCGAACCTATGACACTCTCTTATAGAGACGTGCCAAGCTTTTCCCGGAAAATGCACCAAAATGATAAAGCCTCTTAGTCCAAGGAAAAGTATCCTTACACATGCTTTGGGTTCATTTTTTCCTTGCACTATGCCGCTTTCTTTCCCTCTAGACATTTAATAATATTCAAATGTAGTCATGGGAAGAGAAGAAAATGGAGACTTGAATCCAACCACAACCTAAAACCCCAACTCCAAGGACTACTTCTCGTGATGACACCCGCTGTCACCCACAATTCCTTACTCTACTTACTCTATTCCTATTCCTCTCTTTACTTCCCTCTTTCCCTTCCACTCACTTTTCCGTTACCTCGCTCCCCTCTTGGCACCCTTGTTCTCTCGTCTCTTCACACTTCCTTTCATTTTTCTCTTCCCATTTTTCTTCACTCTCGTGCAATTCGCTTGTGCTCTCTCGCTTACACCCACTCTTTCTCATACATATTTTGGCACACACACCTTTATATATATACACTCCTCCATTTCCCTTCACTCACGAGTATATGCGCCCTCCCTTTTTTTCACTTCCTTTCACTTAATCTCAATTCACATATGCACTTTACCGCCTTACCGTATATGCTTCATGAGTAAGAGTGGAAGCCTTTACCGCCTGAGCCACAATTTCGATAATCCTTTCTTCGATCAACACCGGCTTTACCTCTTGGGGCGTGTTTGTAGCGGCCATAAATGCCGGCGGAGTTGTAGCAAGATTTGCTTGAGTCGTGCCACTTGTAGGTCCAGCGTTTGCACCTAGCATTGGTTCAAACAAAAGTTCTTGCCTTCGTTGTTGGCCAAGTTGAACCTCTTCCCACACGCGAGCAACATCTTTGGCAGCCACCAACGTCGCCGGTCGACTCAAACTGATATGTTGCTGAGCACTTGGATCTCTAAGTCCCGCAATAAATCTTCGTTTCAAGGTATCTTCATTTGGGGCATTCGCGCCCATTTTCCTTACCAGGGTTTCCATCCTCTGGATATAGTTGTCGATGCTCTCGTTTACCCCCTACCGAAGATAATCCATTTGTTGAGCTAGACGATCTTGGAACCCTTGACTACAAAACTTAGCCTAAAAGGCATCCTTTAGCATTTGATAAGTTCGCCTTCGCGGCTCTTCCAAGTTCTCGTACCAATTGGAAGCCTCATCTCTGAATATGGCTGGCAAGATCCGAAGTCTTTGCGCTTGGTCAACCACTTCATTTGCTTCACACCTGACCTCGAACAATTGGATAAAGCTATCCGGATCCTCATCCCACAATCCTGAGAATTTAGGAAAGTCTCCTAAATGCACTTGGACTCGTTGTGCCATTTCAAATAATGGTGTAATTTCAATATCTTCCCCATCCCAGAAATTTAGTGCATGCGGCCTTAGGATCCCTCCTTCAAACTTTTGCACCTGATTCGTGACTCTCCTACGGGAGTACACTTTTTTGGCGGGTTTCTTCCTGCTAGTCGAGGTAGACTCACCTTGCGGCTCCCACCTTTGCCTTTCTCTTTCAAGGGCTCTTCTTTGAGCGCGTTCTTCTCTTTCCGTTCGCGGTTCTCCTAAAGATGAGCTCCCCTCGCTCATATACTAGATCCGGGGTCCGCAAGCTCGGCCAACATGTGGCACTAGGCGAACCTATGGCACTCTCTTATAGAGACGTGCCAAGCTTTTCCCGGAAAATGCACCAAAATGATAACGCCTCTTAGTCCAAGGAAAAGTATCCTTACACACGCTTTGGGTTCATTTTTTCCTTGCACTATGCCACTTTCTTTCCCTCTAGACATTTAATAATATTCAAATTTAGTCATGGGAAGAGAAGAAAATGGAGACTTGAATCCAACCACAACCTAAAACCCCAACTCCAAGGACTACTTCTCGTGATGACACCCGCTCTCACCCACAATTCCTTACTCTACTTACTCTATTCCTTTTCCTCTCTTTACTTCCCTCTTTCCCTTCCACTCACTTTTCCGTTACCTCGCTCCCCTCTTGGCACCCTTGTTCTCTCGTCTCTTCACACTTCCTTTCAGTTTTCTCTTCCCATTTTTCTTCACTCTCGTGCAATTCGCTTGTGCTCTCTCGCTTACACCCACTCTTTCTCATACATATTTTGGCACACACACCTTTATATATATACACTCCTCCATTTCCCTTCACTCAAGAGTATATGCGCCCCCCCTTTTTTTCACTTCCTTTCACTTAATCTCAATTCACATATGCACTTACGCACACCCCTATGCACACACCCACACTCCGGCATCCATATACTCAATCTCTTCCACTCATGCCACACCTACTTTTCCCCTTTCTTTCTTTCCCACCTCTACTCACACACACTTCCTCATATTCACATATGCACACCTACACACAATTCCCTCCTTCCTCCACCCTCTTCTCCCTCTTCCCCTTTTTCTAACTTGCCTCCCCTACCCTTCAACACGCAAAGCAAACCCCATAGTTTCTGTAGAGGCTACTACCCAACCATAAACAAACACCCACACGTGCATCCCCCCTATGAGAGATTCTCACATTCCTAGCTATGGCCAAGAAATCTTCCATACATTATGTAATCAGGCGAATATCTGCAAATGAATATTTCCAACAAGGTTACCCCAAGTTCAGTTTTTGTCCCTCGAATAAACTAACACACCAGTCCTTGTACATTTTCTATAATCCCAGGTTTTGTTTTCCTGTGCATGCGTCCAGTTTAGTTTGGAGCACGTGTAAATCCCCACCTATAGCCATATGTGTGAGGGTCATTGCATCCCTGGTGCTTCCCTTGAAGTTCATGCTGTTAGTGTTGTGTGGAGAGTTTGTTTGCCTCTTGGGATGTTCCAGCCGTTATCATAGATCAGACTATAATCAACAAATTCCTAGGGTGCACAATTAACCACAGACTTACAGTCACACACATTAACAGACACGGGAAAAACTGAACCTTTGTCGTCGGTGTTCTCGATTTCCACTACACAGTTGGAGGTTTTCATAACTATAGAAGCGCAACAGTCCTTGGTTACACCCAAGGGGGAGTGAGATTCCCAGCGTTAGTCAATCACATACCTGAATCTGGAAGCGCTTCCTGCACAGAGAGACAAGAGGTTCGCTTTCTTTGGCAGTCAACAAATAGAGGCTCGAGAAGAAATTTTGAACGCAAGTGTATTCATTAAGGAAAACAAATTGGATCCTTTTTTATTACGTTCAGCTAATTCGTTGAGACAATTTCCATTAGTCCACTTCAACAGTTTGCGCATAGTCACACCATTCTTTTGGAAAAGCAGACACACATAATCATGTGACAAAGAACAAAGAAAAAACACAGCAGCTTATCTACACCGCAGGAGTTCAACTTGGACGCCTACAAGACAAAATTTTCCACCGGTCCCATGTTCAGCAGCGATATCTTTGCAAATTAACATACATCAGTTTCGACATTTAGCAACAATATCTCAAAACTGTTCCTGCTCATGCGCTCGAAACCACTCAAGTTTGTCGCTTTGCCCTTCCACTCCTTTGATATGATACACCAGCCTCAATCCTCCCTATCACTTGCTTTTCCGTACCCCTCTGTTGACCTTCCTCTCATGACCCTAATCCATTGCTTGCTTGGGTCTTCGTCCCCTCAGCAAAACAGAGGCCCCTTTTAGCCCTTGACAGAGCACGAATTCCTCTCCGTTTTTGGGGGAGCAGCCAAAATCCCACTAACTACTGAACCCCTTTGATTCCCCTTTTGACGACTGAACCCCCCTCTCGGCTCTTTGTTTTCTTCCCCCCCTTCCCCCACAGAACCGAGCCACCAAAGTGCAAAGGAAATGGATGATGAGGACTTCTTACACTGAGCTCCCGATTGAATCCATTCCTCGTCCTCAGGATGTAGGGTCCATAGTCATATCCTCAGTAAGAAAGTGGTCTTGACATCTGGCTCGAAATCTACAGCATCCATATCTTGCGTCACCATTCCTTCTGCGCACGATCTCGAGAGCTAGGCAGAGAGGCGAGCGTCCATCCTCGTATGTTCCTTCCGAACCCTGAGCCAAGTCTCACTCTCCCCCAGATGCAGCTGGGGATGTCCTCTTCCCCCTTCCGCTTCTCCCCAGGAGACGCACGAGAGCAAAATGAGAGTCCGCACTGAGAATTGTAACTCCTCCCAAAAACAGCAGTGGTTCGAAGAAAAAGCGAAGAAGAAGGCCCCTAGTGATGCGAGCTGCTACTTAAAAAATTCTGGAAGGGCCACCCCCCAGAGAGAGAAAAAACTGAACATTCGTCCCCCCTCTTCTCTCTGCCGCCGATATCCACCCTCCCCTTCTGCATACGGAAAAACTCCCCCTCCTCCCTCGCTCGTGTGTCCATCAAGGAGGGCATAATTCTCCTGCCCTTAACCTGACAGGATGCAGGGAAAACTGCCCCCCACCCCCAGTTCATAGCAGCTGCCCTATACCACGTTTCCCCAAAGTTCTCCCACGGTTGCAGAAAGATTGACTAAATCCTTATCGAATAGGTTCTTCTCGACGCCTCCATCGGGGAGTTTTCATAATACCTTTAAAAGAGCATAACTTTCTTCAAATGTCTGAAGCCGCATAGGGCACCCAAGTGAATGGAGATGTCCTTTGTAGATCCCTGAAATGGGGTAGATTATACATCCATGCACCCTTCATCCTTGAATCAATATCGAATAAAATGGGGTTACAAGCTTATTACTACTCAAAGATAAAAGTGAACTATCTCTGACATAATGTACATATGTGTACACATCTTCCAACTTCTGAATATGTCCTTCCTTCATGCTTCACAACTTGTTCTCTTCTCAAATCCTTGACTTCATTTCCATATCAAAACATCAATTGTTGATTGTCCTGCACCAACATTGGAGTCACTAGTTATGGGACTTTGTTCTATACTTCAGAGGATTGTATGGTTTATTATCTCCACTATGGTACGGTCAAGCTTATAAGTTTGGCACTTTACACTTGCTTTTCTTATTATTACTCCATAGAGGATACATCATATGGACTTAGGTCATTTTGGTGATGTTAGATGACATGGGAGTGATAATTTGGAAGTTGAGTGTATATGGGAGATAGTAAGCACCACTTAGACGGTTTCCCACCTTTGAGATGATCTCATATGAGACTTCTTAAGGGGAAGGATACGGGGAAACAGCACACGGAGATGACCATGTACATAGAGTACATGGGGTTCAGGGGAGTTTGAGCACTTTCTTCTACCATTATGGACATTTCATTTACATTTCGAGGATGAAAATGTTTTTAAGGGGAAGGAAATGTCACATGACAATGACATGGTTATCTTACCATGTAATAAAGTGGGGGTAGAAGAATAATTAAAATAGAGAGAGAGTCTTCATTCGTGAGACTCTTATGAGAAGGATTGAGTACTCACGCTCGGTGGCTGGGAGGAAACGAATGGATATGTCTCTGTGTATGCGTTGAAAAAAGGTGTTATGATAGACTTCTTGATACTGACCCTTAAGGTTGCACAAGAACATCAGTGGACCGGCCATGAATTATCAGCAAGAATAATGGACTTTGAACGATTAGGAAAAACCAGGCGAAAAGCAGCAGCACGAATATATGCAGCAAAGAAGCATTAGAAAGCAGGTAGTCCAAATTAGAGGAAGAACCTATTTTTTAACTATGCCAATCACTAGATGTGAAAATGATCAAAACTAGGCAAAAACTATAAAAAGAGCTAGAGAGCTCATTTTGTGGTTGTTGTTGAACATATGAACTAGAGCTAGAAGAGCTATCGTAATTAGTTGATGATGAACATGAGTATGAGTTCTTTTCTTGCCTTCCTAGTGTGTGTACATGCATGTGTGAGTTCATTACGACTTTCCTAGTGTGTGTACATGCATGTGTGTGTATTCTCATTGCCTTTCTCACCATCTTCTTCGTGCACATCATTCGCTCTTGATCTTCATATCGGCCTAACCCCTCCATGGATTGACAATCACAAGGTGGAGCCCCTCATGTTGGTACTTTCCATCGTGCTATTGTGACACCAAATTTGGCGCCGTTGTCGGGGACGAGCTCTAGGTTGAGCATGTGATGGTAAGTGTGTTGGAGAAAATCGTTGGAAGGTAAAATTTCTTTGTTTTTTCATTGTTTGTAGTTAGTTTTTACACACTTTTACTCCTCTATTCCTTTAGTATCATTCCCTATCATTATCTCAAACTCCAAAACATCACCAAAAATCAGTCATATTCCCTCTTTCTCTTCTCTTTCCCTCATTTGTGTGTGTGCAAGAGTAAGAGAGAGATTTTGCACGTGTATGTTCATGTTTTCTGGTGCAATAATCATGCAGGGTAGCCTCTGGACAACATAGATTTGTAGGAAACACAGGTAAAAACTCCATTTTTCTCTCAGAAATTGTCGTTGAAGCTAACCATCGTGACTATCAGACTAAGGTATGAATTTGGGAAAACTTTTTGCATGAAGGAGGAGGCTAGGATAGATTGTTTTTGTGAAATTGCATCATTTTTTGACCATCATGATGATGAAACATCATTGCAACTACGTGTGACCATTGCGATGGTCACTAACCGTCACTGCAATTGGCTCACACCATCACCATTGCATCTCACCATCGCGATAGTGACTCACCATCGCGATGGTGCTTGACAATCGTGATCCTGACTGGCCATCGTGGCTTGATCATCGCAATTGTGCTTGACCATCGTGGCCTTGACTGTCGTCATTTGACCATCGTGATGATCAATGATAATCATAGCTTGACCATCATGACTTGATCATCGCGATCTTGACTAACCGTCATGACTTGACAATCGTGACTATGACTCCTCATCATAAGGCTTGATCATCATGACCTCTGACCATCGCGGGTGTCACACCATCGTGATGTTGATACACCATCATGATTGTGTCTAACCATTGTGACTGTCAGACAAAATGCCAAATTAGGGTTTTGCACATAATTTTCAATTTTTTTGGGCTAGTTCTTTGACATTAATTGTGAACTCTTGTGTGTGGCATAGAGCAAAGGGAGAAGCGGGCAAGTATCTCGGTTTCTCGGGCAAAGTCAAAATAGTCGCTTCTTAAGTCCAAGAGAACTTTGTAAGTGGAATTTCCATTTCTTTATTTGCTGACGATTACTTTGAGCAAATATATATTGTGATCAATGGAGTGTCTTAGGACTCCTGGTGTAACTAGGATTCGCCCTAGCTCATTGAGTGATAAGTAGTCTATGAGAGAAGAAGTAAGTGGGTGAAGGGGTCAAACCTAAAGGAATTTTTGTTATTTGAATACATGACGCTCAAATGATTTAAAGAAAAACACATTAAAATGATTCCTTGTGAAAAATGTAAACAAGACAAGAACCTCTAACGGAAATGCACAAATAACTAAGTGATTGACCAAATTAAAGGGGTGAGTGCAATAAGGTGAGATTAAGATTAATGAACCTAAGATTTGGAAAATACTTAGGGAAAAGTGATAAGCGGAGTGTTCGATCTTCTTAGGCTAGCGTGAGAACTACAGCACGATTGTGGGCACAATAGCTAGGTAGTTATCCATACGAGGTTATTTCATATACGAGTGACTCGGATATGTCTTTCAACATGGGTAGACCAAGGGTGTCGTTTAATGTAGCCCACCTAGAGAAGCTGGAGGGACCCTACAAGACTCAGTTGGACTATCCATACGAGTAGATTGGGTGCTCGGGTATATGGGGATGGCCTTCATAGGTCAATGATTCAATTACATAATCTTGACCAACCTATGGGATTAGAACATCCAGCTGTTAAGTTTGAAAATGAGGCTTACATAGACAAAGAAGGGACCATGTATATCATCGCAATTAGGGCCCACTCAATGAATGAGCTAGGTGAGATGGTAGAGAATGTAGACATAGACGTGGAAGGAGACAATAAACAAAATTGAGGAACTCAGAACACCAAGAGGAAAATCCGTACTAATGAGGGTGATAACTCGTAAGTGGATGCCCCAAGACAGTAGGAGTATAGAGTTGTTCTGGAATAAGGAGATTGATGAAGCCTTTTGGAGATATAGGCCAGAGCATCCTACTGTGGTAGGAGCAAACATGATTTATGAACTCAAGGACCCAAAGATTCCAAGAAAGGTAGTATACTTAGATGACACCTTAGAATGAGTGTATAAGGTCACAAAACATGGATGACATGCGTATACATGGGGAGGAGAATTATTTTTTCCTTTAATAAGATTGCAAGCACCTAAGGCTAGTTTGGGTATTAGCACATCTCAAGGACATATAGAGAAGAACAAGGAAGGAGTAGTTTCATCCATCATGCACGAAGGGAGAGGGCCCCTACCAAAGGTGGGAGGGTTGAAAGAGAACCTCTCAGGGATCTTAGGGCTCATAGGGTTGGGGACGGCTTTCCCCTACTTAGGCCAAGAGACCACCCTAGAACCTTGAGGCCTACTCAATTAGTGAAGGCTATGAAGAATTGTTTTGATGGATTGGGAGATCCCTACAAGCATGTAGAAGAATTCAAGCAGGTGATATAGGCTGAACAAATCAAAGACATGTTTACACAATTTAATGCCTTTGGAATCACTCTAAAGGGTGATGCATTGGATTGGTTCCAATCATTGCACCAACATCAATTTAAAGATATCCACCACATGATGGAGTCCTTCATTACGGAATTTTCCAAGAGTGGAATCTGACACAACACGTCTTCCCTGATACACACATTCAAACAAACATCTCAAAAGATAGTGAGGATGGCCGGTCAAAGATTTAGATAGTACATAGAAAGTTTTCCCCCATCGAACGTACCCACTCAAGCTAAATTGATAGCTTTGTTCATAAACGACTTACTAAGTGCGAAGCTAAGATCATACGTCTTCTTGAAGGAGCCAAGAACCTTAGATCATTGTTTACAAATCTTTGTAGACATAGAAAATAACTTAGGAGATGAGCTAAAACTTCCCAAGTTCGTAAAGACTCAAATAGCACTACAGAGACCTCATCGAGATGTTCCAATTCAATAGAGGACTTAGCGAAACAAGTGGCCAAACAATTGGGAGTTTCTAGCAAACTAGGCATCAAATTACCCCCCCCCCCCCCCCCCCGAAGGTGTTATACTTTTACAGGTGACCATATGGCAAACATGTGTCCACATGCAATGCAACCCATAGGAAACTCCAATGGAATGTATTGTACCATAGAGCACAGATACACAAACCACACTGCTCAAGATTGTCCATATAATAAACAAGTGGTCAGGCAAAGTTACCCTCAGTAATATCAGCAAGGTAGATACCAAGGGTAGTACCAGCGACAACAATATTATCGTGCCCCCCTCATTATCAAGCACCATATCAAGCATAGCCTAGACCTCAACCTATCCTAGGGCAACAACCCCCACCCCCTACTAATGTAGTTTTGGTAAAGTATGCCACACCAGAGGAGAATTCCAACATGGCATTAGTACCCACGACCCCTTTGGTCACAGATAATGACCCTAATGCAAACAATTTTGACTCTACCCACGTGGATAGCCCACCAGCGTACTATATGGAGTCACTGGAAAACGTAGACCCTTACTATGAGAACCCGATGTATGAGCAAAACTGGGAACCGGATTATGCTCAGGCCATGTACAAAAACCCCAACCCGAGATAGCAGGCTAGACAACTAAGACCACAGGCACCCAAAGGACCATGTTTTAAATGCCAAGGAGACCACTTCATACGATATTGTCCACACGCAACAACTGCAGTGCAATCCCAATACTTCAATATTCAAGGTTTTTGTCCTGAATGTGGAAAGGATCACGTCATAAGAGATTGCCCCAAGAACCCTATGAACACCTCTATGAAAGTGATGCCCATCAATGTGATAGGCATAGTGCAACATGCTGAAGGTTCCATAACCCAATACATACCCATCCAAGCAGCAACCAGAGCCCAAGCACAAAGGCAATTGCAACCAGAAGACCAAGGAAAAATATTTGAAGCCAGCAAAGTAGGAGAATAAACAAGAAAGTAAATGAGAACTTGGAAAGAGTCACGAGAGCGGCATAAGAGAAAATGAGGTAAAGAGATCAACGAGTTGGAGGAAAGCCTAAGGGAAAGCAAAGCTAAAAACTTAGAGATGGCATCACAGGAGGCTAAACCATGGATAGTCACCTCTGAACCATGATCAGTACTAGCAGACCCCACCCCAAAAAACCTTGATATGATGTTCAAAGGATATCAAGCAAGGATACAAGAAGGACCACAAGTAGGAGAATCTAGCAAGAATTACCCATGAGCCAACTTAGAAATTGAGAGAACCAAACTGTGCATGAAAACGGTGGGATTAGCTAGGCAATGTTTGAGGCATCACAATACCTCAATTGGGAAATTATGGCCAATTATGAGTTACATTTTGGATTACTAGAAAGACTAGGACAAGTCGTATCTAACCCTGCAAGAGCTCAGCTCTAGCACACAAAGTAGCCCAAGGGAACCTTTGGAGACCACTCTATTCAAAGGGGCTAGGTCAGACTTAGAAACTCATCAAACAGGCTATATAGATTCACATGCCATCTTGAAAGAGATTCAAGAAGAAAGATGGAGGTAGGAATAGGAATCTCAACCACCTATACTCAAGATTGATGACTTAGGAGAACAGCTTCCTGCAGATATCACATCTATTTATGAAGATCAAGTGGATGATTGGCCAAGCAAGCACACTAATTTTGAATCTAGCTCTTTACAAGAGTTACCTCACTTTAGGGGCCCTTGGGAAGACTGTTCAATTCAAGTGAAAGCCCCACTATTCGAGTGAAGGGAGAAAACTCAGTTCTTCCTAGGAATACAGAAGCTATTAGGAACACTAAAGTTCAATGCCATTTGACTTTGGACGAGTTGTTGAAGATTAAACCCGAACTATGGAAACATGTAGCAAATCAGTTCTCGGAAATAGCCACAACCTCCTTGTTGCAGAGCAAAGAGGCACAAAAAGGGAGCCCCAAAATTTTCAAATTAATGGGCATATTTTTTCTTCTTCAAAGTCTTAGGAAATTCCCTCAAGCCATGTAAATGCACTAGAGGAGTCCTCTAGATTCATAATCCCAAATTATTGTAATATATTTCTTGTAAAATAGTAGGAGAATAGAGATTAGTCAATAAAGTGCTGGTCACTTGTGTGAAAGGACCTTTTTTAGGGCACATGTATATAAGTCACTTTTTAACTCTTTGTAAAGACTTTTTGCCCTTGTGAGGATGGAGAGCTCCTGAATTTCGATTTTGCTTCTTTCTTGTCAATTTTCATCTTCTCTATGATCTTTTGTGTGTGTGTGTGTGAAGCTTGGAATGTGTGTCTAGGAATGTTGTCTACCCCATTTCCTCAGTTTTGAGCTACTGTAGTGTGTGTGTGAGCAAGTAGGAGTTGCGGAGTGAGTGTGTGAGTTCCCCACCATTCACTGTTTTGGTCATAACTTGAAGAGCAGTTGTCAGATTTGAGTGAAAGTACCACCAATAGATGCGTCTCATTGAGAGCTTCAAAAGAAACTCACTATTGGCCTATTTGGAGTTTGGAGGTGGGAGAAACATTAGAATTTGTAAAAACTATTATAAGTGGTATCGCGACAGACACTTTCAGAGGTTAAGTGAGTTATAGAGGTAGATTAGTCTTTTCTCAGGCATTTTAGCTAAACCACTTCAATTTCCATCATGAGCACAGATGTCCTCATACACTTGGTTAGGTCGGTTCATCGGATTGATAATTAAGCATGTGTCAATCCACCACTATATGCACTTGTGTGGCAAATGAGATTTAGTCTCTTTGATACAAGTCCCTAAGACTTTATGACTTAGGTACACACGTTTTTGGCACCGTTGTTAGGGAACACACTCGACCAAGGTGCCTTCGTAATGGTTATAGCATTAGAGTGAGGAAATTGTACTTGTAGAAGTGAATTTGTTCCGTGGCAAGTGGTCGAACACTTCAGTACTTGTTACTTCACATACGGGAGGTGTGTGTAATGAGTTTTCAGGTTTAGGGTTAGAAGAGAGGGAGAGAAGAAAGAGTTACAGTTAGGCTAGGAAGAGCAATGGAGTAGGAGTAAGTCAAAATCATCAAGAAAAATCCTGAAAAAATTGCCAAATTAGTGTAGTACATGCTTGAGTCACCAAAAACTATAAAAACCAAAAAAGTGTAGTTCATTTGACATTTGCTCTCAGTTTGGTATCATCTAAAGACTGCGATCGGTATCATCCGCTTGGTATCATGCACTCGAGGCCTTCAAAGCTATCTAGTAAACTCAAGACACAAATAGGACATCACAAAGGTAAGCTACCTCAAGGTTTCAATAGCAAAAACACAATAGAAGTGCATTAACACGTGATTAAAAGTGCAGCTAGTATCGTGGGGTGGGACATAATACTTTTGAAGTTCCTTTAAGTGAGATAGAGGGTGAGGAGTGAAGAGGAAAGAGAGAGAAACCAAGGGGTGAAAAAATTTTTGTATTTGGAGTTGATTTGGTTGCAGTATCGCGATCGGTTGAGTTTTGGTATCACAATACCAAAATTCCCTTGTATTACGATACTCACCGAAGTATCGTATCGCTCGTTACCACTTGTGGTATCATGATACCATTTTTGGTATCATATCATGGTCCACTTGGTATCGTATCATTTCGGTCACGGTATCGTATCATCCATCGAGCGGTATCCTATCACGTACAATTCCAGTATCGTATCGCGGCCCTCTTTGGTATCATATCGTGCCAAAAAATGGTATCGTATCGTGAGAATTCCAATATCGTATCGCTCAAATTTTAGGTATCGTATCATGAGGTTGGTATCGTATCGTGCACCCGAGATCGTATCGCCGATTCTTGTGGTATCGTATCGTGTGGTGCAGAGGTATCGTATCGTGCACTACTCAGGCATCGTATCACAGGTACATCTGGTATCGTATCGTGGATTACCCAAGTATCATATCATGTCTCCAGGTTGTATCATATCGCTTGAACACATAGTATCGTATCGGGGCAGAAGCAGTATCGTATCGCCCATGGTAGTAGTATTGTAACATCTAGAAACATGGTATCACCTGGTGCAATATTGTCTATGTGGTATCATCCAGAGCACTTGGAGCATTTTTAAGGGTAAATTTGGGACAATTGAGGAGCCATTTAGAGAGAGAATTAAAGACCAAGATAGCCCCAGGAGGGTGAATGAGCTTGAGGTTAGGAAGAGTTCTAAGTAGCCGGAGAAGTGTCATATCATTAGTAGGAAGCACCATTGAGGTCAATCACCGTTCTACCTATTGCGACACCTCTAGTGATTCGGAGGAGGAGATACCCATGGCTTCAGAAGACATGCAAGGTTATGTTCCCGGAAGAAACTTCATGTCTACGATAGAAGGGAAGTACTGCACCTCCTTGCAATATGTGTCTACTAATGCCCAGGAGATTCGGATCTTCTTGGACAGATTAAATAGGTCAGTTGCGAGGATGGTGACCTCCACCAATGCCACAATTGTGCCTAGACCAATTGTCAAGTATGAAGGAGGGGTGTATATGGATAAGTTGGGTCACATCTATATGGTGACAGAACACCCAAAATTGATCAATGAGAGAGGAGAAGTGGAAGGACAAGAACATTAAAGACCAGACCCTGGAGAGTTAGTAACTACTCCTAGAGGCAAGTCAGTAGTGACACAAGTCTTGAGAGGGGATTTGATACCTCAAGATGATTACTTATTGGAGGTCAATTTGATCCATGGAGCAGATTTACTACTACAAACTGAATCACCCACACAAGGACGGGAAGAAAGCACGATGACATTTTACGAGTTAAAAGATCCTGAAGACGAGTCTAGAGTAACATACCTAGACAAGAACCGAAGAAGGTATTGGCTTGTCGATGCCCTAGATAGAGCTCGACTAAAGTATATGGGCTTGCCTGTGTTTCCCCAGCGAGAGCAGGCAACTACTGCTCAAAATCCTTTTGGGACGCAGCATGAGTTAGAACATACTACGTTGGGAAAAACAAGCCATTAGAGTGTCCCGAATAGAACACATGTACAATTTACAATGCCTGGAATGCAAGCACACAATCAGACACACCCTGGATTAGGCAACCAACACCGACCACCGGCAAGACCAAGACCACCACTAGGAGTACAATTGGGAATACCCCCAATTAGACCAACAATCCCTGTAATACCTAGACAGCCAGAACCCATAAGAAGATTAAGACCTATACAAGTGGCCAAATGCATGAGAAATCATTACAATGGATTGGGAGAACCTTACGACCACATTGCTAAATTTAAACAATTTTTGAGAGCTGAGTTAGTGGATGATTTCTTTGTGTAGTATGAGTCCTTTGGGCTCACTCTCACAAGAATAGCTCTGACGTGGTTCTAGCCCTTAGATCCCAATCAATTTGGAGATATTGAACGATTCTTTCAAGAATTCATAGGGGAATTCACTAAACGAGGGATTAAACACAACTCATCATCTTTAATCCATAGCTTTAGACAAAGCCCCAATGAAACTATAAAAATAGCTGCACGAAGATTCAATCAGTATGTTGATAGATGTCCTGTAGCTGAAAGACCTACGCAGCAAAAAATGATATCATTATTTTTGGACGGACTAACGAACGGAACTCTAAGAACATTGGTCTATGTGAAGAGATTGCAGACATTGAGTGAATGTCTCCAAGAGTGTATTGACCTTGAGGACAACCTAGCAGATGATCTCAAGAGCGCTACCAGTCCTACTAAATCAGAAGACACTCGAAGCACAGTAACATCCAATTCTAGTAATGTAGAAGAATTAGCAGAACTGGTAGCAAAGGAATTGGGAGTCCAAGGAGAAAGAAATTATGAGCACCCAGCCCTAAGAGTGCCCATGTTACAAAGATTTAGCTCATGTGGAGGTGATCACCCCACTCACATGTGTGTTTGAGGAGGAACAGGTGTGCCTCAAACGTATCCTTATAATAGGCAGCCCCATCAAGGAACGACCTTGTATTGTCACATAGAACAAAAATACACCAATCACACCATGGAAAATTGCCCGTTGAATAGGCAAACACGACCTCTACAACCACCTCAGTATCGGCCATAAGGATATCCACCTAGAGAGCTAGACAGAGATCAGATGCCCAGGTACAATTCCTACCCAACACCACCAGGAGCACCTAGGCCATATGAGCAAGCACAATGTACACAACCCCAGCCAGTGTTAGGACCACAACTCTCACATCCCCAACATGTGGTACCTGTCAAGTATGCCCAACCAGAGGAAAACTTAGAAAGAGCCATCGTGCCAACATCACCAATATCTAGTGTAGAGTCAACGAACCCATGATACGAGCAATCCCAAGGGGAGTACTATTTCTATGATGCTAGTATAATCGAGTACAAGCAAGTTCATGATCCACAATAATATGGATACGAAGGATATGACAATACCTATGGACCAAAAGTGGCGACATTAATGTACACCGCACCTAAAGCACAGGCACCCGTAAGACCACTCATCAGACCACCTCTGCCAAGAGGACCATGTTATAGATGCAGAGGATACCACTTTATCAGAGAATGCACTCATCCATACAACCCACCACCTCTTAGGACTTGGGAAGGGTATTGCAGTGATAGCGGAAAGGAACATCTCTTTCGAGATTGCCCAAAAAATCCCAACAAGGCTCAAGACAGAGCACCAATTAATGTGATCGAAGTGATAGAAGCATCGGGAAGTGACAAGGAATACACCGTACCATTAAAGGCCATCACATGAGCACGAAGGAAGGAACGAGAAGGAAAACAACCGGACCTTGAACAAGAAAATAGTAAAACCTTAGACCCCAAAATTCAAATAGTGGAGAAGCAACAAGAAGCCTAAAGAACTAGAGATTCAGGAAGAAGTTTCCATTCCACCGCCTATCTGCGAGTCAGAAAAGCCAAGATCAATTCTAGCCGACCCAAAACCGGATGATTTGGACATGTGGTTGAAAGCATACCAAGCTAGAATTAAGAGTGGACCGAATGTGGAGCAACATGAAAAGCTTTACCCACTAGGAGAGTTAGAAAAGGAGAGGCTTGCGATATGTAGAAAACTCATAGAGGTAGCACAAGCAACCCTAGAAAAGACTATCCCTGCCCTCCCCGAGACAAGGATAGCGGAGGATCAATACAAGGATTGTGTTAAAGCCAGGGACAAGGAACCAAAAGAGAATCATGATAAACGTGAGCTAGTGAAAACCAAGGACGAACTTATGTCAACAGTGCCTAATTTATAGGCTGACTCGCCAAAAGAATTGTAGAATTGAATCTGAGAAGAACAATGGAAAAGGAATGAAGTGGCTAAACCTCCTTTTGAGGAATTAGATGTGGAAGTTTATCAACCAAGTCCCAACATGGAAGAAGTATATGAGGAAGTATCGAGACTAGACTGAAATAGGGAAGAAGCTCAGAGCATTTTGAGCCTACCAAATTAAATGGGAGAGTATGAAAAAAAATCCATGATCTTCCATGCGCCCACAGTACGAGGAGAAGGAAAGGGAAACTCAGATAAGAATTCACACAATCTAACAGAACTTAAATGGACAAAAGTACAATGCGAATTGACTGTGGAAGAACTACTTCGTGTTAAACCGCAATTATGGAAACAATTAGTGGGTCAACTGTAGTTAGGACAGGAGCAGAACGAAAAGGAAATCAAGGGAAATGAAAACCCACCTAAGGTACAAATTCCAGTGGATAAGGTTGGAGAATTTAGTGAAGGAGATGAAGGCAACATGTGTCTACCTGTTAGCTCACAAAATGGTTGGTTTTATGCACTAATGTGGTTCTATTTGGCCAGGGAAATATGTTTGATTGCAGGTACTTGAAGAGTTAATCAATTGGATGAAAGGTACTTGCAAACTACATGGCTACATCTTGTTCAGAGGGGAATGCCCTTGGTGTTTGGAGTTCGGATTATGGAAAATATGAGCATGTTTAGGATGCAATCATTTGTGTTGAGCAGATGCAGTTTGGGGGAAAGCCCATTCAGATTCTTGCATTTCTTGTTTATGTATTGAATGCCTATTGTCATGCAAGCTTGGTGAGTGAAGGCCACAACCATTTTGAGGCCATGTATGCAAGTTGTGGCTTGATCATAGAAACTTATAAGTTTTCAATAAGCTTCAGATTAGGGACGTTGCGGGTTGGAATGCACTTATGGAAGATTGCACAATGAAAGTGCCAAACAATGATTGTTATTATCTGATGTTGTTCTTGGATGTGCATTAGTGGATATGAACTTATGCATGTATATGGTCCCAAGAACTGCCAAAATGAGATGTGATCACATGGAATTCCAGGATTTCAATGAATACAAAGAAAAGGTTGTTGAATGAAGCTATACAGATGTATGCACAAATGTTTTGGGAACTTCTGTTTGGTGGGGACAGGGAAATAAGAAGAGGCTTATCCCTTTTGAGGGGCGCCGATGTATAGATAAGGGGGGGGGCTGTCATTTTTGGGGGGAGAAGCTCTGAAGGTCGCTGAGTTTTTGGGAGAAGATAAAAAAGATCGGCTGGCACGTGAAGGAGAGATAGGAATGGCACATTATTTTTTTTGTATCCGCTAAAAAAAAAAACAGACAGAGAAGCTCTCTCGGAGGGGCGTGCGCATCACAGAGGGGAAGAGCTGTGAGATCATGTTCCATTCACCCATGTTGTGAGATCCTAGATTTTCATATTGCCATATTTCAAAAAGTGATGATAGGGTCTTCAACGATTTTTGTCTTCAATAGTGCCTCTGCTTAATACTATTTGTCATGAAAGGCAAAGAATGGTGGCACATAGTTCAGGAGGGAGCTCGAGGGCGGCCATATCTTTGATGGAGGTTGTTTTGCAGAGAGCAAGGCACCGATGCTACTGGTCATATGGAGCGACTCTAATGTGCAGTCAGAGAGGCGCTCGTTATCGGCAGGCGGACACAGTTCTTGAAAAGACAGAAAAGCAAAGAGTTGGCAGCCTATAGCAGAAAGGAAAGAAAAGGGATAATCACCATCTACCGGGCCCGCATGGGAGACATTGGCATGAAGCGATAGTACATGATACATTCTCATCTATCATATACAGAGAAATATAGTACTGAAGCAGGGAAGCTATGCAGAACGACCACGAAGACTAGAGATTGGAAGAAGGATGTATAAAAAGTATTAAGATCTACTTTATTGGGGGAAAAAGAACGAGGTGCAAGTGAAGGAGGTGGCGATTGTGTTTCCAGTGATGAAAGCCTGCAGATATTTATTTTCTAATTCCCTTGACCTATTCTGCTTCCTCCGGTGGAATGAAATACAAAATGTTTTGCTCTCCATTTGAATTTTAGCGCAGAATGGAGCTAGCATCCCAAAAAATTGCTACAAGATTAGAAACTCAAAGAATGGAATGGTTGTTCAACAGCGCATGGGATTTCAAGATTATACCTTGTTATGTTAATTTGCAGAAGTAGTTCGTCGAAAAAGGTTCCTGGAAAGAAGTTCCTCTAGCATATGTATGAATATTAGTAACTATGGAACAAAAGAGGATGCTGTTGCAGAAGCTTTTAGCTTCGCTTTTTTTTTATATATAAGGGAGGAAAACACTCCATGATGTTGTGCACTTGAAGCTGCTGGGTATTTTGCATTTACAACACAGAGAGGCTACTGTCATAAACTTCGATTGGTGTAAATATTGAATTATTCTTGCATACCTTACAACTCTTGAAAGGCTTGGAGAGACTTTCGCATCCTCATAAAAAGGTCTTACCGCATCTTCCTTCAAACTTCAAGTTGATATCCGTTGCTGAGACATCATAGGAAGGTCGTTTCTGTAATGTGACTGACATACCAGAGGTGTTGCTGCATATTACATACTCTACATTTCATATTTTTGTGTAAGTAATGAGTCCAAAAGAAGAGTGGGATCCATGTATGAATCAAGTAGCAAGCACACACTGGACATCAGGAATTCAGAGAGCTACAGAAGCTCTTGCCAGGTATTGACATTTCTTTCTTGCAAGTTCTTGTTATTCAAGAATGCACATCTTACCTTGCTATTCTTACTCGCATCTTTGCAAAAATTGTGGTTAAACGGCTGCAGCAGCGTCGAGGTTGTAAATGATGAATGTAATGAATAACTGTAAATATGGAACTCGGAGACATAGGTCATAGATGCGCTAAAGAAGTTGATTTAGTTAAGAGAAAAATGTGGATAATTGGCTTCGTTCCAGGAATTATAAAATGTCCATTTCAATTTGAACTCCAATATCAGCCATTGTTTCATGTAAAAAAAAAAAACACATACTATGTTCAGATTTATTTAAGTGGCCTTGTTTTTGAGACCTTATTTGTGTGCAATATACGAAACCTGCTTTGCATCTAACTATAGCTTGATCTAAAAGAAAAATACGGAGTGTTTCTATGCTCATTTGGAAATGATCAATTCCAGAGATTGAAAATAGTTTGACCTTTATACAGGTGTATGACGAATTGGTTTGGCGATAATTTGTTGTTGAGCTAACAACTTTGTTTTACTATTGTTCTAGTCAATCTCTTCAAGTTTTCTTCCTATTGCTTCGATTACCGCTGAGGCACCCTATGTGCATCCCTAAGCGCACAAGAACCCGACGTGAAAGGAGGGGGGTTGAGTAAAGAAAGGGAGGGAATTGCGGGTGTGCGTGCATATGTGCAAAAAGGGAAAAGAAAAGAACCAAAGGGAAAGCGAGTGGAAGCGGGTATATACATATGTGATATTCGAGAGCACTTGTGGACTCAGAGTAAAAGAAAGTGGCATAGCACAAGCTAATTTAACAAAACATGGGTGTGTGTAAGGCAGTTTCCCTTGGGTTACGAAATCAAACATTTTGGTGCGTTTGCAGAGAACATATGAGCTAGTGCATAGACATAGGAAGAATCCATTGCGAGATAATTGCGGGCTCTAGGTAATCCAAGTAGACCGATTGCGAGGGGTTAAGCAAAATAAAGGCTTCCACAATCATCTTTTCCTTGGGCTTAGGAACTTAACATTTTGGTGCGTTTGCCGAGAATTGGCTTAGCACATCTCATAGAGAGTGCTACGAGTTCACTTGGTGCCTCAATCGTGTGGCACAGCCAAGTCGATCCCAAATCTGCTTTGATCTTCATTAAAGAAATGGCCCAACAAAAGCCAGCATGTGGTTTGGAGAATGCCAACATGAGGCAACCGAATTTTGGACAAAATAGGAGATGGATAGATTCTCATCCGACCATGAGACATCATGTGAACCGAGGGTGGCGATTTGGCCCGATATCAAATTATGTGAGATGCTGGTGTTGCGAGCAGATTGGGCATATGGCCAAATATTGCCCTCGTGTATGCTCCCCGTTGGATTTTGTCCCCACATGTGCGGACTGTGGGAAAAAGAGACTATGCGAGCACGTGTGTGGCTCAAAAGAGATGACTGGCGTAAAGGTCACAATGAATCAATTTGATAGGTGTTTATCCTCCTTGTATGTGGAAGTTGACAAGGGTGGAGTTACTTCGTCGACGGAGACTGCGAGAGCAAGTGAAAGCAAGGACACTGGATCTCATGATCGAGACTTGGTAGAACTTGTGAAGAGCTTGAAATGTCAAGTCAATTGGTTGCATGTGGAGCGAGATAATGAGAGGATCAAAATAGAGAAATTAGAGGAAAATCAAGTGAAAATGGCCGAGGTCCTAGGAACTTGGGAAAAGCAAGTACGAATGTTGAAAAATGAAAACAAGGAGTGGAAAAGAGTAAACAAAAGCTGGAGGCAAGATCTTGTGAAGCTCGAGAGTGAAAACGTGGTCTGGGACTTGAGATCCGGCTTGATGGTAGCCGACTGCTTTGGAGTTGCGATCGAAGAAGAGCTCTCAAGAGACGAGGATGACCTAATGAGGAGAGTCGAAGGAATGGAGCATGAAATCGAGAAGGTACAAAGCATAATCCGTCGATATAGTGATCAAGCGGGTAAGGCATGTGACGAGTTCCACCTGGAGTTAGAAAGAATGAAAATTGCCCAAGCGGAGAGCGATGAGAAAATGAGATGTGTAGAGAAAGAGAATGCAAGGCTGAGTAGCAAGCTCGGTAGGTGGATGAATCGGAAAGATGACGAGACGCGAGGACAGGTGGAGGATCCGAGAGCGAGGAAAACGGAGGAAGAGTTGAAAGCGGTGTTGGATAGGTTGGATGCGTTCGGAACAGAGTTAGAAAGGACGAAGAATGAATTGTCGAAGAAGGTAGATGACCTGGATGAAGAAAATATGAGTAGGATTTGGGAGGAAAGATCGATTAGAGAGGAAGTCGAGAAGTTGACCGTTCGAGTTGAGAAGAGGGAGGATATTCCCCTCGGATCTGCAAAAAGGGTGAGAGAGGATAAAGAGATGGAGCAAATATGGAATCGGTTCCGAGGCATCGATTGTGACCTGTTCCAATATCAGAGTGATATTGAGCACAACAAAAAAGGATTAAGAGACCTAGCGACGAGGCTTGAGGCACTAAGAGGCCCAATGGCTAATGGTAATGTTCAAGGTCATCTATCAGGTCAGGTGGAATCTCTGCGAGGCAGAGGTTGGAGATGAAAAAATAGACAAGGAGATGGATGTCGGTGAGGACGGCTTGAGTCTAACTAGGGTTTGTTTTGTGGATTGCGAGTCTGAGATGTGAGGACGGGTGGACCAAGTCTGTTGTATGCTTAGGACTGAAGTGGCATTTTTCGGGGTTTTTAGGTCGACAAGGTAGTTAGTACGTGCGGGTTTTGCGAGGACGGGTTGACCATGGCATTAGTGGCTGGATTTTGGCATGAGTAGCAGCAGAGGGGAGATGTGTCTTATTGGGATGTCCACAGGGAGTCTATATGTGTGTGTCGTGATTGGGATGGTTGGGAAAAGATCCTTTCTTTTGTCTCCTAATTCTCGAGATGCGGGAATGAAAAGAAAATGAAAAAATATATGTTTGTGTATGTGTGAGTGTGGCTACGCGCCTATGTGGGCCGATAGGTGGGTGGACCCACTTTGGCCGGGTGGTCAAAGCCACGAACCGATGTCGGTTTCGCATAGGGCTAGCTGTTTGTGTGTCGCGCGCTTCGTTGGGTTGGTAGATGGGTGGAACAAACTTGATCGGGTGGTCGAGTCCACGAGTCGCATCCAGCTTCGGCGTAGGCCGGCAAGTGTGAGTAAATATGTGGAAAATGATGAAAAAAGGAAAAGAAAAATGTGAAAAAATGAATGAGAAAAAAAAAATTTTCCTCGCTCGAGGGGGGACAAAAGAGAGGTGAGAGAGCATGATGCTCGGATGGGAATATATGTGTTTGTGTTGTGGGGATTTGGGTTATGTGTGGGCTCCCGATGAAACATGTCAAATTGAAGCTTAAGCTCGGCTAGGGTTTTGGTTGTGATGTGTCTATGGAAAGCTTGGACTTGAGGAATCCAATCGTGCTAGTTGCATTGTTTGTCTGCAAACCTTCCGGAAGTGTTCAGTTTGGCTCTTAGGTGGTGCAATGACTTGTGAAGTTCGGAATCGCGTCGACGATGAGTGATCTTGTTAGAGTGAGCTCGTGTTAGGCTTGAGTGGTCTTTGCCGCATGTCCATCGATTCAAGAGGTGGTGGTGACCTAGCATAGGATCTAGTCGATGAGCAAGCAAAAAACGAGAGATAGATAGGAAGGCAATTGGGAATAGGAAACCCTAGGTCAAAGAGGCATGAAAAATAGACGAGAGGACTTGACGAGAAACAGAAGAAGAATTGGGGAGGTGGCAGTATAAGCGGGTAGGGCATCAAAAAATAAAATAAAAAAAAAAATTAAGGATGGTACTTGCTTACATATATAAGCTGTGTGTGGAAAGTGTGTTGAGCATGCATGTGGAATAAAGATGTGTGATGTGTTGAATGAGTAGCCGAGAAGAGTGACGAGAGCGAATGTGGACATGTCTTCTGCTTGCATGTATGTATGTTGTGTGTGACGAGAATGCATGTGTGATGCGGGATCGTGATGTGTGTGTTGAGTATATATGTGTGATATGGATGATTGATATGGATGATTGATATGGATGTTTCTCATTTTGGTAGTAGATGTGGTGTTTGATGAAAAATGATCTAATATGTTTGATGAGTTTGTAGACAAGTAGACACGACGGTGAAGATGAGAGAAGATGGACAAAGATGGTAAGTGAAATGATTGGATTTTGGTACTGACCAACGATTGTATGAGGGTGATTGCAGGTGCTACATTGAGGAAGAAGAGAATAGGCATGCAAGGTAAAGATTTGTATTTGATTGAGTGATGAGCACATGTTGGATGATTTGAGCGCAGGAACAATTTGGCTCGTCGAGGACGACTTCGCAAATAAGAAGAGGGGAGTATGTTAGCTCACAAAATGGTTGGTTTTATGCACTAATGTGGTTCTATTTGGCCAGGGAAATATGTTTGATTACAGGTACTTGAAGAGTTAATCAATTGGATGAAAGGTATTTGCAAACTACATGGCTACATCTTGTTCAGAGGGGAATGCCCTTGGTGTTTGGAGTTCCGATTATGGAAAATATGAGCATGTTTAGGATGCAATCATTTGTGTTGAGCAGATGCAGTTTGGGGGAAAGCCCATTTAGATTCTTGCATTCCTTGTTTATGTATTGAATGCCTCTTGTCATGCAAGCTTGGTGAGTGAAGGCCACAACCATTTTGAGGCCATGTATGCAAGTTGTGGCTTGATCATAGAAACCTATAAGTTTTCAATAAGCTTCAGATTAGGGACGTTGCGGGTTGGAATGCACTTATGGAAGATTGCACAATGAAAGTGCCAAACAATGATTGTTATTATCTGATGTTGTTCTTGGATGTGCATTAGTGGATATGAACTTATGCATGTATATGGTCCCAGGAACTGCCAAAATGAGATGTGATCACATGGAATTCCAGGACTTCAATGAATACAAAGAAAAGGTTGTTGAATGAAGCTATACAGATGTATGCACAAATGTTTTGGGAACTTCTGTTTGGTGGGGACAGGGAAATAAGAAGAGGCTTATCCCTTTTGAGGGGCGCCGATGTATAGATAAGGGGGGGGACTGTCATTTTTGGGGGGAGAAGCTCTGAAGGTCGCTGAGTTTTTGGGAGAAGATAAAAAAGATCGGCTGGCACGTGAAGGAGAGATAGGAATGACACATTAATTTTTTTGTATCCGCTAAAAAAAAAAACAGACAGAGAAGCTCTCTCGGAGGGGCGTGCGCATCACAGAGGGGAAGAGCTGTGAGATCATGTTCCATTCACCCATGTTGTGAGATCCTAGATTTTCATATTGCCATATTTCAAAAAGTGATGATAGGGTCTTCAACGATTTTTGTCTTCAGTAGTGCCTCTGCTTAATACTATTTGTCATGAAAGGCAAAGAATGGTGGCACATAGTTCAGGAGGGAGCTGGAGGGCGGCCATATCTTTGATGGAGGTTGTTTTGCAGAGAGCAAGGCACCGATGCTACTGGTCATATGGAGCGACTCTAATGTGCAGTCAGAGAGGCGCTCGTTATCGGCAGGCGGACACAGTTCTTGAAAAGACAGAAAAGGAAAGAGTTGGAAGCCTATAGCAGAAAGGAAAGAAAAGGGATAATCACCATCTACCGGGCCCGCATGGGAGACATTGGCATGAAGCGATAGTACAGGATACATTCTCATCTATCATATACAGAGAAATATAGTACTGAAGCAGGGAAGCTATGTAGAACGACCACGAAGACTAGAGATTGGAAGAAGGATGTATAAAAAGTATTAAGATCTACTTTATTGGGGGAAAAAGAACGAGGTGCAAGTGAAGGAGGTGGCGATTGTGTTTCCAGTGATGAAAGCCTGCAGATATTTATTTTCTAATTCCCTTGACCTATTCTGCTTCCTCCGGTGGAATGAAATACAAAATGTTTTGCTCTCCATTTGAATTTTAGCGCAGAATGGAGCTAGCATCCCAAAAAATTGCTACAAGATTAGAAACTCAAAGAATGGAATGGTTGTTCAACAGCGCATGGGATTTCAAGATTATACCTTGTTATGTTAATTTGCAGAAGTAGTTCGTCGAAAAAGGTTCTTGGAAAGAAGTTCCTCTGGCATATGTATGAATATTAGTAACTATGGAACAAAAGCGGATGTTGTTGCAGAAGCTTTTAGCTTCGCTTTTTTTTTTATATAAGGGAGGAAAACACTCCATGATGTTGTGCACTTGAAGCTGCTGGGTATTTTGCATTTACAACACAGAGAGGCTACTGTCATAAACTTCAAAGGCCATGAGCAATGCGATGAACGCTAGATCTTTAGCTTCGATTGGTGTAAATATTGCATTATTCTTGCATACCTTACAACTCTTGAAAGGCTTGGAGAGACTTTCGCATCCTGGATGCCTTTGCTTGCTTATGGTAGCTCCTCATAAAAAGGTCTTACCGCATCTTCCTTCGAACTTCAAGTTGATATCCGTCGTTGAGACATCATAGGAAGGTCGTTTCTGTAATGTGACTGACATACCAGAGGTGTTGCTGCATATTACATACTCTACATTTCATATTTTTGTGTAAGTAATGAGTCCAAAAGAAGAGTGGGATCCATGTATGAATCAAGTAGCAAGCACACACTGGACATCAGGAATTCAGAGAGCTATGTTCAAAGAGATGAGATATGGTTAGCTACAGAAGCTCTTGCCAGGTATTGACATTTCTTTCTTGCAAGTTCTTGTTATTCAAGAATGCACATCTTACCTTGCTGTTCTTACTCGCATCTTTGCAAAAATTGTGGTTAAACGGCTGCAGCAGCGTCGAGGTTGTAAATGATGAATGTAATGAATAACTGTAAATATGGAACTCGGAGACATAGGTCATAGATGCGCTAAAGAAGTTGATTTGGTTAAGAGAAAAATGTGGATAATTGGCTTCGTTCCAGGAATTATAAAATGTCCATTTCAATTTGAACTCCAATATCAGCCATTGTTTCATGTAAAAAAAAAAAAACACATACTATGTTCAGATTTATTTAAGTGGCCTTGTTTTTGAGACCTTATTTGTGTGCAATATACGAAACCTGCTTTGCATCTAACTATAGCTTGATCTAAAAGAAAAATACGGAGTGTTTCTATGCTCATTTGGAAATGATCAATTCCAGAGATTGAAAATAGTTTGACCTTTATACAGGTGTATGACGAATTGGTTTGGCTATAATTTTTTGTTGAGCTAACAACTTTGTTTTACTATTGTTCTAGTCAATCTCTTCAAGTTTTCTTCCTATTGCTTCGATTACCGTTGAGGCACCCTGTGTGCATCCCTAAGCGCACAAGAACCCGACGTGAAAGGAGGGGGGTTGAGTTAAGAAAGGGAGGGAATTGTGGGTGTGCGTGCATATGTGCAAAAAGGGAAAAGAAAAGAACCAAAGGGAAAGCGAGTGGAAGCGGGTATATACATATGTGATATTCGAGAGCACTTGTGGACTCAGAGTAAAAGAAAGTGGCAAGCTAATTTAACAAAACATGGGTGTTTGTAAGGCAGTTTCCCTTGGGTTACGAAATCAAACATTTTGGTGCGTTTGCAGGGAACATATGAGCTAGTGCATAGACATAGGAAGAATCCATTGCCAGATAATTGTGGGCTCTAGGTAATCCAAGTAGACCGATTGCGCGGGGTTAAGCAAAATAAAGGCTTCCACAATCATCTTTTCCTTGGGCTTAGGAACTTAACACTACCTGTCACTTACAATGGCTGTATGACCAAAGCCATACTAGAAACAAGAGCAGGAGTAGGTATTGCCACCAAAGAGATTTGGGAGAAATGGGGAAAGCCTGCCTTACGACCCACTCGCATGAAGGTTCAATTAGCAGATGGTCATGTTGAAAAACATTAGGAATATTGGAGAAGATCAAATTAACTACTTGTGGAGTTGAATTTGAGCATACTTTAGCAATCTGGCAATTTGGAAAAGCAAATAACTATGAGATGATATTAGGACAACCCTTCATGAGACAGATTAGGGTAGTGCAAGATTAGGGACGAGACTCTTTATACCTTCAACATCAAGGAAACACCACCAAAATAAACTTACATACCTTTGCGTACAAAGATGTACCACCACTACAATGGAACCCCATATATAAAGAAGAGGATGATTTGTCTATCCATAGTGCTGGATCAAGCGATCAATCATGGATGCATGAGGATGCCCAATTATGGATGTGTAAGGAAGCCAAGAAAGAGGATAATAAAAGACAGTTATGGCCAATAGGGCATCCTAGTTACCGACTCATAAAAGATCCAATGTACATGCCTCAAATCTTTCCTGATGAAACATTTGAACTGCACGGATGGATGGAAATCCTAGCAATCTTGGATGTATGTGTGAATGAAGAAGTTTTGACAATGAATGAATGTGTGGACGAAGAAGGCTACGACGTAAGTTTGTACATGGTGGTCCTTCAAGAAGTAGAAGTGGGAGGAATATTGGAGAGGGAATGTAAAGAAGAATACGAGAGCATGGAAATGGAACCGGAATTCGACTCTGAAGAATGTTACCTAGAAGCCATTCGAACCGAAGACAAGTATGGAATGACCAAAGTGTTAGCAATAGAAGCAGCCCCTATAGCGACAAAACACGAGGAAAGTGTGAGTAAGATCAAACCAAGCTCTGATCTTTTTGAGGTTTTGGAACATTTCAAAAGATGTGAAGTAGAAGAGAGAAAAATAGCTAATCAAATGCCTAAGAGAGAGGCAAGAGAAGGAGAAGCATATGATAACAAGGAACAAACAAAAAAGATCATAGTAACTGTAGAAGATGGAGAAGAAAGATGTACATACATAGGAAAAGACGTGTCGACCGAGGAGGAAGAGGAATTAATACAGTCGATCTGGGAATATCGAGATGTATTTGCTTGGACCTACAAGGATCTCAAGGGTGTGGAACCCTCCATTTGTTCCCATAGATTACCAATGACATCGGAGGCAAAACCATCAAAACAATGCCCTTACACCTATAACAAGGTCTATGCTACAAAAATAAAAGAGGAAATAAACAAGCTATTAGCAGCTGGATTCATTTATGAAATAGAACATACTGAATGGGTATCGCCACTAGTGGTTGTACCTAAAAAGAATAGAAAACTCAAAGTATGCATTAACCTGAAAAAAGTGAATGCAGCCACGATCCGTGATAGCTATCCATTACCTATCATCGACCATCTATTGGAAAATAGTTGCAAGAAAAGAAGTCCATAGCTTCTTGGACGGATTCTTAGGATACAACCAAGTAGCTATTGCTACTGTGGATCAACATAAGACCACATTCGCGACTGAATGGGGAGTCTATGCTTTTCGAGTGATGCCTTTTGGACTCACTAACGCACCTGCTACTTTCCAAAGGTTGATGTGTCATGTTTTCAAAGAATTCCTAAAGAAGAGTAAGGAAGTGTATGTAGATGACCTATGTACCTATTCAAATCAAAGGCTAAAGACCACATTCCCGAATTGCAAAAAATATTTGATAAATGTCGATAATATAGAGTCTACCTGATCCTTGAGAACTGTGTCTTCATGGTAAGACAAGGGAAGATCTTAGGACACATAGTATCTAGAAACGGAATATCTACAGATGAAGACAAAATCAATGTCATTTTAGAACTTCCTAGATCGAAGAATGCAAAAGAAGTGCAAGCATTTATGGGACATTGTGGATACTACCATCGATTTATCCACATATACGCCATAATTGCCAAACCTTTGTATGGACTCTTGACCCAATTCACTTGGATTGATGAATGTGAAAAGGCTTTTAACGAGTTAAAAAGGCGACTAAGCACGGCTGCAATTCTGAAAACACCGAATTGGAACAAGCCTTTCCATATTCATGTGGACGCTTCAAATTATGCAATAGGATGCATCTTAGCTCAGCCGGTAGACAAAGGAAAGTTAGATCAGCCAATTGCCTATGCGAGTAGACAATTGAATCAAGCCGAGAGAAACTATACAACTATAGAGCGAGAGGGATTATGAATGGTGTATGGTGTAAAGAAATTCAGAAATTATCTCTTAGCCAACAAATTCAAGTTCTTCATAGATCATCAAGCCTTATTGTACGTGGTCAATAAGCTTTGCAACACGGGAAGACTTGTGAGATGGTTTCTGCTATTGATGGAGTTTGATTTTGAAGTAATTGTGAAAAAGGGAAATACCCATATAAGCGCAGACCACCTCTCTAGATTAACACATGAAGAACCACCAAGTGGATTGCCAGACGATTTGTCAGACACTTACCTATTTAATTTGGAAGTGTGTCCAAAGTGGGCAGAGAAACTAATTCCGATACTCACTCATGGCCCACAACACTCAATTGATAAAGAAAGTAAACAGGAAATTCTACAATCACTTAACTTGCACATTATTATAGGAAGTGTGTACCATAAGGAACCCAACGGTGTATTATCCAGATGTGTTGAGGGAGACGAACAAATGAAGTTGATTGAACAAGCTCATGTAAACAAGTGGAGGACGCACAAAGGAATTCACAAAACTCTAAGAGAATTGGAACGACTATGAGTATACTGGTCTGATATGCCTAAAGATGTCCATGATTATGTCAATAATTGCACAGAATGTCAAGAAACCATACCCGATGATCACATATCCTTACCCTTCTCTACAATAGCACCCAAATGGAGTGAAACGTTAGTGAAATTCCTAAAGTCACAGGCACACAAGTGTTGGTGCAAAACAAGCCTACACACATTGGCTTGAACATTGGAGCTTTAGAAGACTTGGCTTGGTTATCAAACTTGAAGACCACACATAAAGCTTGAACCCTTGAAGGATATATTCACATGGAACAAGAACCATAGGAACCTAGTCTTATTGTTTTTACCATTTATCTCATGTAAAAGTCTATATGACTTTACCAATCATGTAATCATACCTACTGGATTAGTTGTGAAAACTTGATTGATTGAGTGGTTGTAATGGAGAGAATATCTCCCTAAGATTACTGGAGAGATTCTAGGGAGCTTCAATTTGAATTTCAAATTCAAATGACAAATCAACACTTATAAAAGGCTATGTAAAAATGTCGCGGATACAGACTCTCTTCCCGAGGCAATTCTGAGTGAATCATTGAGTGTGTATGAGCTACACCATAGCCTACACCTCTGAGTACCATTGAGCATCACATTACATGCCAATGGGAATGTACAATCATTAGATTTAATCAATATACTTACATTCATAATCTCTGTCTTCTCTCAGTGACTACCTTCAACTCTGTCAACTTCCAAGAGGCATATCTCAAGATCTACTGAACCAAATTGGATGATTCAAAGTGCATTGGATTCAACTCAAAGTCTACTATACACCTACAAAGTTTCAAGGCCATTGGATCTACCATCACAGAGAAATCTCAGTCGGGGTGCTCACTGGTCTGTGACTGTAAGTCTCCTAAAAAATCGGGGGTACACCTTATTTTGCTAAAGTGATTTCTCTGAGTGTAGTTGATCATTTCCTTTCATTCCACTTGGAAATGGAAGCTTACTAAGCTAATAGAATATCTCAAGAAGGAATTTTGCTAATTGTAACTACACTGGTCACACTGAGCATAACACTGAGCAGGTATCAAGACCAAAATAGAAAGTTTTCAAGTCTTGTGATTTACAAAGTAGTCTGTTTTGATCAAGTCATTACTCAAACCTTTTCCAAAGTACATATAGCATATCTTGGTATCATTTGGAAGCTCAAGGAGTCTACTAAGGATATCTGGAGTCAAAGGAGGGTAGGTGTGAAGCAGGTTTTGCAGCACCAACTGATCTTCTGAGTGCATCCAACCATCACTCCCAACAACAAGGAAGGAGTCAGCTTACCAAGGAAACAATCCCTAGAGGAAAGGAGTAAGGATTATGTAATCATGGGAAGACACTTGTTTAAGAGAGGGAAAGACAATCAGTTACGGCTATGTGTGCATGAAGGAGAATACTTACCCATATTAGAGATGGCACATGCAGGTGCTATAGGAGGTCATTTTTCAATTGAGAGAACTATAAAAATGATCCTCTTTGCGGGCTTGTGGTGGCCAACTCTACATATGGATGCAGACACCTATGTACAAAGTTGTGAGACATGCCAAAGGGCCAAATACCTGATTCGGCAAGATGACATGCCATTGAGACCTATGATTTGCGCTAGAGCATTTTCCAAATGGGGTATTGATTTCATAGGACTCATTAACCCACCAGCCAAAGGGTCACATGCCGAATATATCATAGTAGCCACAGATTATTTGACAAAATGGGTGGAGGCAAAGGCTACTAGAAAGAATGATGCTCAGACCACTGCTAAGTTTCTTTTTGAGCACATTTTCACTCATTTCGGATTACCAATTGAGATTGTGAGTGATCGAGAAACACATTTCATTAATGAAGTAATAGAGTCTTTAATGAATGAGTTCTTGGTGATCCATAAAAAATCAGCCCCTTATCATCCTCAAGCCAATGGTCAAGCGGAAAGTTCCAATAAGATGTTATGCACAGTATTGACAAAGATAGTCAATAGTGGAAGGCCAGATTGGGACAAACAATTGCATCATGCAATTTGGGCCTTTGGAGTCGCTTACAAGACTGCCATTGGAACTACCCCATTCAACCTAGTGTACAGACAGAACGCAATTGTGCGATCAACATTTTAGTGCCAACTTTGAGAGTAATCCAACAGTATGAATGGACAGGACACGAATTATCCAAGAAACTAGACCAAATTGAGAAACTGCATGAAACTAGAATACAGGATGTAGCAGGTATTTATGCAGCCAAGAGAAGACAAAATGCATATTATGATGCACACATCAAAGACAAGGGATTAAAGGAAGGAGATTTAGTTCTGGTCTACACCTTGAAGCAACATGCCAAGAAATTACAAAAATGCGGATATGGACCTCTAATCATCAATAGGATTTCCACTCGTGGAGCAGTTAATCTAGCTACTCTAGATGGAGATATTCTTCCTAACTACATAAGTGGATGTCGACTGAAATGATATATGGGGCCATTGATAGATCAAATGTTAGCACACCTCATAGGTGCACAAAATAAGAAGAAAGAGGAAGAACGAATTAGAGAGGAAGCACGCCAAGAAGCCTTAGAGCGTATCAAGAAACAGAAAGAGTGGATAAGGCAAAGAGATGAATGATATCTGCAAGGAGAAGAGCCCATTCCCATTGCTAATTACCAGGTTCACAAGTCCAACACAACCAATGTCTGCATGTCCCACCCGTACTTAAACCTAGGAGTCGAAACGATGAAGTACCAGCTGATAGATGCCTTGATAGATTCAGGAGTGGCAATCAGTTGCATACAAAGTACTGTCATCAAGGATCTTCGCACAATTACAACATCTACGAAAGCACATACGATAGGTGTGGGAGATCAAGCTGTAACATGCATTGGAGAAGCCATAACATCCCTCCATCTAGGAAATTCAACTATGGAACAATGAGTCCTAGTGTACAGAGATGAGGATCTAATAGAAAACTTGATCCTAGGACAAGACTAGATCATTGAGAATGAAGTGAGCATCCACCTAGCTCAAGGATACATTTCAGCAAAAATAGGGCACAAGGAAATCTTTAGTCTACTAGGAGAGAAACCCTCATATAGACCAGGAGTCATCAGAAGTTATGAAAAAATCGTGCAAGAGCACATAGCAAATGATTCCAGCACAAATCAATCAGAAGGAGGTCTGACAGAAGAAGGGACTTCAAACCCCAATGTATCCAAGGAGAAAGTAGATTCATCCTACTTGCCTGGTGAACAGAAGGAAACCGAGGAGGACAATACTCTTAAAGTCTTCTATGCAAAAGAGCGATAAACAACCTGGAAATCCACCATCAACTACTCGCAATCAGGAAATGTTAACTTCAAATGGGTTCACAAGGATCGATTGAAGGAATCAGAGAACGCAGCACCAGTAAACGTCATTTCTCATAGGAAGACAAGGGTGGACAAGAATTCTTCTTCACTGAAATCCAAAACGACTCTTGAAAGTATGGCTTCCCAAGCCTTTGATAGAAGCTCAAAAAACACGGCAACAAATGTGGATTCCCAAGAAGGTCAGACTAGTGGCCATTCAAGAGATAGAAAAGCACGAGGAAACATTATATCGACACAATAGTACCAGAAGGACTAGCGAGATTTGTCCCAGATACCCCAAGAGAAGGAACCCCACAATTAGGATAACAAAAAAGAGAAGAGACACACATGCAGTACAACAAAACGAGCAAAAGACAAGGCTTAAAACCTCTACTACGAAATGGATCTAGAAACCAAAGCAACAGCAAGGAATGGAACATCTGAACCAAGAAAAATTCTTTTGCACACATGAAGCTTACAATGCACCTAAAGTATGCATGATAGGGCCACATTACGAGGCCAGGCATTCGGCACATAATGTACATAATAGAATTAGTGGTGCACATTCTCCAAGGGGGGACAGGTCATAGCTTCTACTTCCTTAGGAATGGACCTACTATGTAAATAAATAACTACTTCGGCTACCCTAATTCTTGTTTTCTTTCAGAAGTGAATGGAAAAAAAAAAGAAGATGCAATAAGAAGTTCTACTGATGCAAACATAGGGAACGGAGTGACACAATGCATGAAATATCACTACAACACACATCACTAAATGACATGTATTTACAGCAGCTAATGCTCTTTGCATTACGAGTGCAGATGGCTTCTGAAGACTCTGAAGCTACCATTCAAGAGGAAGTGCTAGAATTTCCTTTGCAAAGCGTGACTAAAGCAAAAGGTCATTGGTTTAGAGATGATCAACCAGCAGGGGATTTCTTATTCCTAGTGACCATCAAAATCATGGATACAGATCACCTGTTCCCTGTGATGTCCAAAGATTTCAAAGTAGTACATGATCTCACATCAACCACGGACGTCATGAAGAAGGTGGGCATCCAGAAATACTTCGAGTTACCGATCTACAAGCCCGATTTTCAGAGATGTGTCCAGGTTATGAATACCCTGCAGCGTGCCTTGCGTGATCCATTGGTGCCGGAGGCTAGAGTCATGGACGTAGTTGGTGAATGGGTCATAATCCAATTTACTCATGAAGTAATCAAGGAAGCTTTTGGATGGGAGAAGGGACTACAATTTTGAAAGAAGAAAGTCAAGGAGCCAAAACGCAAGCCTTCACTGACATCAATCGTATTGATATTGAAGATGAAGTGAGGCTTATCCATCAGCATTTTTGTTTCCCAAACATGCATAGGTATACGGCTCCACAAAAGATCGTAGTACAAATGCTGTCACATGCTACTAAACAAATCAGAAATCAGGTCAACATGACTCCATATATTCAAGAGAGATTGTTCGAGGCAAAAAAGCAATGGAATCACAAGAAATTTATGAACGGAAGTGTGGCTCTGACTATATTGATATATCATGCCTTGGGCATTAGAGAGCATTTTCAAGAAATGCCATCATCGGCCGCCATGGCTAAATATGCAAAGGTTGCAACTATCCCTAGGAAAAAGAAGGGAATAACAATTGTAGAGGAAGCAAAAACTAGCTCACAACCTAGAATGAGAGGTACCAAGAGGTTAAGGGAAATGATGCAGATAGAAGCCGAGGGGCCAACCACACAGAGGGCATATGTACTTCCAAGGACAAGAATTGAAGACCATTGATCGATTACGGAGTGCAAGGGCATCATTACCACCAAACCCATCAAAATCTGGAACAAAAAAAAAAGCTGACCAAGGTGCATAGATACAAGGAATTAGGGTTACTAAATTCAGGCTCATCTTCAGATGCACAAGAGGAACCGGACACCTCCTTGTTGAATGTGGACATTCAAAGTGAGCTCAAAGATGACGGACAATGGGAGGAGTTAAATGACGTGAACAAGAGTGTGGAAGAGGAAGGCATAAAGGTAAATCAACCGCCCATCAGCCCCAGCCAAGACAAGGCAGAAAAGGAAGCCTCCCAAGAAAGAGTACATGTCATCAAATTAAATGAGACATCTGACATTCAAATCCAAGAGACTAGGCTTGCAGGAGAGGGATCATTCAAAAATCCAAAAGAGGAATCAGAAGATACTATGGTGGAAGAGTCAGAACCCTTCACACCAATAAGGGTAGTAGCAGAACCCTCACCTATGGACGTTTCATTTCAAGGGAGTGCCACGAAGATTTTCAACATAGAAGAAGAAAGCGAAAAACCGGGCGTACAACTCCAAATTAGACACCAGTAGTTCCACACTCCACTACGGCTACTGAGGAGATTGAGGTACATCCTCTCTCTCCCCCCTTACATCATTTGCCGATAAGGGAAGAAACGGAGATCCACTCTAAACGAACTCATCGGGATATTGCAAAACTAAGCCGGTATGAGAGGGCACTACTAGTGTCCCAGCTCACTGCAGAATTTGAAGATCAAATCATCAAGGTCATGAAGGATGCAAGAATGGAAAGCAAAAATTTGGAATAGATCTTAAAACCATTCAATATACCATATGGACTACTTAAAGAACAAACACGCCAATATATAAAGACCACGACAAATAAGGAGCCTGACCACAACCTCCAGTTCAATAGAAATACATTCCACTACACTCAAGAGGAGTTTGAAAGAGCTGACCCTATATGGAGGAGGAAACTTCTGGAGAAAAACCCTACACTCCGGGTACAATGGGAATCATCACCATACGTACTTCAGGTAAATCCATCTTTTTGCCCAGTACCCCGCAGACGCTCCTGGATGCATTTTTGGGAAGGACAACACCAGGGTAGCATAAATAACCAGTGGCTCAACTATCCACTATTGCCAAGTCCACCGCATAATTATCTACCGGCTGAAGAATACATGGCTAAAACCATGGAATTTTGGATTGCTTGCTATGCCATTGTACCTGATTTAGCAATCAAAATGACTAATAAGATTCTAAACATGTTACTTACAGTCATCAAGGTCTTCCAACATGCCAAATATACTTTTTTGAATTTCATAGGCATTACTCAGGGATCCGAAGCGCTTGTTTTTTATCTCTCCACTATTTTGAGCCGATTGACAATTACGGCATTCTACGCAAGGCTTATGTTTTTGCCAAACACATATATGCAGACTTTTGAAGAAGCGTTTTTCACTGGCTTCTTTGAAATTGATTCTGAAATATTTGTAAAAATGACTTCCAATCTTAATGCAAGACTGGTGGCCTATGAAACAAGCTTCTTTGCTGATCACCGGTAGGCACCAGAGGATGGGGTGAAGTCAAGTCAATGGAAAGAGTTCATGATATGTCACACCAATCTGCTTAATCAATGAGAACAGGCATCAATACAAACGTACTCACGTCGACACAAAAAGCCTATCAGGGACAACAAAGTTCAGGATGAGGGACGTGTGGAAGGGGAATCAAGAAAAAAGAGAAAAAGAAGAAAATCAAAGCCTACTAAAACAACTCAGTAAGAAATGAAGATTATAAAAGGAAAATGAACAACTCTCTACCCAAATCCCCGCAGGGGCACGCATCAGGCAACAACGCCAAAGATCTAGGTCCTGAGGAGTGGAATTAAAGAAAGATAACAACCAAGACATTTCATGGGAGGTTGCACACAGCTTCCTCATCCACTACGAGCTGGCAGTGAAGCGAAACAAGTCGAGGAGAGAGACAGCACACAGAGGACTCTTCATCAGATAAGATAATCAATTGTCTGAAGGTCCTAGGTGCCTCCTCATCCATTGGATGCGTGTGGTGGAAAGAAATGGAACAAATCCTAGAGGATGAAAAAGAAGATTCAAGAATAGGACCTTTTAAACGTAACACTCTTAAAAGAGAGTAGAGGTCAGCAAATTAAGGCGTGTCGTGGCAGAGAGTAAACACGCTCAAAGCAATACAACAGGGAAGGTACGTAAGCGACAAGGGTGGATCAAGGCCAATAAGTATCCATGAAGAAGTGCAAGAAGATATCTAACAGATCCTGACCCTTAAGATGGTCCTTCAACATCTGGGTCTTCGGAAGGTCCATATCAAAGGCTGAAGATCTACACCTTCATACCTTCCACTGATGGCCTACGTGCCAGCCAGATTTAATACATCAACCCAGATTTGTGATATAAGGAATACCAAGGGGCAAACAGAAGTAAAGGACATACCTCAGATAAAGTAACAAATTGCCTCACAGTCCTTATCACTTCTTTGACCACTGGGTGCGTGTATTCAGAAGCCTTAGACAAGCTACAAACGAGAAGCAAAAGCCTATCAAGGGACAACAGAGACAAAGAGGGGGAGAGTGTTGCAGAGCAAAGAGGCACAAAAAGGGAGCCCCAAAATTTTCAAATTAATGGGCATATTTTTTCTTCTTCAAAGTCTTAGGAAATTCCCTCAAGCCACGTAAATGCACTAGAGGAGTCCTCTAGATGCATAATCCCAAATCATTGTAATATATTTCTTGTAAAATAGTAGGAGAATAGAGATTAGTCAATAAAGTGTCGGTTACTTGTGTGAAAGGACCATTTTTAGGGCACATGTATATAAGTCACTTTGTGACTCTTTGTAAAGACTTTTTGCCATTGTGAGGAAGGAGAGCTCCTGAATTTCGAATTTGCTTCTTTTCTGCCAATTTTCATCTTCTCTATGATCTTTTGTGTGTGTGTGAATCTTGGAATGTGTGTGAAGCATTGTTGTCTACCCCATCCCCTCACTTTCGAGCTACTGTAGTGGGTGTGTGAGCAAGTAGGAGTTGCAAAGTGAGTATATGAGTTTCCTGCCATTCATTGTTTTGTTCATAACTTGAAGAGTGGTTGTGAGATTTGAAGTGCCACCAATAGATGCGTCTCGTCGAGAGCTTCGAAATGAACCCACTGTTCGATATATTCGGAGTTCAGAGCTAGGAGAAACATTCAAATTTGTAAAAACTATTGTAAGTGGTATCGTGGCAGACACTTTCAGAGATTAAGTGGGTTACAGAGGTAGATTAGTCTTTTCTCACGCATTTTAGCTGAACCACTTCAATTTCCATCATGAGCACACATGTCCTCATACATTTGGTTAGGTTGATTCATCGGATTGATAATTAAGTGTGTGTCAATCCACCACTATATGGACTTGTGTGGCAAATGAGATTTTGTCTCTTTGATACAAGTCCCTAAGACTTTGTGACTTAGGTATACACTCCTCTAGACCAAGTGCACGAGGAAAGGTACCCAAAATACCCCTAGATAAAGTAGGAGATGTGAGTGAAGGTGAGGAAGGTAATGCTCATTTGCCCATTACATACAAAGGTCACACTACCAAAGCCATCCTCGATATAGGTGCAGGAGTAGCTATTGCGAACACTTCTCTATGGAAACGTTGGGGAAAACCAGCCCTTAGACCTACTAGGATGAAGTTGCTGATGGTAGACGGACATATAGAAAGACCCTTAGGACTATTGGAAGGAATTACCCTATCCACTTGTGGAGTAGAATTTAATCACACCTTTGCAATCTGTGATTTTGGAAAGAATCAAGCATATGAGATGCTCTTAGGTAGACCTTTTCTACAACAATTGCAGGTAGTACAAGATTAGAGAACCAACTCTTTGTACTTACAACACCTAGGAGTAACCATGAAAGTGAACCTCACTGACTATTCGCATAGGGATGTACCACCTTTGCAATGGAATACGATACATAGGAACAAAGAGGAGAAGGAATCGGTACATTCCTTAACATCAGATCCATCATGGTTGCATGAGGATACACACCTTTGAATGTGTAAAATCGCAGCCAAGGAAGAGGAGCACACGAAAACAAGAACTTCAGGAGTGGGACACACCTCTAGACCCCTTAAAGATCCAACATATGTTCTGTTAATGTTTGTAGATGAGGAATTCGAACCCTATGGCTGGGCAGAGATTATAGAGACTATGGACATTGCAATTAATGAACAAAAATGGACTCCCCATTGTGACGAAGATAGTTATGATATATCCATCTTCCCTGTAAACCTAGTAAAGGAAGAAACAAAAGAGGATAATCTTAAGGAAGAAATCTCGGAATGGAGTAAGCAAGTGAACGATGAGGAATGGGAAGTAGATTTAGAAGATAATTCGAGTTCCAATCAATGAAATCAAAAGATGAGGAAGGAAAAGAGCATGAAAATCGAGGAAGAAGAACCATTGATGGAGGTGCCAAAAAACTTTAGGAAATATGTGGTGGAAGACCAAAAAATCATGATCAAAATGCCAAAAAGCGACAAAAGTTTGGGAGAAGCTTATGACAATAAGGTAACCATGAAGAAGGTCATAGTGGCAATCGAGGAAGGAGAATAACGATGCATGTACATACGACATGATTTGATTGACGAGGAGGAACAAAGTCTGATTGCTCTACTGAAGAGGTATAGGGATGTGTTTGCATGGAGTTACAAAGATTTGAAAGGGGTAGATCCTGATATATGTTCCCATAGGATACCCATGAACACCGAGGCAAGACCCACTAAGCAAAAGCCCTATACGTATAATGAGAATTACGCATTGAAAATCAAGGAAGAAATAGACAGACTCATAGAAGCCGGATTCATCTACAAAATAGAACACATCGAATGGGTATCACCCATCATAGACTTGCCTAAGAAGAATGGTCAATCCTGCTACCATTAGGGATAGTTACCCTTTACCCATTATAGAACACCTGTTGGAAAGAGTCGCAAGCAAGGAGGTGTATAGTTTCCTTGACCGATTCTCAGGCTATAATCAAGTTCCCATTACCCCCGAGGACCAACATAAGATGGCATTTGCCACTGAGTGGGGTATCTTTGCATTTCGAGTAATGCCTTTTGGGCTAACAAACACACCTGCAACTTTCCAAAGGTTGATGTGCCATGTGTTCAAGGAGTTTTTAAGGAAAAACTTAGAAGTGTATGTTGATGACCTATGTGCTCACTCAGTGCATAGACCACAGCATATCCCTGAGCATGAACGCATCTTCAATAAGTGTAGGGAATATCAAGTTTGTTTAAACCTGAAGAAGTGCGTTTTTATGGTACGACAAGGCAAGATACTTAGCATGTAATCTCAAAAAATGGAATCTCCATGGATGAAGATAAGGTGTACGAGTAATCAATGAATTACCCAGGTGTTGGCAGTATACGAGAAGAGGCAAGTACGAGCATACAAGCAGATCTAGCACTAAGGCAACCCTTTATTTTTTTCAAAACCCTTACACCATTTAAAAGTGATTCTCATCACTAAAAACCCCTGTAAATACCATTTTCACCTTTTTGTAGCTCCATTTTGTACAAGCCGAGGAGTCCTTGAGCTTGAGGAGCCTTAGGAGTAGTTGCCTACCGATTTTCGTATTTTTTAGACCTCGTTTGAGCCCTCAAATAAGCCCTGGAACCTAATTTTTAACTAGGCCGGACACTAGGTCTGGACAGGGCCAAAGCTAGTCAAAAACTATAAATAGAGCTAGAGAGCTCATTTTTGGGGCTAGCTTCTTGTAGTTTTGAGCTTGTATGAGAACTTTGTTGCAATAGAAGTGATTCCATTGTCTTACTCTCTTTGTTCTTGCCATGTGTGCGCGTGTGTGTGTATGTGTGTGCATGCTTGTGTGCTTCTCACTCACGCACTTGTGCCTCCACTTGCTCGTGGTCTTCATACCATCCTCACGTCTTCCCGGATTGACATTAAAGGAGGTGCTACTTATCACTGAGCTACACCAAATTTTGGCGCCGTTGCCGGGGATTCGAGCTTTGAGGACGAGCGTGTGATGGTAAGACGTAGAGAGGACGCGTTGGAATGGTAAGTAGTCGGTAAATTTCTGATTTTTCTCCATCTCCATCTCCATCTTCACCTCCTTCTCCATCTCCACCTCCACCTCCTTCTCCACTACATATTCCCTCTTCCTTGTCATTCCCCTCATTTGTTGTGTGCGAGTTTGAGAGAGAGCGAGCGTGTGTGTTCTTGTTTTGTGTGTTTTTGCATGTTTCTTGCAGGTTGCAGCTCCATCATCATCTCCAGCAAGCTCAACAGGTACGGAATCTGTCTGCACAGTCCCCGAGGCATCGAGCTCGAGCTATCGCGACACTCAGAAAACTTCACCCAATCACGATTCTGAGTGCACCACGACACTGCGCAGGCCTAGAGCTCCCAAGATCACTAGACAGAACAGAAAAATTCACCATATCCCGAGCTATCGCGACACCTCGAGGTATCGCGACACTCACGACCTATCGCGACACCTCACGACCTATCGCGACACTTGGGAGTATCGCGACACCTCACGACCTATCGCGACACCTCACGAGCTATCGCAAAACTTGGGAGTATCGCGACACCCCACGACCTATCGCGACACCTCACGACCTATCGTGACACCTCACGACCTATCGCGACACCTCACGACCTATCGCGACACCTCACGACCTATCGCGACACTTGGGAGTATCGCGACACCTCACGACCTATCGCGACACCTCACGACCTATCGCGACACCTCACGACCTATCGTGACACCTCACGACCTATCGCGACACTTGGGAGTATCGCGACACCTCACGAGCTATCGCGACACCTCACGAGCTATCGCGACACTCACGAGCTATCGCGACACTTGGGAGCTATCGCGACACTTCGACCCGACCTATCGCGATACATGGGCTTAACGCATGAAAATTTAGAGTAATTTAACTGAATTAAGGTATCTTTGGGCTTAATCTTGGACACATTGGGAGGATATAAGAGCCTTAGGAGTGGGCAAAAGACCTAGAAACCAGGGAGGAATTTCCTGAACCCTGAGAGCCTGTTTGGACCCCTAAGTGCCTGAATGGTCATAACTTCACCATACGAACTCCGATTAATGAGATTTTGGTCTCGTTGGAAAGCTTGTTGAAAATCCTACGTGGACCTCGACTGGTTTTTTGTAGAATCATACGTGGAGTTTTAGAACATGTATTTTCATGTTGGCCTTTAGGTGAGACTAGGTGGTCCTAAGATTGAGGGGGTGTAGTGAGTTACTCCAGGGGGGACTACAAGACAAAAGGTAAACTGGAGTCGATCACTTAACAAGTGCAAAATTCACTTAAGTACTCTGGACGGTGCGATTTCAGACAAGATCATAAACATAATATTCAACTCAAAAGTACAAAGTGATTGGTGCAAATTAACCTGCAACGAGAGTGTGCTTGGGTCCAAGGGGGTAGATAAATCAGGCATATGAACCTTAGATCAGGCAGACACTTAGGCCGAGACAGACAAAGCCTCAGATCTTCTGAAGCTAGTGTCAATCACACTGCCAGGTCTTGGGCCCAGCAGTTGAGTGATTACCCATACACTCTCAGATGAGAAACAAGTGATTCTGAGATGTCCTATCACATGGAGAGACCAGTAGGTAGTTCAGGGGTGGCTTATCTAGAAAAGCCAGAGGGACCTTACAAGACTCAATTGGAATACATCAGGACGAATCGTCTAGGTGCTCGCATCTACGAAGACGGACTGAGAAGATCTGTGGTCCAGATTAAGAACCCCGATCAACCCCATGGACTAGAACACCCGGTAGTCAAGTTCGAGAATGGAGCATACCTGGATAAAGAGGGGACTATTTATGTAGTCACCACTCTTCCTGATAGAACATACGAGTTTGGAAATGTGATTGCAGAGACCGACATGGGTGATATAGAACAAGGAAATTTAGAGAAAGAGCCGAGAACTCCCCGGGGTAAATCTGTCTTGACCAGAATCATGACTCCAGAGTGGATTCCACAGGATAATAAAAGCATAGATCTGCTTTTAAACTGAGAAACCGATGAGGCTTTTTGGAGATATAAATTTGCTCAACCTTAGGAAGTGAGTGCCCTCACAATCTATGAGTTTAAAGACCCTGATAGCCCAGGCCAAGTAACCTACCTAGACAATGCATCAGAGAGAATCTTCATGGTCACTGAGCATGGCAGACATGCCTACACATGGAAGGGTGAATTTGTTTTTCCCCAACCAAGGTCTAATGTGTCCTTTGGTCACCAAGGAGCTGGGACCTCCCAAGCTCATGGAGCTCAAAGAGATAGAAGTAGAGACAAACCTGAGGTAAGTTTTGCCAACTCCCTGGGAAGAGAAAGAACGGGAACGGAAAGGAATAGAGTGGAACCTGAGAGACATAGAACCCCATGGAATCAAGGGAATGCTGACGATTTTCCTTTGCCAAGGCCGAGAGAACACACTAGGACCCTGCGACCAACTCAACTGGTGAAGTCCATGAAGAATTATTTCGATGGCACGGGAGACCCTTATGACCATGTGGCAGAATTTCGGCAAGTATTGAAAGCTGAACAGGTAGAGGACCTATTCACACAATATAATGCTTTTGGTCTAACCCTTAGGAACACTACCCTTACGTGGTTTCAACCACTAAACGAGAGGCATTTCAGAAACATAGACCAGCTCTTAGAGGCATTTATCATTGAGTTTTCTAAGAGTGGAATCAGGCACAACACTTCCTCACTAATTCATAGCTTCAAACAAACACCTCAAGAGACGGTCAGACTAGCTGGAAGAAGATTTAGGCAGTACTTGGAGAGATGCCGGATGCCGGAGTTACCCACACCAGCCAAACAAGTGGCCTTGTTCTTAGATGGATTGTTGAGCACCAAGCTCAGGTCATATGTGTATCTGAAGGACCCCAGAACGATAGAAGAGTGTGTGCGCATGTGCATAGACATTGAGGACAATCTAGGTGAGGAATTAGAACTATCAAAAATCTATAAGGATTCTGATAGCTCTAGTAGCCTCACATCTGGTCAATCCACATCCATTGAGGAACTTGCAGAGAAGGTAGCTCAAAAACTAGGTGTCTCTAGCAAACAAATTCCGAGATTTGCCCTAGTTAAGCGGTGTTACACTTGTGGCGGTGACCATATGGCAAATGTATGTCCCATTATGGCCCAACCCCAGGCGAATCCTAGTAGCCAGTACTGCACCATAGAGTGCAGGTACACCAACCACACTGCACAAGACTGCCCATATAACAAACAAACTGTTAGGCAAAATTACCCTCAGCCATATCCACAACAGGGTAGATAACAGAATCAGTACCACCACAACAATACAATAGACCACAGCAAACTTATCAGCCACCTTATCAAGGGCAGCAGAGACCTCAACCAGTCCTAGTGCAGCAACCCCCTGCTCCAACCAATGTGATCCCAGTGAAATATGCATCTGCTGAAGAAAATTCGAACAGAGCCATAGTCTCAGTCACCCCATTGCTATCAGAGAGTGATCCAAGTGACCATAGTTTTGACTCCACACATATTGATAGCCCACATGCTTACTACATGCAGTCAGCCGAGCATAATGAGTCATACTATTATGGGGACCCAAGTGAAAATAGTGGGGAGCCTGAGTATGCCAATGTCATGTACACAAACCCCAACTCTAGACTTCAACCTAGGCAGGTACGACCCCCATTTCCTAGAGGACCATGCTTTAGATGTCAGGGAGATCACCTTATATGTGATTGTCCACTGCCTGCCCCTACACAACCTCAACCAGTAACCATTCACGGTTTCTGTCAAGACTGCGGGAAAGAGCATCTCCTACGAGATTGCCCAAAGAACCCTAATAACATGCCTAAAATCACTCCTATCAATGTTGTTGGGTTAGTTGTAGACTCCACAGGGAGTGTGACTTCCACTGCACCTGTGCAAGTGATCACAAGAGCCCAAGCACTACAACAAAACCAAGGTGTTGGTCAGGAAAAGAGCCCCGAGGTGAGTGAAACAGAGAGCATAACCAAAAAAAGGACTAGAGCCTGGAAGGATAGTCGTGAAAGAATGAAAAGGCAATGGGCAAAAAAGATGAGCGAACTTGAAGAAAGCTTGACAGAAACCAAAGCAAAAATCATAGAGATCACATCTCAACCGCACTCTCACACATTCCCACCGCTACCATCCCCATCACCCTCCATCCCTCCACCCTCTAATACACCCCACGTAACCCACCCACCACCCCGAGTAGGATCAGTATTAGCTGATCCCACTCCTGAAGACATAGACATGATGCTTAAAGCATATCAGGCCAGAATCCAAGAAGGGCCAAATGTAACGGATCATGACAAGTGCTACCCTAGAGCTGACCTAGAGATAGAAAGAACCAAGCTTTGCGCGAAAATGGTCGCATTGGCTCAGACTATGTTTGAAGCCAATCGCCTTTTCAATTACTCGGGCTCAGCCAAGACGCAATTACACTTGGATGGACTTCTAGAGAAGTTAGAGGGCATAATTGCAAGATCTGCCAAGGAAGAAAAAAATCAAGAAAGAGATAAAGCAAGCAAAAACATGACCCATCCCCCACCGAAAGCTTATGTGCCCAATTCCACTGAACCAGACAACCCCCCCTCCCTAGAAAGAATAGAGAATCTAATGGCACAATCACAAAAGGGACTCGCCCCTCAACACCATGACAAGGCTAGTGAAAGAGCAGGTCTTCCTATCCAGAAAGCCTATGTGCCTGAGGCCTACGTGCCTAACTCTACAGAGCCAGACACCTCTTCTTCTATGAATCAATACACACCAGAATTCTTGCAAGAGATTCAAGAAGAGAAATGGGCTAAAGAGAGTGAAGTTCCTCCTCCCATTGAGCTGGTGGATGACACACATGATCAATTCCCACAAGACCTTCCTTCCATTTATGGAGAGCAGGAGAGTGCCCAATCTCAAGAAAGATTAGACTTCGAGTCTAATTCTTTACAAGAACTACCCCATTTCACAGGCCCATGGGAAGCAAAGTTCGCCTGTATGAGAGCACCTATAGTCATAGTAAAAAATGAGGACTCAGTCTTACCTAGGAACACATAGGTAGTGAAAAACACTAAAGTGCAATGCAATCTCAAGTTAGAAGAGCTACTCAAGGTTAGACCTGAATTATGGAAACATGTCGCCAAACAAGTACCAGCGATAGTGAAACCTCATTCCCAGGTAGGATCACATAGGACAATGCCAGAGATACCCTTGGATAAGATAGGAGATATGTGTGAAGGTGAAGAAGGGAACACCTATCTTCCCATTACCTACCAGGAGTACACCACCAAGGCAATTTTGGACTCAGGTGCAGGAGTTGCAATCGCTACAACTTCCCTATGGAAGCGATGGGGCAAGCCAGCACTCCGACCAACGAGAATGAAATTGCAGATGGCTGATGGTCATATTGAAAGGCCCTTAGGATTGCTAGAAGGAATAACTCTCACTACATGTGGGGTTGAGTTTGAGCATACTTTTGCTATATGCGACTTTCGCAAAAACCAAGCCTACGAGATGATTTTGGGAAGGCCATTTATGCGGCAATTGCAAGTAGTCCAAGATTGGGGAACCAATTCCTTGTATTTGCAACATCTAGGTGTTACAACCAAAGTCAATCTTAAGGATTACTCTCATAGAGGCGTACCGCCTATTCAATGGAATCCCATCCATAGAGCCAAAGATGAGACTGAGTCTGTGCATTCCATAGAATCCGGATCCTCGTGGATGCATGAAGACACCCACTTATGGATGTGTAAGGTAGCAATAGAAGAAGAGAAGAGAGAGAAAGCCAGAGAGGTAGGTGCAAAAGAAAACCATAGATCAATTCAAGACCCAGCCTATGCACCTGTAGCCTTTCCTGATGAGGAATTTGAACCCCATGGCTGGGCAGAAATCCTAGCAACAATGGATGTAGCCATCAATGAAGAGCAGTGGACACCTCATTGTGATGAGGATGGCTATGACATTTCCGTATTTTCAATAGAGCCAATCATGGGAGATGCAGTTTTAGAAGAATGCAAACCTATCCTTGATGCATTTGAGGATGCGAGTGACTCCGATCTAGAGTCAATCATCATGGACCCACCTTTTGCATCAGATGAAGAATACTTTTATGAAGTAGAATTTCAACCCCAGAGGCACGGAGAGCTTACAAATGAGGTGAGGTTAGCCACACAAGTAGCTTCTAAAAGCGGAGGAAAGAAAAGAAAGAAGAAGGAAGTCATTCTGGAGGCAGAAGAATCCTTGTTTGAGGTCCTTGAAAACTTTAAAAAATATGAGATAGACGATAGGAGGGTCATGATAAGAATGCCTAAACGTGAGGCACAAGCAGGAGAAGCCTATGATAGCAAGGAAACTACCAAGAAAATAGTTGTCGCCATCGAGGAAGGAGAAGAAAGATGCACATACATAGGTCATGACCTGACAGAAGAGGAAGAACAAGAGCTGATAGCCTTGCTAAGAGAATACCGAGATGTATTTGCTTGGAGTTATAAGGACTTGAAAGGGGTAGACCCTAATATATGTTCACATACAATCCCCATGACCTCAGACGCCAGACCCTCGAAACAGAAGCCCTACACATACAATGATAACTATGCTACTAAGATCAAAGAGGAGATAGATCGACTGGTTGAAGCCAGATTCATCTATGAAATTGAGCACACTGAGTGGGTGTCCCCCATTGTAGTGGTGCCCAAGAAAAATGGAAAGCTGCGTGTGTGTATTAACCTTAAAAAAGTTAATGCCGCCACGATTAGAGACAGTTATCCGCTTCCTATCACTGAGCATCTATTAGAAAGGGTAGAAGGCAAGGAAGTGTACAGCTTCCTCGATGGATTCTCGGGCTACAATCAAGTAGCCATTGCTCCAAAGGATCAACATAAGACGGCTTTTGCCACGGAGTGGGGCATATTGGCCTTTCGGGGTTATGCCATTCGGGCTTACCGATGCACCGGCTACCTTTCAAAGATTAATGTGTCACGTGTTTAAAGAGTTCTTGAGGAAGAATTTGGAAGTCTATGTTGATGATCTTTGCGCTCATTCCAACATTAGACAGACCCATATACCCGAACTCTGACAGATCTTTGATAAATGCAGAGAATATCAAGTCTGCCTGAACCCAGAAAAGTGTGTTTTCATGGTCAGGCAAGGCAAAATTCTAGGGCACATAGTGTCTAAGAACGGCATATCCACTAACGAAGAGAAAGTGAGAGCCATCGCAGAACTACCTAGGCCAAAGAACGTCAAGGAAGTACAGGCTTTCATGGGACATTGTGGTTACTACCGTCGGTTCATCCACATGTATGCTGTCATCGCAAAGCCCATGTACGGACTTCTAACTAACTTTGAGTGGACTGAGGAATGTGAGAATTCCTTCCAGGAGCTTAAATGAAGATTATGTTCAGCACCAATCTTGACCACACCAGATTGGAGCAAGCCATTCCATGTTCATGTGGATGCCTCCAATTATGCTATTGGATGTGTACTTGCACAACCTACGGGTGAAGGGAACCTGGATCTCCCTATTGCCTATGCCAGTAGACAATTGAATGCTGCTGAACGGAACTATACAACCACCGAACGAGAAGGATTAGGCATGGTATATGCAGTTAAAAAGTTTAGACATTATTTGCTTGCAAATAAGTTCAAATTTTTTACTGATCACCAAGCTCTACTGTACCTGGTAAACAAGCCATGTAATACAGGCAGAATAGTAAGATGGTTTCTCTTACTAATGGAGTATGACTTTGAGGTAGTAGTGAGAAAAGGCAGAACTCACCTAAGAGCAGATCATCTCTCAAGGCTCACATCAGGAGAAGCCCCACAAGGAGTGTCAGATGACTTACTTGATGCTTACTTGTTTAACTTGGAAGTGGTACCACAGTGGGCTAAGCCATTAGTGCCAGTGTTAACCTACGGGCCTAACCACTCAGTAATGGCCACACAGGATAGAGAGGTAGTAAAAGCCCAAAAGTATCACATCATGGCAGGAAGTATGTACAAGCACACGGATCAAGGGATCTTGGCTTGTTGTGTGGAAGAGGACGAGCACGCGAAGTGGTTGCAATTAGCACATGTAGGTGCATTAGAGCAACACTACTCAAAACAACGATCCCTGCAAACATTGAGGAGACTTGGAGTGTACTGGCCAACTATGGAAGCAGACATCCATAGAATGTGCAAGGAATGCCCAATTTGTCGCACTAAGCCACCAGTGGAACATGCCACCCTTTATCGCGTGTCTCTAGTGCCAGATTGGAGCGAGCCACTAGTGGCGTTTCTGAGGACGAAAACATTCCCTCAAGATATGACCCTGACGAGACAAAGAAGTCTAGAACAAGAGGCCCTAGATTACTCACTCATTGGTGATAATCTATACAAGCGCGGAAAAGATGGCTACCTAAGACTATGTGTTCATGAGAATGAATATCTAAAGATCTTGGAAACTGCTCACCAAGGTGTAGCAGGAGGACACTTTGGTCCAGATAGGGTGATCAAAGCAATCCTATTTGCAGGATTTTGGTGGCCCACCCTTCACATGGACGCACATACCTATGTGAAGAGGTGTGAGATTTGTCAGCGAACCCAGTATCCTATACGCAAAGATGAGATGCCACTGAAGCCCATGATGGGCGGACGTGCATTCTCTAAGTGGGGAATAGACTTTGTAGGTCCTATCAATCCCCCAGCTAAGGGTTCCCATGCTGAGTATATCATCGTTGCCATGGACTATCTAACCAAGTGGGTAGAGGTAAAAGCCACAACGAAGAACGACGCTCAGACAACTGCTAAATTCTTGTTTGAGAATGTATTCACAAGATACGGGCTACCCATAGAGCTAGTTAGTGATAGAGGCACTCACTTCTTGAATGAAGTTATTGAAAATCTGCTCCAAGAATTCTTGGTAGTGCATAAGAAGTCTGCTCCCTATCACCCGCAAGCCAATGGGCAAGCCGAAAGCACCAATAAGATCCTATGCAATGTATTGACAAAATTAGTGAACAATAAACGCTCTGATTGGGACAAACAGCTACACCATGCTGTTTGGGCATACCGAGTCGCCTACAAAACGGTACTCCAAGCCACCCCCTTTCAGATGGTATTTGGCCAAAACGCAGTGCTACCGTTGGACTTCTTAATACCTACATCGAAAGTAGCACAAGAGCACGAATGGACGGGTCATGAACTCTCCTCCAGACTTTTTGACCTTGAACGATTAGGAGAAACAAGACTGAGATCAGCTGCAGGGATATATGCAGCTAAGAAGAGACAGAAGGCATACTTTGATGCCCATGTGAAGGATAAGGGCTTGAAAGCAGGAGATCTAGTTTTAGTCTACACATTGAAACAACACGCAAGGAAGCTAGAAAAGAGAGACTACGGACCTATGATCATCAATAGGATCTCCACTAATGGAGCAGTACAACTAGCCACTTTAGAGGGTAATGTTCTCCCAAACTATATTAGCGGATGCAGAGTCAAGCTGTATCAGGAACCCCTCACGGAGGAAATGCTAAGTCGACTCAATACTGCTAAGCAACGTAAAGAGGAGGAAAAATGAATTCGAGAAGAAGCACAAGCAGAGGCCTTAGAGCACATCCGACGAATGAAATTAAGGAGGCAAGGGAGAGATCCGCCTGTGATTGACACTCAAGAGTCTCCAGGCTATCACATGGCCATGTGCGAGGCTTCAGGTGAACGTACCCATAAGATAGTGGATCGACGACCTTTTGTGACCCTAGAAATAGGACAAAGAGACAGCACAACAAGCGTGAGAGCTTTAATTGATTCAGGAGCAGCCATAAGTGCAGTTCGGCTTTCTTATTGCCAGCAGCTGCAATTGGAGGTAAAACCCCTAGAAGCATATCTAATAGGATTAGGAGGTGTTGAAACCCCTTGCATGGGAGAGGTGGATCTTCCCCTCTACATACAAGAGGTCCTCATGCCAGCAAAAGTGCTAGTGTGTGAAGACGAGGATCTGACCGAACCTCTTGTCTTAGGCCAAGACTGGATCTATGATCACGCAGTCAACCTCAACCTAAGAAGTGGACTTCTTCAGGCTTGGGTAGGCCAAAGCCGTCTCACGATTGAATTAGAAAATCAAGCACTCAAACCAATAGAACAGGCACCAACTCCTGGTCCCTCCAGGAATCCACATGAAGATAACAATGTTGTTCTTGTCCAAACTTCTATGGTGCAGAGGATTGTCAATCTTACTGAAGGTACAGGAGCCAATAAGGAGTTCCTAACTGATCCAAAGAAGATTCTAAACGGGTAGACCGAACATCACTCGACACGAAGGAGGCCGCTGATCAAGAGGCAGGAGCGCCAACCCGTGCAACACGGAGCACCTCGTGGCGCAAAGCAGATCTGGATACGCAAGGATGGAAAACCCACCACTCTAATAGCAGACTCCCGAGGAGACAACAAACAAGCCACACCATCACGGACACAAGTGAAGGAGTACCCTAGGAAACCTCCTAGGCACACCACATCTATTTGGGTCCCTAAGCGGTCAAGGAAGGCTAGCCCCAATGCTAGACACATATGGGTGCCCAAGGCCTGTTTACGAGCCCAAATAGCTCCAACTCTAGTTACTGGCATAATTCAACACTCTCAAGTCCGCTCGACTAACAACGCAGGAACTCTACCTAAAAACCACTCTGACCCACACTCAGTCACATCGAGGAATGCCTGGAAATGGGTACCCAAAAGGTCCCAAATCCATCACAACCTAGTTCATAAACCGTTGCCTGTCTTTAGCTCTAACAGCTACAAATCCCCTATCAAAGTTTGGAGACCTAAACCATGTATCAAACCCCCTGACCCAATTTTTGTAAATCCATCCACTCTGACATAGGTGCATTCCGAGTCCACTCCATAACCAAAGTAGGCATCTAGTATGATACTGACCTCTAATCACCACTCACACCTATCACAAGCACTTCATCTCTGACCACTAACCTTCGTGATTGTCATGTTAGTATTGTGAAGGGAACACCATTACATCTTGTTTCCTATGCAACACTAATGTGCCTTTCTTCTTCTAGCAGATAAGCACCCGATTCCCATGGCAGCAGTAGCAGGCACAAGCTCTCAGGCAGGCTCTGGTGCTCAAATCAATTGGGATGCCATGCCGGTGGAGGCCCCACCAACAGCTCGGCCTGAAGAGTTCGTGAATGTGCGGAGAATTCCTATTCCAGATCCACCAAATGGCCTAACCGAAAGAGTAAAAGGGCACTCTCATTGGTTCAATGAAATGCCAGGAGACTTGGGAGACGCAGATCATATATGGGAGTCCAAGATGGAGTGTGGAGGAGTGTGGTGGACCTTCCAGTTCTTTTCAAGAGAATTCGAAACCTTACAGAATGCAGCTCCACTTCAAGATATCTGGCAAAAAGTAGGATTACAAACTTATTTTAGTGCAGCTCTGCCTAAACCCGATTTCCTCAGGTGCTACTACCTAATTGCCACACTGAAGCCGACAAGTGATAAAGATCATTCAGGCACATTCTGGGTGCCCTCCTTGTCAAATCTGGAGGAAATGAGGAAGTTCGAATTGAATGTTACTTTAATCAGGGAAGCACTTCATATGTATAGCACGCATGTACCTTCTGACCGCGACCCCTTGATACCTGAGTCGATGAAGAGCAACAGAATCAAGAAACTAAAAGAAATGTGTGCCCTCACCCCCAACATCGCCATACCATTGCGGATGTGCCTCCAACACTTCTCATTCCCAGCTCAGGACCGTTTCACCCAACCTCACAAGAAAATATGGTATGGGTTATATCTAGCAGAGACTGGAAGCTTGCCCATTAAAATGCCTGTATGGATCTTGGACCAAGTGTATGAGGCAGGCAAGCGGGGAGTGAGGAATCCTACTTTACATGGCTGTTGTGCGCTTACAAGAATTATCTATCGATGTCTTGCATATGATGTGCCGGTTGCCAGAGCCCTAAAATATGCACAACTAGAGTTGTTCAAAGGGCGGAAGTCAGGGAGCCAGCCTGCAAAACGAATGCGTGGATCGCTCTCCCAGGTAATGATCCCTCACGAAGCCACGACCGAAGCTTCCCCCAGACTAGAAGCTCAGGTCGCACCTTTCACGATCCATCTTCAAGGAGTTCAAGCTGGGGATGTGGTACAACCCGCTCCATCCGCCCCTCCACTACCTACCGATGCAGAGTTTGCATCTATGGCCACCTTCACATAGGATCCAAACTTTGATTTTGAAAGATTCTTGCAGACGGTCCACCTATGAGACAATGAAGGTTCCCCTGACAATGTTGATCCGGGAGCATCAATCCAAAGAGAACAGCCACGGGGCGAGACAAGCAGAGTACATGGGGAAGAGGTGGCACAACATCCTCATGACCCAAACACACAAGTTCAGGAAGGTGCACAAAGAAATGAACCAGAAGACAATGAAGAGGAAGCCCCTGCCTATACCGCACAACTCAAAAGACTATATCGGACAATCAAGCAGGTGCAGAGGAGACACAAGATGTCAGAAGAAGCGAATCGAGCCCTAGTAAACCACATGTTGCAATCGGAGAACATCGACCCACATTTTGTAGAATCATTGAACCTTTTGGCGGACACCTGTGGCATCGAGGAAGCCATGAGAACATTGGTCTATCAGGCGAACCCTACTTATGATCAAAGAAGGATAGATACAAGGCCACGGCGAGGAAAGATGATTCAAATGGAGGTATCTACCGTATTGCCTACTTCAATGACAGAAGATGTTCAGATGGTTAGCCCTAGTCCCAGTGACGAACCAGATGTAAATACACATTCACCACCTCCGCCATCACCTCCCAGCGAGCCTTCAGAACCCTTTTCCACGAGTCTTTCCGAACAACCGATATCCACCCATGGTGAAACCAATGTACACACCTCCTTTTCTACCGCCTTCCCTTTACCCACAGCCATCACTTCTGCCCAAATTTTTGAGCCCCACACAGGTCATCCTGCCACCGATCAAACCATAATAGGTCACCCCTCTTATCTCCCCGCCCTGGGACAACCACTTGCCACTAGCCAAACCTTATCCCAACCTTTTCCATTCACCCACACAGTTCCTTCCTCCCAACCCCTACCCTCTGTACCCCTGTTAACCCCCTCAGAATCAACCCAAATCACCCAACCATCATTCTGGACAAACCTTGTAAATATACTCCAACAAGTTGAGAATTATAATAAAAAGTCCCTTCCCCAACCCCACTCCCCCACATTCACTGCCACCACTAACACACCACCTACCGTTCCCATATTCACAATTCACACTTCACACACTATCACATCCGATCCCATGGATATTTCACCATCCACAGGAGCACCCACCGCCACGTCTGTTCCACCATCATCACATCTCACTTCACTCATAGGCACATCATCCACTTTTCCCTTCCCCATTTCCCGGCCCTTTGCATGTTCCACCTCTACCCATGCATCCACATCATTTAGTAATGCACTAGACACCATGGTTGAAGCGGCCACTCAGCTTAAGCAAGAGTATAAGCTATTAGAAGAAAATAACACAGAGCTGTGCAATCTCTCGGCTCAACTCCAAGCACGAGTCGATGCCTTGGAACTAGGTAATACAGCACTACAACACCAGGTGACTGACCTCCAACAATCGAAGACACAACTTGAAGCTAAGTATGCAGAGACAGGCAAAGCTATGGACGAACAACTCAGAGAACAAATGGGCCGCAATGCGAGACTTCAACGCAATATGGTCCTACTACGTCGTCATCTAGCAGCGGCTCAAGAAGAGAACCAAAGGCTACAACAACAAAACCAGGAGAACCTAGAAGCGGCCATGGAAAACACCCCGGGAGCACCTATAGACCCTGCAAAATTCCAAGCTGTCCCCTCAGAGCATATTCAACAGATTTTAGAAGGTTATGCAACCCTCTTGGAAGCCCATGATCAGTTGGCAGATCAGATAAAGGAATTAGAAGGATCCAAAGTACCGACAACACACCCACCCTGTTGACAGGATGCGGGAAGAAGCAAGTATGGACACACATGCAGATCTAGCACTGAGGCAACCCTTCATTTTTTTCAAAACCCTCACATCATTTTAAAGTGATTCTCATCACTACAAACCCTTGTAAATATCATTTCACCTTTTTGTAGCTCCATGTTGTACAAGCCGAGGAGTCCTCGAGCTTGGGGAGCCTTAGAAGTAGTTGCCTGTCAATTTTCATAATTTTTAGGTCTCGTTTGGGCCCTCAAATAAGCCCTGGAACCTAATTTTTAACTAGGCCGGACACTAGGTCTGGACAGGGCCAAAGCTAGTCAAAAACTATAAATAGAGCTAGAGAGCTCATTTTTGGGGCTAGCTTCTTGTAGTCTGAGCTTGTATGAGAACTTTCTTGCAATAGAAGTAATTCCATTGTCTTACTCTCTTTGTTCTTACCGTGTGTGCGCGTGTGTGTGTATGTGTGTGCATGCTTGTGTGCTTCTCACTCACGCACTTGTGCTTCCACTTGCTCGTGGTCTTCATACCATCCTCATGTCTTCCCGGATTGACATTAAAGGAGGTGCTACTCATCACTGAGCTACACCAAATTTTGGCGCCGTTGCCGGGGATCGAGCTTTGAGGACGAGCGCGTGATGGTAAGACGTAGAGAGGACGCGTTGGAATGGTAAGTAGTAGGTAAATTTCTGATTTTTCTCCATCTCCATCTTCATCTCCATCTCCATCTTCATCTCCACCTCCTTCTCCACTACATATTCCCTCTTCCTTATCATTCCCTCATTTGTTGTGTGCGAGTTTGAGAGACAACGATTGTGCGTGCTTGTATTTGTGTGTTTTTTGCATGTTTCTTGCAGGTGGCAGCTCCATCATCATCTCCAGCAAGCTCAGCAGGTACAGAAATTGTCTGCACAGTCCCCGAGGCGTTGAGCTCGAGCTATCGCGACACTCCGAAAATTTCACCCAATCACGATTCTGAGTGCACCCCGACACTGCGCAGGCCTAGAGCTCACAGGAACACTAGATAGAACAGGAAAATTCACCATATCCCGAGCTAACGCGACACTCCGAGGTATCGCGCCACTTCGAGGTATCGCGACACTCCGAGGTATCGCGACACTTCCGACCTATCGCGACACTCCGAGGTATCGCGACACCCCACGACCTATCGCGACACTTCCCACCTATCGCGACACTCCGAGGTATCGCGACACCCCACGACCTATCGCGACACTTCCCACCTATCGCGACACTCCGAGGTATCGCGACACCCCACGACCTATCGCGACACTTCCCACCTATCGCGACACTCCGAGGTATCGCGACACTTCCGAGCTATCGCGACACTCCGAGGTATCGCGACACTTCCCATATCCCGAGCTATCGCGACACTCCGAGGTATCGCGACACTTCGAGGTATCGCGACACTCCGAGGTATCGCGACACTTCCGACCTATCGCGACACTCCGAGGTATCGCGACACCCCACGACCTATCGCGACACTTCCCACCTATCGCGACACTCCGAGGTATCGCGACACCCCACGACCTATCGCGACACTTCCCACCTATCGCGACACTCCGAGGTATCGCGACACTCCGAGCTATCGCGACACTCCGAGGTATCGCGACACTTCCCACCTATCGCGACACTTCCCACCTATCGCGACACCTCGAGCTATCGCGACACTTCGACCCGACCTATCGCGATACACGGCCTTTAACGCATAAAAATTGAGGGTTAATTTTTTTAGTGATTGAAAGGGTAGTTGAGCTTAATTTTAGGCACCTTGGTATAACTTTAGAACCTTGGAAGTGGGCAAAAGGCCTAGAAACCAAAGAGGGATCTCCTGAACCCTGAGTGCCTGTTTTGACCCTTTAGTGCCTGAATGGTCATAACTTGACCATACGAACTCCGATTGATGAGATTTTGGTCTCGTTGGAAAGCTCGTTGAGAATCCTACGTGGACCTCGACTGGTTTTTGTAAGAATCATACGCGGGGTTTTAGAACATGCATTTTTAAGTTGACCTTTAGGTGGAACTAAGTGATTCTCAGAGACAGGGGGTACAGTGAGCTACTCCAAGGGGGTTAAAATTATTGAAGTGTGTCTTTCAAATACTTGTGGCAATAAATCTATACTAACTGGTGAGTTTTTGCAGGAACTTTGTGGGCACTCAAGGCAATCAAAGCAAGCTAGCAAGGGTGAGTACCGGGCTTGGGAGAAGGCTTCCTGGGCTTGCATAGCTGTCTGGTCAACCAGCTGATTGAGGTTGGAAGATCTCATAACCCTCCTTTGTCAATTCCTAGCCTAGGCTAAGTGCGACTTAGGTGTGGTAATTAACTAGGGCAACGTTAGGCACGAATCAAGTCCAAGAGAATTAATCAACCAAGTGCAAGAAAATAAATAGGTCGTAAGTGCGAAAACTCTAAAGGACAAAAAGGTAAACGGGAATCGATCACTCATCAAGTGCGGAAATCCACTTAAGTACTCCTGACGACGCAATTTCAGACAAGACCATAAACATAATATTCAACTAAAAAGAACAAAGTGATTGGTGCAAAATCAACCTGCAACGAGAGCGTGTTTGGGTTCCAGGGGGTAAATAAATCAGGCATATGAACCTTAGATCAGGCAGGCACTTAGGCCGAGACAGATGAAGCCTCAGATCTTCTGAAGCTAGTGTCAATCACACTGCCAGGTCTTGGGCCCAGCAGTTGAGTGATTACCCATACACTCCCAGATCAGAAACAAGTGATTCTGAGATGTCCTATCACATGGAGAGACCGGTAGGTAGTTCCGGGTTGGCTTATCTAGAAAGGCCAGAAGGGCCTTATAAGACTCAATTGGAATATATCAGGGCGAATCGTCTAGGTGCTCGCATCTACGAAGACGGACTGAGAAGATCAGTGGTCCAGATTAAGAACCCCGATCAACCCCATGGAATAGACCACCCGGTAGTCAAGTTTGAGAATGGAGCATATCTAGATAAAGAGGGGACTATATATGTAGTCACCACTCTTCCTGATAGAACTGATGAGTTTGGAAATGTGATTGCGGAGACCGACATGGGTGACATAGAGCAAGGGAACTTAGAGAGAGAGCCAAGAACTCCCCGTGGTAAATCTATCTTAACCAGAATCATGACTCCAGAGTGGATTCCACAGGATAATAAAAGCATAGATCTGCTTCTAAACCGAGAAACCGATGAGGTTTTTTGGAGATATAAATCTCCTCAATCTCAGGAAGTGAGTGCCCTCACGATCTATGAGTTTAAAGACCCTGATAGCCCAGGTCAAGTAACCTACCTAGACACTGCATCAGAGAGGATCTTCGTGGTCACTGAGCAGGGCAGACATGCCTACACTTGGAAGGGTGAATTTGTTTTTCCCCAACCAAGGTCTAATGTGTCCTTTGGTCATCAAGGGGCTGGGACCTCCCAAGCTCATGGAGCTCAAAGAGATAGAGGTAGAGACAAACCTAAGGTAAGTTTTGCCAACTCCCTGGGAAGAGAAAGAACGGGAACAGAAAGGAATAGAGTAGAACCTGAGAGACATAGAACCCCATGGAATCACCGGGACATTGATGATTTTCCTTTGCCAAGGCCGAGAGAACACACTAGGACCCTACGACCAACCCAACTTGTGAAGTCCATGAAGAATTATTTCGATGGCACGGGAGACCCTTATGACCATGTGGCGGAATTTCGACAAGTGTTGAAAGCTGAACAAGTGGAGGACCTATTCACACAATATAATGCTTTCGGTCTGACCCTTAGGAACACTGCCCTTACGTGGTTCCAACCACTGAATGAGAGGCATTTCAGAAACATAGACCAACTCTTGGAGGCATTTATTGTTGAGTTTTCTAAGAGTGGAATCAGGCATAACACCTCCTCACTAATTCATAGCTTCAAACAAACACCTCAAGAGACGGTCAGACTAGCTGGAAGAAGATTTAGACAGTACCTGGAGAGATGTCCTATGCCGGAGTTACCCACACCAGCCAAACAAGTGGCCTTGTTCCTAGACGGACTGTTGAGCACTAAGCTCAGGTCATATGTGTACCTGAAGGACCCTAGAATGATTGAGGAGTGCGTGCGCATGTGCATAGACATTGAGGACAATCTAAGTGAGGAGTTAGAACTATCAAAAATCTATAAGGATTCTGACAGCTCTAGTAAACAGACATCTGGTCAATCCACATCCATCGAGGAACTTGCAGAGAGGGTAGCCCAAAAACTAGGTGTCTCTAGCAAGCAAATTCCGAGATTCGCCCCAGTGAAGCGGTGTTACAATTGTGGCGGCGAACATATGGCAAGTGTATGCCCCATTATGGCCCAACCACAGGCGAATCCTAGTAGCCAGTACTGCACCATAGAGCGCAGGTACACCAATCACACGGCACCAGACTGCCCATATAACAAACAAACTGTTAGGCAAAATTATCCTCAGCCATATCCACAACATGGTAGGTACCAGAATCAGTACCCATCACCACAATACACAATACAACAGACCGCAACAAACTTATCAGCCACCTTATCAAGGGCATCAGAGACCTCAACCAGTCCTAGTGCAGCAACCCCCTACTCCCACCAATGTGATCCCAGTGAAGTATGCATCTACTGAAGAAGATCCGAACAGAGCCATAGTCCCAGTCACCCCATTGCTATCAGACAGTGACCCCAGTGACCATAGTTTTGACTCCGCACATATTAATAGCCCACAGGCTTACTACATGCAGTCACCCGAGCATAACGAGTCATACTACTATGAGGACCCAAGTGAAAATAGTGGGGAACCGGAGTATTCTAATGTCATGTACACAAACCCCAACTCTAGACCTCAACCTAGGCAGGTACGAACCCCATTTCCTCGAGGACCATGCTTCCGATGTCAGGGAGATCACCTTATCCGTGATTGTCCCCTGCCTGCCCCTACACTGCCTCAACCAATAACCATTCAGGGTTTCTGTCAAGACTGCGGGAAAGAACATCTCCTACGAGATTGCCCAAGGAACCCTAATAACATGCCTAAAATCACCCCTATCAATGTTGTTGGGTTAGTTGTAGACTCCATAGGAAGTGTGACTTCCACTGCACCTGTGCAGGTGATCACAAGGGCCCAGGCATTTCAACAACACCAAGGTGTTGGTCCCGAAAAGAGCCCCGAGGTGAGTGAAACAGAGAGCATACCCAAAAAGAGGACTAGCGCCTGGAAGGATAGTCGTGAAAGAATGAAGAGACAATGGGCAAAAAAGATAAATGAACTGGAAGAAAGCGTGAGGGAAACCAAGGCAAAAATCACAGAAATCACAGCTCAACCGCACTCCCACACACTTCCACCACTACCATCCCCATCACCCTCCATTTCTCCACCCTCTAACACACCCCTCGTAACCCACCCACCACCCCGAGTAGGATCAGTATTAGCTGACCCCACTCCTGAAGGCTTGGACATGATGTTCAAAGCCTACCAGGCTCGACTTCAAGAAGGGCCAACAGCTGCAAACCTAGACAAGAGTTACCCTAGAGCAGACTTAGAGATTGAACGGATGAAGATGTGCATGAAAATGGTAGAACAAGCTCAAGCTATACTTGAGACGAGCCAAAAGTTCAATCAGACGAACTCTGTCAAGCCGGATTTGCATTTCCAAGGCTTACTAGAAAGATTAGAGCAGTTGGTAAACAAATCACAAGTTTTTTTACCTCCACAGGCTCAACCAGTTGTTGAAAGAGGAAGCTCACCACAAATGGTAGCTTATGTTCCTAATTCTACGGATGCTGGAATACCTCCTTCAATACAACAGTACTCTCTAGAGTTCTTGCGGGAAATACAGGAAGAGAAATGGGCCAAAGAGAAGGGTGATTCCCCTCCTATTCCTGAGATTGATGATCTTCGTGATCAATTTCCCCAAGACCTTCCCTCTATCTATGGGGATCAAGCAGAGCAACAAGAGGATGAGAGATTAGATTTTGAATCTAATTCTTTACAAGAGTTGCCTCATTTCACAGGCCCATGGGAATCTGAATCTCTCCAGATCAGAGCTCCCACGATATTGGTAAGAAATGAAGACTCAGTGATTCCCAGGAACACTGATGTTGTGAAGAACACTAAGGTTCAATGTCACCTCACTGTAGAGGAACTCCTCAAGGCAAAACCGGAGCTCTGGAATCATGTGAAGGATCAGGTTCCAGAACTTGAATCCAATGCACCAAAAGTAAGCGCTAAACAAAAGGTACCCGAGGTACCTCTCGACAAGATAGGAGACATGAGTGAAGGTGAAGAAGGTAACACTTATCTTCCGATCACCTATCAAGGTTACACAACCAAAGCAATTGTGGATTCGGGTGCGGGTGTTGCTATTGCGACTACCTCCTTGTGGAAACGATGGGGCAAACCCACCTTAAGACCAACGAGAATGAAACTTCAAATGGCAGATGGTCATTTTGAAAGACCTCTCGGATTGCTTGAAGGGATAACTCTAACCACTTGTGGTGTAGAGTTTGAACATACGTTTGCCATATGTGACTTTGAGAAGAATAATGTTTACGAGATGATCCTAGGAAGACCCTTCCTACGACAATTACAAATAGTACAAGATTGGGGAACCAACTCCTTGTACTTACAGCACTTAGGGGTCACCACCAAGGTCAATCTGGAGGATCACACCTTCAGAGATGTACCACCCCTACAGTGGAATCCTATCCACAAAGCGAAAGAAGACTCTATCTCCGTGCATTCTGGAAGTTCACCTGAACCATCCTGGTTGCATGAAGATACTCACTTGTGGATGTGCAAGGTCGCGGAGGAAGAGGAAAAGCGCCGAAAAGCGAGAGAAGAAGGAACTCCCCCAGGAGATAGACCAATAAAAGACCCAGCCTATACACCGATGATATTTCGAGATGAGGAATTTGAGCCTCATGGTTGGGCAGAAATCTTAGCTACCATGGACATTGCAGTCAATGAGGAACAATGGACACCCCATTGTGATGAGGAGGGTTATGATATTTCAGTGTTCATGTGTCAGCCCTTGTTGGAAGAGTGTGATCCTAGTGAGTTCATAGGAGAAGAAGAGAATGACGATGATCTAGAATCCATTGTGATGGATACATACTTTGACTCAGAGGAACACTACTTAGGAGACCTAGGGGTGTTAACCCAAAAGGAAGAAGAACCCCTTACGAGTATTAAAACGATAAGTTCAAAGAAAGGAAGTGAAGGAGGTCAAAAGAAAAAGAAAAGGAAAGTGGTGAGACAAGAAGAGGAAGAATCATTGTTTGAAGTACCAGAAAATTTCAAGAAATATGAAGTGGAAGACCGAAAAATTTTGGTACGAATGCCTAAGAGAGAGGCCATTATAGGAGAAGCATATGACAATAAAGAAAAGACCAAAAAAATTGTAGTGACCATTGAAGGGAACGAAGAACGATGTACGTACATAGGAGATGACCTAAGTGCAGAAGAAGAAGCAGAGCTTGTAGCTCTATTAAGGGAATATAGGGATGTGTTCGCATGGCATTATAGAGACTTGAAAGGAGTAGATCCAGAGATTTGCTCTCATACGATTCCGATGACCGCTGATGCTAAGCCCACCAAACAAAAACCCTACACTTATAATGACAATTATGCGGCCAAAATAAAAGAGGAAATTGACAGGCTGATTGAAGCCGGATTCATCTATGAGATTGAGCACACTGAATGGGTGTCCCCTATTGTAGTGGTGCCCAAGAAGAATGGGAAATTGCGAGTGTGCATTAACCTTAAAAAAGTTAATGCCGCTACGATTAGAGATAGTTATCCACTTCCCATCACCGAACATCTTTTGGAGCGTGTTGCAGGCAAGGAAGTTTACAGCTTCCTTGATGGATTTTCAGGTTACAACCAAGTAGCCATTGCCCCCGAAGATCAACACAAAACGGCCTTTGCCACAGAATGGGGAATCTTTGCATTCCGTGTGATGCCATTTGGGCTCACCAATGCACCTGCAACATTCCAAAGACTCATGTGTCATGTCTTCAAAGAGTTCTTGCGAAAGAGCTTAGAAGTATATGTGGATGATTTGTGCGCTCATTCCCAAGAGAGAAGTTACCACATCCCTGAACTCAGGCAAATCTTCAACAAGTGTAGAGATTATCGAGTGTGTCTGAATCAAGAAAAGTGTGTGTTTATGGTACGCCAAGGTAAAATCTTAGGTCACATTGTTTCGAAGAATGGAATATCAACAGACGAAGACAAGGTAAGAGCAATAGCAGAATTGGCCAGACCAAGAAATGTGAAAGAGGTACAAGCCTTTATGGGCCATTGTGGATATTACCGTAGATTTATCCACATGTATGTCATCATAGCTAAACCTCTTTATGGGTTGTTAACAAACTTTGAGTGGAACGAGGAATGCGAGAATTCCTTCAATGAGCTGAAGAGACGTTTGTGCACAGCACCAATATTGACTACTCCGGATTGGAGCAAACCCTTTCATGTCCATGTAGATGCCTCCAATCATGCAATAGGATGTGTGCTAGCACAACCTACAGGTGAAGGAAACCTAGATTTACCGATAGCATATGCTAGTAGGCAATTAAATGCAGCTGAACGAAATTACACCACAACGGAGAGAGAAGGCTTAGGCATGATATATGCTGTGAAGAAGTTTAGACACTACCTATTGGCCAATAAGTTCAAGTTTTTCACTGATCATCAAGCGTTACTATATTTGGTCAATAAACCTTGCAATACAGGTCGCTTAGTAAGATGGTTCCTCTTACTAATGGAATACGACTTTGAAGTTGTTGTCAGGAAAGGTAGAACCCATCTTAGGGCAGACCATCTTTCTCGCATCACTTCAGGAGAGCCACCGCAAGGAGTGTCTGACGAATTGCCCGATGCTTATCTGTTCAATTTAGAAGTTGTTCCTAAATGGGCAAATAAGCTGGTACCAGTCCTAACCTTCGGGCCTGCAAATAAGAATGTGAAAACCAGCAAAGAGGAAATTGTAAAATCATTAAAGTATCAAATATTGGCCGGAAGTATGTACAAGCAAGATACCGAGGGCGTGTTAGCTTGTTGTGTTGAGGATGATGAACATACTAGTTGGTTGCAACAAGCCCATGAGGGATTGCTAGGGAATCACTACTCTAAACAACGAACATTGCAGAATCTAAAACGCTTAGGAGTGTATTGGCCTAGCATGGACAAAGAAATACAAGAGTGGATCCACAATTGTCCAGTATGCCAGGAGAGACCCCCAGTGGAGCATGCCACTCTTTATCACATGTGATTAATCCCAGATTGGAGTGCTCCACTGGTCGAGTTCATGAGAACAGGAACATTACCCAATCAGGCTAGTGTTGCAAGAAAACGGAGCATGGAGCAAGAGGCTCAAGACTATGCTTTAGTAGGAGACAACCTGTATCGAAGAGGCAAGGATGGTTACCTAAGACTGTGCGTACATGAATCAGACTACTTGAAAGTCTTACAAACGGCACACAGCGGTACTGCAGGTGGACACTTTGGGCCTGACAGAGTGATTAAGACTATTCTATTCTCAGGACTGTGGTGGCCCACTCTTCATATGGATGCACATACTTATGTGAAGAGTTGCGACACATGTCAACGTACCCAATATCCGATAAGAAAAGATGAAATGCCCTTAAGGCCAATGATGGGAGGACGTGCATTTTCAAAGTGGGGTATAGACTTTGTAGGTCCCATCAACCCCCCAGCTAGGAACTCCCATGCAGAATACATTATTGTAGCCACAGATTATCTTACAAAGTGGGTGGAAGTAAAAGCCACGACAAAGAATGATGCTCAAACGACGGCTAAATTCTTATTCGAAAATGTGTTCATTAGATATGGGTTACCAATAGAGTTGGTTAGTGATAGAGGTACACACTTCTTGAATGAGGTCATTGAAAATCTCCTTCAAGAATTCATGGTGATACATAAAAAGTCTGCACCCTACCACCCACAAGCTAACGGACAAGCCGAGAGCACGAATAAGATCCTGTGTAACGTATTGACGAAACTGGTCAATAATAAACGCTCTGATTGGGACAAACAACTTCACCATGCTGTTTGGGCATACCGAGTTGCCTACAAAACGGTACTCAATGCTACCCCATTTCAGATGGTCTTCGGACAAAATGCGGTGCTACCATTAGATTTCCTAATTCCAGCTTTAAGAGTAGCACAAGAGCATGAGTGGAATGGACACGAGTTGTCCTCTAGGATCTTTGATCTAGAGCGTTTAGGTGAGACGAGGCTACGAGCAGCAGCAGGCATCTATGCTGCAAAGAAACGGCAAAAGGCATATTTTGATGCCCATGTGAAGGATAAGGGCTTGAAAGCAGGAGATCTAGTGTTAGTCTACACATTGAAACAACATGCAAGAAAGCTAGAAAAGAGAGGCTACGGACCTATGATCATTAATATGATCTCCACGAGTGGAGCAGTACAACTAGCCACTTTAGAGGGGGATGTCCTCCCAAACTATATTAGCGGATGCAGAGTCAAGCTGTATCTGGAACCCCTCACGGAGGAGATGCTAAGCCGACTCACTACTGCTAAGCAACGTAAAGAGGAGGAAAAACGAATTCGAGAAGAAGCACAGGCAGAGGCCTTAGAGCGTATCAGACGAATGAAGCTGAGGAGACAAGGAAGGGACCAGCCTATGATGGACACTCAAGAGTCTCCAGGCTATCCATGGCCATGTGTGAGGCTTCAGGTGGACGCACCCATAAGATAGTAGACCGACGACCTTTTGTGACCCTAGAAATAGGACAAAAGGACAGCACAACAAGCGTGAGGGCTTTAATTGATTCAGGAGCAGCCACAAGTGCAGTTCGGCTTTCTTATTGCCAGCAACTGCAATTGGAGGTAAAACCCATAGAAGCATATCTGATAGGATTAGGAGGTGTTGAAACCCCTTGTATGGGAGAGGTGGATCTTCCCCTCTACATACAAGAGGTCCTCATGCCAGCAAAAGTGTTAGTGTGTGAAGACGAGGATCTGACCGAACCTCTTGTCTTAGGCCAAGACTGGATCTATGATCACGCAGTCAACCTCAACCTAAGAAGTGGACTTCTTCAGGCTTGGGTAGGCCAAAGTCGTCTCACGGTTGAATTAAAAAATCAAGCGCTCAAACCAATAGAACAGGCACCAACTCCTGGTCCCTCCAGGAATCCACACGAAGATAACCATGTTGTGCTTGTCCAAACTTCTATGGTGCAGAGGAATGTCAATCTTACTGAAGGTTCAGGAGCCAAGAAGGAGTTCCTACATGATCCAAAGAAGATTCTAAACGAACGGACCGAACATCACTCTACACGAAGGCGACCGCTGATCAAGAGGCAGGAGCGCCAACCCCCGCAATATGGAGCATCTCATGGCGTGAAGCAGATCTGGATACGCAAGGATGGAAAACCCACAGCTCCAATAGCAGATTCTCAAGGAGACAAGAAACGAGCCTCACCATCAAGGAACAAAGTGAAGAAGCCCCCTAGGATAATCCCTAGGCATACCATTTCTATTTGGGTTCCTAAGCGGTCAATGAAGGCCACTCCTAATGCTCGACAGATATGGGTGCCTAAGGCTAGCTTACAAGCCCAAATTACTTCACCTACAGGCACAAGGATGAAGCAGCTTTCACAAGCACTCTTGGCCAACAACTCGGAAAGTGACAAGATACCTACACCTCTCACTGTCCCCACTCCCATCAACCCCAGGAATGTTGGGAAATGGGTACCCACAAGGTCCCACATACATCACACTCTCAGACCGAAATCTTCACCTGCCCTTAGCTCTAAGAGCTACGACTCCTGTATCAAAGTGTGGAGAATTAAACTGTGTACTAAACCCCCTGACCCTATTCTGTAAATCCGTCCACTCTAACACAGAAGCATTCCGAGCCCATTGCATAACCAAAGTATGCATCTAGGATGACACTGACCTTTAATCACCACTCACACATATCATAAACACCTCACCACTAACCACTGACCTCCGGGATTGTCATGTTAGTATTGTGAAGGGAACACCATTACATCTTGTTTCCTATGCAACACTAATGTGCCTTTCGTCTTCCAGCAGATAAGCAACCTATTCTCATGGCAACAGCGGCAGGCATAAGCTCTCAGGCAGGATCTGGTGCTCCTATCAATTGGGATGCCATGCCAGTGGAAGCTCCACCAACAGCTAGGCCTGAAGAATTCTTGAATGTGCGAAGGATTCCTATTCCAGATCCACCCAGTGGACTAACCGAAAGAGTAAAAGGGCACTCCCATTGGTTCAATGAAATTCCAGGGGATTTAGGAGACGCAGATCACATCTGGGAGTCCAAGATGGAGTGTGGAGGAGTTTGGTGGACCTTCCAATTCTTTTCAAGAGAATTTGAGACCTTACAAAATGCAGCTCCACTTCAAGATATCTGGCAAAAGGCAGGACTTCAAACTTACTTCAGTGCAGCTCTACCTAAACCTGACTTCCTCAAGTGTTACTATTTGATTGCTACGTTGAAACCCACTGGGGATAAAGATCATTCAGGCACATTCTGGGTGCCCTCCTTATCTAATCTGGAGGAGATGAGGAAGTTTGAATTAAATGTAACATTAATCAGGGAAGCCCTTCAAATGTATGGCACTCATGTGCCTTCAGATCGCGACCCCTTGATACCAGAATCAATGAAAAGCAATAGAGTCAAGAAGCTCAAAGACATGTGCGCCCTCACCCCCAACATCGCCATACCTCTGCGGATGTGCCTCCAGCACTTCGCGTTTCCAGCTCAGGACCGTTTCACCCAGCCTCACAAGAAGATATGGTACGGATTGTATTTAGCAGAGACCGGAAGCTTGCCCATTAAGATGCCGGTATGGATCTTAGATCAGGTGTATGAGGCAGGCAGGCGGGGGGTGAGGAAGCCCACTTTACATGGGTGTTGTGCGTTGACGAGAATCATCTACAGATGTCTGGCATATGATGTGCCAGTTGCTCGAGCCCTGAAATATGCACACTTGGAGCTGTTCAAAGGGCGAAAGTCAGGGAGTCACCCTGCAAAAAGAATGCGTGGATCCCTTTCACAAGTCCTGATCCCTCCAGCAACCACCGCCGAAGTCTCCACTAGAGAGGAAGCCCCGGTGGCACCAATCACAATCCATCTCCAGGAGTCTCAACCAAGAGAGGTGGTACAACCCACTCCTTCTGCCCCTCCGCTACCTACCGATGCGGAATTTGCAACAATGGCCACCTTCACCGAGGACCCAACTTTTGATTTTGAAACATTTCTGCAGACGGCTCATCTATCAGACAGTGAAGGTTGCCCTGACAACGTCGATCCGGGGACATCAACCCAAAGAGAACATGCACGAGGTGAGACAAGCAGTGTACAGGAGATAGGAGTGGCACAACTTCCTCAAAGACTAAGCACACAAGCTCAGGAGAAGGCACCAAGAGATAACCCGGAAGAGAGTGAAGACGAAGCCCCTGCATATACGGCACAGCTCAAACGACTATACCAAACAATCAAGCAGGTACAGCGACGCCATAAAATGTCAGAAGAAGCAAATAGGGCCCTAGTAAACCAGATGTTGCAGTCAGAGCATATCGACCCCCATTTTGTAGAATCGCTAAATCTTTTGGCGGACACCTGTGGCATCAGTGAAGCATTGAGAACCTTGGTCTATCAAGAGAACCCTGCTTATGATCAAAGAAGAATTGATACGCGGCCGCGACAAGGAAAGATGATTCAGATGGAAGTATCTACCGCGCTAGCTACGTCCACATCAGAAGATGTTCACATGATTAGCCCTAGGCCCAATGATGAACCAGAGGAAATTACGCATGCACCATCCCCCCCATCATCCCCTATCCCACCCTCAGAGCCTCTCTCCACTTATCTTTCTACACAACCATTCTCCTCCTATAGTGAGACCATTGTACACACCCCCGTTTCTACTCTCCTTCCTTCACCCTCATCCATCTCTGTCACTCAGATTTTTGAACCCCAACTAGGTCACCCTTCCTTCCTCCATGCCTTTGGACAACCATCTGTCACTAGTCAGACTCTTTCCCTTCCCTTACCCTCCACCCCTCCATTTCCTCCCTCCCAAACTATACCTACTCCATCCCTTGTAACTGCCTCGGGCACCACACTAATCACCCAACCCTCCTTGTGGACCCAATTTGTAAACATTCTTCGACAGGTTGATGAACATAAGAAAAAGTCCCTTCCCCAAAGTCACTTCCCCACATTCACAACCACCACTATCACACCACCCACCATCCCGGTGTTCACGTTTCACGAATCACACTCTCTCATGTCCGATCCCATGGACATCTCACCATCCGCTGGGTCACCCACTACCACTGTTCTCACAACACCATCACATGTTATTACACTCACATCACCACTTCCACACACGATAGGCACAACATCCACTTTTCCCATTCCCACTTCCCAACCCCCTGCATCTTCCATCCTTACCCCTGCATCCACCTCATTTAGTCTTGCACTCGACACGATGCTCGAAGCTGCCACTCAGCTTAAGCAGGAGTATACATTATTGGAAGAAAATAACAAAGAGCTTTGCACCCTCTCAACAACTCTCCAAGAGTGTGTCAATGCTTTGGAGTTCAGTCATACTGAGTCACAAAGCAAGATATCCGCCCTCGAACAGGCAAATGCGCAGCTCAAAGCGAGGCATATGGATGAGAGCAAAGCCATGGAGGAACAGCTGCGAGATCAGATGGGCCGCAATGCAAGGCTTCAACGAAATATGGCTTTGCTACGACGACATCTAGCGGCAGCGCAAGAAGAGAACAGACGGCTTCAACAACAAAACCAAGAGAACCTCGAGGCAGCCATGGAGAACACCCCGGGAGCACCCATAGACCCGGTTAAATTTCAAGCTGTGCCCTCAGAAAGCATACAACAGATCCTGGAAACTTATGCCAATCTTTTAGAAGCACATGATCAGCTTGCCGACCAGCTGAAGGACCTACAGAGACCCCGAGAGTCTACACCACACCGACAGGAACCTAAAGAAATGACAGACGCTGCTACTTCAACCGAACCTGAACAGTCAACGACCAACGACGTTCTGGAGTTACGGCAGCAGATCGCAGAATTAAAACTGAAGTTGATGCAGTACGAACGACCCCCTTCCCCACCAGAGCAACCGTTAGAAGAAGAAGCAGTTACCATCCCAGTGGAGGAAGCATTCGATGACGCCTACGAGCCTCAACCATTCCCAGGAGGACGCGTAACAGAAGAAGGTCAAGATACCTATGAGGAACCCCCATCAGCATGGATGAAACAAGTAGAGGAAATGGGGCAAACTCATCAGGAACGGATATCCACTCAGATGCTGGCAATGAAGGCCATTGAGGACACCATCCTTCACTCAGAGTACTTCAGGCACATCGCCCCTAGACGCCTTATCACTAGCTCAGAACTACAATACAAGCCCTATTTTGTATTGTTGGCCGACTACAATGCAGAAATCAAAAGGGTCACCAACAAGTGCCCAACATTTGCCACACAGTTCGAACCAGAAGATATACCAGAAGCAGCACGAAAAGGGGCCATATTCCAACCAACTTGGAGGCAGAAGTTACTCGAAACTTACCCAGAAATGCTTCGAACATGGGATCACGCCCCCATGCATTTGAAGTACAATCCGTGTTTTGGGCCAGTGCAAAGACGCAGATCATGGAAAGCTTTTGCCATCAAGGTTCAGAATAACGCAAACTGTAAAGAATGGCTCAATTACCCAGCCATCGCCCCCCCAACTGGTACTCCCACAGTGTCATATATGATTGCAACCATCAAACACTGGATACCACGTCTCCACCCCATGCTAGATGTCGCTGCCCAGATGATGCTCAAGATCTTCGACATGATGCAGGTCGTACTCAAAACTTTTCGCAATGTATGCCGTATTCAACCTCCTATTCCCGGGTTTATTAATGGTAACTACGACCTGCTATATGATATGAGCACAACCCCGAGCATACGAGTGGCTTACGCATGGCATGCACGCATAAGATATCTCCCTGCCTGCTACAAGCAAACATTTGACGATATGTTCACCACGGGGTTTTGGGAAGCACATTCAGAGGTATTTGCGCCACGGCCTACGCATCTACTCCATCTCTTTGCATGCGAGCAAACGATGCATTCCGAGCTTTACACGATGCCACAACCTGACATGCCTGGTACAGTGGATTGGGAGGCCTTGCAACGAGATCTAATCAGAGGTTTAAGAATCAAAGAACAAGAATTGGCAACCGACCTCCTGCAAAAATACATTGATCAAACGGCGGAAAAGAGGTCTGTCAGAGGCGACAGACCCTAGGGGGGGGAGAGTGTTGACAGGATGCGGGAAGAAGCAAGTATGGACACACATGCAGATCTAGCACTGGGGCAACCCTTCATTTTTTTCAAAACCCTCACATCATTTTAAAGTGATTCTCATCACTACAAACCCTTGTAAATATCATTTCACCTTTTTGTAGCTCCATGTTGTACAAGCCGAGGAGTCCTCGAGCTTGAGGAGCCTTAGAAGTAGTTGCCTGTCAATTTTCATAATTTTTAGGTCTCGTTTGGGCCCTCAAATAAGCCCTGGAACCTAATTTTTAACTAGGCCGGACACTAGGTCTGGACAGGGCCAAAGCTAGTCAAAAACTATAAATAGAGCTAGAGAGCTCATTTTTGGGGCTAGCTTCTTGTAGTCTGAGCTTGTATGAGAACTTTCTTGCAATAGAAGTAATTCCATTGTCTTACTCTCTTTGTTCTTACCGTGTGTGCGCGTGTGTGTGTATGTGTGTGCATGCTTGTGTGCTTCTCACTCACGCACTTGTGCTTCCACTTGCTCGTGGTCTTCATACCATCCTCATGTCTTCCCGGATTGACATTAAAGGAGGTGCTACTCATCACTGAGCTACACACCCACACCTAAAGAGACGGTCGATGCCGCTACTTCGCCCGAACCTGAACCTTCAACGAACAATGAGGTACTTGAGCTACAGCAACAGATTGCAGAGTTGAAAATCAAGTTGTTACAATATGAACGACCTCCTTCCCCACCTGAGCAACCCATAGAAGAAGAAGCAGTTATTATTCCAGTGGAGGAAGCATTTGAAGAGAACTATGAGCCTCAACCACTTCCAGGAGGACGAATCACAGAGGAAGGGCAAGATACCTATGAGGAACCCCCATCAGCCTGGATGAAACAAGTAGAAGAAATGGGGAAAACTCATCAGGAACGTGTCTCCACTCAGATGCTAGCAATGAAGGCCATTGAGGAAACCATACTTCAATCTGAGTATTTCAGGCACCTTGCTCCTAGACGACTCATCACGAGCTCAGAATTACAATATAAACCATATTTTGTATTGTTGGCCGACTACAACGCAGAGATCAAAAGAGTCACCAACAAGTGCCCTACTTTCGCCACCCAGTTCGAACCAGAAGATATACCAGAGGCAGCCAGAAAAGGGGCGATATTCCAACCTACTTGGAGGCAAAGATTACTTGAAACATACCCGGAAATGCTTAGAACATGGGATCACGCTCCCATGCATTTGAAGTATAACCCTTGTTATGGGCCAGTACAAAGAAGAAGATCATGGAAAGCCTTCGCCATCAAGGTTCAGAACAATGTAAACTGTAGAGAATGGCTCAATTACCCCGCCATTGCACCCCCAACCGGCACCCCCATAGTATCATACATGATAGCAACCATCAGACATTGGATGCCACGCCTCCACCCCATGCCACATGTAGCTGCCCAGATGATGCTCAAGATATTCGATATGATGCAGGTTGTGCTCAAAACTTTCCGCAATGTATGCCATATTCAGCCTCCGATTCTCGGGTTTGTTAATGGTAATTATGACCTGCTATATGATATGAGCACCACCCCGAGCATACGCGTTGCTTATGCATGGCACGCACGCATCAGATATCTCCCTGCCTACTATAAGCAAACTTTCGATGATATGTTCACCACAGGGTTCTGGGAAGCACACTCAGAGGTGTTCGCGCCAAGGCCCACCCATTTGTTACACCTCTTTGCATGCGAACAAACGATGCACTCAGAACTCTACACAATGCCACAACCGGACATACCGGGTGCAGTCAATTGGGATACCCTTCAGAGAGACCTGATCCGAGGGCTGCGAATCAAAGAACATGATGTGGCAGCTGACATTCTCTAGGACTATATTGACCAAACCGCAGATCAAAGGTCTGTCAGAGGCGACAGACGCTAGGGGGGGGGAGAGTGTTGGCAGTATACGAGAAGAGGCAAGTACGAGCATACAAGCAGATCTAGCACTAAGGCAACCCTTTATTTTTTTCAAAACCCTTACACCATTTAAAAGTGATTCTCATCACTAAAAACCCCTGTAAATACCATTTTCACCTTTTTGTAGCTCCATTTTGTACAAGCCGAGGAGTCCTTGAGCTTGAGGAGCCTTAGAAGTAGTTGCCTACCGATTTTCATATTTTTTAGACCTCGTTTGAGCCCTCAAATAAGCCCTGGAACCTAATTTTTAACTAGGCCGAACACTAGGTCTGGACAGTGCCAAAGCTAGTCAAAAACTATAAATAGAGCTAGAGAGCTCATTTTTGGAGCTAGCTTCTTGTAGTTTTGAGCTTGTATGAGAACTTTGTTGCAATAGAAGTGATTCCATTGTCTTACTCTCTTTGTTCTTGCCGTGTGTGCGCGTGTGTGTGTATGTGTGTGCATGCTTGTGTGCTTCTCACTCACACACTTGTGCCTCCACTTGCTCGTGGTCTTCATACCATCCTCACGTCTTCCCGGATTGACATTAAAGGAGGTGCTACTCATCACTGAGCTACACCAAGCCAAAGAACATCAAAGAAGTACAAGCCTTTATGGGCCATTGCGGTTATTACCGTCGATTCATACATATGTATGCAATCATCACTAAACCACTCTACAACCTGCTAACAAACTTTGAGTGGACAGAAGAATGCGAGAGTTCCTTTAGTGAGCTTAAACAAAGATTGTGTTCTACACCTATTCTATCCATGCCTGATTGGAATAAACCTTTTTATGTACAAGCAGATGCTTCTAATAATGCCATAGGATGTGTGTTGGCACAACCCACAGAGGAGGGAAATATAGATTTGCCAATTGCATATGCCAGTAGGCAGTTGAACGTTGCAGAGAGAAACTACACCACTATTGAGCAAGAGGGACTAGGAATGGTTTATGCGGTGAAGAAGTCTCGCCATTATTTATTGGTAAACAGGTTTAAATTTTTTACCGACCACCAGGATCTTTTGTATTTGATAAACAAACCATGCAACACGGGTAGATTAATACATTGGTTTTTACTATTGATGGAGTATGATTTTGAAGTTGTAGTCAAAAAGGGGAAAACACACTTAAGAGCAGACCACCTCTCTAGGATAACTTCTGGAGAAGTAGCTACTGGGTAGCGGATGAGCTACGAGATGCGTATCTCTTCAACGTCGAAATTATCCCTGAATGGACCAACTCATTAGTTCCAATACTGACATACAAACCTAAGAACCCTCAACTGAGAACCCAAGAGAAAGAGGTACTGAGAGCGTAGAGATACTGTTGCTCTAGCACAATGGTAAATACCACGTTAAGAAGCGTCACCTCCTTAATGTCAATCCGTGGGAGAGGTAGGAGTGATATGAAGATCGTGAACGTGAGATGATGTGAGAGTGAAGGTGAGAAGCACAAAGATGCACACACACATGCACACACACAAAGAAGAGACAAGCAACACACAATGGAAGGTGGGAAATTAGCTCTATTACTCAAGAATGCTCTTACAAGCTCAAACTAGCTCTAAGCTCACACTAACCCAAATGAACCAACCTCAAAAATGAGCTCTCTAGCTCTTTTTATAGTTTCTAGACTAGTTTTGACCGGTTTCACATCTAGTGACCGGCCTAGTTAAAAAATAGGTCCTAGATGCTATTTGGAAGGGTAAACGATGTCTAAAAATAACGAAAATTGGTACGCGCATTCTACCTAAGCTCCTCAAGCTCGAGGACTCCTCGGCTTGCAAAAAATGGAGCTATGGATTACAAAATGGGGTTTTCTATGATACATATGTTACAATTAGTGATAACAATCACTGTTGAATGTTTGGAGAATTAATAAGAAATATATTTGTTTGAAAAATTGATCCGCCTGGCTCCCTGCTCTGTCTTTACATGCTTCCGTGGCGTCTGTGCCTCTGGCTGCTTCCAACACCCCCCTCCCTCTCGCTTCTGTCGTCCCTGACAGAACCTTGTTGTGAGGTCTGCCGGATGTAGTTCTGTAGGAGGTCCTGAGCGAGGGTGTGCTCTGATATACGAATGCCTCGGGCTAGGTCAGCCTCGAGTTTCTCCCAATCAATAGGTTGCGGCTCATCTGGTGGTGGGAGCTGGTAATGTGTGGAGTACACCATTCGTTCACAGGCAAATAATTGCAGTAAATGTGTGGGCCTGCTTATAAATACCTCTGAATGGTACTCCCAAAAGCCGGTGGTGAACATTTCTTCGAATGTCTGCTTGTAACATGCCGGTAGGTATTTGATCCTGCAGTGCCAGGCGTAACACACCCGTAGCGATGGCGTTGTGCTCATATCATAGACTAAATCAAAGTTGCCATGCTCAAAGCCCGGGGTGTTTACATGGGGAGCCTTGACGCGTCGGAAGACTTTAAAGATCATTTGCATCATGTCAAAGATTTTGACAGTCATGTGCGCGGCAATATCGCAATATCATTCATATGCTTTAACCTAGGGAGCCAGTGGCGGATCGTCGCCATCATGTAGCCTACTGTGGGTAACTCGATTGGTGGCTTGAAATAGGGATAATTCAGCCAGTCTTGGCACTGCTTATTGTTCTGTACCTTAATAGCGAAGGCAGTCCAAGAGCGGCGTCGTGGGACTGGTCCCCAGCATGGGTTAAATTTTAAGTGCAGCGGCGCTTTCACCCATGTGCTCATCATCTCTGGATAGTTTTGCAATAAATCTTTGCGCCAGTCTGGTTGATGGATTTCACCTCTCTGCGCACTTGGTGGCAAGTCCTCCGGCTCGAATTGAGTTGCATGCGTTGGTTTCATGCCGGTTTCTTTCTCGATGGCTAACTGGTATTCGGCCATTAACATGAAGTACGGTTTATATTGGAGCTCATGCCCAGATATGTATCGTTGCGGGGCCAATTGAGCAAAGAATGGTGACTGTAAAATTCTCTCTTCAATCATGGCCATGGCATGTAGCTGTGCCTCTACTCTGGCCGAGTGTGTCGTTCCGAGTTCTTCAACTGTCTTCATCCACGCGGGGGTAGGTAATTCATAGGTCATCTAGCCTTCGGCCGTGACACGTCCGCCTGGGATGGGTATTGGTTCATATGCCTCTTCAAATGTCTCCTCCACCGGGATAGTGACGGTTTCTTCCTCAGCTGGTAGCTCAGGTGGGGAGTCTGGCCTTGGTGGTGCTTCATAGACTGCAATTCTAGATTCAAGATTTGTTACCTGGGCCCGGAGTGCGTTGAGTTCCTCTAAAATTTCAGGGGCAGGGTCCGCAGGCGCTGGTAATTCTGCTGCTACTTGTACTTGTTGTGTTGCTGGTTCTCTGAGCTGTAGCAGCTTGTGATCTTCCTTTAACTTTTGATGTTCTTCGTTCATACGATCATAGTCCTCGAGCAATCGCACATGATCATCTAGCAACATCCGCATCGACTCGGATGGGATTGCCTTGAATCTGCTCGGACTTAGTGGTTGTTCTGGGTGGTCCAGTGCCGCTTCCAAGTTCTCTCTATTCTGCTCTTGGAGTCTCTGGTTCTCCTCTTTTGCTGCGGCTAAGTGTCTTCTTAGTAAGCCCATATTTCTAGTGAGCGTTGCATTGCGGACGGTCTGGGCTCGAAGTAGGTTGTCCAAATCCGCAGTGGCTTCTTTTGTTTTCTCCTCACTTTCTAGTTCTAATTTGTGATAGGCCTCTCGTAAATCTTGGTATCGACTGTTCAGTGAGGCATTCTCAATTGATAATGAATTAAGCTGCGACTGTAAATCATTTGTAGTCCTCTGCAGCTGTTGATAGTTGGTGCCAAGTGATGCAAACTCATCGCGGACTTGTGTCATGCACGTGAACATGTGTTGAAATGCGGTGTCTATGGTGGGCGATAGTAGTAGTGAAGTGCTAAATGATGATGCAGTGGGAGTAGATGCAGCGGGAATGGGAAATGGGGTTGGGACGGTGGATGCAGTGGTGATCGTGGAAAATTGTGATGTGTCTAAAAATGATGGTGCTGTGAGTGGAGTGGGTGGTGGTGAAGTGGATGGTGATATGTCCATGCCGTTGGTCGTGCCAAGTGCGGTGACTGTGAAAAGCGGTGTGTAAGTGGGTGGTTGTGTAGGTGTGAAGACGGGATTTACAAATGTGGAGTAATTTACATGGGGGCTGGCTGGAGCAGCTTGGTGAAAAGGGGAAATAGGGGTTATGGTGGGTTGGGGAGGTGAAACTGGTGAGAAGGTTAGTGGGGTTAGAAAGGGGAATGGGGGTCTTAGAGGTGGGGGAAACGCGGGGAAAGATGAAGGGGTGAAGGGGTTAACATGTAGATACGAAGGGCTGGGTGTGGGCATGGTGGTCTGAATGGGCAGGGCAAAGGTTGTGGCTATGTTGCCTTGTACAGGTGTGGATGTGGGGGAAGCAGGTGGGTGTGCGGGGGATACAGGATGGGTTGGTGAAAGATGAGGTGAGAGAGGAGTAGAAGGGGTGGATGTTATTTCGAGGATAGTAGTGGTATGTACAACGGTAGTACGGGGTGGGGAATCTACAAGGATGGGTTCTGCGGTCAATGAACTTTCGGGGACGAGGCGTGCCTCCCTGGCTTGTGCTGAAGACTGAGCTCCTGTTGGTACGCGAATATACTCTCCAGGCTTTGAAAGTAGTCGCACTCGGCGGGGGTCAAACTGTGGTAGTTGCTTTCTTTGTAAAAACCTGAGTGCTTCATGGGAGCCTACTGATTTGACTAACTCTCTGAACCCTCTGATGTATGCGTCTTCGAATCCTCCGGAGATGAGTTCCTGTTCAATTAATGCCTGGCTCTCCTCTTCAGTTAACTTCTTCTGGGCCCAGACTTTCTCCATCGTGCGATATAATTTCTTTATGGCCAGCATGTACGCTGCGGCTTCGAAAGTCTCTTCTTCATATGTGCTGGTGTCGCCGTGCGCGTCAGTTTGTTGGCCTTGGCCATCTGTCTGTCCGTCTTGTGAGCCCTGGCTGGCTTCATCGTCGTCTGTTTCGGTTCTTTCTTCTTCAGAGCTCGACACAGCTTGTCCCTGTGGCAGATCTCGCGGCGTGGTAGGGTAGCTGGGGCGTTCATATTCCTGGGAGAACAGCTGTGCCTCTGAATACTGGAATTCGTTTGAGAATGCATCAGGCATCTCAAAATCAAATGTTGTGTTTATGGGTTCTGCCTCCATGTGTGGTATGGGGAAGGAAAATGCTTCCGCACCAATAGTGGTGGGAGCTTCTGCTGTTTTGGTGGTGGGTTCTATGGTGGCTGCTGCCTGAGGTGCAGCGGTACTAGTCGTGCCCTCCGTGACCACTGGTCTGGAAAACCTTATTGGAATAGGTTGTACTGTGGGAGCCGCTTCTGTCTGTGGTCGCTCTGGAGAGGGTTGTGGTGATGGCGACTCTGGCACTTGAAGGCAAGGAATGGTGCCTCTCATGCGCTTACCTGCCCGTGTTCTACTAGTTTTTCTGGCTTTCTTCGTCGTTCCTTTGAATGCCTTCAACTCTTCTCCTGTTAATGCACGCTCGATGGGCAAGTCATAAGCTAAGCACATATAAACAATTCTGGTCAGCGCACAACATCCATTAAGCACCTTCTTGCGCTCCCATCTGTGCTGTGCCAGATACATTTGATCTATGATCTAGCTTGCCAGATCAACAGTTTGAGGTCCCGTGCATGCCAAATACAATCCGAACCAGATTCGTTTATGAGGCATGGTAAATCTGTCCTGAGCTGGGAATGCGAAATGTTGCATGCATATCCTTAGTGGCTTTGACAGCTCAGGTGTAATTGCCGAGATCTCCTCCCACTTTGTGACATCCCCACGTTTCATCGGTTCTGGAATTAATCTCTCTCGATCTGTGGGTGTGTGGGTGCCATGAATTTTGATGGCCGCCCTGATTAAATCCTTGGAGAGGTAAAACCTTTTGTAGGGTGGATCATCCACTAAAGAAGGTAAAATGAAGGTTCCTGGGATGTCCTTATTCTCTGAGGCCAGCAAAGTAGTGATTAAGTAATAGCACCTATAAAAGTCCGGTTTGGGCAGAGGATCACTGAAATATTCTGTGAAGCCTGCTCTGGCCCAAACGTGAGTTAAATCCTGGGTGCTCTGTAGGGCTTCGAACTCTCTGGAGAAAAACTGGTATTTTCCCCACGTGCGGTCATCAAATGTCAGAGAGGATTCAAAAATAAAGTCCGCGTCCGCAAGGGGTCCTGCAAGTCCCTGAAACCAATGAGAGTTCCAATGTATCTTCTCTGTGTAGCCCATAGGTGGATTGTCGATAGGCATGGGCCCTGGAAACCCTTGGAATTCCGGCGGTGGAGCAGTCGGGTGGGATTCTGCTCGTAGCACGTTGAGGGGCACAGCCGCTACACTGGGACCTGCTCCTGATGTTCCTTCGTCGGTTTGCATGGTGACGGATGCGTTAATGAGAAAGATCTGCTACAAAAGATTAACACATTAGCATGGAAATTAATCATGATCCCATTAAAGTGAGACCGCAATCCCTTTCCATAACTGATGCGTAACCTGTGTAGCCAAGTGCTGTGATGTGATGGATGCAATGCTTCTTTCAGCACTAGTGCAGGTCTCTAGACTCCTACATGTTTCAGATCATGCATACATTTTTTGATGAGATGAGATTACGAGTGATGTGTGATGATGGTGGGTGAATTATTACAAGGTTTAACGGTTAGTAATTTAGTACAAGGTTGTATGTTAGTCGGGGGGTAGTTAGACAATGGGTTAGGGGAAGACGGTTGGACACGCTTCGGTATCCATTTCCTAAGGACCTTGGAGTGGGTGGTGGGTTTCTGCTGAGGGGCAAAGGGTGGTGTCGGGTGTGGTGGTGTTGAGGGATGGAATGATTTGTGAGGGGTATATTTTACATGGCTTAAGGGTTGGGCTATGATGCATGGTTTGGGTACCCAAATCTGCGTGGGTGTGGGTCTATGGGTAAGGTATTTCTTGGCGATCCAAATTTGTCGAATGGTCGGACCTGTAGAAGGAGGTCGAGGGGATGGTGGATACCGATTCTGTTTCTGCCCTGCCTTTTTCTTGTCGATCCCTGCTTGGTTGGAGTTCTTCGGTGCTTTTTGTCCTTTTGGCACCCATATTTGTCTGGTGCCGCTTCCTTTGGGTGGCCTAAACTGCCTTCCTTGTTGTGTCTTCTGATACTGCCGTCGGTCTGGGTTCCTTCGTCGTGGTTGACTCTGTTGTGGTTGAAGTAGAGAGGTCGGATGGACGCTCTGCTTTGGAAAAGAAGGGAGATCCAACACTCGCGTGACCTGCCCATTAGGAAGTGATTCGTTCTTTAACTTTAATCTAGGCCAGTCCGCAACAAGTTTGGAAGGATGAGCACCGCAGGGTGTCGTGCTCCTTTGGCCGCTGATGCAACCCACCTGACCGCTGATTGTGTCCATCTGCCCTTGTGGTTGGGTAACTGCCTCTTCTAGTTTGCAGGAAGTCCCAGGGAAGATCTTCTGTCGTCCTTCTGACTGACAACTGTCTATAGCCAAGCCCGAGTGGGTTGGTGTAGACGTAACGTGACTGGTCTGATTAAAGATCTTCCGGTCTTCCGTCGCATGTATTTCATAGGGTCTAGGGTCACAACCGTCAAGCGGAATGCCGTTAGGGAAGTCAAGCGGTATCACTCGCTTCTGTTCTAAGGTTCCAATCTGTAAGGAGCCTTGTCGAAGATTTAGGTCCACTGAGTGATCGTATAGCCAATCTTGGCCAAGGATTAGGGGTTCTATCAGGTCGTCATCATGGCACACTAGTAGCTTCGCTGTCATGGTCAAATCCTTAATGAGGATAGGAAGGTCCACCTCACCCATGCAAGGGGTTTCCATGCCTCCTAGGCCTATGAGGTATGCCTCAATTGGCCGCATTTCTATTCCTGAATCCTTATAGTGGGACCATCTAATCGCACTAGTCGCAGCACCTGAGTCAATTAAAGCCCTGAGTTCTTGGCAAGGGTTGCCGTGCTCTAGCCTAACCGTAATGAATGGTCTCCTGTCCACTATGCTAGGATGAGTGGTTGACTTTACTTGACACATGGCCATGGGATATCTGGGTGATGTTTCCAGATGGTTATAACGTTCTCTCCCTAGTCCTTGTCTTCTTAGCTTCATGTGCTTAATTCGTTCTATGGCTTCTGCCTGGGCTTCCGCTCGTATTCTATTTTCTTCTTCCTTACGCTTCTTTGCCAATGTGAGTTGTCTAAGCATGTCCTCAGTAAGAGGTTCTTGATATAACCTGACTCTACAGCCACTAATGTAATTAGGCATTATATCTCCTTCTAAGGTGGCTAACTGTACTGCTCCACTTGTCGAAAGTCTGTTAATGATCATAGGTCCATAACCTCGCTTTTCTAGCTTCCGTGCGTGCTGTTTCAGTGTATACACTAGAACTAAATCTCCTTCTTTTAGGCCTTTATCTTTCACATGTGCATCAAAATATGCTTTCTGTCGCTTCTTCGCTGCGTATATTCCTGCTGCTGCTTTCAGCCTCGTTTCTCCTAATCGTTCCAAGTCCATTATTCTCGCTGATAATTCATGTCCGGTCCACTGATGTTCTTGTGCAACCTTAAGGGTTGGTATCAAGAAGTCCAAAGGAAGCACTGCATTTTGACCAAAAACCATCTGAAAGGGAGTTGCATTGAGTACGGTCTTGTAGGCCACTCGATATGCCCAAACAGCGTGGTGTAACTGTTTGTCCCAATCTGAACGTTTATTGTTCACGAGTTTCGTCAGTACGGTACAAAGTATCTTGTTAGTGCTTTCAGCCTGACCATTGGCCTGAGGATGATATGGTGCAGATTTCTTGTGAATCACCATAAAATCCTGTAACAAATATTCAATGACTTGGTTTAGAAAGTGAGTGCCTCGATCGCTCACTAACTCTATAGGCAGTCCATATCTTGTAAAGACATTTTCAAATAAGAATTTTGCAGTCGTGTGAGCATCATTCTTTTTTGTGGCTTTTGCCTCTACCCATTTCGTCAGATAATCTGTGGCGACAATAATGTATTCCGCATGTGTACCTTTTGCAGGGGGGTTGATGGGTCCTACAAAGTCTATACCCCACTTTGAAAATGCACGTCCGCCCATCATGGGTTTCAATGGCATTTCATCTCTGCGAGTAGGAAACTTAGTTCTTTGGCACACATCACATCTCTTTACATAGGTATGAGCATCCATGTGAAGAGTGGGCCACCATAATCCTGCAAAGAGGATGGCTTGGATTACCCTATCGGGTCCAAAATGACCTCCTGCAACACCTTGGTGTGCAGTCTCTAGTATGCTCAGATAATCACTCTCATGAACACACTGTCTCAAATATCCATCTCGTCCTCTTTTGTATAGATTATCGCCAATAAGTGAGTAGTCTTGAGCTTCCTGCTCTAGACTGCATTGTCGAGCTAAGGTCATGCCTTGAGGGAATGTGTTCGTCCTCAAGTATGTCACTAAAGGTTCACTCCAGTCTGGTGTGAGAGACACATGATATAGTGTAGCATGTTCTACTGGTGGTCTTTCACAACAAACATTGCATTCCTTACACAACCCGTAGACATCTGCTTCCATCGTAGGCCAATATACTCCTAATCTATGCAGAGTCTGTAATGTTCGATGTTTTGAATGATGTTGCTTTAGTGCACCTATGTGTGCTAATTGCAACCAATTCGCATGTTCTGATTCATCTACACAACAAGCAAGAATCTTTTGATTATCCTGTTTGTATATGCTTCCTGCCATTATTTGGTACCTCTGAGATTTGGTAATCTCTCCTTCTTTGATCTTTATCCTAGGACTCTTGGGTCTGTATGTCAGAATAGGGACTATAGGCTTAGCCCATTCTGGTGCTATCTCAAGGTTAAACAAGTATGCATCTGGTAATTCATCCGCTACTCCTTGAGGAGCTTCTCCTGAGGTCAATCTTGAGAGGTGGTCAGCTCTAAGATGTGTCTTTCCTTTCCTGACTACTACTTCAAAATCATACTCCATGAGTAATAGAAACCAACGTATTAATCGTCCTGTGTTACATGGTTTGTTGACTAAATACAATAGGGCTTGATGATCTGTAAAGAACTTGAATTTGTTGGCCAACAAGTAGTGCCTAAACTTCTTTACAGCGTAGATCATCCCTAATCCTTCTCGTTCCGTCGTGGTATAATTTCTTTCTGCTGCGTTCAATTGTCTGCTCGCGTAGGCTATGGGGAGATCTATGTTACCTTCATTCGTGGGTTGTGCTAACACACATCCTATGGCGTAATTGGATGCATCCACATGTACATGGAATGGCTTACTCCAATCTGGGGTAGTCAATATAGGTGCTGAGCACAAGCGTCGTTTGAGTTCATTGAATGAATTTTCACATTCATCTGTCCACTCAAAATTGGTCAAAAGAGAGTATAAAGGCTTAGCTATGATTGCATACATGTGTATGAATCGTCGATAATATCCACAATGGCCCATAAATGCCTGTACCTCTTTCACATTAGTTGGTCTAGGTAATTCTGCAATTACCTTCACCTTTTCCTCGTCCGTAGAGATTCCATTTTTTGACACAATGTGTCCTAGAATTTTGCCTTGTCTGACCATGAAAACGCATTTTTCTGGGTTCAAACAAACCTGATATTCTCGACATTTGTCAAATATTTGTCTTAACTCTGGGATATGTGTCTGTCTTATATTTGAATGCGCACACAAGTCATCGACATAAACTTCCAAGCTCTTGCGTAAGAATTCCTTAAAAACATGACACATGAGTCGCTGGAAAGTAGCGGGTGCATTTGTCAAGCCAAATGGCATCACACGAAATGCAAATATGCCCCATTCTGTGGCAAAAGCCGTCTTGTGTTGGTCTTCTGGAGCAATGGCTACTTGATTATAGCCTGAAAATCCATCAAGGAAGCTGTAAACTTCCTTGCCCGCAACTCTTTCCAATAGGTGTTCTGTGATAGGAAGAGGATAACTATCTCTAATTGTGGCGGCATTAACGTTTTTAAGGTTAATACACACACGCAATTTTCCATTCTTCTTGGGCACAACCACAATGGGGGATACCCATTCGGTATGCTCAATTTCGTAAATGAATCCTGCTTCTATCAAGCGATCTATCTCCTCTTTAATCTTCGCAGCGTAGTTATCATTATACGTGTAAGGTTTCTGTTTTGTCGGTTTTGCATCTGGAGTCATAGGGATTCTATGAGAACATATATCTGGGTCTACTCCTTTCAAATCTTTGTAACTCCAAGCAAAAACATCTCTATATTCGCGCAATAGGGCAACTAACTCTTCTTCTTCTTCAGTCGTCAAATCATGCCCTATGTATGTACATTTTTCTTCTTCTCCTTCTATGGCAACTATTACTTTCTTGGTTTTCTCTCGGTTATCATATACTTGTCCATCATTCGCTTTTCTATTAGGCATTCGTACCATGATTCTTCTATCTTCGATTTCATATGTCTTGAAGTTCTCGGGTACTTCAAACAAAGATTCTTCTTTTTCTGACATGGCTTCTTTCTTCTTTCTCTTCTTGCCTTCACTCTTATCAGTCACTTGAGTGGCTAACCTTACCTCGTTCGTAATTTCCTCGTGTCTCTGAGTGTGAGTCTCTACTTCGTAGAAATATTCTTCCTCTGATGCAAAGGGTGGGTCCATGATAATTGATTCTAAATCAAAATCGCTTGCATCCTCAAATGCATCAGTGTCTGGTTCACACTCTTCTAAAATGGCATCGCCCATGATTGGCTTTATCGTGAAAATTGAAATGTCATAGCCATCCTCGTCACAGTGGGGTGTCCATTGTTCTTCATTGATGGCTACATCCATGGTTGCTAGTATTTCTGCCCAACCATGGGGTTCAAACTCCTCGTCTGGGAATACTACAGGTGCATATGCTGGATCTTGAAGGGTTCGTGGATGTTGTTCTGCACCTAAGGTCCTTGCTTCTAATCGCTCTTCCTCTTGTTTGGCTACTTTACACATCCATAAATGGGTATCCTCATGCAACCAAGAAGGATCTGATTCTAATGAGTGCACGGATTCCGTCTCTGCTGGTGTCTTATGGATGGTATTCCATTGTATTGGGGGTACATCTCGATGTGAATAGTCTTTAAGATTGACTTTAGTAGTCACTCCTAAATGTTGCAAGTACAAAGAATTAGTTCCCCAATCTTGTACAATTTGCAACTGACGCATGAATGGTCGTCCCAATATCATCTCGTAAGCACGGTTTTTCGCAAAGTCACAAATGGCAAAGGTATGCTCAAATTCTACACCACAAGTGGTGAGAGATATGCCTTCTAGTAAGCCTAATGGTTTTTCTATGTGTCCATCGGCCATTTGTAGCTTCATCCTAGTGGGTCTGAGTGCTGGCTTACCCCAACGTTTCCACAAAGCGGTGGTAGCGATGGCTACTCCGGCTCCTGAATCTAAGATGGCTTTCGTGGTGTAGCCCTGATGGGTTATTGGAAGATATGTGTTACCTTCCTCTCCTTCGCTTACATCTCCAATCTTTTCTACGGGTATCTCTGGTACCTTCTTATGTGATCCTATCTGAGAGGGTGTGGTAGCTAGCTCCGGGAATTGATTTGCTACATGCTTCCACAATTCTGGTTTTACCTTTAACAATTCCTCCAGAGTGAGATTACACTGTATTTTCGTGTTCTTGATCACTTCTGTGTTCCTAGGGATCACTGATTCTTCATTCCTCACTATTATCGTGGGTGCTCTCATACTAATAGACTTTGCTTCCCAAGGTCCTGTGAACTGAGGTAATTCTTGTAAAAAATTAGATTCAAATCCTGTGGGTTCACTCAGTTGTTCCACCTCTACATCATCATATATAGAGGGGATGTCTTGGGGAAATTGTTCCTACAAGTCGTCTATTTCTTGAATAGGAGGATGAGTTCCTTGTTCTTTTCTCCATTTCTCTTCTTGGATTTCCCTCAAAAATTCATGTGAGTACCTATGTATGGAAGACAGGTTATCTTGACTTTCTGTATTAGGTACTTGAGACAGGGATGGTGCATTCCTCTCCTGTGTCTCTGGGACAATAGGGTTCCTAGGCTGATCCTTTTTCTCTTTGCTTTCAATCAAATATTCTAGCCTCTCCATTAGTCCTTGAAAGTGTAATTCCGGTTTTGCCATGTTATTCCAATTAAGATATCTAGAGGCTTCAAACAAAGCTTGTGCTAATTCTACCATTTTCATGCAAAGTTTAGTTCTCTCAATTTCTAGATCAGCTCGAGGGTAGTTTTTACTCATTTCCGTTACTTGAGGTCCCTCTTTTATTCTAGCCTGATATGCACGAAACATCATGTCTAGATCTTCTGGTATGGGTTCCGCCAAAACCGATCCTGATTTCTGAGCTGGGTTTTCTTGATTTAATTCTTGTGAAGCCAATTCTTGTATTTTGGCTCTAGATTCTCTTAGACTTCCTTCCAACTCACTTATCTTTTTACTCCACTTTCTCTTGATTCTTTCCCTAGAATCTTTCCAAGATATCGTCTTTTTACTACTAGATTCTGCAACTTCACTAGTTCCGGCTACTTTCTCTTGATTAAGCTGTTGGTTTTGTAAGAGCGCCTGGGTTGGATCCATCTGCGTTGTTTACAATACCTATCACATTGATCGATGTCACATTTGAAGTGTTAACTGGGTTCTTAGGACAATCTTTGATTATGTGCTCTTTACCACAATCGGCACAAAAGCCTTGGATGCTATAGTACTGTGATTGCCTTGCTATTGGGGGATGTGGACAATCCTTTATGAAGTGATCTCCTTGGCACCTAAAGCATGGTCCTCTAGGGCCCTGTGGTCTCTGTTGTCTCAATTGGGGCCGTGGGTTTGGGTTTGCGTACATCACATTAGTATAATCTGGCTCCCAACTAGGTTCCATTGGTGGACTATCATAATGATATGTCTCCACATGTTCTGGTGACTCCGTGTAATAAGCGGGTGGACTAGTTACATGAGTAGAGTCAAAACTGTTTGAGTTCGGGTCACTTTCTGTGATCAGGGGTGAAGAAGGCACTAAGGCCCTACTTAGGTTCTCTTCTGCAGCAGCGTATTTGACTGAGATGACATTCGCTGGTGGGGGTGGCTGCTGAACTAAGACGGGTTGAGGTCTCTGTTGAGCCTGGTATGGGTAGTTCTGAGGAGGCCTATAGTAATAAGGCTGAGCATTGTATTGGCCTTGATACGTACCTGGCTGCGGGTATGCTTGCGGATAGTTCTGTCTCACGGTTTGTTTGTTGTATGGGCAGTCCTGAGCCGTATGATTCGTGTATCTTCTCTCAATTGTACAGTATTGGCCACTAGGGTTGGCTTGAGGTTGAGGTGCATTGGGACACACATTTGCCAAATGATTTCCACCACAAGTGTAACAACGTACGTTAGTTGGTAGCTTGGGCACCTGTTTACTAGAAACTCCTAGTTTTTGGGCCACTTTTTCTGCTAGGTCCTCTATCGAGCTAGACAATTTTGTGGATGCTAGCAAAGAACAATCCGAGTCCTTATAGACCTTTGAGAGCTCTAATTCCTCTCCTAGGTTATCCTCAATGTCTATACATATTCTTACACACTCCTCTAGCGTTCTGGGTTCTTTTAGGTACACATAGGAGCGTAGTTTAGCACTCAACAAGCCATCTAGGAACAGTGATACTTGTTTGGCTTGTGAGGGTAGCTCTTGCATTGGACATCGTTCGACATATTGTCTGAACCTACGTCCTGCCAGTCTAACTGTTTCCTGAGGGGTTTGTTTAAAGCTATGAATCAACGAAGACGTGTCATGTCTAATCCCACTTTTAGAGAATTCAGTGATGAATGACTCTAAAAAGTGATGGATGTCCCTGAATTGCCTTTGTTGCAATGGTTGGAACCAAGTTAAAGCTGTATTCTTTAACGTTAGTCCAAATGCAATGTACTGCGTGAACATGTCCTCGACTTGTTCTGCTCTTAGTACTTGCTTGAATTCCGCAACATGGTCATAGGGATCTCCTGTCCCATCAAAATAATTCTTCATTGATTTTACTAACTGTGTGGGTCTCAATACTCTTGCGTGTTCGCGTGGTCTAGGTAGAGGAAAATCATCTCTACCACCTAGTATTCCATGATCTCTTTGTCTATCCGCTCTATTAGTGTCCGTGGTTGTTCTATCTCTCCCTATGGGGTGATTAAAGCTTACTTCAGGTCTCTCTTTATTTCCTTCTCTTTGATTTCCATGGGCTGAGGATGTTCCTGCCCCTTGTTGACTTGTATTCATGTTTGTTCTAGATGGAGGGAATATCAATTCACCTCTCCATGTGTATGTGTTTTTAGCGCGTTCAGGCACCACAAAGACTCTTTCTGAAGTCTCATCCAGGTATACAACCTTTCCAGGTGTATCTGGGTCCTTGAATTCATAAATTGTAATGATGCCTATCTCACCAGGGTGTTCCTTTCTGTACCTCCAAAAGGCTTCATCTGTCTCTTTATTTACAAACAACTCGGTGCTCCTGTTATCTTGAGGGATCCACTCTGGGATGAGTACTCTTGTTAATACGGATTTCCCTCTCGGTGTTCTAGGTTCTTCTAACGGTTCTTTTCCTTGAAATTTCGTTTCCGTCTCTAATTGGATTGTGCCAAACTCATTAGTATCGTTTGGTTGCGTACTTAGAACGTACATGGTTCCTTCTTTGTCTATGTAAGCGTCTCTCTCAAACTTCACCACTGGTCTTTCCAATCCAATGGGTTGATCAGGGTTGTGCAGTTGCACCACCTGCCTTCGCAAACCATCCTCATAGATGCGAGCACCTAGTCGGTTGGTTCGGAGAAACTCTAGTTGCGTTCTATAGGGTCCTTCTGGTTTTTCTAAGTATGCTACATTCGACCCTCCGTCTGGTCTGTCTGTGCTAAATGCCATCTCTGATTCACTTGATTCTGAGCTCTCGTAGGGGTAATTACTATTCAATTGCTGAGCCCACGATCGAGCAGTAGTTCTTACACTAGCCTCTGATGATCTAAGGCTTCTTCGGTTCGACTTACCTATATGTTTGCCTGATCTAAGGTTCATTAATTTCCTTCCTTGCACGCTCAATTACACCCTTAGATCGTCAATGGTCCTTTGTGATTAATTCTTGATTCTTTTTAATTTTTCTTTGGATTCTTGTCTTAATATATGCGTCAGGAATTCGACTTTCCGTTATGATTTTGAGTTCTCGTTCCGTCAGACTTATGTTCTTTCCTTTAGGTTTTCGCGTCACACACACCTTTACTTTAAGTCTTAGACTTGAAAGAATTAGGTATCTTGAACTTGAGGCGTTCCTATCGTCGTTAATCCACAACTACCGTTTAGCCTAAGCTAAGAATTGACTGAGGGGGTTGAGTAATCTTCCAACCTCGAGTCGGCTTCTCTGGTTGCTCTGATGCCCTGTTGCCCAAGAAGCCGTGCTTCCCAAGCCCTGCTGTCTTCACTGCCTTGCTTGCTTGCCTTTGATTGCCCTTGCCAGACCTGAAGAAATCCAATTTTAGCCCAATTCACAAGATGATCAAACACTTGAGCATATACTCCTTTTTAAGTCCCTTCTCGTTTTGCCCAAATTTTCAATGTGTGCCCCCTGGCTTTCTAGTCCCAACTAGGTGAACCTCAAAATAGCTTATCCAAAAATAGATGTATTCTTTATGAAAAAAAATAGTTGAGGTCACGTAATACTCGTCACGAGCTTTCTAACGAGCTATTAAGCTCAAAAAACGAACTTCGGATAAGAAAGTTATACGCGTTCAGGCCCTGGGGGGTAAAAACTGATAATCCAGTTTTCCCTCAAATATGAGATAAGGGGTCTCCTCTGAGTCTAATGGTCCAAAAATTTCTCAAAAATACCCTCAAATTGGTCAAAAATTGGAGCCCAAAAATTGCGATGGGGGTGGACAATCGCGATGGTCTGGGACCGTCGCGATGGTCCAAGCGAACCGTCGCGATGGCGTGGGATTTGGACAATCGCGATGGCCCGAAAAGGCGAACCGTCGCGATGGCCCGAAGTGAACGATCGCGATGGCGTGAGGTCGAACCGTCACGATGGCGTGATCAGGCGGACAATCGCGATGGCGCGGTCAAACCGTCGCGATGGCCCGAAGTGAACGATCGCGATGGCGTGAGGTCGAACCGTCGCGATGGCGTGATCAGGCGGACAATCGCGATGGCGCGGTCAACGGTCAAAGTTGGACAATCGCGATGGCGCGAAAAGGTGAACCGTCGCGATGGCCCGAAGTCAACGATCGCGATGGCGTGAGGTCGAACCGTCGCGATGGCGTGATCAGGCGGACGATCGCGATGGCGTGAGGTCGAACCGTCGCGATGGCGTGATCAGGCGGACAATCGCGATGGCGCGGTCAACGGTCAAAAGTGAACCGTCGCGATGGTCCGAAGTGAACCGTCGCGATGGTCACAAGTGCGACGGCGTGAGCCAATCGCGATGGTCCGATTTTGGGCTGTCGCGATGGTCCGAAAAATGAACTGTCGCGATGGTCTATCGTGACACGTGGCACTGTCGTGGCGATGGCATAAGCCAATCGCGATGGTGCGGGGTCAGCTGAACAATCGCGATGGTCCAAGTGAACCGTCGCGATGGCTCAAGTGAACCGTCGCGATGGTCCGAAAAAGCGAACCGTCGCGATGGTCCGGCCGAGCCGTCGCGATGGCGTGAGCCAATCGCGATGGTGCGACACAATCGCGATGGTCCACCAAACAACGAATTTTCGAAATGCAGCTGTGGTTCCGTGTATGCGCAGGGATCGCCTACCTCGTGGTGTGGTCGCCTACCTCAAAATCCGAAAGTTGCAGACCATCGCGATGGTCCGCCCTACTCGGAAATTTCTGACAGAAAGTACATGTTTTACCTTTTGGAAGCTCTCCTGATGCTCTGAAGCTCTGTACCTGCAAGAAAACTCAAGAAAATGCAAGCACACACAAGCGCAAAACTCTCTCTCGCTCTCTCGCATGCACAAATGAGGGGAAATGAGGTGAATGGGTGGATATGGTGAATTTTCTGATTTTTTTGGAGATGAAGATGATGATGCGATGATGAAGATGGAGTATGGGGAAGGTGGAAAACACTAAAAACTAAGTAAAAACAACAACGAAAACTGAAATTTTTACCTTCCAACGCCACTTCTTGCTATACTCTTACCATCACACATTCGTCCTAGACTCGTTCCCCGGCAACGGCGCCAAATTTGGTGTTGCTCTAGCACAATGGTAAATACCACGTTAAGAAGCGTCACCTCCTTAATGTCAATCCGTGGGAGAGGTAGGAGTGATATGAAGATCGTGAACGTGAGATGATGTGAGAGTGAAGGTGAGAAGCACAAAGATGCACACACACATGCATACACACAAAGAAGAGACAAGCAACACACAATGGAAGGTGGGAAATTAGCTCTATTACTCAAGAATGCTCTTACAAGCTCAAACTAGCTCTAAGCTCACACTAACCCAAATGAACCAACCTCAAAAATGAGCTCTCTAGCTCTTTTTATAGTTTCTAGACTAGTTTTGACCGGTTTCACATCTAGTGACCGGCCTAGTTAAAAAATAGGTCCTAGATGCTATTTGGAAGGGTAAACGATGTCTAAAAATAACGAAAATTGGTACGCGCATTCTACCTAAGCTCCTCAAGCTCGAGGACTCCTCGGCTTGCACAAAATGGAGCTATGGATTACAAAATGGGGTTTTCTATGATACATATGTTACAATTAGTGATAACAATCACTGTTGAATGTTTGGAGAATTAATAAGAAATATATTTGTTTGAAAAATTGATCCGCCTGGCTCCCTGCTCTGTCTGTACATGCTTCCGTGGCGTCTGTGCCTCTGGCTGCTTCCAACAGATACCAACTTCTTGCAGGAAGTATCTATAGGCAAGTCCATCACAATGTCCTTGCCTGTTGTGTAGAAGAACAGGAGCATAACAATTGGTTGCAATTAGCACATGTAGGTGCACAGAGAAACACCATTCTAGACAAGCGACACTATTGAACTTAAAGAGGTTAAGTGTGTATTGGTTCTCAATGGAAAAAGATGTCCGACAACTATGCAAAAAATGTCCAAAGTGTTGTGATAGACCCCCGATAGAACATGCCACTTTATACCAGGTGATCCTGACACTAGACTGGAGTGAACCCTTAGTTACTTACCTAAGGACAAAGACATTTCCAAAGGACATGAGGGTAGCATGTAGATGAAGCTTGGAGGCCTTAGAATACAAACTCATTGGTGATAATTTGTATAAGCAAGGACGAGACGGTTATCTCAAGATATGCGTGCATGAAAGAGAATATCTTAACCTATTGGAAGCTATTTGGACTCGATCGTGTTATCAAGGCCATACTATTTTTAGGATTATGGTGGCCCACTCTGCATACGGATGGCCACACCTACGTAAAACGATGTGATGTATGTCAAAGGACTCAGTATCTCATACACAAGGATGAGATGCCCCTACGATCCATGATGGGAGGGTGCACATTCTCCAAGTGGGGAATAGATTTTGTGGGACCTATTAATCCCCGTGCAAGGAATTCCCATGCTGAGTACATCATAGTTGCCACTAACTATCTTACTAAATGGGTAGAATCCAAGGCCACAAGGAAAAATGATGCACGCACCACTGCTAAGTTCTTGTTCGAGAATGTCTTCACAAGATATGGAATTCCTATCGAGATTGTAAGTGATAGGGGTACTCACTTCTTAAACGAGGTTATTGAATATCGATTACAAGACTTTATGGTCGTACACAAGAAATCGGCACCGTATCATCCACAAGCTAATGGACAAGCTGAGAGCACTAATAAGATTTTGTGCAACATTCTCACCAAAATTGTGAATAATCAATGTTCCCATTGGGATCAACAATTACACCACACCTTGTGGGCTTATCGTGTAGCCTATAAACAGTACTTAGTGCTACACCATTCCAAATGGTGTTGGTCAGAATGCTATGTTGCATTTAGACTTTTTGATACCCACACTCATCGCTCAAGAGTATGAATGGATGGGTCATGAGCTTTCCTCAAGAATACTTGACTTAGAACGATTGGGAGAGACAAGACTACAAGCAGCAGCAGGAATGTATGCTGCTAAGAAGAGACAAAAAGACTACTTTGATGCTCATATTAAGGACAAAGGATTACGAGTAGGAGATTTGGTGCTAGTTTACACCTTGGAACAACATGCCCACAAGTTAGAGAAACAAGGTTACGGACCCATGATCATCAATAGGATATCAACTAATGGCGCAGTTCAGTTAGCAACTCTTGAAGGTGAATTATTGCCTAGTTATATTAGCGGATGCCACATTAAGCTATATCAAGAACCCTTAACTACAGACATGCTCAAACAACTAACTCTTGCCAAGAAGTGAAAGGAAGAAGAGGAACAAATCAGAGCTGACGCCCAAGTAGAAGCGTTGGAACACATTAAGAGAATGAGACTAAGAAGGAGAGGACTAGGTAGAAAACCTCAGTCAGTGGACGCCCACGATATCCTGTAGCTACGTGCCAGCTTGGAGGAAAAGATGTCCCCAGTATTATTGATAGGAGACCATATCACTCTAGGATAGGATCCCATGTGCACGCAATGTAAGGCTTTAATCAACTCTGGTGCATCAACAAATGCAATTCGACTTTCTCTTTGTAGGGAGTATGAAATTAAGCCTCTTGAAACCTATCTCATAGGACTAAGTGGATTAGAAACCACTTGCATAGGCAAGGTCGAGCTACCAATCTCCATAGAGAACGTGACGTTGATAGTAAAATTGTTGGTCTGTCATGACGACGATCTAATAGAACCTATGGTCCTAGGCCAGGAATGTTTATACCATTACTCAACGAATTTAAATATTTGCAGAAGTGTGCTTCAGTTGGAACTTCCAAGACAGTATCATGAACTACCCCTCCAAAGTCGATGGAGGGAGGTGTTGTACATGACAGAAGCCCCCCCTAATGTGTGTGGCCTCCCCCCAACCTTGTGCGAGTCAGCACATCCTACTGAACAAACACAAGAATTACCACCCATTGAGGAGAGGAAAATCGGTAGGCAGACACGAATCCGATAAGTATGGCAGTGTAAGGCTCAATCTTCATATGAATGTAAACAATCACCACTTCCGAGAATGATTGCAGTGGATCTCCCTTCTTTTCCAAAATAGTGTGCAGATATGACATCTCACCCACGACGAGTCGCACGGCCACATCATCCACCTACTCATTGATGCAACACATCAGGCTTGTTAGACAGTCCACTCAGGCATTCCCACAATCGAGGTGGATATGCAAGGCGACCATGCCCAGCGAGTCAAACACTCCAGATCTTCAGCATCCCTCTCAATTTTGATCACAGCAACAAATTGGACAAATTTGGGTGCCAGGTCCGTGGTGACCACTCAGTCCAAGTCTCAGTAGATCTGGGTACCTAAAAAGTGTGTGGCTTATGCGTCAACCGTAGTCAGCTCAAGACCTATTCTGAGACCACTAGGAAACCCTACACGCCTTCTTTTGTAAATTGCACTTCATCCCTTCTAACCCACAGTGTGGTACAAAAATGGATCCCCAATCCTTCATTAATCACTACAACTCTCTACCAAACTCACCCTGACCACTGACTTAGTGAAGCTAAACTCTTATTAACCACTACACTCAGACCCAAATCGATAACTTCATATCACCACCGTCCTTGTAACATACATTAACTTTGTAGGTAGGACTCATTTGAAGTCAATTCTAAAGCAAGCACCTCACACACTCCCACTCACAGTCAAAGCATGCACTTCTCACAATTCACTTATCACATCACTAAAATCACATACTACACAAGAAGCATGTTGGTGGTGGAAAGGAATGGAGGTCTCATCTTCTTAGGATCTTAATTTTTTTCCATGACTAATGTGTTTTCCCCTTCACTTCATCTTAGGTTCACGACATCAACTTTCAATCATGCAAGCGGAAGGTTCTACCAGCGCAACGCTCAGGTGGCCTATTGTGAACTTCTTGGCTCTTCCATTTGAGAGCCTGCCTACGGCTATCCCGATGGAGTTCTAGGGTTTTATGGGACTTATGCCCATTCAAGACCCTCCTCAAGGATAGATAGAAAGAGTAAGCAGCAAGGCACACTGGTTCCAAGGGCTTGCAAGACCCCTGGGAGAAGCAGAGTTCATCTATGAAGCTAACCTAACTTACGGTGCAAATGTGTGGAGACGATACCAAATCTTCTCACAAGAGTTCGAGAACCTCCAATCGGTAGGTCTCTCATTGCCTTATAATCTTTCCATTAAAATTCTAAATTTATGAGCATAATCTTCCACTAGAATGTTCTTTTGTCTAATTGCTCTGAACTTCCTCAAAAAATGTGAGGGAGTCTTTTGTTTTCTAAATATTTGTAAAAATGCTATTTTTAATGCATTATATGTAGCGAAACGAGCAATATCATATTGACTAAACCAGCTCATCAGTCTTCCTTCTAATGTGGCTGCAAATTGTTGTAATTTTATTGCATCATCATATAATTTTTGGATATCCATTTGCTATCCTCTCAGCTGCTTCTGTCAAGATCAACACTCATAGTATTCCGCCCACCAACCTTGCTTCTGCTGCACCTGTTCCTCCCTCTTCCTCTTCAACTTCAAAATTGGAATCTTCTTGTGCTTTGTACCGGTCACATGGTTCAGAAAATGAATCCATGTTACCTGGTTGTGCTTGCGAGAGTGTGTAATATACTTTACCATCTCTTTACCTTCTTTCCGACATGCATTTCTTGCTTCTTGATCAAATGCAGTAGGATCGCCAAATGTGTTGGGGTTCAGCAACACATAACTACTGACCTCATCACAAACTATCAAGAAATTAATCTCAACATTTAATCATTTCTCACACAAAAGAGAATATTCACAAATAGTACTTCAGATTCACCATTTTCTTGCTAGGTCCACACAATATCAGACTGAATTTGCTCAAACAAACATAAATTCACTATGTGCAAAATAGGTTAGGTAAAATACTTCACAATTGTTCTTCGAAATACCAGATATTACAAAATAAAAGAGATCATGTTCTCCAAAATGGCAATATTGGGACAATGCTAAATGGATTCAGTCTACGCAATACAATTTATGATTCTCTATCTTCTTCTTCTTATCAGACATCCATGTCTCTCTAAGATACAATCCCCTAAAGCAAGAATACAATGAACTATATTCCTGCGACATCAGCATAGCCAGATTATAACTACATTTTGACTGAGTATCCGATTCAACAAACACTTAGAAATCCAATTAACTACTTGTCTTTAGAATTCTCTACCCGCAACAATATAGAACTCAAATTCTCATATTTCCAAGAGCAATGCAACTACAACAATGGTGTTTTCCACTTGTGTTCTCCTAGTATGGAGCTTAAATGGAGATCTAGATAGACTCTAGATAAGGGGCTCACTAGTGCGCAACGCAACATAGAGCTTCACATAGGCCATGCTTATATAGCTTTTATAATGGGATTTGGTATAGATAAATATAGTCAAGAGAGATAAAATATAGAGCAAGATATATAATTCGTCAATATCTCCACGACCAGAACTCCTATCATCTCGGACCCTACACCTTGCAAAAGGGTGCAAGCCCCCCTCTACACTCTTTCCATTAAGTTTCTATGGGGAAACTGTGCGGTGCCACAAGGCCTTTATTTTTTCCTTGGATGGCAATTGAATGGCCCAATATGCACTACCTATCCTCACCGCTAGGCTCACAAAATTCATCTATTACCATCAGTGGTCACATATAGACCTCATGTAACTTGGAAGTTAGGGTTCCACAAATTTCTCAGCTCTCACAATGGCTTCTCCTCATAATGGGGGCCTTACATCTTTGAGCATCATGGATCATTTGTGGTCACTTGGGGGTGGACTATTGAGTATATCTAATAGCATTCACTTCTCCATGGGAGACATGCTTGCAAGAAATTCACCATAGGTGCGAAGATTCAAAAATAGAGCATATCATTGTTGTCTTTTGTGCATTTAAAATATTTGGCTATCCACTAGTCCATCGGCTATTCCATGTGCATGCTCTCTAGTAGTGATCCTTGAGAGGTGATTAGCCATAAATTTTTCTTTTTTTAAATTAATTTAGATCTCGAAGCCAAATTTCTAGCAAATGAGCAACCATCTATAGACCCTACCTACAACTCTAAGTTTTCTGAGCAAGTATTTTAATGGTTGATGATTGGTAATGATTAGAAAGTGTGTTATCAACAAATAATGCATAAAGTTCAACAATGCAAACACAATGGCTAAGCCTTCACGCTTGGTGGTATTGTAATTCTTCTCTATAAGGGTAAGAACGTTCCTTGCACAAAGAACTAATCCACCTTACAATTGCTAGGTGGTTGTACTAAAATTGCTCCTATTTCACATAAACTTGCATCAGTGTGAACATGAAACTCTACTTTTCAATTTGGTGTGATAATTAAAGGTAAAGCGCATAATCTCATCTTGAGTTCCCTAAAATATTGGTCTACTTCAAGGGCCCAATCAAATCTTTCCTTCTTTCTTGTGAGCCATTAGAGAGGGTGGGCAACATGAGAATACATCCCTTATGAATCTTTGATGATAGCAAATATGATCTAAGAATCTCTATACCTTCTTTGGAAACCTTGTAATGGACATTATCACTATGAGTCCTTTGATAGACATGATGTGTCCAAATAGGGTGTCATTTGTAACCATGAAATGGCACTTCACTAGATTGAGATTTAGACTTACCCGCAAACATCTCTCAAAGATTTCCTACAAGTCTTTGATGTGATGTTGTATATCTATAAGAATAGACCTTTCATCTTCACTTGAGAACATTGAGAGTTCTTCCATGAATGTCCTTAAAAATTTATTGAACCACTTACCCAATATTGCATCATAGCTTTTTTGAATGTAGTAGGACTAGTTTCTAACTCAGACGACACCTTGTGTACTTATATGTTCCCCATGGTGTGACAAAAATATTCTTATCTTGGTCTTCTAGGTGTATATCTATCTAGTTATTGTAGAGAGTACACGCGCGGAAGCAAAATGAAAAGAAGAGTGTACTCACAAAACAAAGAGTGTGTGTGACACAAAATGAGTAGACCATGAAATGGGTAAACTCATGTGGACTAGAAATGAGCTTGCCAAGAGCATGGAGTAGGCTCCTCAAGCTTCTAACCAAGTACAAATGAGGGGAGAGGCCCTCCTTATCCCACATCATATGTGGGATAAGTCTCCTGAAAGGAGAATGAATACAACTGGTAGATGCACATGGCAAGTGTTGGAAGCAGCCAGAGGCACAGACGACACGGAAGCATGTAACGACAGAGCAGGGAGCCAGCCGAATCGTTTTTCAAAGAATTATGTTGTCAAATACTTTCCAAAAACCTCCAACAGTGATTTTTATAACTATTGTAACATATGTAACATAGAAAACCCCATTTTGTAATCCATAGCTCCATTTTGTGCAAGCCGAGGAGTCCTCGAGCTTGAGGAGGTTAGGTAGAATGCGCTTACCAATTTTCGTTATTTTTAGACATCGTTTACCCTTCCAAATAGCATCTAGGACCTAATTTTTAACTATGACGGTCACTAGATGTGAAACCGGTCAAAACTAGTCTAGAAACTATAAAAAGAGCTAGAGAGCTCATTTTTGGGTTGGTTAGTGTTAGCTTGTTGGAGTAGAGAAGAGCTTAGAGCTATTTTGAGCTTGTAATAGTGTTCTTGAGTAATAGAGTTGATTCCTCACCTTCCATTGTGTCTTGCTTGTCTCTTCGTAGTGTGTCTGTATGTGTGTGTGCATTTCTATGCTTCTCACCTTCACTCTCACTTCATCTCACATTCACGATCTTCATATCACTCCTATCTCTTCCGCGGATTGACATTAAGGAGGTGAAGCTTCTTAACGTGGTTCTCACCATTGTGCTAGAGCAACACCAAATTTGGCGCCGTTGCCGGGGATCGAGTCTAGGACGAATGTGTGATGGTAAGAGTATAGCAAGAAGTGGCGTTGGAAGGTAAAAATTTCAGTTTTTGTTGTTGTTTTACTTAGTTTTTAGTGTTTTTCACCTCCCCCACACTCCATCTTCATCACCACATCATCATCTTCATCTCCAAAAAAATCAAAAAATTCACCATATCCACCCATTCTCCTCATTTCCCCTCATTTGTGCATGCGAGAGAGTAAGAGAGAGCTTTTGTGCTTGCATGTGCTTTTGTTTTCTTGAGTTTTCTTGCAGGTACAGAGCTCCAGTGCATCAGGAAAGCTTGGAAAAGGTAAAATTTTCAGTTTCTGTCAGAAATTTCCGACTGTGTCAGACCATCGCGATGGTCTGCAAAGTTCGGAATTTGGAGAAGGCGACCACACCAGCATGTAGGCGACACCAGCGCCTCTAGGAATCCACAGCTGCATCTCAAAAAATCATACTTTGGTGGACCATCGCGACGGTCTCAAACCATCGCGATTGTGTCACACCATCGCGATTGGCTCACGCCATCGCGACGGCTCGGCCGGACCATCGCGACGGTTCATTTGGACCATCGCGACGGTTCGCGGACCATCGCGATTGCTCGGTTGACCCCACACCATCGCGATTGGCTCATGCCATCGCACCGACGGTGCCACGTGGCAAGCTAGACCATCGCGACGGTTCATTTTTCGGACCATCGCGACGACAGCCTCACACCATCGTGACACTTCAAAAATTCGGACCATCGCGACGGTTCACTTTGGACCATCGCGATTGTGCACGTTGACCGTTGACTAACGCCATCGCGATTGTCTGCCTGATCACGCCATCGCGATGGTTCACACTCACGCCATCGCGATTGTCCGCCTGATCGAGCCATCGCGATTGTCTACTTTCACGCCATCGCGACGGTCTCAGACCATCGCGATTGTCTCAGACCATCGCGATTGTCTCAGACCATCGCGATTGTGCACCCCCATCGCAAATTTTAGGGTTTCAATTTTTGGCCAATTTTGGGGCTATTTTTGGGAAATTTTTGGGTGATTAGACTCATAGGAGACCCCTTAGCTCATATTTGGAGAAAAACCCGTTTGTCAGTTTTTACCCCCCCAGGGCCTGAACGGTCATAACTTTTTCATCCGAAGTCCGTTTTTTGAGCTTAATAGCTCGTTAGAAAGCTCTTGACTAGTACTACATGACCTCAACTGTTTTTTTCTTAAAGGATACGTCTATTTTTAGACAAGCTATTTTGAGGTTGACCTAGTTTGGGACTAGAAAGCCAGGGGGCAAGCATTAAAAAGTTGGGCAAAAGGGAAGGGACTTAAAAGGTGTATATACTCAAGTGCTTGATCATCTAACTGAGAATTGGTCTAATATTGGAATTTTTCCAGGTCTAGCAAGGGCAATCAAAGGCAACCAAGGCAAGGCAGTGAAGGGCATAAAGCTTGGGAAGCGTGGCTTCTTGGGCATCAGAGCAACCAGAAAAGCTGACTCGAGGTTGGAAGATTACTCAACCCCCTCAGTCAATTCTTAGCCTAGGATAAATGGTAGTATTGTGGATTAAGACGATAGGAACGCCTCAAGTTCAAGAGAATTAAACTTGTCAAGTCCAAGACTAAAGATAAAGGTGTGTGACACGAAAACCTAAAGGAAAGAACATAAGTCTGACGGAACGAGAACTCAAAGTACCACAGAAAGTCGAATTCCTAACGCATACATTCAGACAAGAATCTAAAGAAATCTAAAAAGAATCAAGAAAGTAATAACAAAGAATCATTGACAATCTGAGCGTGTACTGAGTGTGCAAGGAAGAAAATTAATGAACCTTAGATCGGGCAAACATATAGGTAAGTCAGACCGGCGAAGCCTTAGATCATCAGAGGCAAGTGTAAGAACTACTGCACGATTGTGGGCTCAGCAATTGAATAGTAATTACCCCTACGAGAGCTCAGACACTAGTGATTCAGAAATGGCATTTAGCACAGAAAAACCAGAAGGAGGGTCGAATGTAGCCTATTTAGAAAAACCAGAAGGACCCTATAGAACACAACTAGAGTTTCTCCGAACCAACCGATTAGGTGCTCGCATCTATGAGGATGGTTTGCGAAGGCAAGTGGTGCAAATGCACAACCCCGATCAACCCATTGGATTGGAACATCCAGTGGTGAAATTCAAGAGAGACGCATACATAGACAAGGAAGGAACAATGTACATATTAAGTACGCAGCCAAACAATACGAATGAGTTTGGCGTGATTCAACCAGAGACGGAAACAAAATCTCAAGGAAAAGAACCATTAGAAGAGCCTAGAACACCTAGAGGGAAATCTGTACTGACACGAGTACTAATCCCGGAATGGATCCCTCAAGACAACAGAAGCATAGAGTTGTTTGTAAATAAAGAAACTGATGAAGCCTTTTGGAGATACAAGACAGAACTACTTAGTGAGGTAGGTATCATCACGATATACGATACACCGCCACCCCCACCAGCGAATGTCATCTCAGTCAAATACGCTGCTACAGAAGAGAACCTAAGTAGGGCCTTAGTGCCTTCTTCACCTTTGATCACAGAGAGTGACCCACACTCAAACAGTTTTGACTCCACTCATGTAGATAGTCCACCCGCATATTACACAGAGTCACCAGAACACGTAGAAACATATCATTATGATAGTCCACCAGTGGAACCTAGTTGGGAGCCAGACTATGCTAATGTGATGTACACAAACCCAAATCCACGACCCCAATTGAGACAACAAAGACCACAGGGCCCTAGAGGACCATGCTTTAGGTGCCAAGGAGATCACTTCATAAAGGATTGTCCACATCCTCCGATAGCAGGACAATCACAGTACTATAACATACAAGGCTTTTGCGCCGATTGTGGCAAAGAGCACATAATCAAAGATTGTCCTAAAAATCCAGTTAACGCTTCAAATGTGACACCGATCAACGTGATAGGTATTGTAAACAACGCAGATGGATCCAACCCTACATACGTGCCTATCCAAGCTATAACCAGAGCCCAGGCGCTCTTACAGAACCAACAGCTCAATCAAGAGAAAGTAGCCGGAACTAGTGAAGTTGCAGAATCTAGTAGTAAAAAGACGAAATCTTGGAAAGATTCTAGAGAAAGAATTAAGAGAAAATGGAGTAAAAAGATAACTCAGTTGGAAGGAAGTTTAAAGGAATCTAGAGCCAAAATCCTAGAATTGACTTCACAGGAATTGAATCAAGAGAATCCAGCTCAGAAATTAGGATCAATTTTAGCGGAACCCATACCAGAAGATCTAGACATGATGTTTCGTGCATATCAGGCTAGATTAAAAGAGGGACCTCAGGTAGCTGAAATGAGCAAAAACTACCCTCGAGCTGATCTAGAAATTGAGAGAACTAAACTTTGCATGAAGATGGTAGAACTAGCATAAGCTTTGTTCGACGCCTCTAGATATCTTAATTGGAATAACATGGCAAAACCTGAATTACACTTTCAAGGGCTAATGGAGAGGCTAGAATATTTTATTGAAAGCAAAGAGAAAAAGGATCAACCTAGGAACCCTATTGTCCTAAAGACACAGGAAAGGAATGCACCATCCCTGTCTCAAGTACCCAATACAGAAAGTCAAGACAATTTGTCTTCCATACATAAATATTCACATGAATTTTTGAGAGAAATCCAAGAAGAGAAATGGAGAAAGGAACAAGGAACCCATCCTCCTATTCAAGAAATAGATGACTTGCAGGAACAATTTCCCCAAGACATTCCCTCTATTTACGATGGTGTAGAGGAAGAACAACTGAGTGAAAACACAAGATTTGGATCTAATTCTTTACAAGAATTACCTCAGTTCACAGGACCTTGGGAAGCAAAGTCTATTAGTATGAGAGCACCCACGATAATAGTGAGGAATGAAGAATCAGTAATCCCTAGAAACACGGAAGTGATCAAGAACACTAAAGTACAATGTAATCTCACTCTAGAGGAGTTGTTAAAGGTAAAACCAGAATTGTGGAAACATGTAGCAAATCAATTCCCCGAGCTTGCTACTACTACCTCACAAATAGGATCACAAAATAAGGTACCAGAGATACCCGTAGAAAAGATTGGAGATGTAAGCGAAGGAGAGGAAGGTAACACTTATCTTCCGATAACCCATCAGGGCTACACCACGAAAGCCATCTTAGATTCAGGAGCCGGCGTAGCCATCGCTACCACCACTTTATGGAAACGTTGGGGTAAGCCAGCATTAAGACCCACCAGGATGAAGCTACAAATGGCTGATGGACACATAGAAAAACCATTAGGCTTAGTAGAAGGCATATCTCTCACCACTTGTGGCGTAGAATTTGAGCATACCTTTGCCATTTGTGACTTTGCAAAAAACCATGCTTACGAGATGATATTGGGACGACCATTCATGCGTTAGTTGCAAATTGTACAAGATTGGGGAACCAATTCTTTGTACTTGCAACATTTAGGGGTGACTACCAAAGTCAATCTTAAAGACTATTCACATCGAGATGTACCCCCAATACAATGGAATACCATCCATAAGACACCAGTAGAGACGGAATCCGTGCACTCATTAGAATCAGACCCTTCTTGGTTGCATGAGGATACTCATTTATGGATGTGTAAAGTTGCAAAACAAGAGGAAGAAAGATTAGAAGCAAGGACCTTAGGTGCAGAACAACATCCACGAACCCTACAAGATCCAACCTACGCACCTGTAGTATTCCCTAACGAAGAGTTTGAACCCCATGGTTGGGCAGAAATCCTAGCAACCATGGATGTAGCCATCAATGAAGAACAATGGACACCCCATTGTGACGAGGATGGCTATGACATATCAGTTTTCACGATAGAGCCAATCATGTGCGATGCAATTTTAGAAGAGTGTGAACCTAACACTGATGCATTTGAGGATGTGAGTGATTTCGATTTAGAATCAATTATCATGGACCCACCCTTTGCATCAGAGGACGAATATTTTTTCGAGGTAGAGACTCACACTCAGAGACACGAGGAAATTACGAATGAGGTGAGGTTAGCCACGGAAGTGACTACCAAGCGTGAAGGCAAGAAAAGAAAGAAGAAAGAAACCATGTCAGAAAAAGAAGAACCTTTGTTTGAAGTACCCGAGAACTTCAAGAAGTATGAAATCGAAGATAGAAGAATAATGGTACGAATGTCTAATAGAAAGGCGAATGACGGTCAAGTATATGATAACCGAGAGAAAACCAAGAAAATAATAGTTGCTATCGAAGGAGAAGAAGAAAAATGTACATACATAGGGCATGATTTGACAAAGGAAGAAGAAGAAGAGCTAGTTGCCCTATTGCGCGAATATAGAGATGTTTTTACATGGAGTTACAAAGATTTGAAAGGAGTAGATCCAGATATATGTTCTCATAGAATCCCTATGACTCCAGATGCAAAACCTACGAAACAGAAACCGTACACGTACAATGATAACTACGCTGCAAAGATTAAAGAGGAGATAGATCGCTTGATAGAAGCAGGATTCATTTACGAAATTGAGCATACCGAATGGGTATCCCCCATTGTGGTTGTGCCCAAGAAGAATGGAAAATTGCGTGTGTGTATTAACCTTAAAAAAGTTAATGCCGCCACAATTAGAGACAGTTATCCTCTTCCTATCACGGAACATCTATTGGAAAGAGTTGCGGGCAAGGAAGTTTACAGCTTCCTTGATGGTTTTTCAGGCTATAATCAAGTAGCCATTGCTCCAGAGGACCAACACAAGACGGCATTTGCCACTTAATGGGGCATATTTGCATTTTGTGTAATGCCATTTGGCTTAACAAATGCACCCGCCACTTTCCAACGACTCATGTGTCATGTTTTTAAGGAATTCCTACGCAAGAGTTTGGAAGTTTATGTCGATGACTTATGTGCACATTCAAATGTAAGAAAGACACATATCCCAGAGTTAAGACAAATATTTGACAAATGTCGAGAATATCAGGTTTGTTTGAACCCAGAAAAGTGCGTTTTCATGGTCAGACAAGGCAAAATTCTATGACACATTGTGTCAAAAAATGGAATCTCTACGGATGAAGAAAAGCTGAAGGTGATTGCAGATCTACCTAGGCCGACGAACATCAAAGAGGTACAAGCATTTATGGGCCATTGCGGTTATTATAGGAGATTCATACACATGTATGCAATCATAGCCAAGCCTTTGTACTCTCTTTTAACCAGCTTTGAATGGACAGATGAATGTGAAACATCATTCAATGAACTCAAACGACGTTTGTGCTCAGCACCTATATTGACTACCCCTGATTGGAGTAAGCCATTCCATGTACATGTGGATGCATCCAATTACGCCATAGGATGTGTGTTAGCACAACCCACGAATGAAGGTAACATAGATCTCCCCATAGCTTATGCGAGTAGACAATTGAACGCAGCAGAAAGAAATTACACCACAACAGAACGAGAAGGATTAGGGATGATCTACGCGGTAAAGAAGTTCAGACACTATTTGTTGGCAAACAAGTTCAAGTTCTTTACTGATCATAAAGCACTATTGTATTTAGTCAACAAGCCATGTAACACAGGACGACTGATACGTTGGTTTCTATTACTCATGGAGTATGATTTTGAAGTCGTAGTCAGGAAAGGAAAGACACATCTTAGAGCTGACCACCTTTCGAGATTAACCTCAGGAGAAGCTCCTCAAGGAGTAGCGGATGATCTACCAGATGCATACTTGTTTAACCTTGAGATAGCACCAGAATGGGCTAAGCCTATAGTCCCCGTTCTCACATATGGACCCAAGAATCCTAGGATAAAGATCAAAGAGGGAGAGATTACCAAGTCTCAGAGATACCAAATAATGGCAGGAAGCATATATAAACAGGATAATCAAAAGATTCTTGCTTGTTGTGTAGACGAATCAGAACATGCGAATTGGTTGCAATTAGCACACATAGGTGCACTAAAGCAACATCATTCAAAACATCGAACATTATAGACTCTGCATAGATTAGGAGTATATTGGCCTTCGATGGAAGCAGATGTCTACAAGTTGTGTAAGGAATGCAATGTTTGTTGTGAAAGACCACCAGTAGAGCATGCTACACTATATCATGTGTCTCTCACACCAGACTGGAGTGAACAGTTAGTGACATATTTGAGGACGAAGACATTCCCTCAAGGAATGACCTTAGCTCGACAACGCAGTCTAGAGCAGGAAGCTCAAGAATATTCACTTATTGGCGATAACCTATACAAAAGAGGACGAGATGGATATCTAAGACAATGTGTTCATGAGAGCGATTATCTGAGCATACTAGAGACTGCACACCAAGGTGTTGCAGGAGGTCATTTTGGACCCGATAGGATAATCAAAGCCATCCTCTTTGCAGGATTATGGTGGCCCACTCTTCACATGGATGCTCATACCTATGTAAAGAGATGTGATGTGTGCCAAAGAACTCAGTTTCCTACTCGCAGAGATGAAATGCCATTGAAACCCATGATGGGCGGACGTGCATTTTCTAAGTGGGGTATAGACTTTGTAGGACCCATTAACCCCCCTGCAAAAGGTACACATGCGGAATACATTATTGTTGCCACAGATTATCTTACGAAATGGGTAGAGGTGAAAGCCACGAAAAAGAATGATGCACACACAACTGCAAAATTCTTATTTGAGAATGTCTTTACAAGATATGGATTGCCTATAGAGTTAGTGAGCGATCGTGGAACTCACTTTCTAAACCAAGTCATTGAATATCTGTTACAGGATTTTATGGTGATTCACAAGAAATCCGCACCATATCATCCTCAGGCCAATGGTCAGGCTGAAAGTACTAATAAGATCCTTTGTAACGTACTGACGAAACTCGTGAACAACAAACGTTCAGATTGGGACAAACAGTTACACCACGCTGTTTGGGCATATCGAGTGGCCTACAAGACCGTACTCAATGCAACTCCCTTTCAGATGGTTTTTGGTCAGAATGCAGTGCTTCCTTTGGACTTCTTGATACCGACCCTTAAGGTTGCACAAGAACATCAGTGGACCAACCATGAATTATCAGCGAGAATAATGGACTTGGAACGATTAGGAGAAACCAGGCTAAAGGCAGCAGCAGGAATATATGCAGCAAAGAAGAGACAAAAAGCATATTTTGATGCACATGTGAAAGATAAAGGCCTAAAAGAAGGAGATTTAGTTCTAGTATATACGCTAAAGCAACACGCACGTAAGTTAGAAAAGCGAGGTTATGAACCTATGATCATTAACAGACTCTCAACAAGTGGAGCAGTACAATTAGCCACTTTAGAAGGAGATATAATGCCTAATTACATTAGTGGCTATAGAGTCAAGTTATATCAAGAACCTCTTACTGAGGATATGCTTAGACGACTCACGTGGGCAAAGAAGCGTAAGGAGGAAGAAAATAGAATACGAGCGGAAGCTCAGGCAGAAGCAATAGAACGTATTAAACGCATGAAATTAAGAAGACAAGGACTAGGGAGAGAACATTATAACCATCTGAAAACTACACCCAGATATCCCATGGCCATGTGTCAAGTAAATTCAACCACTCATCCTAGTATAGTGGACAGGAGACCATTCATTACAGTCAGGCTAGAGCACGGCAACCCTTGCCAAGAGCTAAGGGCTTTAATTGACTCCGGTGCTGCGACTAGTGCGATTAGATGGTCCCACTATAAGGATTCAGGCATAGAAATGCGGCCAATTGAGGCATACCTCGTAGGGCTAGGAGGCATAACCCCTTGCATGGGTGAGGTGGACCTTCCTATCCTCATTGAGGATGTGACCATGACAGCGAAGCTACTAGTGTGCCATGATGACGACCTGATAGAACCCCTAATCCTTGGCCAAGATTGGCTATACGATCACTCAGTGGACCTAAATCTTAGACAAGGCTCCTTACAGATTGGAACCTTAGAACAGAAGCGAGTGATACCGCTTGACTTCCCTAATTGCATTCCGGTTGAGGTTTGTAACCCTAGACCCTATGAAACGCATGCGATGGAAGACCGGAAGATCTTGGGTCAGACCAGTCACGTTACGTCTACACCAACCCACTCGGGCTTGGCTGTGGACAATTGTCAATCAGAAGGACGACAGGAGATCTTCCCTGGGGCTTCTTGCAAACTAGAAGGGGCAGCTACCCAACCGCTAGGGCAGACGGACACAATCAGCGGTCAGGTGGGTTGCATCAGCGGCCAAATGAGCACAACACCCTGCGGTGCTCATCCTTCCAAACTTGCTACGGACTGGCCTAGATTAAAGATAAATAACGAATCACTTCCTAATGGGCACGTCACGCAAGTGTTGGATCTCCCTTCTTTTCCAAAGCAGAGCGTCCAATGGACCTCTCAAACCCAACCACGAACGAGTCAACCACAACAGAGGAACCCAGACCGACGACATCACCAGACAAGGCAAAGAAAGCAGCAATATCAACATCACAGAACAAGTGGCACGAAACAAATATGGGTGCCAAAAGGACATCAACCACAGGCTATTGGCAACACTGGAGACGAGAACAGGACAAAGTTTCAACAAAAGCAGAGTCAACATCCAAAGTCCCCTCGATCTTCTTCTACAATTACTCGACAGATTTGGATCGCCAAGAATACCTTATCCATAGACCCACACCCATGCAGATTTGGGTACCCAAACAATGTATTATAGCCCAAACCTCTAGCCATGTAATATATACCCCTCCGAAATCTTTTCATCCTTCAATACCACCAAACCCGATACCACTTTTTGTCCCTCAGCAGAAACACACCACCCACTCAAAGACTCTTAGGAAATGGATACCGAAACGTATCCAGACGTCTTCTTGTACCCCCTTATCTAACAATTCTCCCACCCTGTTAGCTTAGAAAACGGTTGGTTTTTATGCACTAATGTGGTTCTATTTGGCCAGGGAAATATGTTTGATTGCAGGTATTTGAAGAATTAATCAATTGGATGAAAGATATTTGCAAACTACATGGCTACATCTTGTTCAGAGGGGAATGCCCTTGGTGTTTGGAGTTCAGATTATGGAAAATATGAGCATGTTTAGGATGCAATCATTTGTGTTGAGCAGATGCAGGTGGAAAGTGTGCCCCCCAATGAAATAACACTTATTTTCTGCTTAAAAGCTTGTGGAAGCATTGGCGATATTGAGAAGGCTCAAGAAGTTCATGCAGAAATTGAGAGGAGAGGTCTGTTGCATGAAAGCATCGCTTTAAACAATGCTTTGGTGGACATCTTTTCAAAATGTGGGTGGCTTGCAACAGCTGAAGGACTCCTTTATAGAATCTCAGAGAGAAATGTAATCTCATGGACATCACTTATAGCTGGCTATGTTGAACATGGATTTGGAGTCGAAGGGCTTGATTGCTTTTGGAAAATGAGACACCAGTGTGTTCTTCCTGACGCTGCAATGTATGTTTGCTGCCTTAGAGCTTGTGTTGTTGAGGGATCTGTACTCATAGGGAAGATTTTGCATGTGGAGATTGATTCTCAGGGTGTGTTGCCCAGAGACATTTTTGTTGGAACTACTTTGGTGGACATGTATGTCAACTTTGGCTTCGTTGCAAGTGTAGAGATAGTGTCTGACAATCTTTCACTTCGAAACTCAACAATTTGGAATGCACTGGTTGCCGGATATTGTTACCTATGTTTGTTGTCTGAAGGCATGTGCCAATATTGAGGCTCTAGATAAGGCTCAAGAACTCCATGTGGAATTGGAAAACGTGGGCTTCTGGATTCTAATATTGCAGCAAATACATTGTTGGCTGTCTACATGAAGTGTGGCTGCTTCAGCTTAGCTAGGGAAGTTTTTGATAGGTTTCATTGCCATGATGTGATTTCGTGGACATCATTGATAGTTAGATATGTGGAACATGGTGATAGTGAGAGTGCTTTAAAATGCTACTAGAAAATGCAAATAGAAGATTGAAAGATTTGTAGCTCCATGCAAAGTAGATACTATTGTTGGCAATGCATTGGTAGGCATGTATGCCAATTCTGGCTTACTTGCTAAGTCAAAACAGGAATTTGAGGCACTTGGTGTTCAAACTGTGGTTTCATGGAATGCCATGATCACTGCATGTGTTGAGCATGGCTACTTTGATAAAGCTCTTGTATATTTTGGGCAAATGGAAGATGAAGGAAGATGCCCATAATCTTCAACCGAGTTCCGTTTGCGTCCTGATTTAAGTGGAGCACAATGCAAGATGCTGGGTTTTTTTAACATATGAGCTTCAAGGAGATGTGCAACGAGCTCCCAAATGTAGAAACCTCCTGCCATTATGTGACAGAGTTTTGTGTGTGATTGCTGAGGAGGATTAGAGCAAGCTTAAGCAGTGGAATGCTGTTAATTTCCCTCTCCGCTATTTGAAACAATTCGAAACGTTAGCATTGGCATCTGCACCTTTCTTTGAGTATAGAGCATGACAGAATGTTGTTTCTCTCTCTTTGTATGAGAGAACTGGGCACAAACTGTAGTAAGTCTAAGCTTTGAGTGCCACCCAGCCTAGTGTCCTGATGTGGTTTCTCTCAAAGATGCCTTAATTACTACATCATTATGGAGACTTCAAGTATTAAGATTGTGCACTTGAGTGCAAGTGAAGCATAACTCTCGGTTCAACTCTTTTCCAAAGATTTTCAGAGTCACCTTCTCTCGTTATCAGCTGGAGACAATAATGGACACATTAAACTTGATGTAAATGGGCGAACAAATTGGCACTCTTATTGATCAGAAAGGTGCTTGTGCTGAGACAATGGTGTAGCATATTATTCTGGCATACTGGAGTGCAGCATGTTTGGAGGAACAAATAATGGAGATATTTTAGAGTCAATACAGAATGGAAGTGCACACAATTCTTTTATTGGTTGTTCTTTTCAGATCGGTTGGTTGCATATATGCTGAAGCTCAATGACTACATTTGAGCTCTTTGTGTCCACAGGTATATGAGCAAGGGGATACCTTATCTTTTCTACGGGGGGTGAGTGTACGGGGGGGGAGCTCTCTCGCTTTCGAAGGGGGGCGACCATGTTTTTCATGGCAGCTCTCGAGGGGATGACAGAGGAAAGGGAGAGCGACTCGAGAACAGCAGGAGATGTCCTCGCTGCCTTCACGACTGGCCATGGCGGAAAATGAAAGGTGTCCTAACGCAAGAGGCAATGAAAATGGCGGTTCCAATGCGCCTACTCGCATTCTCTTGGCTGTCAACCAGTCTTCCATCAAAGGATATCCCTGCCCGTCCATCAGCAGCTTGGGCGCGTTTCATTGGGTTCTTGAGAAACTTATACATCCTCATCTTGGATCAAATTTCGAGCTTCTCATTCTGCATGTCCAAGTTCCTGACGATGATGGTAAGGTTTCTTAGTTTTTAACATGAAGCTTAACTTGATTGAAGGCTTCATACCTGTAAAGGAAACAAAACTTGTGCGTTTGTGCGTGCTCTTATGTCTATCGAGTCTGAGTCCATTGAGTGAAGGCAGTGAACTCGGTTCCGGATGACAATCCTTCACTAGAAAAAAAAAATAAGGTTTCGGTGCAGCTCATTTTTGACCGGCATCCCCTCCCCTTCTTAAAAATGCATGGATGCGGTACTTGTTTGTTGATTGACTGTAGGTACAGGATTAATAGAGGGCTCTTCCATTCTCGTTCAACAGCTTCTACTTCCTCATCGACTGTATGATAGGATAGTGGCAGAGCTGAAGCTATAAGTTCTTCTGTTGAGCATTGCGACTAGTATTCTTTTGATTCGAGCTCAACATTGTCGCGCTGCGATTTGAAACAAATTCGGGTTCTCAACGAGAACTTCGATACATTCATTTTCAGGTGGTAATTTCAGTTGAAGTGGTCCTCCGTTTAACAGAATTCGATGGTCAAAATTTCTTTTGCTATGGGACTGCCATGCGTTGTTACTCCATGATATAGCCTCTTTGCTAACAAAGAAGATTTTCAGACCCTGACTCATGGAGATGTAATCCGGGGTGTCCATTTATTACAGCACTTTGTCCATGAATGCAACAACCTTAAGGTATGCAGAAGGAACGGAAGCTACTTTGACTGAGAGGGAAACAGCTTGCTGAGTGTAGAGGGGGAGGATGGAAGACGATATATGTGGTAGTGGGAAAAGAGAGGTCTTCTTCTTTGTTCTTGTCCGAAGATTGTTGCTCTTGGTTTGTGCTCATTCTTAAAGGGGGAAAAGAAAACATCTGCTGCTATCTTTCGGGGGGGTTTTTGTTCGTTTTTGTTCTATGCAGGAGTATTGTGCTAATCATTTCATTGGTGTTGGGCTGAGGAAAAATTCCTTGGTGTGCACAAGGAGGAGAAGGCTTCCATCGAAGGGGAATTCTCCGAGAGCCAATGCATGTGAGCGAATGACAATGGCAGCAGGACTGAAGGGGGGGGTTCATTCAAAAAGAGGATGTGATTCATCTGGCTGCCCTCGGTTGCTAATTTGATGATTGGGAGCTCTGCAGCAAAATATGTTTTAGAGCCAAAGCAAGCAGGGGCTTTTGACATGTTGGTGTAGTATGACAGTTTATTTTTGACTTCATTGTGTCATGGATTGAAGCCCATGGAATTAGGACTGTGTTCAAAACCCGCGAGTTGAGTTGAGCACAAGGGATTGGAAGTGGAAGATCAATAGGGGTTGTGTCCTCTAACCCAACTAGAATCACTGGGAATATATTTGACAACTGTGCTATTCACTTGTACCTCTCAGCGTTGCAAGTTAATTTCTAATCCATTGCCAAGACTTCACAGGTTATGTTCAAAGGTTGTGCTAGCTTCAGCATGAAAACGTTTGATATTTGTTGTTTGCACTAGTAGAGACCAATGTATACTTTCCAATCCTCTTTGAGTTTGTACGTTGCCAAACATTGTGAGCAGTTCTTTTGGTTCTTTGTTTATTGAGAGTGTGAGAAGAGAGTAGTAAGGATCTGAAGCGAGCAGAGGGAAACTTATGTCTAATGCTGCTAATCAAAATTGTCCTGAGTGTTTACAGCAAAACAACACCACAGTGCCCCTTAATTGCTTCAAAAAATAATCTTCAAAAACTGTTGTGGACCATGGAAAAAGGAGTGTACGAGATCGGGCGACTGCAACATCATGAGATAAATTAATTTTTTTGCTGCGATCGAGGGAGCAGTTGTTGAGGTCGCGGCATTTGTACAACTCCATCACTTCATCTTGTCAAAAGATCTTCTGCAAGTTGTTATAAGATACTCAGAAAAAATTTGAAGGAGATAAAACTGGAGCAAGTTTGGCAGACTGTATCAAATCAACTTGGACGGGGGGGGGGGGGTAACTTGTCCACATGGGATCACCTGAGAATGAGCATTCCAATGGCATTGAATCTGGGTTTGATTGGGCAACTATTTAGTGGTCCTAACATTGGTGACTATGCTGGGAATGCAATGCAACAACTTTTTGCGCTTTGAATGGGCATTGGTGCTTTGTTGCCATTTCTCGTGGTCATTCTGAAAAGGGAACAACCAATCATGAGTCTTGGTCATTTGGTCCTGACTATGGAAAGGACCCAACATTGTGTGGAATTGAAGCCAGCTTTCTGTTGGGTGCATCACTAGTAAGGCAAGTAAATTGATTTTGGGAAGTTTGAGCAAAATATAAATGTGTGTATGCATCTTTTCCTTGGGCTTAGGAGCTAATCATTTTGGTGCATATGAGCTAGTGCATAGACATAGGAAGAATCCATTGCGAGATAGTTGTGGGCTCTAGGTAATCCAAGTAGACCGATTTCGAGGGGTTTAAGCGAAATACAGGCTTTCACAATCATCTTTCCCCTTGGACTAAGAAAGTCCTTCACACCCCGTTTAAACTCCACCCTTGTAATAATTCACCCTCAACCAAACCTTGTATAAATTCATACACCCAAACCCCACATCATACATAATAAAAGCTCATCGAGAAATGTATGCATAATCTGAACCATGTAGGTGTCTAGAGACCTTCATTAGCTCTGCAAAAAGATCATTGCATCAATCACTTCACGACACTTGGCTACACGGGTTACACATCGGTTATGGAAAGGGATTGCGGTCTCACCTTAATGGGATCATAATTAATTTCCATACTAATGTGTTAATCTTTTGTAGCAGATCTTTTCCGTTAGCTCATTAGTCATCATGCAAACCGAAGCAGGACCATCAGAAGCTGGCCCCAGTGCACCGATGGCCACTATTGGAGAATTACTCGCGGAATCTTATCCTACGATGCAACCACCAGAGTTTCAAGGTTTTCCAAGACCCATGCCAATCGATGATCCTCCTAGAGGATACACGGAGAAGATTCATCGTACTTCTCATTGGTTTCAAGGCCTAGCAGGACCATTAGCAGACGCTGATTTCATATTTGAGGCCAATTTGGCATTTGATCTTCGCACATGGACCAAGTACCAGTTCTTTTCACGAGAATTTGAAGGACTGCAGAATACACAAGATTTAACGCACGTTTGGGCACGAGCGGGATTTATAGAGTATTTTAGCGACCCTCTGCCTAAACCCGATTTGTACAGATGTTTTTACTTGGTAACCACCTTAACGGCTTCAGAGAACAAGGATCTACCCGGCACATTCATGTTACCATCCTTGGTAAATGATCCTCCATTCAGAAGGTTTTATTTGTCTAAAGATTTAATTCGCGGAGCTCTGAAAATACATGGGACGCACACTCCGACGGAGAGAGAACGGCTAGTCCCAGAGCAGATGAAACGAGGCGACGTAACTAAGTGGGAGGATATTTCAGCCATAACCCCTGAGCTTTCCAAGCCATTACGGATATGCATGCAGCACTTTGCTTTCCCGACTCAGGATCGTTTTACCATGCCCCACAAGAGAATCTAGTTTGGATTATACTTAGCATGTACTGGACCTCAAACGGTTGATCTAGCCAGCTGGATCATTGATCAGCTCTATTTGGCACAACATAGATGGGAGCGAAAGAAGGTAATCAATGGATGCTGCGCCCTCACCAGGATCATATATATGTGCTTGGCGTATGACTTACCAATTGAGCGTGCCATGACCAGTGAGGAACTGAAAGCATTTAAAGGCACCACTAGGAAGGCTAGAAAGTCTAGCAAAGGCAGAGCCGGAAAGCGGATGAGAGGTACTATCCCATGCCTACAAGTCCCAGAATCACCCTCGCCACAACCATCTCCAGAGCAGTCACCAACAGCAGCGACTCCCACGGTACCACCAATTCGTATACGGTTATCAAGACCAGTTACGCCGGAGGGCACCACCAGTACTGTTGCACCCCAAGCAGCCACAACCACGGAACCTATCACCACAGCAGCTGAACTTCCCACCACTATTGGTGCGGAAGCTTTCTCTTTTCCAATACCGCATTTAGAACCAGGACAAGCAGAGCCACTGGACCAAACTTTTGATTTTGAGATGCCAGATGCATTCTCCAATGAGTTCCAGTTTTCAGAAGGACAATTGTTTTCTCAAGAATTTGAAAGGCCTAGCTACCCTACCACACCCAGGGATCAGCCACAAGGACAGATCGTGTCCAGCTCTGATGACGAAAGAACAGCAACCGATGACGACGAAGGAGACGACGAAGCTAGCCAGGGAACACATGAATCCCAAGAGCATGAACAGACAGATGGCCAAGGCCAACAAACAGACACACATGGTGATACAAGTACCCATGAAGATGAAACTTACGAAGCAGCAGCTTACACACTAGCTATCAAGAAGCTGTATAGAACTATGGAAAAAGTTTGGGCACGCAAAAAGCTGACAGAGGAAGAGAGTCAAACAATAATAGAACAAGAACTTGTCACAGGCAGATTTGAAGACGCATACATCAAAGGATTCAAAGAGTTAGTCAAATCAGTAGGCTCCAACGAAGCACTCAGGTACTTGCAACGAAAACCACTACCACAGTTTGACCCCCGCAGAGTACGCCTACTTTCAAAGCCCGGCGAATACATTCGTGTACCCACAGAGCACAATCTTCAGAACAAGCCAGGGAGGCACGCCTCGTCCCCGAAAGTTCGTTGGCTGTAGAAACCATCTTTGTAGATTCCCCACCCCACGCTACAGCTGTACAAACCTCAGTAGTCACTAAAGTACCGACCACCCCAACCGCTCCTCTCTCACCGCCCGTCCCTCCAGCCTCCCCTCTTCACCTGCTTCCCCTAGACCAACATCTTCATTCGCCGGTAGCGTAGCAGAAATCGTCTTTACGACCACTCACCCCACAATTCCTGCACCCACTAGCCCTAGTCTACCCCCTCCCACACCCACCTTTCTATCCAACCCATTCCTCCATCCATCTTTTCCATCTTTCCCCACAACTCCAAGACCCCTTTTTCCATTCCCACCGCCATTAACCTTCTCCCCCGTCTCACCTCCCCGACCCACTGTAACCCCTCTTTCCCCTTTCCACCAAGCTGCTCCAGCCAGCCCCCCTGTAAATTACGGTCACCGCACTAGATACGTCCACTGACATGGACATCTCACCACCCACTGCACCATCACTCACTTCACTCACGGCACAAACATTTTTAGGCACATCACAATTTTCAACAATCACTACATCATCCACCTTCCCACCCCCATTCCCCATTCCCGTTGCATCTACACCAACTGCATCTTCGTTTAGCACCCCATTAATACTATCACCCACTGTAGATAATGCATTTCGACAGATGTTCATGTGTATGACGCAAGTAAGAGATGAGTTCACATCTCTTGGTGATAATTATCAGCAGCTGCAGAGGACAACCAATAACTTACAGTCGCAGCTTAATTCATTGTCTATTGAGAATGCCTCTCTGAACACCCGCTACCAGGAATTACGCGAGGCTTATCACAAATTGGAACTAGAAAGCGAAGAAAAGACCAAGGAAGCCACTGCTGACCTGGATAACTTATTAAGAGCCCAGACAGTCCGCAATGCAACGCTAACACGAAACATGGGCTTACTACGAAGACACCTAGCAGCCGCCAAGAAAGAAAACCAGCGCTTACAGGATCAGAACCGAGAAAACTTAGAAGCAGCGCTCGACCAACCAGACCAACCACTCAGTCCTAGCAGGTTCAAAGCCATTCCTTCAGACTCGATGAGGATGCTGCTAGACGATCATGTGAGATTGCTAGATGAATACGACCGCATGAACGAGGAGTTACAGAAACTCAAAGAAGATCACAAATTACTCCAGTTACGAGAACCGGCACACCACGACATATCAGCACCTGTGGACCCCTCTCCTGACCTCCTAGAGGAACTCAACTCATTACGGGCCCAGGTATCGACCCTTGAATCAAGGATTGCAGTATATGAAGCGCCACCAAGGCCAGATTCCCCACCTGAGCTTCCAGCGGAGGAAGAAACGGTCACCATCCCGGTGGAGGAAACATTTGAAGAAGCGTACGAGCCACAACCCATCCCAGGCAGACGCATCACGGCCGAAGGTCAGATGACGTACGAACTTCCGACCCCCGCGTGGATGAAGACTATTGAGGAACTTGGAACAACGCACTCAGCGAGAGTAGAGGCACAATTACATGCCATGGCGATGATAGAAGAAAGAATATTACAGTCTCCATTCTTTGCTCATTTGGCCCCGCGACGATACATATCTGGGCATGAGCTACAATATAAACCGTATTTTATGTTAATGGCCGAATACCAGTTAGCCATTGAGAAAGAGACAGGTAAGAAACCATCGCATGCAACTCAATTCGAGGCGGCTGATTTGCCACTAGATGCACAGAAAGGAAGGATCTATCAACCAGAGTGGCGAAAAGATTTACTACAGCAGTATCCAGAGATGATGAGTACATGGGTGAAGGCACCTTTGCATTTGAAGTACAATCCGTGTTGGGGACCAGTGCCACGACGCCGCTCCTGGACTGCCTTTGCTATTAAGGTACAAAACAATAAGCAGTGCCAAGACTGGTTGAATTACCTCTATTTTAAGTCACCCATTGAGTTACCAGCTGTTGGCTACATGATGGCTACAATTCGCCACTGGCTCCCTAGATTAAAGCATATGGATGATATAGCGGCGCATATGACTGTCATAATCTTTGACATGATGCAAATGATTTTTAAAGTCTTCCGACGCGTCAAGGCACCACATGTCAACACCCCGGGCTTTGAGCATGGCAATTTTGACCTGGTATATGAGTACAACGCCATCGCTACGGGTGTGTTATGCCTGGCACTGCAGAATAAAGTACCTACCGGCGTGCTACAAGCAGACATTCGAAGAGATGTTCACAACCGGCTTCTAGGAATACCATTCAGAGGTATTCATAAGCATGCCTACACATTTACTACAATTATTTGCCTGTGAACGAATGGTCTATTCCACACACTATCAGCTCCCACCACCGGAAGAACCGCAACCAATCGACTGGGAGAAACTCGAGGCAAACCTGGCCCGAGGCATTCATATCTCCGAGCACACCCTCGCTCAAGACCTCCTATAGAACTACATCCGGCAGACCTCACAGCAAGGTTCTGTCAGGGACGACAGAAGCGAGAGGGAGGGGGGTGTTGGAAGCAGCCAGAGGCACAAACGACACGGAAGCATGTAACGACAGAGCAGGGAGCCAGTCGAATCGTTTTTCAAAGAATTATGTTGTCAAATACTTTCCAAAAACCTCCAACAGTGATTTTTATCACTATTGTAACATATGTAACATAGAAAACCCCATTTTGTAATCCATAGCTCCATTTTGTGCAAGCCGAGGAGTCCTCGAGCTTGAGGAGCTTAGGTAGAATGCGCGTACCAATTTTCGTTATTTTTAGACATTGTTTACCCTTCCAAATAGCATCTAGGACCTAATTTTTAACTATGCCGGTCACTAGATGTGAAACCGGTCAAAACTAGTCTAGAAACTATAAAAAGAGTTAGAGAGCTCATTTTTGGGTTGGTTAGTGTTAGCTTGTTGGAGTAGAGAAGAGCTTAGAGCTATTTTGAGCTTGTAATAGTGTTCTTGAGTAATAGAGTTGATTCCTCACCTTCCATTGTGTCTTGCTTGTCTCTTCGTAGTGTGTGTGTATGTGTGTGTGCATTTCTATGCTTCTCACCTTCACTCTCACTTCATCTCACATTCACGATCTTCATATCACTCCTATCTCTTCCACGGATTGACATTAAGGAGGTGAAGCTTCTTAACGTGGTTCTCACCATTGTGCTAGAGCAACAGCAAGGTACCCAAATACAAATACAAATGGAAATAAACTGGAAATAGAGTGTCTCCTAGATACAAAATGGAGATGCACTCAAGCGGATACAAATGTAAATGATGTAGGAGTGATCATGTCGTCAACACCCCCTCTGCAGCTCCATTTTGGAGCGGTTGAATGTTGCAGAGGTCCACCAAGCGTTGAAGTGGTATTGGAGGTAAGGCCTTCATGAACATGTCCGCCAGGTTCTCTTGAGAGGTACACTGCTCCAAAGTAATCTCCTAAGATATGAGCTTCTCACGAATGAAGTGGTACTAGATCTTGAAGTGCTTCCTCCGAGCATGGAATACTGGATTCTTGGTGATGGCCAAAGCTGAGTGGCTTTCTGTGCGAAGGCAAGTCAGAGTATCCTACAAAACACCAATGTCAGATAATAAATGTCGAAGCCAGATGGCCTCACATGCTGCAAAGCTAGATGCTTGGTACTCGGCCTCAGTAAATGATAGAGCAACTGTAGGCTTCTTCTTACTTGCCCAAGAGATAGGTCCTACGCCAAGCAAGAATATATACCCAGAAGTAGACCGTCGAGAATGAGGATCACCAGCCCAATTTGAATGTGAATATCTAGTGAGTTCGATGCCCCCTCTATACCAAAGACCATGATGTCGGGTGAGGGCAAGGTATCGAAGTAGTCTCTGAGTAGCATCCCAATGAGTCTGACGAGGCTGATATGCAAACTGACTGAGTATACCAACTGCATAAGCAATATCTGGTCTAGTGTTGGCAAGATAGAGTAATGAGCCAACAAGCTGTCGATAGGTATGCACATCCACAAGTGATGATGAGTCCTCTAGTGCAAGCTTGATGTTTGGATCAAGTGGTGTAGAAATTTAGCGACATTGTTCCATGTTATATCTGGAAAGTAGATCAGAGTAGTACTTCTTCTGTGATAGGAATTTGGACAGCGTTTAATGACATGATCATTTGCTTTACAATATTTACAAAACAATTTCTACTTTTCTGATTTCTTTTCATCTTTGTCTTGCCTCTTCAATTGTGCAGAATTAGCAGATTTCTGCTTACTAGTTGAAGAGCTCCATTTTCCTTTGCCCTTCTGACTAGCCAGGAAAGCTTGATCTGCAACACTCATAATGGACCTGTTCTCCTTGGACTGATCTACCTGCAACAGAACAGAGACTAACTCCTCAAATGACAAGGCATTTGGATTGCCCTTCATCATCAAACAAAGAGTAGAAGCAAAACTCTGATATGAGTCAGGAAGACCATTCAGAATAGCCTGCACAAGTGAACTGTCAGGAAGGACTTCATCAACAGAAATCAATTGTTCCTTCAAATCCTTGAACTTTGTCAGAAAATTGTCCATAGAATCACCTTCATTCATGTGCTCACTCTCCAACTATTTTTGGAGGTAAGCAACACGAGCCTCATTCATAGCTTGGTACAATGTGGTAAGTGTATCCCAGACATCCTTAGCTATTCTGCAAGAGTGAATGTGAGGAATAATGTCATGTTTGATGGAAAAACCTATCAATGCATGTGCCTACGCATCTCTGCCATCCCAATGAATTCGCTCTATAGTAGGTGCAGTAAAAACCGCAACACAAATAGGAATTTGCAGAATATCATCATCTTCGACACCTTCTGCATCAGCTTTAGTACCTGCAGTTGTAACAATTGCAAGTGTGATAGGAAGTTTTTCAACACCCTACACAATGTTCCACAGTCCTTTTGCAACCAATATATGTCGCATCATATAAGCCCATAACGGGTAGTTGGTACCATCCAACTTATCCTCAACAACCAACATACGGAATACATCACTGCTTTCAGCCATGGCCGATGACTAAAATACCTTGATGTAGAGAATTGATTGTATCTCAAAAAGTTGAACAGAACTGCCAAGATGAATAACCCGTAGCACACTTTGAGATGCTTATACTAGCTAACCAAAACTAGTATATACCTTTGGCACAAAAAGATGAAATACTCTGCATAAGCACTGTGATAATGTGTTCGGACGCCAAAACGAGCTCAGATCGCGATTTTGGCACCATAGAGCGAAACAGTTTTGATCTTGGAAACACCCTGAGCATGCTCACCAAAATTTGTGTGATTCTAAGACTACAACCGGAGAAGTGTCCATGACACCCTAGGTGAAGCGACGACATGCTCGAATACCAATTGCTGGAGTTAGACATCTGTAGGAGCACAACACACAATATTGAATGTATTACCACTAGAATGTACAAAGATAAGTCGCCCATTAGGGCAATAGGCGTATATACAAGCTGGTGGAAAAAAGCCTCCTGAAGAGGGAAAAAAGTGCCCCATCGATCCTGGAGTGTTCACACACATCACTACCTAAATATATCAACACACCTCCAATGGGTTATCCCCACACTTGAGTACACTACTCAGATTTTTGAGGGGGATGTGAACTTAAAACCATTGTATATATAGAAGCACCAATTTACTTCTCCTCTTTTTTGAGCGTCAACCAAAGTATTTATGCGAATCGGTTAAGAAAGATTTCATTTTTTTCGACACTGGATGGATGCCATAGGGGCATACAACAATATCCAAATATGAGGCACTTGCTTTGGCAACAAAAGGATATGTAGTCACGTTGTTAACATCTCATGTCAAGTCCCCTATGGTAATGGATTGACGTGTCTTTGCAAAGTCAATTCATTGAACAAAAACACATTTCTTCGTATGTGTTTTCTACAGCCATGATGGTTGTCACTATAGAAATCAATAGAAGTACCAACATAAGACAATGGCTATGATTATTGTAATACCTCATAAGACAACAATGGCTATGATTAACCTTATGAAGTTATGCAAAATACATTCAGGTTTGATGTGAGATTCGACATGGAAGAGGATTATAAGAGTACAATGAATTGGAAATACACACTCACACACCCAACCTCGTGAGGTAGAGGCACTTATCATGAGAGGTTCATGGAGATATCCAACCAAGAGTTGAACTCGGGACTTTCTCCCACAACTTCAAGGCATCAGCCACTAGGCTACCTGGGCTCGGACATGCATAAACAATGTTGCACACGTTCTCGATAAAAAAGCAAAATTCCCTTTTTTTTTGTTGCACCATTATCAAGATGAAAAACTTTGATTTAACAAAAAGAAATTCGAATACTGAACCTCGTTAAGCGGTTGCTCTCATCGGTTGAGAAAACCAAGTAACAACACTTTCCTCATATCCTCAATCATATACTTTCTTTCTTGTTGGAGACCAAAGAATCAAGATTTAGCCAAATTAGAAAGTACTTGGAGGAACTTTCTCTAGACCGGTGACCATAATAGGAGGGGAGTGCCTAAAACCAAATGGTCCATATGCACTAGCCGAAAGGAGAATGGAGGTCTGAGTATTATGGACATTGGTAGTATGACCAATAAACTTGTGGTTAAGTGGATGATTAAGGTGTGGTGCAACAGAGATTCCTCTTGGGCCACATTAATTTTTAGAAACACAAACGCGATTACTTTAGTAGGAAAAACCTTGACATCCTCACCCTCCTATTCTCTCCGATTCCGGTCTCACCCAAAGGAAAAACCTTGACATCCTCACCCTCCTATTCTCTCCGATTCCGGTCTCACCCAAAGGATCCATCCTGGTTAGATCCTTGTGGTCGAGCTGGAACACATTCAAACCTCACATTAGAATCAATGAAGATTGGAAGTGGGCTGCAGGTATAAGACAAAGCGACTCTATTTGGTTCCCGATCCAAGGCATGAGAAACATGGAGCCTTGGAATGTCTTGAGTGCCAAGAGACTATGGAACAAGGGATTCAAACAATGGAAGCACCTCTGGAAACAGGACATGAACAGATGGGTGGACTTTGAGGACCTTGACCCTACTATTGCGGTCACATATGAGGAATGGAATGTTATACTGAGCAGACACCATGCTTGGGACCGATCTAAAATCCAACTACTTATGGGACAGGACTCTCCGAAATCGATGGGCCTTAAATGGTATAATGGTAATCACCTCTCCAAGATTCCATACGTCGAAGCTTGCAATGACATTCACATCATTCTCAACAAGAAATGGGGTCTCAATTGGACGTGACTCCGATGGGATATGAAATTTATGTCTATCTGGCAACCTCTCGTTGAAAACAAAAAGTTGGTTCTCCTATGGCAAATCCTACACCGTGGAATATGGACCAATGCAAAAGCTAACAAGATCTGTGGGGTCCCACCCTGGTGCAAGCGATGTTGCCATAGCAAAGAGGATATAGTTCACCTGTTCTTTGCTTGTCCTAAATCCCTATGGTTATGGAGGGTCCTTGATCGTTCTTTGGGACTCCAAGAACAAATCAATTGGAAGCAAGCCCTCATTGGTGAAGCGATTGGTTGCTCTGCGACGTTGTGGAATGTGATTAGGGGAGAGCTTCTTTGGAAGATTTGGCGAGAAAGATGTGCTCAAAACTTTGGCAATAGCCCCAAGGAGTGGTCGATCGAGAAGTCCCTTTTCCTCCTCGGCAGAAGAATTGCTAACTATAAGAAAACCCCTCCTTTAGGCATCAAAAAGAGCTACAGTATGTCAACAATAAGCTTAAAAACAAGTGGGCTCCACATGATGGGGATGCAAGGTTTATCAACCTCCTCAATAACACTATGTAATTATTGCAATGCCTACCACAAAGACTATGGCAGATCATCAGAATGAAAATTAGTCATAAAAAATACTTCAATTGGAAGCCAGCTCTGACAGGTGAAGCGTGTGGTTGCTCTGCAACTCTCCAAAATGCTCGAAGCTCTAGTCGATTGAGTATTCAATATTCCCCCTTGGCAAGAGGATTGCTAATTGTAAGAAACCGCCCCCCCATTTTTAGGAGTCATCAAGTATTCCTTTTGATCAAGAACACACTTTACCGATGTGGGCCCCACTTGTGGGTGATTAACCCTTTTCTTGTAAACCCAGCTACACTCTGTAAAATCTTCCCCCCGCTCTATGGGATTCGGGGGGTCCCGTGGGCACTAGTCCCCTTCTTTTGTATTTTTCCTTTATTTAATTCAAGTCCGAGAGAGTAGGCTAAGGCTGAACTTCCTTTATTAAAAAGAAAACCAAGTAACAATCAACAATTTCTTGATTTCCTTTCCACTATCTTCCTAGCTCCCCAAACAACAGAAGAAGAAGAGCCCTCCTCCTTTGTCACCTGCACCCCAAACCACATAGAAAGAAGGGAAAAAAATCCACGACAAAAAAATGATTCCCCCCCCCTTTCGATGCTCCTTCTGTATCACCTCCCTCATAGAAAACCCCCCAAATACCAGAAAAAACCCCAAGAAAACTTCCACCATTGAGAGAGAAAAAAAACCCCCTTTCAAGAGTGGCTACCGCTCCCCCTATGTACTTGCATATCCCCAAAAAGAAAAACCTGAGAGAGTCGGGAGGGAGGGAGGTTAAACTCTTTTTCTTCTTGGTCCCCAGTAACCCACTCCCCCTGACACTCTGACCCCCCACTCCCCCACTCACACATACATGCACTTTTTTCGATTATTTTTATTTTATTATTGTTTCTCCATTTAATCCATTTTTTCCCTTTTTTATTTTATTTTATTTTGTTCTTTTTGTGCTTTTAGTTTTTTAGGTTTCTTTTTTTTTCCTTCTATATTTTTTCAATCCATCACAAATTTCTTTTTTCTTTTCCTTGTCCTTGATCATTTACAAAGAACAAATGTATATGAATGATAGAAGGCTTGAAAGTACATCGTCTCTAAAACGAAGATATGTAATGTTCATGTTTATGAGTTCTTCGTGCTTAAGAAATATCTTCTCTTTTTATTAGCTTCCTCTACCTTGTATTGTGCATTTACAAGCTTTTCTTCTGCTCATTTGTTCTGCCTTTTCACAAGCTTGATTTTACCATTAATATCTTCTAATCTTTGCTTGCACCCATCTCGAGTCGTCTTTTTGTCTCTCAACGTGTCCTTCATCTTTGCCTTTCCCCAATGCCCCAAATCTTCACACCCTTTTGCATGGATCACACCACCCTCCAGTGACATTCCTCTAGTTGTAAGTGCATCTTTCATTCTTAAAAGGTTCCTCCTAGTGTCATAAACTTGAAGTTATTTGAACAAGCCATATAAAGGCGATCCTCTCAAGCCATCATGATTTTCGATTTGTATCCTGAAGTTCAGATGTTCATCATTGACATGCAAGAGATTTACTGCATACCCCAGAAATCATGTTGTCACTAGTCCATTATAATCGGGCATCTCTATCTTGACTAAACCATGTGCATGTAATTCATCCAGGTCACCATCATATGGCTTCATATCCTCCAAAACAAACAATCATATCCTGCCATCCAAAATCTAGTTCTTCATCCTCGATTAATGATAGAGGCCCCAATTTTCATCAACAAGAGTATTCTTGTCTAGCTTGATCAACAACTCTCCAACCTTGTGCATCTTGCAAAGTCCTGCAGAAATGTTCTCTTGCCCCCAGAAATCAGCCAAAACCTAGCTTTGTGCCTCATTTTCTGTAGCTGCAAGGAGGCAGAAATCTCCCAGAAGAGAACTCCCTTTGTTTGTCGATAGGAAGAAGTGGGTCTTTTTATCAAACTTATTCAACATGTTAACTCCATGTAAATCCTCTGCTTGCACCCACAATGACTCTATTTCTCCTTCAAGTTCTATAATCGTATCCTCCTCTTTCTTCTTCATATCAATAATCCTACCATCTTCTTCCTCACCTTTAGTCAATATCTTGAAGCATCAATCCACCTTTCTCTTGTGAATCTCAATGCTTCCCAAAAGGTGTTGATGCACCCTTTATTGTTCCTTATATGACCCACCATGTGATCCAATCCTCCTAGGAAGCACAACATTTGGTATCTCAGTATCATCATCAACACTCTCTAGGAAAGCTTCTTGATGCTTAACGCTTGGTACAAGGTTCAACTTGATCTCTACTTTGAGCTCTCGATATATAGGATGATATATTTCACAGATCCATTGATCTTCTTCAGGAAGTTGTATTGTACCGATACAACATGAACCTTCTACTAGCTGATATGCATTGTCATCTATACCATTGACCTTGATGAGATGTTGGCCTACATACATTGTGCTCTCAATACTCCCATTCTCATCTATGAACTCCACCACAACATCTTTTATCATGCTTCCACTACCATAGTTATCTGGGATCTTCGAATCAATATGTAATTGAAGCCCCTTGAGCAGAAATTCTTCAAAAAAGAGAACCTTTCTATTTTGATCATACACATTCATACTAGTTTTTGTGTTGAATGGCTTGTCACCTTAAGTAATCCTCCAAGCTTAATGCAACCATCATCATCCACTAGTCGATCATAATCTTGAAAGTCTTGAAACTCCAAGTTACCTGGTTGAAACATTACTTTGCAACCTCTTTCCACATGTTTTTCAAAGCGATCTGATTTTTTCTAGAGCTTTTTTTTTTATATAAAGGAAGTTCGGCATTAGCCTACTCTCCCAAACTTGAATTAAATAAAGAAAAGTACAAGAGAAGGGGAATAGTGCCCACGGGACCCCCCAAATCCCACAAAGCAAGGGAAGCTTTTACAGAGCTTAGATGGCATTACAAAGAAGGTTAATCACCCTCTCATCACCCTCATGTGTGGCGCACTTGGGTTTAAGTTTGTTATTGATCAAAAGGAGTACTTGATGATGCCTAAAGGGGGGGGGGGGGGGGATTTCTTACAGTTAACAATCCTTTTGCCAAGGAGGAACAACGATTTCTCAATTGACCACTCTTTGGGGGAGTCATCGAAGTTGAAAGCACATCTTTCCTGCCAGATTTTCCATAGGACCTCCCCTCTGATGGTGTTCTAGAGAGTCGCTGAGCAGCCAATCGCTTCTCCCATCAGGGCTTGCTTCCAGCTGAGATGTTTCTGAAGTCTAATTTTTCTTTCCAACCGTCTGCCAGAGTCTGTTGGAGTTGGGACAGGTAAAGAAGATGTGTGAAACATCTTCGATAGACTGGAAGCAGCATTTGCACCAAGGAGGTATCCCACAAAATTTGCTAGCCTTAAGGTTGGTCTAGATTCCATGATGAAGAATTTGCCATAGGAGGACATACTTTTTTATTTCTATGAGGGGGTGCCAAATAGCCATGAACTTCATGTCCCATCGAAGCCACGTCCATGACAGGCACCACTTCTTGTTGAGGTTAACCTAATAGTCAATCATTTCTTTGATGTTCGGGATTTTTGATAGGCTATTCCCATTGTGCCATTTGAGACCAAGCGAGCTCGACATGTCGTGTCAAATGAGAAGGCAAACTTTGTGTCGGTCCCAGGCGAGACATCTGCTTTGCAAAGTGTTCCATTCTTTGTACGAAATGTTGACGCAAGGGTCAATATCCTCGAAGTTGATCCAGCCGTTGGTGTCTTGTTTCCAGAGATGTTTCCATTTTTTGAAGCCTTTGTTCCATAACTTCTTGGCATTTTGAATGTTCCAAGATTCCACACTCCGGATGCCATGGATCGGAAACCAGATAGAGTCGTTTTGTCTGATACCGGCTGCCCACTTCCAGTCTTCACTTATTCTTGTGTAGATTTCAACTTTATTCCAACTCTTCCATAGGGAGCACACGAGATTTGAGCCTTTCGGGAAGACGGGGATCGGGGAAAATAGCAAGGTTAATGTTGGTGCAACACAAGCCTTCACATTTGGCCTGGATATCTACGTTGAAGACTGTACATGACGCGAAGACCATAGGAACTTATGCCTATGATTTTTTTTTACCAGATTACCTATTGTAAAAATATAAATGATCTGGCGCATCATTATGCAATCACGCCGAATTGTTTGGAAGTCGTGAAAAGGCGGTTGATTGATCGAGAGAATATCTCAATCAACTTTTTTAGGTGAAAGATTTTAGGAGATTGATTTGAATTCTAATTCAAGTCATCACACAATTTCTATAAAAGCTACAAGAAAAAATGTCGCGGTGTGTTCTTCAATCATCCCTGAGGCTCTCCAATAACCCCGAAGCATTACTGTATCAATCACTGAGGTTGTGAGGTCTACTCTATAGCCTACACCTCTGAGTACCATTGAGCTATGTTTATCAGGCCAGTGGGAATGTACATTTACATGATCTAATACAAATACTTACATTCATCTACTCTGTGATTCTCTGAGTCATCATCTTCAAGTCTGTCAACCCTGAAGAAGTATATCTTAGAATCTACTGAACCAAATCAAGTGATTCAAAGCTTGATAGATTCAGCTCTATGCATATCACAAACATACAAAGTCTGAAGCAACTTGATTCAGTTAATTTCAAGAAATTACAGTCAAAGTGCTCACTGTTGCAGTTCTTACGGTAAATGAGTAATTTTCCGGTAGAAGAACGAAGTAGATCTTGCAGAGTAATGCGAAGTTTCTTATGAGAGATAGCTTACTCTATAGCTAAACATCTCTACTTTTAGTTGATCAATCTTTCCGGTGGAAAAGATATCTATACACTGCACAAAGTCTGACCGAAAAGAGGCTGTCTGAACTAGAGAAGTTTTTTATTAAACTTCAGAAAAAGTTCTGTCAGTTAAGAGAGTTCATGTGTCACTTACTTACTTCATGTATGTTCACTTGAAGTAATTTTAAACAAAATTATAGTTCATTCCGGTACAATTCCGGTACAATTACGGTGACAGTACAGTGGCAGTCTGGTGAAATTTCTGTCCAGTGAAATTTCGGTGAATTTTTTTCAGAAAAGTTAGAGCACTGTCCTATATTTTTCCGCAAGACTCAATCTTCATCACGTTATCAAGAAGTAGAATTGGAGAAAAGGATCATAGAGGGCAGGTGTGAAGCAGGTTTAGCAGCACCAACTGATCTTCTGAGTGCATCCAGCCATCACCTCCAACAGTGGTATCAGAGCGAATAAGGTAATCATGGGTGATGGTTTTCCTTCATTCATTGACAAATTGGACAGGAACAATTACCAAGCTTGGTCTCTAAGGATGAAGACCTATCTACAAGGAAGGAGCTTGTTTGGATACATATCAGGAGATGAGGAATTGCCCTCGTTCAAGACCAGAGGCCTACCTACAAAGGATGAACATGAGAAGCTAAATCAATGGTGTGCAAAAGATGCTTTGGCAAGGTCATATCTTCTAAACTCTATTTCTGATTTCCTTCTACCTCATGTAAGGAATTGTAAAACTTCCCAAGAGACTTGGGAAACCTTGTCAACGTATTTTTCATCAAGCACAAGGGCCAGAAAGAATCAGCTATGGATTGAGTTTACAACTCTCAGAAAGCAATCAAAACAATGTGTCTCAGATTTTGTCACCAAAGTCAAGGACATTGCAGATCAACTTGCAAGTGTTGGAGAAGAAATTGAGGAAGAGCAAATAGTCAGACAAGTGATCAATGGACTAAAGGCAGATGACAAGTGGGAGAGCTTTACCACAGCAATGGACTTGTACATGGACATCCAAGCACCTGATCTAACAACCCTGATTGGTCAACTCTTCACACATGAAGCAAAGCTTACAAAGAATGGAGAACAATCAAAAGGTAACAATTCTTCTGCCCTTTTCACTGATAAAAAGGTAAAAGACAAAGGTAAAAATAAGAAGGTTGATGAAGAAGGCTCTACCTCCCAAGCAAACTATGCAGGGAGAGGTAGATCATCTAGAGGTAGGGGCAGAGGAGGTAAGTCAGGTAGGGGGAGACCCTACAATCAATCTCCATGCAATATCTGTGGCTTGTCTAATCATACTACAGATGAATGCTACAAAAATTACAAGAACCAAAGAGGAAGAGGTCACCAAAGAGGAGGATACTCTCAAGGCAGAGGCAGATTCAACCAATCTCAAGGCTACCATGGCTACAACAATAATTATAACAACAACTACAATCACAATAGCAACTATCAAGGTGGATACAGAAATAGGAAAGACTACAACAATTATGCAGAGGAGCAAGATGATTCCCTGTTGATCATGAACATGACATCTAAGTCAGGTATCAATGATGATCACTTATTCTATATTGATTCAGGTTGCTCTAACCATGTAGCTGGAAATGTTGCCTTACTTTCTGATTTGGAAGAACCTAAAGGCAAGCACCAAGTGCAGACAGGTGACGACACTAAACATTCAGTTGTTAAAGTAGGCAATGTCAAAACAAGTGATGGTAATCAGAATTTATTAAGCAGAGTGTTGTATGTTCCAACAATCACCAAGAATCTGATGAGTGTAGGTCAGATTGTGGAAAAAGGTCTACAGGTCAGGTTCACTCAACATGGTGCATATGTGGAGGATCCAAGACATGGATTCAGAAGGATAGCCAAGGGAGAGAAATCAGGTAGATTGTTTACTTTTGAACTTGAAGACACTAAGAGTATTGCTTTGTACAATTATAAGGATCAAACGCTATCGGAATTGGAGATTTGGCACAAGAGGTTAGGTCACATTGGTGAAAGGACCTTAAAGCAAATGTGCAGGGATCAATGTGTACTTGGGATACCTAATATATCCAAGCAACACATGATATACAAGTGTGAGGCTTGTCAATTCGGTAAGTCACACAGGTTGCCTTATACCAAGAAAGGTTTCATGCATAAAGATTATCTAGAATTGGTGCATACAGATGTTTGGGGACCTAGCAAGGAGCCATCCTTATCTGGATCAAGGTACTATGTATCTTTTATTGATGACTATAGCAGGTGGACAGTCTTATACTTCATGAAACATAAAGATGAAGTATTTAATTGTTTCAAAAAGTATCTTGCACTGGTTGAAAATCAAACAGGAAGAAACTTGAAGAAGCTAAGGTCAGATGGTGGTGGAGAATACTTCTCAAATGAGTTTGAAGACTTCTTGCAGGAAAGAGGCATCAAAAGGGAGATTACTACAAGATACTCACCTGAACAAAATGGGGTAGCTGAAAGAAGGAATAGACTCATTGTAGAAACAGCGAGGTCTATGCTTAATGAAAAGAAGTTGCCAAATTATCTTTGGGCGGAGAGTGTATCTACTGCCACATATTTAATTAACAGGTTGCCATCAAAGACACTTGATGGAATGACACCCTATGAGGCTTGGCATGGTAAGAGACCATCTCTGGATCACTGCAAAATCTTTGGGTGTGTTGCATATGTGCATATTCCCTCACAGGTAAGGGGAAAGCTAGACCCTAAAGCTGAAAAGTGTATCTTCATTGGTTATGATTTGAATCAGAAAGGGTACAGATTCTACAACCCCTCAAACAAAGGCTTCAAGGTAAGCAGAGATGTCATCTTTGATGAAAATGATTCATGGTATGAAAATGAGTGCAGGAAGGTTAGTCTACCTTATGACATGGAAGAAGACTTTCCCAAGCTTATCAGACAAGAACCAATTCAGAAAGAGGACACAAGCTCAGATGATGAAGACACCATCAACATTGAAGAGTTCAAGGCCTGGAAATCCAAAGGGAAGATGAAGATGAAACAACTAGAAGATAATCCAGAATCCTCAACTCAAGCTATGAGGAGATCTCAAAGAGAAAAGAAAAAACCTATTAGGTATGGGTATGATACTTCACTGGTAACCAAGCATTCTGTATATCTTGCAAAGGATCTATTGAATGAAGAACCAGGTTCATTTGAAGAAGCAATTACTAAACCAGAATGGAAGGAAGCAATGGATGAAGAAATGCAGGCTCTCAAAGAGAGTGACACTTGGGACTTAGTACCCAAGAAAGAGTCTATGAAGGTGATAGGATCCAGATGGATCTACAAACTCAAGAGGAACTCAGATGGTACAATAAACAGGTATAAAGCTAGGTTGGTAGCCAAGGGTTTTGCACAAACCCAAGGCATTGATTATGAGGAGACATTTTCTCCGGTGGCTAAAATGCCAACTATCAGAGTTATGGTGAGTGTAGCTGCATCCAAGAATTGGAACATGTACCAATTGGATGTGAAGAATGCATTCTTGAATGGATGGATATCTGAAGAAGTCTACATGGCACAACCACCTGGCTATGAAGAACCTAATAAGGTAAATCATGTTTGTAAGTTGAAGAAGGCTCTGTATGGTTTAAAGCAGGCACCTAGAGCATGGAATTACAGGTTGACAACATATCTCCAAGATCAAGGATTTGTGATGAGTAAAGCAGACACTTCTCTGTTCATAAAGAGGAGCAGTACAGAAGTAATATATTTATGTGTCTATGTTGATGACATCATTATTACAGGAAATGATGTTCAGGGAATTAGACACATTAAAGGACAGATGATGAAGGAATTCAAGATCAATGATCTTGGATTATTAAAATACTTCCTAGGACTTGAATTAATCTACACAAATTCAGGTATCTATATTACTCAGAAGAAGTACATACAGGACATGGTCAAGAAATTTAATTTGCAGGAAGCTAAAGTCTCAAACATTCCAATGGAGGTCAACCACAAACTCAGTGCACATGAAGGAGAAGAACTCAAAGATATTACAGGTTACCAAAGTTTGGTAGGTAGTTTAAATTATGCTACCTTAACCAGGATTGATATATCATATGGTGTTAGTGTGCTTAGCCAATTTATGCATAAACCAAGAATACCTCACCTAGAAGCAGCAAAGAAGATTTTGAAGTATCTAAAGGGAACTCAGAACCATGGTTTATACTTTCCTTATACATCAGATATTGATATTAAAGTGTATTCAGATGCAGATTGGGCAGGTTGCAAGGATGACAGGAGGAGTACATCTGGTTACATATGTTTTGCAGGTGATAAACCAATTTCTTGGTCATCCAAGAAACAACCCACAGTAGCTTTGTCATCTACTGAAGCAGAGTACAGAGGACTAGCAAATGCAACTCAAGAAGCCATATGGTTAAAGTTTTTATATTCAGAACTAGGCTTATACACAAGACCTCCAGTTATCTTTGGAGATAATACAAGTTCTCTTCATCTTGCAGCGAATCCAATATATCATGCTAGAACTAAACACATAGAGGTTCATTACCACTATGTCAGAGAAAAGTTACTGAGCAAAGAAATTCAATTATCATATGTGTCTACTGATATACAATGTGCAGATTTGCTTACTAAAGCATTGGATGGAAACAAGCTATTCAGGTTTAAGTCCATGATTGGATTACAGGATATCATTGAAGACTAAAGATAAAGACTTGAGCTAAAGACTTGAGCCAAAGTGTTTGGCTTGAGGGGGAGCTGTTGGTGCAACACAAGCCTTCACATTTGGCCTGGATATCTACGTTGAAGACTGTACATGACGCGAAGACCATAGGAACTTATGCCTATGATTTTTTTTTACCAGATTACCTATTGTAAAAATATAAATGATCTGGCGCATCATTATGCAATCACGCCGAATTGTTTGGAAGTCGTGAAAAGGCGGTTGATTGATCGAGAGAATATCTCAATCAACTTTTTTAGGTGAAAGATTTTAGGAGATTGATTTGAATTCTAATTCAAGTCATCACACAATTTCTATAAAAGCTACAAGAAAAAATGTCGCGGTGTGTTCTTCAATCATCCCTGAGGCTCTCCAATAACCCCGAAGCATTACTGTATCAATCACTGAGGTTGTGAGGTCTACTCTATAGCCTACACCTCTGAGTACCATTGAGCTATGTTTATCAGGCCAGTGGGAATGTACATTTACATGATCTAATACAAATACTTACATTCATCTACTCTGTGATTCTCTGAGTCATCATCTTCAAGTCTGTCAACCCTGAAGAAGTATATCTTAGAATCTACTGAACCAAATCAAGTGATTCAAAGCTTGATAGATTCAGCTCTATGCATATCACAAACATACAAAGTCTGAAGCAACTTGATTCAGTTAATTTCAAGAAATTACAGTCAAAGTGCTCACTGTTGCAGTTCTTACGGTAAATGAGTAATTTTCCGGTAGAAGAACGAAGTAGATCTTGCAGAGTAATGCGAAGTTTCTTATGAGAGATAGCTTACTCTATAGCTAAACATCTCTACTTTTAGTTGATCAATCTTTCCGGTGGAAAAGATATCTATACACTGCACAAAGTCTGACCGAAAAGAGGCTGTCTGAACTAGAGAAGTTTTTTATTAAACTTCAGAAAAAGTTCTGTCAGTTAAGAGAGTTCATGTGTCACTTACTTACTTCATGTATGTTCACTTGAAGTAATTTTAAACAAAATTATAGTTCATTCCGGTACAATTCCGGTACAATTACGGTGACAGTACAGTGGCAGTCTGGTGAAATTTCTGTCCAGTGAAATTTCGGTGAATTTTTTTCAGAAAAGTTAGAGCACTGTCCTATATTTTTCCGCAAGACTCAATCTTCATCACGTTATCAAGAAGTAGAATTGGAGAAAAGGATCATAGAGGGCAGGTGTGAAGCAGGTTTAGCAGCACCAACTGATCTTCTGAGTGCATCCAGCCATCACCTCCAACAGTTAAGATGTCTAGATTCTTCCAATTTGGGAGACCCTTGAGAGCCAACTCATTCTTGTTTCTGAAGATCAACTTGGCCCACGAGTCCTCCACATTGCACCAAGCCTTAATCATCCATTTGGCCGCCAGTTTGTTAGCCATGCACCCAATGTCCAGGATACCAAGGCCTCCACTATCTCTATGGTTGGTGTAGATGGACCACTTGATTTTAGGCACACCCCTCCTATTGTGGTCGCCTGTCCAAAGGAAGTTTCTAGAAATACTATCCAGTTTGAACAGATCTTGCTCTTTCCATATCCAACAGGAAAGGAAATAAATGGTAGATGATAAGAGGAACGTGTTGATAACCATAGCACGACTAGCAAGATTGATTTGCATACATCTCCAATAGTTAAGCTTGTTTTCGAGTTTGGCGAGCACCCAGTTCCACCATTGTTCCATAGAGACACCAAACCCCAAGGGAATCCCAAGAAGCCAAAAAATTTGGCCCTGCGGAATGATTTGATAGCCATGATCAATGAGAAGGTCGGGCTGTGACCCAACAATAGCTCTAAAGGCAGTCTTAGAGTGGTTGATTGTGGAACCAAAGGCTTCACAAAAAGTAGCTAGACACCTCTAGAACGTCTCCAGGCTAGTACTATCATTGTGAACAAACATGTTCATATCATCGGCAAAAAGTCTCATGGTGATCTGGTTGTGGTCATGAGGCAAACGGAGGCCTTTGATATTACCAGCTTCCACGTGATGCTCCACCAACCTGCTAAGCCCTTCCGTGGCAATGGCAAAGAGAAGGGGAGCCAATAGGCACCCTTGTCTGATAGATCTTCTAAGTTTGATCACCTTCGAAAGTTTGCCATTAATGTTAATTTGGGTCGATGCATTTCCGAGAAGGGTCGCGATCATCTTGGTGAATTTCTGACTACATCCAAGATCTTGGAGCGACTGCAGAATATAGTCTCATTCCAGCCCGTCGTAGGCTTTATCAAAGTCGATCTTGAGGAAGACCACATTTTGTTTAGACTCATTTGCAAAGTCAAAACCTTCCCAGATATCTATAATGATTTCCAAAATTGACCTGCCTTTGATGAAACCTTTTAAGTTCATTGATGCCACATGTAATTCAATATTATGATCTTCAATGTCACGAAATGATCCCAAGCAATGCCATTTAAAGAGACATTCCCTAATCTTGTTTCCTCAATTATAAATGAAGTTGCCTTATCTTCATATTGAAGATTATCATATTCATCCAGACGTTCAGTACGAGTGGTCCAATCATGCCTCCATGTCTTGAAGCCGCATTGATTGTGTTTTATCGCCAAATGCAATGCTGATGATCTAAGTAGTGATGTATCATACTCTGTGGCGTCACTTCTTGATGAAGAGTCCTGACTACAAGGGCTTCATTCATAGTGCCTAGGTCATGATCAAGAAGATGAACCAAGTTCCACCCCTGCTTTGTGGGATTCAGGGGTCCCAAGGGCACTAGTCCCATTCACTTGTAACTTGTTTGTTCTTTTCCTTTAATTAAAGTCCGGAAGAGTAGCCAAGGCCGAACTTCCTTTTCGAAAAAAAAAAAGAAGATGAACCAAATGAATAATCAATAGGTTGACAAGTTTGTCAAGTTTCTTTGGGTCGATGATTGATTGTTTGCTTAAGTGAGACCGAGTTCTGATCGACTTCATCCAAGTAAGCCAATGAAGAGAAATTTATAGCAACTCGCATAGAAGTCGGAAGTTCCTGTGAGATAGAAATGTTACCTAAAGCATCAGGAATTGTAAACAATTCGGAGAAGCCATTCAAAGAAGGAAACTAATGAACAGAAATGAGTGTTATGTTGTTGTGCATGAGATGCAAGGTATTGCATCAGATATTGAAGTGACTCTATCAATCAAAATCCTCTCATTTATGATCCTTAGGTTGCCCATCCTTGGATGCAGTAGTAGTTGAGTGTAGAGTAGGAAAGCCAAACATTTTTGGAAGTACTTATACATGATCGGTATGTCACGCAACTCCAATGGGTTAAGTTCGAGCCCGTGCAGCCTAGTGGTTGATGCCTTGAAGCTATGGGAGGAAGTCCTGAGTTCGATTGAGTCTTGGCTGGACATGTCCATGAGTCTCTCATGATGGGTGCCTCTACCTTACGAGGTTGGGTTTGTGAGTGTGTATTTCCAATTCATTGTACTCTCCAAAAAAAAAAAAAAAGAACTCCAATGGGTTATCCCCACACTTAAGTATATTGCTCAGATTTTTGAGAGGGATCTGAACCTTAAAACCATTCTATATATAAGCACCAATTTACTTCTCCTCTTTTTTGAGTGTCAACCAAAGTATTTATGCGATCGGCTAAGCAAGATTTCAATTTTTTAGACACTGGATGGAAGCCCCCTTAGGGGCATACAACAATACCCAAACATGAGGCACTTGCTTTGGCAACAAAAGGGTTCTATCAGACACCCATGTAGTCACGTTGCTAACATCTCATGTCAAGTCCCCAATGGTAATGGGTTGAGGTGTCTTTGCATACTCAATTCATTGAACAAAAACACATTTCTTCGTGTGTGTTTTCTATGGCCATGACTGTATCTAGTGGATAGAGTCATGGCAATCAAGCATTTGTGAGAAGCAATCAAGCATTTTTGCAAAAACTGTTGAAGAAGGCGAATCATTTGGCTTAAAGTTTGCTTCCCCAAATGTTTCCAAAGTTCCAGCTTACCCCCTTTTTTTTTGGTCTTTTCTCAAGCACATCCTCTACATATGCCCCTTTTCATCTCTACCAAAAGCTAACCTTCCCTTTTTTTTCTTTAGATAGCTGCTAGTACAGAATCACACAATGCTTCTTCTCTCTATGACAATGACTTTGAAATACAGACCTCTGATATGCTCTTGTATGTGATATCCTGTCCATAGCTCCCCAAACAACAGAAGAAGAAGAGCCCTCCTCCTTTGTCACCTTCACTCCAAACCACATAGAAAGAAGGGAAAAAAATCCAGGACAAAAAAATGACTCCCCCCCCTTGATGTTCCTTCTTTATCACCTCCCTGCATAGAAAACCCCCAAAATACCAGAAAAAACCCCCAAAAAAACTTCCACCATTTAGAGAGAGAAAAACCCCCTTTCAAGAGTGGCTACCGCTCCCCCCTATGTACTTGCATATTCCCAAAAAGGGAAACCTGAGAGAGTCGGGATTCGGGAGAGGGAGGTTAACGTCTTTTTCTTCTTGTTCCCCACTAACCCACTCCCCCTAACACTCTGACCCCCCACTTCCCCACTCACCCATACATGCACTTTTTTCGATTACTTTTTATTTTATTATTGTGTCTCCATTTAATCCATTTTTTCCCTTTTTCACTTTATTTTATTTTGTTCTTTTGGTGCTTTTAGTTTTTTAGGTTTCTTCTTTTTCCTTCTCTATTTTTTTTTTTCAATCCATCACAAATTTCTCTTTTTTTTCTTTTCCTTGTCCTTGATCATTTACATAGAACAAATGTATATGAATGATAGAAGGCTTGAAAAGTACATCTTCTCTAAAACGAAGATATATAATGTTCATGTTTATGAGTTCTTCGTGCTTAAGAAACATCTTCTCTTTTTATTAGCTTCCTCTACCTTGTATTGTGCATTTACAAGCTTTTCTTCTGTTTATTTGTTTTGCCTTTTCACAAACTTGATTTTACCGTTAATATCTTCTAATCTTTGCTTGCACCCATCTCGAGTCGCCTTTTTGTCTTTCAACGTGTCCTTGATCTTTGCCTTTCCCCAATGCCCCAAATCTTCACACGTTTTTTGCATGGATCACACCACCCTCTAGTGACATTCCTCTAGTTTTAAGTGCATCTTTCATTCTTAAAAGGTTTCCTCTACTATCATAAACTTGAAGTTATTTGAACAGGCTATGTAAAAGCGATCCTCTCAAGCCATCATGATTTTTGATTTGTATCGTGAAGTTCAGATGTTCATCATTGACATGCAAGAGGCTTACTACATACCCCAGAAATCATGTTGTCACTAGTCCATTATAATCGGGCATCTCTATCTTGACTAAACCATGTGCATGTAATTCATCCAGGTCACTATCATATGGCTTCATATCCTCCAAAACAAACAATCATATCCTGCCATCCAAAACCTAGTTCTTCATCCGCATTTAATGATAGAGGCCCCAATCTTCATCAACAACACCATTCTTGTCTAGCTAGATCAACATCTCTGCAACCTTGTGCATCTTGCAAAGTATTGCAAAAATGTTCTCCTGCCCTAGAAATAAGCCAAAACCTAGCTTTCTGTCTCATTTTCTGTAGCTGCAAGGAGGCAAAAAACTCCCATAAGAGGATTCCCTTTGTTTGTCGATAGGAAGAAGTGGGTCTTTTTATCAAAATTATTCAACATGTTAACTCCATGTAAATCCTCTCTGATATGAATCAGGAAGACCATTCAGAACGGTCTGCACAAGTGAGCTATCTGGTATAACCTCATCAACAGAAATCAACTGTTCCTTCAAGTCTTTGATCTTTGTTAGGAAACTGTCCATAGAATCACCTTCATTCATGTGCTCACTCTCCAACTGTTTTCGGAGGTAAGCAACACGAGCCTCATTCCTAGCTTCGTACAATGTGGTAAGTGTATCCCAAGCATCCCTAGCTGTTCTATAAGAGCAAATATGAGGAATAATGGCACGTTTGATAGACAAAGCTATCAATGCATGTGCCTGGGCATCTCTACCATCTCAACGAATCTGCTATGCAGTAGGTGCAGCAGAAATAACAGCACGAACAGGAATCTGCACAACATCATCTTCGACACCATCTTCATCAGCTCCAACACCTGTATTTGCAGTACCTATTGTTACAAGTGTAACAGGACGTCTTTCAACACCCTGCACAATGTTCCACAATCCTTTTGCAACCAATACATGTCGCATCATATAAGCCCACAATGGGTAGTTGGTACCATCCAACTTATCCTCAACAGCCAACATACGGAATACATCATTGCTTTCAGCCATGGCCGGTGACTAAAATACCTTGATGCAAAAAAGTGACTGTATCTCAAAAAGTTGAACGAAACTGCCCAGACGAGTTCTACTAACCCCGTAGCAGACTTCGAGACGCTTATACTGGCGAACAAAAACTGGTATATACCTTTGGCACAAAAAGATGAAATAGCCTGCACAAGCGCTACAATAGTGCGTTCGGAGGTCGAAACGAGCTGAGATCGCGATTTCCGCACCACAAAGCGAAGACGTTTTGATCTCTAAAACACCCTGAGTATGCTCACCAAATTTCATGCAAATCTGAGACTGCAAACGGATGAGTGTCAACGGCACCCTAGATGAAGCGACGACCTACTCTGATACCAATTGTTGGAGTTAGACGTCTACGGAAGCACGCGAACAACACAAGGAAGAAGAAGAAGCTTGGAGCACAAACACACAATACTGAATGTACTACTAGAGAATGTACAAAGATAAGTAGCCCATTAGGGCAATAGGCATATATACAAGCCGGGGGAAAAAAACCTCCTAAAGAGGGAAAAAAGTGCCCCGGCGGTCCTAGTGTGTTCACACACATCACTACCTAAATATATCAACAGATGCTATCAAAATTTTTTCAGACCTTATGTTAATCAGATGGTCTATTAGATCCTTTATGCTTGTATGATATGTTTGGATCATGGCTTATCTCCATTCACTTGGACTTGTGTAGCTCAAGCGTAAGCACCACCTCCTTTACTTGTCAATCCGCGGAGACGTGAGGACCGGTATGAAGACCACGAGCAAGTGAAGGCACAAGTGCGTGAGTGAAAGCACACAAACATGCACACACATACACACACACGCGCACAAAGTAAGATCAAAGAGAGGAACAATGGAAAGCTTAGATTGCAAAAGAGTTCTCTTACAAAAGTTCTATTCTCTAACAAGCTAACCTCAAAAATGAGCTCTCTAGCTCTTTTTATAGTTTTTTGACTAGTTTTGGCCCTGTCCAGACCTAGTGTCCGGCCTAGTTAAAAATTAGGTTCCAGGGCTTATTTGAGGGCTCAAACAAAGTCTAAAAATTATGAAAATTGGTACGATGGTACTTCTAATACTCCTCAAGCTCGAGGACTCCTCGGCTTGAACAAAATGGAGTTACTAAAAATAGATAATGGTATTTACAATGGTTTCTAGTGATGAAAATCACTATTTTTGTAGGGGATTCTTCTGGAAATTTGACATACACTTCTTGGAGCTCCCTACTTGCTCTCTCTTCTTCTATGTCCACTTCTTTGATGTGCTTCCATGCTTTGTCCTTGACCTTGAGCTTCAACACTCCCCCCCCTCTCGAGTCTGTCGTCCCTGACAGACCCTTGTTGTAGTGATTGTTCCACGTAGTGCCTTGAGAGGGAGTGTCCCTTCTGTATGAACACAAGTCGTCCGACGTTCTTCATCTATCACTGTGAGTCTTTGCAGGTTGTAGTCTCTTGGTATGTGCTTCTGCCTTGTATTCCAGCATGACTGTGTCGTTGTGAGTCTCCGTTGATGTTTTCTAGATCTTCCAAAGTTGATCTTCATAGTAGTCAAGCCAAGTACTCATAACCCATATTGAGTGATGGGTAAGTGTGTTCGTGCATGGGTTGAAAAAAAGTATGTGCCTTGTGCACGGCCTTGTAATGTAGCCCTACGCATGCTTACTTGGAAAATGCATTGGAAGAAGTATGGTGCAAAAATTGCGGGTCTTGAGCTAAGTGCTCAAGGGTATGCTGACGAAGAGGTTTCCTAAACTATCATGGTTATGGTGTTTCCAGAGTAAAGATACTTACCATGGCGAAGGTTGATGGATGTTTGCCTCTTCGTGTGGTACACTCGGCCTTTGGGATGGAACCTTGTTGATGAATGTCCATGTTGATTGTCCACTGATGAGATCTTTTGAGTGGTGGATCCCCTCTCCTCTTTTCAAAGCAACATTTGTCACTAACAATGTGCATTTCTGAGCTTGGGCTCATGCACGTTCACTTCCCTATATTGACACTCGGAGGAATATTGGACACGTGCCGGTTTCTAAGAGATTACCATGCTGATTGACATAGACCATTCACCAGTGCTACTGTTCCATACTGGTTCAGGAAATACTGAGAATTGAATTGCTTTATATTCCTTGGCAAGCAACATCGGATAACTACACCAAGCTGTGTTTCACATATACTCTTTAGCTCACCATATGCAGGAGTCTTCTCCTCCAGAACTACCTTTTGCAGATATCTCCTTGGATGCTCTGGTACATGAAGTAGTTAAGCATCACGCAAGTTGCGGACCTTCAAGCTCTTCATGGTAAGAGAAAATCATAGCTGTAGATGCCATGTTCATGCCAAATGCTTGTCCTCTACCAGATAAGGCAGCAATAATCTCACTGCTGGCTGAGACACACTGGGAACAAGCTCTCTCCCACTTCTCTCTCTTTTTTTTTTTTTTTTTTTTTTTTTTTTTTTTTTTTTTAGAGGAACAGGATAGCACAAAACAAGAACACAAAAGTTAGTATCAATAGAAATGTTCGACATATGTCACTGTGCTCTTGTGCATGGGATTCTCAAGTGTGTCTATGCACGGCCGTGTAATGTGGCTCTATATTAATGCATACTGTGGAAATGCATGACCTGAATGGTGCAAAAGACAGGGTTGTGCAAGGAGCACATGGTTGTTGCTCGTTCGAGGCTTTCGATGTTATTTGTGGAGGTTGATGCCGGCCTTAGTGGAGGTATCCATTGAGTCTCGAACTGATGTAATCCTCCTTATTGGAGTCCATTTTAGAACATCATTTGGCACTGTAGAGGTCACTTCAGGCGTCTTTCTCTTTGGATGCTTTCTGAACTGTGGTATCCAGTGTGGTTGATGCTTTGGTTCGGTGGAGGCTACTTGCACTTTTGGCTTCCAAACCCATATCCTTTTTGCATGTCTTCCTACTAATGTTGAAGAGCTGATTTGATCTTCCTTTGGTCTCTGTACGTGGTTCTTACCCTTTTCTCTTTTTGGCCTCTTCGTTGAAACCTTTTGCATGTGGGAGAACAAAGGTTGTTGTGGGTGTAGGATCTTCTTAGGTACCCACATCTGTAATTGCCCTTGTTGAGCTGCAGCTAACTTCTTAGGCACCCAAACTTGTTGGATATCTTGTGACGGAGCTTGTCTGAGCTGCTTCCTTCGTCTTCTGGCTTGGTTAGTGTGCATGGATGGGATTTGTGGGGGTAAGGCTGGTGGTTGCTCTCCTTTGCGTACCCAGATCTGCTTCATGCCCGGAACCGCTTTTTTACCGAATGGTGTCTTTCTATTTGATGTAGCAGTTGTCGTGAACGGTGGTGTTTGCTTGTGTGGTGGGCTCACTACTGTGGCTACTTGAGTCTTTGGAGAAGAAGAAAGATCCACCCGCCTTCGAACCTGGTCTTCCACGACTGACTCCTTCTGCATCATAGAGCTTTTGACACATACAACATCTTCTTTCATATGATTAGTCTTGGAAGAACTAAGAGAGTGGGTGGTGCCATGATCTAGGAGCATGCAGTTCTCTAATTCTAATGTAATGCATTGTTCATGTACCCAAACTTGAAGAATTTGACTTCTTAGGTTTAAGTTAACTGCATGGTCATAGATCCAATCTTGACCCAAGACAAGTGGTTCTGTAAGGTTCTCATCTTGACATACTAGCGCTTTGACTTTCATTGGAACATCTTGAAGGTAGATGGGAAGTTCCACCTCGCCCAAACAAGGGGTTTCCACACCTCCCAATCCTATGAGATAAGCTTCTATGGGATTGATGTTCAACCCCAAGTCTTGGCAGTAGGAAAGTTTAACTGCACTACTTGCTGCACCTGAGTCAATCAATGCTTTCACCGTCCTTGCACCCTTCCCTTGTCCTATCTCTATGGTCACAAAGGGTCTTCGGTCAATGACCTGAGAAGTCGCAATGCCTGACTTTTGACACATATCCATGTGATATTTTGGGGCTTTTGAGTTGACATCTAGGCCTAATCGCCTTAACTTATTTTGCCTAATACGCTCTCTGGCCTCTTCCTGTGCTTCTTCTCTCACTCTTAACTCTTCTTCTTTTCGCTTCTTCGCAGTGTTGAGTCTCATTAGCATATCCTCAGTAAGAGGTTCTTGATATAGCTTGACTCTACAGCCACTAATATAGTTTGGCAAGATATCTCCTTCTAGAGTGGCCAACTGAACTGCACCACTAGTGGAAATTCTATTAATGATCATGGGTCCATAACCTCTTTTTTCCAACTTACGGGCATGTTGTTTTAGTGTGTATACCAACACTAGATCTCCCTCTTTCAATCCCTTATCCTTGATGTGTGCATCAAAGTATGCCTTTTGCCTCTTCTTTGCAGCGTAGATGCCCGCTGCCGCTCGTAGCCTCGTTTCACCCAAGCGTTCGAGATCAAAGATCCTAGAGGACAATTCATGCCCATTCCACTCATACTCTTGTGCTACTTTTAAGGCAGGGATTAAGAAATCTAATGGTAGCACAGCGTTCTGTCCGAAGACCATCTGAAATGGGGTGGCGTTGAGTACCGTTTTGTAGGCAACTCGATAAGCCCAAACAGCATGATGAAGTTGTTTGTCCCAATCAGAGCGTTTATTATTTACCAATTTTGTCAATACGTTACAGAGGATCTTATTGGTACTCTCGGCTTGTCCGTTGGCTTGTGGATGATAGGGGGCGGATTTCTTATGTATCACCAAGAATTCTTGGAGAAGATTTTCAATGACTTCATTCAAGAAGTGTGTGCCTCTATCGCTCACCAACTCTATTGGTAGTCCATATCTCGTGAACACATTCTCGAATAAGAACTTAGCCGTAGTCTGAGCATCATTCTTTGTTGTGGCTTTGACTTCTACCCACTTTGTAAGGTAATCTGTGGCTACAATGATGTACTCTGCATGGGAGTTTCTAGCTGGGGGGTTAATAGGACCTATGAAGTCTATGCCCCACTTCGAAAATGCACGTCCTCCCATCATTGGCCTCAAGGGCATCTCGTCTTTTCTCACTGGATATTGTGCACGTTGGCAAGTGTCACATTTCTTCACATAGGTATGTGCATCCATATGAAGAGTGGGCCACCAAAGTCCTGAGAATAGAATGGTTTTAATCACTCGGTCAGGGCCAAAATGTCCACCTGCAACACCACTGTGTGCAGTCTCTAAGACCCTTAAATAGTCTGATTCATGAACGCACAGTCTTAAGTAACCATCTTTACCTCTTCGGTATAGGTTTTCTCCTACTAAGGCATAGCCTTGAGCCTCTTGCTCCATATTTCGTCTTCTTGCTAGACTGGCCTCTTTGGGTAATCTTCCCGATCTCATAAACTCTACCAATGGAGTACTCCAATCTGGAATTAATGATACTTGATAAAGGGTCGCATGCTCCACTGGTGGTTTCTCTCTACACATTGGACAATTCTTGATCCACTCATGTATTTCTTTGTCCATGCTAGGCCAATACACTCCTAAACGTTTCAAATTCTGCAATGTTCGTTGTTTAGAATAGTGATTTCCTAGCAATCCCTCATGAGCTTGCTGCAACCAACTACTATGTTCATCATCCTCGACACAACAAGCTAATACACCCTCAGTATCTTGTTTGTACATGCTTCCTGCCAATATGTGATATTTTTGTGATTTTACAATTTCTTCTTGTGATGTTTTCACATTCTTATTTGCAGGGCCGAAGGTTAGGACTGGTACCAACTTATTTGCCCATTTAGGAACAACTTCCAAATTGAACAGATAAGCATCAGGTAGTTCATCAGACACTCCTTGTGGTGACTCTCCTGAAGTAATGCGAGAAAGGTGATCTGCCCGAAGGTGGGTTCTACCTTTCCTGACAACAACTTCAAAGTCATACTCCATTAGTAAGAGGAACCATCTTACTAAGCGTCCAATGTTGCAAGGTTTATTGACCAAATATAACAAAGCTTGATGATCAGTGAAGAACTTGAACTTGTTGGCCAATAAATAGTGTCTAAACTTCTTTACAGCATATACCATGCCTAACCCTTCTCGCTCGGTTGTGGTATAATTTCTTTCGGCTGGGTTTAGTTGTCTACTAGCATATGCTATGGGCAAATCTAAATTCCCTTCACCTGTGGGTTGTGCCAGCACACATCCTATGGCATGATTGGATGCATCCACATGGACATGGAATGGTTTATTCCAATCAGGAGTGGTCAGTATTGGTGCTGTGCACAAACGTTTCTTCAGTTCATTGAAAGAATTCTCGCATTCGTCGTTCCACTCAAAATTAGACAACAAGGCATAAAGGGGTCTAGCTATGATCGCGTACATGTGGATAAACCTACGGTAATATCCACAATGGCCCATAAAGGCTTGTACCTCTTTAACATTCCTTGGCCTTGGCAGCTCCGCTATGGCTCGTACCTTATCTTCATCCGTTGAGATTCCATTCTTAGAAACAATATGACCGAGGATTTTACCTTGACGTACCATGAACACACACTTTTCTGGGTTCAGACACACTCGATATTCTCTACACTTGTTGAAGATTTGTCTGAGTTCAGGGATGTGAACCCTTCTTTCTTGGGAATGAGCACATAAATCATCCACATACACTTCTAAGCTCTTTCGCAAGAACTCTTTGAAGACATGACACATGAGCCTTTGGAATGTTGCAGGTGCATTGGTGAGCCCAAATGGCATCACCCGAAATGCAAAGATTCCCCACTCTGTAGCAAAAGCTGTTTTGTGTTGATCTTCTGGGGCAATGGCTACTTGATTGTAACCTGAAAATCCATCAAGGAAGCTATAAACTTCCTTGCCTGCAACACGCTCCAATAGGTGTTCTGTGATTGGAAGTGGATAACTATCTCTAATCGTAGCGGCATTAACTTTTTTAAGGTTAATACACACTCGCAACTTCCCGTTCTTCTTGGGTACCACAACAATGGGGGACACCCATTCGGTATGCTCAATCTCATAGATGAATCCAGCCTCAATCAACCTATCAATTTCTTCTTTGATTTTGGCTGCATAGGTATCATTATATGTGTAGGGCTTCTGTTTGGTGGGCTTAGCATCAGCAGTCATGGGGATAGTATGAGAACAAATTCTTGGATCTACCCCTTTCAAGTCTCTATAGTGCCATGCAAACACATCCCTATATTCCCTTAATAGAGCTATGAGCTCCATTTCTTCTCTTGCACTTAGATCATCTCCTATATATGTGCATCTCTCTTCGTTCTCTTCAATGGTCACTACAATCTTCTTGGTCTTTTCTTTATTATCATATGATTCTCCTATGATGGCCTCTCTCTTAGGCATTCGTACCAGAATTTTGCGGTCGTCAACTTCATATTTCTTGAAGTTTTCTGGTACTTCAAACAATGATTCCTCCTTTTCTTGTTTCACTGCTTTTCTTTTCTTTTTCTTTTGACTACTCTCACTTCCATCCTTTGAGTTTACTGTTTTAATACTTGTGAGAGGTTCTTCTTCTTTCTGGGTGAACACTCCTATATCTTCTAGATAGTGCTGCTCTGAGTTAAAGCAACTATCCATCACAATAGACTCCAAATCATCGTCATTCTCTTCTTCTTCTATGACATCACTAGGGTCACATTCTTCTAGCAGGGGTTGACACATGAACACTGAGATATCATAACCTTCCTCATCACAATGAGGTGTCCACTGTTCCTCATTGACAGCAATGTCCATGGTGGCTAAGATTTCTGGCCAGCCATGAGGCTCAAACTCCTCATCTGGAAAGATCATCGGTGTGTAAGCTGGGTCTCTAACTGGTCTATCTCCTAGCGAAGTTCCTTCTTCTCTCGCCTTTAAACGTTTTTCCTCTTCCTTTGCGACCTTGCACATCCACAAATGAGTATCTTCATGCAGCCATGATGGATCAGGTGAACTTTCAGAATGCACAGAGATGGAATCTTCTTTCGCTTTGTGGATAGAATTCCACTGTAGGGGTGGTACATCTCTGAAGGTGTAATCCTTCAAATTGACCTTAGTGGTGACCCCTAAGTGCTGTAAGTACAAGGAGTTAGTTCCCCAATCCTGTACTATTTGCAATTGTCGTAGGAAGGGTCTTCCTAGGATCATCTCAAAGACATTATTTTTCTCAAAGTCACATATAGCAAATGTGTGCTCAAACTCTACACCACAAGTGGTTAGAGTGATCCCTTCTAGCAATCCTAGAGGTCGTTCAAAATGACCATCAGCCATTTGAAGCTTCATTCTAGTTGGTCTTAATGTGGGCTTGCCCCATTGCTTCCACAAGGAGGTGGTCGCAATAGCAACACCAGCACCTGAATCTATGATTGCTTTGGTTGTGTAACCTTGGTAGGTGATGGGAAGATAAGTATTACCTTCTTCACCCTCACACATGTCCCCTATTTTGTCTAGAGGTATCTCTGGTACCCTTTGCTTGGAGCCTGCTTTTGGCATGTTGGAATCAAGTTCTGGAACCTGATCCTTCACATGATTCCAGAGTTCAGGTTTTGCTTTGAGCAGCTCTTCTACAGTGAGATGACACTGAACCTTAGTGTTCTTCACGACATCAGTGTTCCTTGGAACCACTGAGTCTTCATTTCTTACCAGTATTGTGGGAGCTCTAATCTGGAGTGATTCAGATTCCCATGGGCCTGGAAATTGAGGCAGTTCTTCTAAGGTATTAGATTCAAAATCTAACCTTTCGTCCTCTTGTTGTTCTGCTTCATCTTCGTAAATAGATGGGATGTCTTGGGGAAATTGATCATGAAGATCATCAATCTCAGGAATAGGAGGGGAATTACCCTTCTCCTTGGCCCATTTCTCCTCTTGTATTTCCCGCAAGAACTCTTGAGAGTACTGTTGAATAGAAGGAGGTATTCCAGCATCCGTGGAATTAGGAACATAAGCTCCCCTTGGTGGTGAGCTTCCTCTTTCAATAACTGGTTGAGCCTGTGGAGGTAGAGAAACTTGTGGTTTGTTTACCAACTGCTCTAATCGTTCTAGTAAGCCCTGGAAATGCAAATCCGATTTGATAGAGTTTGTCTGATTGAACTTTTGACTAGTCTCAAGTATGGCTTGAGCTTGTTCTACCATTTTCATGCACATTTTCATCCGTTCAATCTCTAAATCTGCTCTAGGGTAACTCTTGTCTAGGTTTGCCGCTGTAGGCCCTTCTTGAAGTCGAGCCTGGTAGGCCTTGAACATCATGTCCAAGCCTTCTGGGGTTGGATCTGCAAGAACAGACCCTGGTTGCGGTCTATTTACAGTGGGTGGTGGGGTGGGATGAGGTGGAGTGGATGGAGTTTCGGCATGCGAGGGGCTTTGAGATGCAATGTCTTCTATTTTTGTTTTCGCTTCTTTTAAGCCTTCTTCTAGTTCCGATAACTTTTTATTCCACTTGCGATTGGCCTTCTCTCTGGTATCCTTCCATGTTCTTGTTTTCCTCTTACTAGGCTCTCCCGATTCACTCGGCTCTGATTGTTCTACTGGTTTATCCTGTTTTAAGGCTTGTGCTCTAGTGACAGCTTGTATAGGAGCCACATTGCTACTACTTGAACTTGGATCTGCCACTAAGCCTACCACATTAATGGGTGTAATCTTGGGTGCACTAGAGGGGTTTCTTGGACAATCTCTGGGGAGATGGTCTTTGCCACAATCAGGACAAAAAGCCTGTATTGTGATAGCCTGTCCTTGACTCGGAGATGGTGGGTGGGGACAGTCACGAATGAAATGGTCACCATGACATCTGAAACAAGATCCTCTAGGGGCTTGTGGTCTCATTTGTCTCAACTGGGGCCTAGGGTTAGGATTTGTGTACATGACATTGGAGTATTCTGGCTCCCAATTTTGCTCCATAGGCGGTGCCTCATATTGATACGAGTAGATCTCACTATGTTCAGGTGACTCTGTGTAATAAGCATGTGGACTACCTTCATGGGAGTAGTCTGAACTATGAGCATGAGAGTCATTATCTGGTATCAATGGGGTTAGTGGCACCAAAGCTCTATTTGGATTTTCCTCTCCCACAACATACTTGACTGGAATCACGTTGGCTGGAGCTGGTGGTTGGTTTACCAAGACAGGTTGTGGCCTATATGGTACCTGATATTGCTGTTGTGGTCTGTAATATGGCTGTTGGTATTGATTCTGATACCTACCTTGTGGGTAAGGTTGCTGATAATTTTGTCTAACAGCCTGCCTATTGTAGGGACAATCTTGAGCCGTGTGGTTTGTGTATTTTCTCTCAATAGTGCAATATGGAGCATTCCTTTCTCTAATGTTTTGGTTTTGCATTGGGCATACGTTAGCCATGTGGTCACCTCCGCAAGTATAGCACCGATTCAATGAAGTGACTCCCTGTGTTTGTTTATTTTGGACTCCCAGCTTTTTGGCAACTTGCTCAGCTATCTCTTCTATTTCTGTGGAGATCTTTGAAGTATGACTAGTAGAACTATCCGAATCTTTGTAGAGTTTGGACAATCCTAACTCCTCACCCAAGTTATCTTCTATGTCTATGCACGTCCGCACACACTCTTCTATGGATCTAGGATCTTTCAAGTATACATAGGACCTTAACTTTGTGCTCAATAAGCCATCTAAAAACAAAGCCACTTGTTTGGCTGGTGTGGGTAGCTCTGGAGCAGGGCATCTTTCTAGGTACTGTCTGAACCTTCTACCTGCTAGTCGCACTGTTTCTTGGGGTGTCTGCTTGAAACTATGGATCAGGGACGATGTGTTATGCCTGATACCACTCTTGGAAAATTCTACAATGAATTCGTCTAGCAGTTGACCTATATCGCGATAGCTGCTTCTACTCAATGGTTGAAACCAAGCTAAGGCAGTGCCTTTAAGGGTCAAACCAAATGCCTCGTACTGGGTGAACCAGTCCTCAATTTGTTCGGCTCTCAGCACTTGTTTGTACTCGGCCACATGATCATAAGGATCCCCTGTCCCATCGAAATAGTTCTTCATTGCCTTGATCACGTGACTGGGTTTAAGGGTTCTTGGGTACTCCCGGGGTTTAGGCAATGGAAAATCCTGTTCATCTCTTTGTTGCCTATGTGCTTGATGTCTTTCTCTTTCAGGTCTTTCATTTTCAAATCCTGACCTATTCCTGCCCATGGTGTGTGCAAAACTTACCTCAGGTCTCTCTCTAGTTCTTTCTCTCTGGGCTTCATGAGCCTGGGATGATCCCACCCCTTGGAGGCCATGGGAAACATTGGATCTTGGTGGGGGGAAAATCATGTCATTCTTCCATGTATATGCATGTCTATCATGTTCCGTTACCAAGAAAATTTTCTCTGATGTGTTATCCAGGTAGACAACTTTGCCTGGTATCTCAGGATCTTTGAATTCATAGATGATCACTATGCCCAATTGGCTAGGTTGATCTGGCTTGAACCTCCAAAAGGCTTCCTCTGTTTCTCTATTCAAAAATAGTTCTATGCTTTTGTTGTCTTGAGGGATCCAGTCCGGAGTGATCACTCGGGTCAAAACTGACTTACCTCTAGGAGTCTGGGGTCCTTGTCCTACGTTTCCTTGTTCTAGGTCTCCTATCTCGTTCTCATGAATGATATTTCCAAACTCATCGGTCCTATCTGGTTGGCTGGTAACCACATACATGGTTCCTTCCTTATCAATGTATGAACCCTCTTCGAACTTGACCACCGGGTGTTCAAGTCCAAAGGATTGATCTGGATTTTTGAGTTGGACCACTGATCGCCTCAGACCATCCTCATAGATGCGAGCACCTAATTGGTTGGTCCGAATATATTCCAACTGTGTCTTATAGGGACCTTCCGGTGTTTGTAGATGGGCAGTCCCTGAGCCACCTGCGGGTTTTCCCATACTAAAAGACATTTCTGAATCACTTGTGTCTGATCTGAGTAAAAGATGACCACTTAGTTGTTGTGCCCAAGACTTGGATGTATGGTTGACACTAGCCTCAGAAGATCTAATGCTTTGTTTATCCTTGCCTAAGTGTCTACCAGATCTCAGGTTCATAAGCTTTAGTCAAGAGTCCAAATTTTCCCTTTGGTATGGTTCAAAATTCTTTGGAGCCCCCTTGGTTCCTTAGTCCCACCTGAGGGTCAACTTCAAATTATCCTATCTCAAAATCAACGCATTATTCTTGAAAAAAACAGTTGAGATCAAGTAGGATTTGAAACGAGCTTTCCAACAAGCTATAGAGCTCAAAAAATGGACTTTCGATGAGAAAGTTATGTCAATTCAGGCTCCTGGGGGTCAAAACAGGCAAACAGGACCTTTGGAGAAAATCGCGATTTTGTGAACTTTCTGAAAATCGCGATGCTGTGAAGTAAAAAAAAATCGCGATGTTGAGCACAGAATCGTGTTTTTGAAAATCGCGATTTTGAGCAGAAAATCGTGATTTGAAAATCGCGATGTTGAGCAGAAAATCGTGATTTGAAAATCGCGATGTTGATCACAAACTCGTGTTTCTGAAAATCGCGATGTTGATCACAAAATCGTGTTTCAGAGAATCGCGATGTTGATCACAAAATCGTGTTTCAGAGAATCGCGATGTTGATCACAAAATCGTGTTTTTGAAAATCGCGATGTTGATCACAAAATCGTGTTTCTGAAAATCGCGATTTTGATCACAAAATCGTGTTTCAGAGAATCGCGATGTTGATCACAAAATCGTGTTTCTGAAAATCGCGATTTTGATCACAAAATCGTGTTTCAGAGAATCGCGATGTTGATCACAAAATCGTGTTTCTGAAAATCGCGATGTTGATCACAAAATCGTGTTTCTGAAAATCGCGATGTTGATCACAAAATCGTGTTTCTGAAATTCGCGATTTTGACTCAGAGAATCGTGATTCACAAAATCGTATTTTTGGCTGAAAATCGTGATTTGTGAGAATCACGATTTTGAGCAGAAAGTCGTGTTTTTCACAAAATCGTGTTTTTTGCTGAAAATCGTGATTGGTGAGAATCGCGATTTTGAGCAGAGAATCGTGTTTTTTTTGAAAATCGTATTTTCACATGAAAATCGCGATGTTGAGCACAAAATCGTGTTTTTGAAAATCGCGATTTTGAGCAAAAAATCGTGTTTTCACAGAATCGCCTTTTTCACAAAATCGTGTTTTTGCTGAAAATCGTGATTGGTGAGAATCGCGATTTTGAGCAGAGAATCGTGTATTTCAGAGAATCGCGATTTTGAGCAGAGAATCGTGTTTTTTTTTGAGAAAAACACAGAATCGCGATTTTTTCAACCAACTTTTAGGCGGGAAAACTGAAAATCGTGATTTTTCAAAAAATTTTGAATTTTCACAGAATCGCGATTTTCATCACAGAATCGCGTTTTTTGGCGGGAAATTCAAATTTCTGAGCGCCGGCTATGGCGAGCTCCGTATGAGCAGAAAATCATGAAAAAAATACAGCGCTTGCTCTCCCTTGCACCTCCTAACTCCTTCCCACACAATAATGCATGAAAAATGGTATGAAGATGGTGAAAATGCACTAAAAAACAAGAATTTTCTATGAAGAAGAAGATGGAAGAAGGTGGAGATGATGATGATGATGAAGATGAAGAGGAAAAAAACAGAAAATGAACTGAAATGACAGTTTTTTTTACCTTCCAACGTCGCAAATCTACGATCTTACCATCACAACGCTCGTCCTCGAAGCTCTCTCCCCGGCAACGGCGCCAAAATTTGGTGTAGCTCAAGCGTAAGCACCACCTCCTTTACTTGTCAATCCGCGGAGACGTGAGGACCGGTATGAAGACCACGAGCAAGTGAAGGCACAAGTGCGTGAGTGAAAGCACACAAACATGCACACACATACACACACACGCGCACAAAGTAAGATCAAAGAGAGGAACAATGGAAAGCTTAGATTGCAAAAGAGTTCTCTTACAAAAGTTCTATTCTCTAACAAGCTAACCTCAAAAATGAGCTCTCTAGCTCTTTTTATAGTTTTTTGACTAGTTTTGGCCCTGTCCAGACCTAGTGTCCGGCCTAGTTAAAAATTAGGTTCCAGGGCTTATTTGAGGGCTCAAACAAAGTCTAAAAATTATGAAAATTGGTACGATGGTACTTCTAATACTCCTCAAGCTCGAGGACTCCTCGGCTTGAACAAAATGGAGTTACTAAAAATAGATAATGGTATTTACAATGGTTTCTAGTGATGAAAATCACTATTTTTGTAGGGGATTCTTCTGGAAATTTGACATACACTTCTTGGAGCTCCCTACTTGCTCTCTCTTCTTCTATGTCCACTTCTTTGATGTGCTTCCATGCTTTGTCCTTGACCTTGAGCTTCAACAACTTGGTCATAAGTTACTCGTGAGAGGTTGGACTATCTCGCAATATTCATTCTTGAGTGGGAGGTGTATCGCCATTGTATTGACATGTATTGCCATTAGTTTTTGGAATGTGTATTTGCCATTATCTTTGGTTCGATCAGTGACACGTGGTGACATGTAACTCATTCTTCTTTTGCTACTAGTTCTCTTATTTTGATTGCTCACTTTACAAGGGATACTCTTTAGAATATTTCCTAGGATTCATTCATATCTACTTGGTTGATTCGGAGACTTGGTGATGAGCACATTTTTGCTCATCATTTTATGTGCATGCTAGATGCATGATTATGTGACAGGTGGTTCACATGGTTTTATTTTCCAATGAGAAATGTGTAATGTGAGTTATGCATATGGATATGCAGGTGTGATCCTATTCGTGATAGGGTATTGTTTCTAGTCTCTTGTTACATTGCTAGTCTATTGGCTTGTCAGCATGGTTTCTTCTCAATTTGATGGCGCTAAATTTTTGAGATGGAAAGATCAGATGTGGCATACATTGGTATGTTCAAGGTTACACATGTATGTGCATAGAGATGCACATAAGCATTGTGACATTCCGGACCACGTATGGATGTATATGGATGCATTGAAAGCCTTCAGTATAGTCACAACTTGTGGATTCTATGTATGAGTCTATGATATATGAGAAGATGAGTAGTGCATTATGGTAGAGATACATGATATGTATGTGTCCATTGACTGATGTGAGATGTAGATCGCATTTGAGGCTTTGATGTTGGCACTATGGTTTTGAGGGCCATGCTCAGTGAAATTAAGCATGGTCATAGGGGTGACATTGTGCACAATCCAAGCATGTACGCATTGTATAGCATAATCAATGCAAATCAAATATGACCATAGGAACATCTTGTTAAGCGATTGTTACCTAGTTATACCCCACTATGTTCACCACAAAATGAGTATATCTCTTGGACAAAAAGATAGGGGGAAGGGGTAGGAAAAATGGCATTGTTTAATTTATGACTATAGAGATAAGATAGGGGGAAAGGGGTAGGAACAATATCATCATTTAATTTATGACAATCCACACAAGTACATAATTGTTTACTTTTCTTTTGCACAATGATGATGGGTGAAACCCATTTTGAATTTTTGATGGTGATGATAAAGATAACTTTTAAAAGCCTATCTAAATCCTTTTTTTACCAAATTTCATAGATTGGATTCATGTGGTATCTCTGCTATGATGTAGGGGTTGCTTGGGTTTTAAGGATAATGGTATCTTGATAATAATGAAGGCCTAGGTCTTAGATGATGGTATAGTCCAATGCAAAAACATCAACAAATATAGTTAGTAGAGCTACGATAGCATTGTGGAACTCAAATGGCAAATTACATAGATCATGAACTTTCTAGGAGCATCAGCTATGCCAAAATTAAGAACTTTTAGATGGTCTTCTTCAACTCTAATTTGATGTGGTTCATAGAAATCATCAATATTGAACTCAAATAGGGGTTTTAGGAATAATACTAATTAAACACACTAGCTTGAGTTTGAGATAATATAATTTAGCAACTTGCTTCACATCAACAATGTTGATAGGTAATAAATCCTGATTGGCCTCAAGGAAGTAGTATTCCTCATCATACATTAGTCCATCTACCATATTATGGTTTCAATTACTTGGGGTAAATGTATCTTATCACAAGAAACATGCTTATCCAAAGGAATCATGTATTTATGTTTGCATCTCTTGAAAGTTAACAACTAGGTAGAATAATCCTACATAGCATAGCCTATCTAGGCTACGGTTGATCGAATAATAGATTATAGTCCAATTGGGCATCTTGAAGGTCCAAGTCCATAAAGTTCATCTTTAATTTCAAGCCTTGAATAGTAAATGGTACATCTTAGGCTAATCCCAATGGTACAAACTTGATTGGTTGGACATTCTAATAAACAAAGGTGCTAGCTTGAGGTAGCCCAAGCCATTCTTTTACAAAGTTTATGTGTGGTGATTTAAACCCTCGAACCACCTCAACAAGGACTTGTGAAATGGTCTATTTTTATAACACATAGCATAAGTGGATCAATGTCATCCAATAATATAATTTAATTCAGTTGAGTGTGTTGAAACATCCCCAAATGGATTCTTTCCAAGAGTGATAATCCCACCATATCTTTATTCCAAACTCCTTTTATAATATGCTAGTAATTCTAGTAATTTGTTCAATGGTTGTAATGGTGTAGTCTAGAGAGTGGGCTATACTTAAAAAAGGCTAGCTAAGAGTAAATTGTTCCTAGAAACCATTCATATGTTGAACTCAAACTTAGGGGCCATATGTTATAGTTACTGGTAGTAACATAAAATTGTTTGTAAGTCCTTTGTAAAATTTTCTAGTTTTGAAGAGTTGTAAGCATGTCCAATAATAGTCTTGTAGAGGGAAGAAGAGTCTTCTCACAAAAATCCAGAAGAGAAGAGCTAGATTGGAGTTTATTTTTGTATCTCTAGCCTTTTAAGAACTTATTTAAGGTTAAATATGAGGTGATCGACTACAAAAAGGCTAAGCCTCTCATTTGTATAAGACTTTTTGCTAGTGTAAGTACTTACAAAATTCATACACAATCTTTCTTTCTCATTTGAAGTGTGATTTATGGTGTGTGACACTCGTTTTTTCTTCCTACCTTGAGACTAGGTTTTTTTGGTTATTTCTCATTATCTGAGCTTGTTTTGATGTGAATTTCTTGTGGTTGTGAACAATACAAAGATTTTCTTTCTCTATACTATGCAAATTTTTGATAGATTCAATTTGATCCATTGTATCTACGTTTTGGATAAATATTGAGGGAGATATGGCCATTGACTTGTTATTTTCCATCCTATTTTCTAAGTGAGGCGAATTTTCTCTTTGAGAGGGAGATCATAGATAATTGAATTATTGGGAATCAAAACAGATAGGTAGGAGTTAATCCAAAAGTAAAAAAACTTGCTATTTTAGTTCATACACCTATTTAATGTTTTAAACAATTCTCTGATTACAATAGCAATTGGCTTAAATCCTTTTGGGGAACTCTAATTAACTTAGCAAGCTAAAAATAATGAGTGATTTCATAAAAAATGATGGACTACATGTAGAGAAAGATATTTAGCAAATCATATCTCCATCCTGACATTCATGGGCTACAACAGTTATCAAACCAGTGAGCAAAGATATGCTAATATCTAACTATCTTGAGAAGCAATGCTAATAAAACTTTGTAAGATTATAATAGACAACATTTTTATTCCATCATGCTTTAAATCATGGCAAATGATCAACTACGCACTGAGAACAAGCTCTAAGAAAATCACTATTCTGATGGAGTACTAATAGAGAAGTAAAATATGCAGAGATATAGGTGCCTTCTAATGAATATATCTCACGACTAGGAAATCCAAATGCAACAAAAATGTAGGACTCTATAGTAGACTTGAAGATCTAACTTTACCAAGTTAAATCACTGAAAATGATGCACCATGCTGAGAGAAAGCATCTCTGCAATCTGACTCAAAACTGAGAAGTATGATAGTGAACAGTACACTCACATAGGCATGAAGATATGGTCACAAATGATCATGAATTCAAATGTATATTGAATGTAAATTACAATGAACTTACTAATACATGTGTGTGCCTTGAGAGCACACTCTGATATGGTAAGAAGTTCAGCTAATGAGTGTGTAAAATCCGTGACTAAATCATGTGTTATATATAGTGATGATTGGAGCCAAGTTTTGAATTTGAATCTTGCTCAGCTAAAACCTATTTTCCTAAGTATTCATGATAGATTCTCAACTAACTCAATCACGAGTTTTTTGCTTTTCTTTCCATTCTCATCAAGTGGATTCCATCACTTTTACATCAAGTAAATACTCAAAGAGTTGCAAGGGTGAGTTCATAAGAAAACTCTTCAAAGTTTTAGCATTTGCTTCAAGTTTCTATGACATTTGAAGACTCAAGCCAGACTTGTCATGAACTTGTTCCAACATCACCTACCTCTCTCTCTCTCTCTCTCTCTCTCTCTCTCTCTCTCTCTCTTTCTCTCTCTCTCTCTCTCTCTCTCTCTCTCTCTCTCTCTTTTACCCTCTTACGCACCTATACTTGCACTCACACCCACACACACATTCACCCTTTTGCTCTCACTCCTTCAAGACGTTAATATCACTTTCTTTCTATCTTCTCTCTCCCTCTTTCAATCTTGCTCACTCTTTCTCTCCTTTATCCTTATTCTACTCTTACTTCATTATTATTCCGCTTTCAGCAACCATTGCTAATTCTCATAGTTACTATCCACTCATTCGGAACTCACTTTCTCAAATTCATAAACTCAAATATTGAAATTCTCAAGCACAATCTCACAGTCAGACACTTCCGCATGGACACTAGGCCACAAACTCGCTCACATAGTGACTCATTTTCACACTCTCTAACATCATTCACACACCAGTTCCGATGTATATACTTCAGCTCACACACATATATACCTACTTACACACATTTCATGCATTCACTTCCTCACCCACATATACACCTTTCTCACTCATCTTTTTTTATCACACATTTATATATCATTCATATGGAGAACAATTCATACCCGTAAAGATCCATCAATGGACAACGAGAAAGATTTAAGAGAATAGGCATAATGATTCCTATATAGAAGCACATTCAAGTAATGTCAGGAACTTAAGATTTTTTTTACCAGTTTTCCATTCAAAGGAACACCTTTTTGTTATTTTTCATGGGAAAATGTATACTTTAAACATGTGTAAGCTGTCCTATAAAATGATGCATGTAATTGTTTGTTCAAAAGTCATATTTGAAATCGAGCAAAACCCGAAGTTTGAAAAAATCCTTCCAAAGTCAATGTGCTGCTCTTGACGAGATATGTCCCAAATCTCTATCTTTATGGTTTCCCCAAAAAAAAAATGTGCATGCTGAACTCTTTTAACAAGAATCTCTTGAGGAGCTACAAAAATTCCAAATGAATCCTACCTCTCCATATGCAGAAACACTTCTTTTCTCAAACCCTTCCCTCCTTGTCTTTTCTATTATCATTTCAAATATCATCATGGGTGCTTACAAGAAGTTCAGACAGATTTTTAGCACCATCAACATCAACTCTAGGCCTACATAGTTCATGTTGACTAGACAAAGGTGTCTCAAGGGCATATGCAACTCTTATTTCACTAGCCGTGTTTGGTGCTTATGTTAGTCAAGCTTCACTTTCAACTATGGATGTTCTCTCAGCAAGGGTTTTCATTGGCTTAATTGTTGGAGCAATGTTGCCGTATTGGTTCTCTCCTATGACTATGAAGAGTGTAGGGGAAGCTTCCTTGAGTATGATGGAGGAGGTTAGGAGATAATTTAACACAATCGCTACCCAAGAACCCTCTAGGAAATCTCTGTTATTACTATATGAACTAGAAACAATCAAGGTAGGATAGAGAGAGATTTTAACACTAGCACTGGCCATGGGACTTAGAATATAATCCTTGTCAAAAACATAAGATATAATTTGTAGGAAATAAGTCATAATACATGCATGTAACACATTTCGGTGAAAGTTATCCAAAATACTATAACAATAAACACCCTTGGAGAGTGAATAGTGAGCTGGGGACACCACCACATGGTGATAGTGAAAGCCAATCATTTGAGGGAGGAGGTGTGACACAAACCAGTGGGATTGTTCCACAACACTTTCTTATTTTTGAGTTGCAAAGCATACCATAATTGAGCCCAATTCGGTGAGAGTTCAGTAAGTGGCCTTGATACCAAACTCGATGACAATCTGGTACCATCTGGTGGAGGTTCAAAATTTGGATCGATGTTTGGTGGTTGTGGTTCGGTGTTCCATGGAACTATTGAGTTTGCTGAGGTTTTGGTGGAAACTGAAGCAATCGGAGGCTTTAATAAGGGAACCAATCAACTTGCTGGGATTCTTGAGCAGATTACGGATTGTAACACTGAACCAAGAGCTTCTATTGAGCGACTTGTGCAAGATGAATTCTTTAACTTGAGGAGTAACCAGAGAGTCTCAATTGCTGAATATCTATCAAGAGAGTGGGATCCTGTGTGTTTCTTTAAAATTTCATTCCCAAAAGGCTTGTCTCTATGCTGTAAATCAGCAAAAGTAGGGAATATTAGTGAGTTGGTACCACCGGAGAGGTTGATAGATAGCAATGTAATAGGTCACCCTATAGAGACCTTTGAGGCACGAGAGTCGGAACAACTGGCAGTTCTTCATCCCGACAATATGGAAGATTACCAACAACAACAACAACATCAACAACAACAACAACAATAACAACAACAACAATAGCAACAACAACAACAGCAGCAGGGTGGTTACCAGAGATCCTCCATTGCAAGGGTTACCTATGCAAAGTTTGGGGGTTTCCCTGGCGATGATCCAGATGCACACATACAGACTTTCGAGATTGACTATGGAGTGTTGAATAACCCAACGGACTGTTGCTCTAGCACAATGGTGAGAACCACATTAAGAAGCTCCACCTCCTTAATGTCAATCCACGGAACAGATAGGAGTGATATGAAGATCGTGAATGTGAGATGTAGTGAGAGTGAAGGTGAGAAGCATAGAGATGCACACACACATACACACACACACACATGTAGGAGACAAGCAAGACACAATGGAAGGTAGGAAAATAGACTCGATCGCTCAATTTCTCAATTACAAGCTCAAATTAGCTCTAAGCTCACACTAACCAACCTCATAAATGAGCTCTCTACCTCTTTTTATAGTTTTTAGACTAGTTTTGATCGATTTCACATCTAGTGACTGGCATAGTTAAAAAATAGGTTCTAGGTGCTATTTGAAAGGGTAAACGCTGTCTAAAAATAACCAAAATTGGTAGGGTCGTTCTACCTAAGCTCCTCAAGCTCGAGGACTCCTCGGCTTGCACAAAAATAGAGCTACCATTTACAAGAGGGGTTTTTATATGTTACATATGGTACAAAAGTCATGAAAATCATTGTTAGAGGTTTTTGAAAAGTATATTGAAACATAATTCTTTGGAAAATGATTCGAATGAATCCTGTCTACTTCATTGTGCTCTATCTTTACATGCTTCCACGTCGTCTATGCCTCTGGCTACTGCCAACACCCCCCTCCCTCTCGCTTTTGTCGTCCTCGACAAAACCTTGTTGCGGGGTCTGTCGGATGTAATTTTGTAGGAGGTCCTTAGCGAGGGTGTGTTTGGATATGCAAATTCCTCGGGGCAGATCTGCCTCAAGTTTCTCCCAATCAATGGGTTTCGGTTCATCGGATGGTGGGAGTTGATAGTGCATGGAATATACCATCTGTTCACAAGCAAATAATTGAAGCAAATGCGTGGGCCTACTGATGAACACTTCTGAATGATATTTCTAGAAACCGGTTATGAACATTTCTTCGAACGTCATCTTGTAGCATGCCGGTAAATATTTGATTCTACAATGCCAAGCATAACACACCCGGAGCGATGGTGTCGTACTCATATCATACGCTAAATCTTGGTTACCATGCTCAAAACTCGGGGTGTTCACATGTGGTGCCTTGACGCGACGGAAGACTTTAAATATCATTTGCATCATGTCAAATATCTTGACAGTCATGTGCGCTGCTACATCGTCCATATGTTTTAAGCGAGGGAGGCAGTGGCGAATCGTTGCCATCATGTATCCAACAGTTGGGGGTCCACGGGGTGGTGTGAAGTACGGGTAATTTAACGAGTCCTGGCATTGCTTGTTATTTCGTACTTTAATTGCAAAGGCCTTCCAGGAGCGGCGATATGGCATGGGTCCCCAACATGGGTTGTACTTCAACTGGAGAGGTTCCTTGACCCAGGTGCTCATCATTTTGGGATATTCTTATAAAAAGTCATGGTGCCAATTCAGTTGAAATATTTCTCCTCTCTGCGCTGCTGGTGGCAAGTCTTCAAGCTCAAATTGAGTTGCGTGGGAGGGCTTCTTGCCTGTTTCCTTTTGTATGGCCAGCTGATATTCTGCCATTAACATAAAATACGGCTTATATTGTAGATGGTGCCTCGATATCTACCTGCGAGGGGCCAAATGAGCAAAGTACGACGATTGTAAAATTCGTTCTTCGATCATTGCCATGGCATGTAACTATGCTTCTACCCTTACTGAGTGGGTACGTCCAAGTTCTTCGATCGTCTTCATCCATGCAGGATTTGGAAGTTCAAAAGTCGTCTGGCCTTCGGCCGTGACGTGTCCGCCTGGGATGGGTTGGGGTTCATATGCTTCTTCAAAGGTATCCTCCACCGGGATAGTCACTATTTCTTCTTCTGCTGGTAGTTCCAGTGGGGAGTTTGGCCTGGGAGATGCTTCATATACTGCTATCTTTGATTGAAGAGTTACTACCTTAGAGCATTGAGTTCCTCTATGATCTCAGGAGATGGGTCCGCAGGAGCTGGTGGTACTTGCTATACAAGTGCTCTTAATTGGAGCAATTTGTGGTCTTCTTTGAGCTTCTAGAATTCCTCGTTCATGTTGACATATTCATCTAGCAATATGACATGATCATCTAGTAACATTTTCATAATTCTAAAGGAACATCTTTAAAGCGACTGGGACTCAACGATTGGTTTGGTTGATCTAGAGCAGCTTCCAAATTCTCTATGTTCTGTTCCTGTAGACATTGGTTTTCTTCTTTAGCTGCTACCAAGTGGCATCTGAGTAGTCCCAAGTTCCTAGTAAGTGTCGCATTGCAAATAGTCTGTGCCCTTAACAAGTTGTCTATGTCAATGATGGCCTCTTTGGTCTTTTCTTCACTTTCTAGTTCCAGTTTATGATAGGCCTCGCGGAGCTCTTGGTATCGGGTGTTAAGTGATGCATTCTCGATGGACAATGAATTAAGCTGCGACTGTAAATTATTCGTTGTCTGCTGCAGCGTTTGGTAACTAGTTCCAAGAGATGCAAACTCATCTCTTACCTGTGTCATGCATGCGAACATCTGGCGAAAGGCGGTGTCAATAGTGGGTGATAAAATTAATGGTGTAGTGAATGCAGTTGCGGTGTGTGTGGGTGTTGATGCAAGGGCAAAGGGAAATGGGGGTGGGAGAGTGGATGCTGTGGTGATTGTGGAAAATTTTGATGTGCCTATGTGTGGTGGTGAAATGAATGAAGTGAGTGGTGGTGCAGTGGGTGGTGATATATCCATGTCACTTGAGGTGGTGCCATAACGGTGAATACTGGAGTGATTGTCGATGCATGCGTGAGTGTAAATACAAGATTTACAAAATTCGCAGACTAGTTTACAGAGGGGATCTCTTGTACTACTTGGCATAGGGGGAGAATGGGAAATGCAGTGGGTCGGGGGGGGGGGGGTTGAGACTGGGGAGAAAGTCAATGGAGGTGGAAATGGAAATAGGGTTTGTGGAGGTGTGGGGAAGGAAGGAAAGGATGGATGGAGAAATGGACTGGATAGAAAGGTGGATGTTCGAGGAGGTAGGCTAGGTTGCATAGGAGCAGAAAGTGTGGAAGAAACGGAGGCGACAAAAGCTGCAGCTAGTGCACTATTGAAGGACGGGGATGGTCTGGGAGAGGTAGGGTGTACAGGGGAGATTGGAGGGATGGGAGATGAAAGAGGAGCGGTTGGAGTTGTGGGTACTTCGGTCACAGTAGTGATATGTACAGTAGTAGTGTGGGGTGAGGAGTCGATGAGGATCGTTTCTTCGACAATGGGTCTTTCAGGAATCAGGCATGCTTCCCTTGCCCGTTGGGATGATTGAGCCTCTGTCAGTACATAGATGTATTGATCTGGCTTTGATAATAATCGTAGTCATCGGGGGTCAAATTGTGGTAGTGGCTTTCTTTGCAAATAGCGTATTGCTTCCTCCGTTCCTACTGACTTCACTAGTTCTCTGAATCCCTGAATGTATGCTTCTTCAAAACCTCCTGTGGTGAGTTCCTGCTCTACTAGAGCATGGCTTTCTTCTTCGGATAGCTTCTTGCATGCCCAAAATACTTCCATGGAGCGGTATGACTTCTTGATTGCCAAGGTATAAGCTGCTGCTTCAAAGGTCTCATCTTCATGTGTGCTGGTGTCACCCTGGGTGTCAGTATGATGTTCTTGTTTGTCCGTCTGCACATTCTCTTGAGATTCGTGGCTTCCTCGACTAGCTTCGTCGTCTACGTCTTTGTCATCTGTTTCTGTCCTTTCTTCTTCGGAGCTAGACACCGCTTGTCCTTGCTGCTGATCAAGCGGAGTAGCAGGGTAGCTAGGTCGTTCATATTCTTGAGAGAAAAACTTCCCTTCAAAAAATTGAAATTCACTTGAAGAGACATCCTGCATCTCAAAATCAAACGTGGTATCTAGTTTTTCTGCCTCTAAATTGGGTATCGAAAAAGAAAACGCTTCCGCACCAATAGTGGTGGGAATTTTTGCTACTGTGGTGGGAGGATCAGGGGCTCTGGCTGCTTGAGGAGCGACTATGCTAGTAGTGCCCTCCGTTATAACTAGTCTTGATAATCATATCTGAATGGGTTTTATAGTTGGAGTGGCTTCGGTAGGAGACTGTTCTGGAGAGGGTTGCGGTGACAGTGATTCTAAAACCTAGAGGCATGGGATGGTTCCTCTCATTCGCTTCCTTGCTTGTCCCTTGCTAGCTTTCCTAGCTTTCTTCGTAGTCCCTTTATATGCATTCAACTCTTCACTAGTCATTGCATGATTGATTGGCAAATCGTATGCCAAACACATATATACAATTCTCGTAAGAGCGTAGCATCCATGGATTACTTTTTTTCTTTCCCATCTATGTTGTGCTAAGTACAACTGATCAATTACCCAGCTTGCAAGATCAATTGTCTGGGGTCCAATACAAGACAAATATAGCCCAAACCAGATGCGCTTGTGGGCATAGTGAATCGATCCTGAGCTAGGAATGCGAAATGTTGCATACATATCCTCAATGGTTTAGAGAGCTCAGGTGTGATTGCTGAAATATCTTCCCACTTGATGACATCTCCACGTTTCATAGGCTCTGGAATCAGCCTTTCTCGCTCTGCAAGAGTATGTGTTCCATGGATCTTGATTGTAGCTCGAATCAGATCTTTAGAAAGGTAAAACCTCTTAAAGGGCAGGTTATTTACCAAGGACGGCAAAATGAATGTGGCCAACAAATCCTTGTTCTCCGAAGCTGCCAAAGTGGTTACCAAGTAATAGCATCTGTAGAAATCTGTTTAGGTAATGGATCACTGAAGTATTCAGTGAAGCCAGCTCTTGCCCAAACATGCTTCATGTCTTCTGTGTTCTATAGTGCTTCAAACTCACTTGAGAAAAACTAGTACTTGCCCCACATACGGGTATCAAAAGTCAAATTGGCCTCAAAGATAAAATTTGTGTTTGCCAACGGTCCTACTAGGCCTTGAAACCAATGGGAGTTACGATGAATTTTTTCAGTATATCCCCTAGGAGGATCATCGATCGGCATTGGTCCTCGAAAGCCTTGAAATTCCGATGGTTGTGTCGTCGGATGGGGCTCCGCGAGTAGTTCACCAATATTGGCCATAGGTATGTTGGGGACCACTTCAGATGGTCCTTCTGTCTGCATGGTGAATGATGCGAGTGTGTAGAAGATCTGCTACAAAAGATTAGCACATTAGTATGGAAATTAATCATGATCCCATGAAAGTGAGACCGCAATCCCTTTCCATAACTGATGTGTAACCCGTGTAGCCGAGTGTTGTGATGTGGTTTATGGAATGATTTTTGCAAAACTAATGCAGGTCTCTAGACACCTACATGCTTCAGATGATGCATACATTTCTTGATGAGATGTTATTACCAGTGATGTTGGGTTATAGTGTGTGGATTTGTACAAGGTTTAGGCGTGGGTGAATTATTACAAGGGTCTTGTTTAGTCAGGATGGGAGTAATGTTAGATAAGGGGCTCGGAGAAGACGTCTGGATACATTTCGGTATCCACTTCCTAAGAGTTTCTGAACAGTCAGTATTTTTCTGTTGAGGGATAAAAGGTGGTATCGGATGTGGTGGTATTGAGGTGTGAAAATATTTTTGAGGGGTATATATTACATGGTTTGAGGGTTTAGCTATAATACACTATTTGGGTACCCAAATCTGCATGGGTGTGGATTGATTTGTAAGGTACTTCTTGGTGATCCAAATTTTTCGAATGTTCGTACTTGTAGAAGAAGGTCGAGGAGATGTTGGATACTGCCTCTGATTTTGCTTTGACTTCTTCTTATGATTGTCTGCATTGTTGAAATCTGTCGATAATTTCTGTCCTTTTGGCACCCATACTTGTCTCATGCTTCTTGCTTTGTGATACTTATATTGCTGATTTCTATGAATCGTCAGGTGGGGTAGTCGGTCTGGGTTCCTCCATTGTGGATGACTCCTTTGTGGTTGAGGTTGAGAGGTCTGATGGACACTCTGCATTGGAAAAGAAGGGAGGTCCAACACTTGCAAAACCTGCCCATTAGGAAGTGCTCCATTTTGTACTATTGATCTAGTGGTAATACATTCAGTATTGTGTGTTGTGCTCCAAGCTTCTTCTTCTTCCTTGCGTTATTCGCATGCTTGTGCAGACGTTTAACTCCAATAGGGCACATAGAAAAACAAGGTCAGTTTGCAAAACTGTAACTTGCCTCATATTTGGCAACACTCATATATTCAGGATCCATAATTTCAAGCAATTTCGTGTATTGTTAACACACGAAAACTATGTTTTTCTAAGATCAAACTATCACGTCATAGTGCGAGTGATCAAGTAGAAGTGTTGCTTGTAGTGTTTTGCAGTGTTGTGAATAGTTGCAAAAATGGAAAACGCATATGGAATGAGTCAGCTTATGAGTGATACATTGGACAAGAACAACTTCCATGCTTGGAGATTCAAGAATGAAGAATTTCCTGATGGGAAAAGGCTATTGGAAGTACATCAAAGGAGAGTATGAATATGCTTCGCAGTTACCAGAGAGGAATCAGACTGGAGACTAGTTAAGAGTGTATGAAAAATGGAATCAAGGAGCAAGAAAGGTAATGTATTGGCTATCTATTAGCATACAAGATAGCATGATTGGGCACATACAGGATGCCAAGACTCCGAAAGAGAATTGGAATAGTTTGGACACATTCTATGAGACCAATACAAAGGCACGAAAATTGCAACTTAAGAATGAGCTGCATACACTAGAGAAAAAGGGCATGTCGGTAAGTGACTACACTCTAAAAATCAAAAGCATATGTGAGTCACTTGCATCTATTGTCATGAATGTAGATGATGATGATAAGGTGGAAGTGTGCCTTCGTGGTTTAGGAGCTTCATATAAGTAGTTCCGAACTTCTATACAGACCAAGGAAAATATTCTGAATTTCGCTGATCTCATATCTATGCTGATTATTGAAGAAAAGAATCTTGTTGAGGATTCGAACTCCCAAGAAAAACCTAGTTCTAAGTAGGTATTCTACTCTGGAAGAGGAATAGGTAGAGACAGATGCTTCAGAAGCAGAAGAGGACACAATAACCATGACCAAGGTCAACAACAAAATCATGCAGGAGGAAGAGGACAGTTTCAAGGTAGGGGAGCCAAATCGATCGCAAAAATTTTTGGAAGAGGAAGAGGCAGAGGCAGAGGCTTCAGAAGCAGAAGAGGACACAATAAGCAAGACCAAGGTCAACAACAAATCATGCAGGAGGAAGAGGACCGTTTCGAGGCAGGGAGACCCAAAGAGATCGCAAAAATTTCCAAAGAAATGATTCAGATAATGACATTAAAGGATGATGGAATTGTGGTAGACCTGGACACTTTGAACGTGATTGTAGGTTGAAGAATCAAAATAATGGAAGGCAGCAAAATAACTATGCATCCACAAGTGTAGATGATTCTGAGAAGTTATTCATAGTTGAACATCACATGATAAATATGTTTTCTGCTAACATTTCAAAATCAAATGATAATGTCTGGTATGTTCATTTAGGTGCTTCAAATCACTTGACCAGTCATGCAAATGGTTTAGTACTTTGTAGAAATTTCCAGTTCTGGGATATGTTGAAACGAGTGATGACACATCACACCCTATCGAGCATACAAGAAACATAGCACTATCTATGGAGGATGGAAAGGTAAAACATATTGCTGATGTGTTGCATGTTCCAAATATAACAAAGAATCTGGTTTCTATTGGACAAATGGTTGACCAACGATTACAAGTCAGGTTCAATGCCGATGGGTTATATGTAGAAGAGTACAAACATGATGGAAGATTGATTGGCAAAGAAAACAAAGTGGGTAAGATGTTCACCTTAAATGTGAAAATTCCCGAAATGAATGCAGCCATGTTTGCAAAAGGTGCAAGAGTTATTGTTGATATAGAGATCTGGCACAAATGAATTGGACATGCAAATCTGCAAAGGCTGAAATTGATGCAATCAAAGGAGATTGTCAATGGACTACCAAATTTCAAGGTTGCAAAAATGCAAAAGGTATGTGCACCATGCCAAGTTGGTAAACAATCAAGAGCATCATTTCTGCACGACAAGCATGTTAGTGAGAATGTGCTAGAAATAGTACATATAGATGTTTGGGGCTTGCAAAGACCACATCTATGGGTGCTTGCAGATTTTATGATACTTTCATTGATGATCATACATGGAAAGTATGGGTATATTTCATGAAAGAGAAGAGTGAGGTGTTCATTCACTTCTAGAATTTTAAAGCTATGGTGAAAAGTAGAGAGGGAAGTATATTCAAACATTAAGATCTAATGGAGGAGGTGATACATGTCAAATGAGTTCAGCAACTTTCTTAAAAGTCATGGAATTCGATCACAATTTTCATGTAGCTACACATGACAACAGAATGGCATTGCTGAACGAAAAAATAGACATATTGCAGAAATAGCAAGAGCCTTGATGGCTGAGAAGAATATGCCTCATTGTTATTGGGCAGAACTTGTGCATACTACTTTATATATCATGAACAGAACTCCGACTGCTACTGTACATCAAGTTACACTTGAAGAGAAGTTTACAAGTAAAAAGCAAAATTTATCACCTTTGAAAGTATTTGGCTGTATTGCATCTGTACATGTTCCAAATGAGTTGAGGATGAAGCTTGATCCAAAAGCAGAAAAATATATCTTCGTTGGATACTCCCTTGAACAAAAGGGATATAAATGTTATAACCCACTCAGACGACAGGTGAAGGTGAGCAGAGATGTGGTATTTGATGAAATGTCAAGCTTTTATGCAAATGCCAAAGATGGGCTTAATCTTGAAGCAAATGAAAAAGATAATGTTGAAAAATGGAGTGCAAAATCTCAAGTTTTGAATGGACTGGATGCATCACCAAGCAATAGTTCCAAATCAAATCCATGGAGTGGAAGATTGCATGGAAATGTTAGTCCAGAAAATTCCTCAAATACAACCGAGAAAGGTAAAGAAAAGCTTTCTGTTGGTAGTAAAACATGTGCAAGTTTTGAAGATGTTGATGGAGATTCAAGCAGTTTAGAAAAGAGTCTTGATGAGGAACTTGGATTGCCCTCTGTGAAGACTCCAAGAGTAAGAAAAGCACATGTAGATGATACAAGGAGAAGTGACCCAAGACCAAGAAGATCTGGGAGGATGCAGAATTTTGTGCAACAATTGACATATGATAGTTACATGGCTTGTCATTGTGCCTACATGACAAAGATAATACAAGATGTTGAACCCTCTTGTTTTGAAGATGCAATTGGAAATGCAGATTGGGAAAAATCTTTGGATGAGGAGATGGCTGCACTTTATGGAAATGATACATGAAAGTTGGTTCCATTGCCCCAAGGAAAGAAACCCATAGGCTGCAAGTGGGTTTACAAGGTAAAACACAATGCTGATGGTAGCATAAGCAGGTACAAAGCACGATTGGTAGCAAAAGGATATGCACAAACATATGGAATCAATTATGAGGAAACATTCAACCCTGTGGCAAAAATGTCTACTATCAAAACACTTGTTGCATTAGCTACAAGAAAAGGATGGAATTTTCATCAAATGGATGTGAAGAATGCTTTCCTACATGGTGAGTTACAGGAAGAAGTATACATGGACCAGCCACAAGGATATGAAGATTCAAAACATTCAAAATATGTTTGCACGTTTCAAAAGGCCTGGTATGGGCTTAAGCAAGCTCCTCGTGCATGGCATTCAAGGATTACCGATTACTTAACCACCATTGGTTTTTCTATGTGTAATGCAGATCATTTACTATATGCAAGGAAGGGATATGATGGCATCACAATTATGGCTATTTATGTTGATGACTTGATTGTAGATGGTGATAATGAAGAAAGCATTAAAGAGGTAAAGCCACTTCTTATGCAGGAATTTGACATGAAAGATCTTGGTGTGCTGCGTTATTTCTTGGGCATTGAGTTTATACATACAAAATTTCTATGCCATTAGATCAGAATTTGAAGTTAAAAACTACAACACGTGAAGCATTGGAAAATGATACTATGTAAAGGAAATTTGTGGGAAGTTTGATATATCGCACAATTAGGAGGCCTGATCTTATTTACACTATTGGACTTGAAAGTCAATTTATGTAGGTTCCCACGAAGCCACATTTAGATGCTTTGAGGTGCACTCTACATTATGTGAGTGCTACTTTGGATTATGCATTATTTTATGAAGCTGGTGTAGATTTGCAGGTTCATGGATACTCTGATGCAGATTCGGTTGGTAGCATTCCAGATAGAAAATCTATTAGTGGCTTTCTATTCTCACTTCGGAGTGCAACTATTACATGGATCAGCAAGAAGCAACCCATTGTTGCTTTATCGAGTACAAAGGTTGAGTATAGAGGTGCTGCAATGGAAGCATGTGAGGCATCATGGCTGGAGATGCTACTTGCATATTTAGGCGTGGAAGTGCAAAAGCCTATCACCATCTATTGTGATAATTGTAGCAGCATACAGTTAGCACGGAACCCTGTTTTTCATGCGAGAACAAAGCATATCGAGGTACATTATCAATTCATCAGAGAGAAGGTATAAGCACATGATATTGATCTTGTTTATGTGAGAACAGATGAGCAGGTTGGTGATATTTTCACTAAAAACAGTTGGAGCATGTTGGGGGATTCTTGTGCAGAAAGGGACTTGAGTGTTTGTAGGAGAATGAAGGGTGAGAACAAGAAAATTAATGACACCGAAAGCTTCTGATCAATTAGAAAGATAAGAATACAAGCTTGTACATAAGCCAAATGCTCTGCGCAATATGCCAAACACTAAATAATGCTCATGAAACAAGATTACAAAGTACTTTGAATCTGTTGTGGACCTATGTTGGAAATGAGGTAGGCCCATAACTCATATCACAGGTCCATGGTTCCATAGGTCCATCACATACAACACAGAATCTAGCAATCTTCAATATTGACAAAAACATGAACATACCACATTTAATCATACAAATGATGAGAGAATAGATGACATGTGTAAGGTGTTATGTAATCCATCGCTTACGCATAGTATCACATATCCCAATGTTCAATGTACAATGTGGGAGCAAAACTCTCAACCACTCTATGTGATGAGAAATAGATGGAAGAGTGAATGTACAAATGTAACAAACATATTCAGATGTATGGGTAGAAATGTGAATATACATGAGATGTCTGACCTAATAGGTTATAGAAGAGTGAATATGAGTGACTGAAAGAGGAAGGATCAGTGTGAAACTGATAATCAACAAACCCTCATCTAACCTTAGGCTATGGAAGACCCTAAGTCAGATACGTGTGTGAAAAGATATCATACTTAAAAAGTAGCAAAGAATGCTAACAAGTTTGCATCTGGAAATCCTCAAACTCATGTGAACACATCTTCTCAAACACCTCATCCAAATATGCATAAAGCATATACGTACTGATTCTCTTGTACATATGCCGAATAGGACTCCTCCTGATATGGATGCTACTGCCTCCATAAACTCCAAGTAGTACATGTGTGCATAAAGAGAATATGTACCTAAATAATTAACATAAGATGTAAATCTTATGTTAACCACCATCAAATGCCTTTGAAGTAGCCTGAAATCTTCATGTCTTCACATACACCATGTAGATGGCCAATCCTCACCATCAAGCTGCTAATGACCAAGTCTTCTTTCCATGAACAAGAGACAACCTCCTCTCCATGAGCTAGAGTGTGAGTACACCCTTCATCTTCTCCAAGAAGAATCTCCAAGAAGAACTCCATAGCCACTCCTCAACATGCTTCAAGGTAGTACCATGGCTGCCCCATGTGCTAGAAGAAACACCACCTCTATTGCAGTCCAAGCTCAAGGCTTGTGTTGAAAGTTAGGTGAAGGATACTTACAAGTGACCCCAAGCACTTCTTATATAGCTTTGTATATCTCTCCAAAAGCTCTTTCAAAAGCACAATAAAGCTAATCGTAATACGATCGCTCCAATGTGATCACTAAGAAAAAAACTCACGGAAAACTAAAAATCCATTTGTTGTTTATTGCACCGTTTGCTTGTTGTCCAAAAGCATGATAGTAAAATATCAAAGCGTGCTACTCAGACACAGCCGACGGGGATTGATCTCACACCCCCAAGATGGGAGTACTTCGTTGTAGCCACAGCGCCCATCGCGTTTTCTTGAAGAAATAGTAAACAAAATAGCTATACTATCTGTATACTGTCAGCTATGTGGACTATTGGGACATTGTTTTCCAACAAGCTCTACACCAGACTTCCTCCTTCTCCAAGCTTGCCCTTGTGCACACCTTGCACCAAGCTTCCAATAAGGGGAGGGATGGACACCTTCTGTCGATGTGCACCTTCAATGGGACTTTGGGACTCTTGCTATTCCTTGCTTCACCTTCTCTGCATACAATCTAAGTCACTCTTCTTGCTCTTTGCGATGGCTCTCTCTGTCACGTGCACTCTCTGTGAATGTGTGTCTCTTCCCTCTCTTCCTCTATAATATCTCACAATAGCTTAGTCAAACCAAGAATACTCCTTCCCTTGGGTGTCGGTTCACGTACGCTCCTAACTCCCATAGCATCTTAGTTTCCTTTGTATGTCCCAAGTGTGTCTCCAAGGTGTGCCCACGAGCCCACGAACCCCTATTTTGTCCTTTAGTGACTTAAGTAGAACAATACAAAATTTTAAATGGGTGTCATACTTTCACTTCTGTATATGTTGCCGCTTCACATACCTTCACATTTTTCCTTTTAATTCTTCAATTGTGCACCTAAGAGAGGGTTCATTTGAACCTTCCAAAAACTTTAAAACACTTTGAACCTTGGAGAAATTACAAAAAGGCACTCTACAACTTGCAACCGACTTTTTGCAAAATATAACCTTTGTGAACAATTAATTGTGCACTACGTGTGCACATTGACACCCAAACGCTTTGACTTTTCCCATGTTAACCTTGACCTTGAACATGTTGACTTTGACCACTTTGACTTTGACCCTTTGACTTTGATTGTGGTTGACTTTGACCAAGGTGACTTTTATGGGCTCAACAGTTGCCCACCGACTAATGGGATCTCTATCCTAGAGAGCTACCAGCCAAACTATGAGCACAGATGACACCATGATTCCTGTGCTGCAAAATCTTCAAAAGGACACGTGAGCAACTACCAAGTCCACCAGGAGAAGTAAAGAACAAAGACCAATGAAGAACCAAAAGGTGGAAATTTCGCATTGAAGAGCAAAGGATTTGGAGGGTAAGAGGATTTTGGAAGGGGGGTTGAGGGGCTGAGAGGGATAGGGTATGGAGGGGTAAGGATGGGTCTTGTGAGAAGGCTAAGGTAGGTCAAGGAGTAGGGTTGCGGATTTGGAGAGGGTTAAGTGAGAAAATAGTAAAGCTATAGAGGGTGCATATGGGAAAATATGAAACATAGGGTAAAATAAAGTGAGAATAAACCATGGGGACCATGTGCAAAATGAAAAACATGTGATCAATGTGCTCAAAACATGTGGGTTTTGCCCAAAAGCCAGAGAAAAGTAGGGATTTTGGAAAAACTAAGTCAAAAGATGAGTCTAGACGTGCCAAAAGACATGAAAATGAGCCCAAGTTTGAAAAAAATGGCCATCTGAGGTGCGATCTAGAGCCAAAAGTATTGGACCCTTTTTTTTTGCAGGGAACGTCGCGGGGCATGTCGTGGGGTGTGTTGCGGGGTGTTGGGGGGGGAGGGGGAGGGGAGGGGGGGTGTGTCGTGGGGCACATCATGAGGTGTGTCACAAGGCGTGTCATGGGGGGTGTCGTGGGGCACGTTGCGGGGCATGTCACGACGTGTGGGGGGGTGTGTCATGGGGGGCATTGCGGGGCGCATCACAGGGTGTGTCACGGGTCATGTCACGGGGGGTTTCGCGGGGCACGTCATGAGGGGCATCGCGGGGCGCATCATGGGGGGCATCGTAGGGCATGTCGTGGGGGGCATCGCGGGGTGTGTGGGGGGGGGAGAGGAGGGTGGGGGGGAGGGGGGAGGGCAGGGGTGTGTCGTGGGGTGCATCGCGGGGTGTGTCATAGTGTGTGTCACGAGGGGCATTGCGGGGCACGTCACGAGGGGCATCGTGGGGCGTGTCGAACGGGGGGGGGGAGAGGGGTGGGCAGGGCGGGGAGTGCAGGGGTGGGGTAAGGGGGGGGGAGGGGGGCAGGGTGTGTTGCGAGGCGTGGGGCAGGGGGGGGGGAGGGGGGGAGGTGGGGGGGGGGGGGGGTTATGTTGCGGGGCGCACAGCAGGGAGTGAGGGGGGGAGGGGGGTGTGGCGGGGGGTGGGGTGGGGTGTGACGCGGGGGGGTTAATATTTGTAATTTAAATAAAGAAAATTATCCATGGGGGGCCTTTTTTCTTTTAAATGAGATAAAAAATACAATTAAAATAAAAAAAAAATCAAATAAATTTTAAAAAACTCTCAAAAAAATTCCCTACATTTCTAGGCCATTTTTCCTACTCAAAACCACAAAGAGCTTCTTTTATTCCTCCATTTATCAAGAAAATGACATTGAAAGATGAAAAATGCTGGAAAAAAGCCTATAAAAAATTCTAAAAATGCTTTAAAAATTCCCAAAAAAAAATCTAAAAAACTTATTCATGCAAAGGGCTGTGAAATGGATTGTAATATGCATAAAGACTCAAAGAACAAGTATGAAAATGAATAAGAACTTACTAAAACTTAAGCAAAAAAGTGGAATGAGAAGGCTATGTACAACCTCAACACATTTTGCAAGTTCCAGGTGATTCAGAAAGCTTCAGTTATGTCGACTTGAGCCATGATATGATGACCAAGAGAAACCCCTCCATAATCTCCAATTGTACTGCACTTCATTTGTTTTGTCTTCTTTTTGGGCATACTGACCATCTAATAGGGCCACCCTAAATCCTTCATTGGTATAATCCCTCTAGCATACTTCATCTTTTGTATCTTTGTTCTAGCAACTATGTGACTAAATCTACGAAATTTCATTTTTCCCATTCCATCTTCTTCAGCCAATAGAATCCTCTCTTTCCAAAGACTTGCAGGTACTCCTTCCACCTCCTTGTAAATCCATGTACTTATTGCCATAAAAATTAACATAACAGATGATAGCCATACCAATATCCATAACAAAGTGGCCATTGATATAGGATTTGAAATAGCTTCATCACTGCTGCACTTAAGGGCTTTTCTTTTCTTCTCTCTTCTCTGGCCTTTGATTGAGACTGTTTCACTCGAATTAGTAACCTTAATGATATCCTCTTTTTCTTCATAGACTTCCTCTTTATTTGAGTTTGGAAAAATTCCATAGCAAGAAGATGGGTCTTCTCCATGGAGCCCAGCCAACATGTTTTCTTCTTCATATAAATTTGCTTCTTCATACATGTCCGCCTCTGGGTTATCCAAAAATACATCTTCCATACAAATACCAATCGTCTACATTGTGTTGGTATGTCTTTGACTGTCTGGTCCTTCTTCTAAAAATATCTATTGCAACTCTTTCCCCTCTTGCTTTACCCACATTGTGTCCTTACCCCAGTCATGTAGTACATCGGCATGCCTTAACCAAGGTCTCCCAATTAAAGATGGTATGTGTGGTAGCCTTAGAATAACAAAGTCTAAGTTAAAGATGGTACCTTGTATCTCGACTTGGACTCTAGGTACCACTCCCATAGGCCTTACTATGCTTTGTTCTACCAGTGTTATAGTGAAGTTGGCAGGTCTTGAAGGTTGTAGTCCAATCTTTTCCATGGTATGTTCCGGCATCAAGTTAATGCCAGATCAACCATCCACAATAACTCCTTGAAACTCATGACCTTTGATAGAGATAGTTAGTCGAGGGCTTTGATAATCTAAGGGGTGCTTCCCCTATATTTTTATCTTTATGCATGACAGCAGCCTTTGCCACTAAACTTGTTGTGGAAGCCTCATCAATTATCTACAAGAGTTCTAACTTTAATTTCCCATTTATCTTTATTAAATCAAAAAACTGACCTCCTTTTTCATGGACTTGAGTAGTCTTGAAGCTTCTGATTCCTTAAGAGCATGGGCTCCAATTGACTTATCGACCGCCTCATGAGCCATGTTGAATGCATATCCAATGGCATCACTAGTACCTATGAGATTTTCTTTTTGCCTTGTATCTGCACATGTGTTGGCTTTGTCATCAAATGTCTCTTTGTCTTTGTTTAGTCCATTAATACTTGATTCTTGACCTATGTCCAATTGAGCCTTCCCCTTGCTTCTTGTCTGCACTGTAAAAGATTCAATTTCTTCTAACTGCACCACTCTGGTAGATGGTGATGGCACATTGACTCGTTCCACAACTTCTTCTTTGCTCACAACAATCATTTGAATGTGTGGCCCAGATGAAGATGCTTGGTTCTAAGGAAAGCAAAGGGTATAATGGTCCCTAGCCTCTAGGCAATTCCTGCAAAGGGGGGCATTTTCTGGTAGAGTACACCTACTTTGGTAATGCCCATATTCTCCACATCTGAAACAAATAATTGGCCTCCTTGGCCCATTTCCAAAGTTATCCCTGTGTCTAGGGTTGTAATTGTTACCTTGATTAGGTGCAGCTGCCATCACATTAGCTGGTGGTTGGGCTCCTCTTTGTGTCCAATATGTTGTTGTAGGCATAACTCTTGTATCTGATTTTCTTGTTCATCTTCTTCATCTGCAGTAGACTTCGTAGTACTTCCCTGAAATGTAATATCCAGTGGAGACGGCTCTGCCACCACCCTAATAGGAGTGAATGGTTCTTGCTCCTCCACGTCTTCTTGATCTTTCTCTTTCTTTGGACTCTTCAATGTAACTTCTCCATCCAAGTGTGTCTCTGTAACTTAGATCTTTGTTTCTTCATTTATTCTTATTGTATGGGTTTTTCCTTGAGATGATTCTTTTTGGATTGTCTCAGTGACTTTGTTATCTGACGTTTTATTCATTTTGGAGCCTTCCACTTCAAAGGAATCCTTCACTTTTTTTAGCTCATCCCATTTACCATCATCGTTTGATTGGCTTTTGATATCCACATTCATTATGGATGGTTCACGATCTTCCTGAGTGTCCGAAGATGAACTTGAGTTCACCAACCCCAACTCTCTATATCTGTGGAACTTTGTCAATATTTTTCCTTGTGAAGTTTCTGCATGAGACTGATGATAGTGATGCCCTTGCACTAGAAGATTTACTTGACCTTCCATGTATTGGTGAGTAGTTTCCATTACTTCCTTTAACTCCTCTTCCGTAATGGGCTTGGTGTCTTTGATTTTTGTCCTTGGAAGTACGTGTATTCTTTTTGAAGAAAGAAGTGCTTCTTCTGCCTTTAACATTTCCCTTAATCTCTTTGCTCCTCTCATTCTGGGTTGAGAGCTAGTTCCCACCTCTTCTGTTACCTTTACTCCCTTATTTTTCCTTGGTACAGTGGCTACCTTTGCATACTTAGCCATCTCTATTGATGAAGGCATCTCCTTAAGATATTCTCGAATGCCTAAAGCATGGTAGATCAAGATGGTCAATGCTACACTTCCATTCAAGAACTTCTTGTGGTCCCACTACTTCTTAGCTTTGAATAAACGCTCTTCAATGTAGGGCATCAGGTTCACTTGATTACCAATCTGTTTTGTTGCATGAGATAAGATTTGTACTATGATCTTATGAGGTGTTGTGTAGTGGTGCATTTTTGGAAAGCAAAAATGCTGGTGAATGAGACGCACCTCTTCTTCTGTAAGGCAATAGTTACGCAATATACAACAACTAGCTTGCTATCCCTTTTCGTTACATACAAGTTAGCATTAGAAGTACTTCTTTCAAAACCCATATTTTTGAAAAAATTATCTATCCGTTGGTACCAAGCCCGTGGAGCTTGTTTAAGTCCATACAAAGCTTTCTTCAACCTGCAAACTTTATTTTCTGAATTGGTCACCTCAAAACTTGGTGGTTGAGATACATATACCTCCTCCTTGAGGTGACCATTCAAAAATGTAGATTTGATATCCATCTGGAAAATAGGTCAGGCCTTTTGTGTAGATATTGCAAGTACCGTCCGAATAGTTGTCATGCGTGCTATTGGTGAAAAAGTTTCTTGAACATCAAATCCTTCCATCTATGAAAAACCCTATGCAACTAATCTTGCCTTATACTTTTCTAGTGTTTCATCTGCTTTATACTTAGCTTTCCAAATCCATTTAGTACCTATTACCTTCTTCTTTGGTGGCAAGTCAACTAGATCCCATGTATCATTTTTTAGTATGCTATCATACTCAAATTTCATTACCGCTCTCCAACCTAGATCATCAAGGGCTTCTTCAATGGTGGTAGGTTCCTTTATCGAGCCCACGATATCTGCCATTAGAACCATGTTAACAATGTGTTCTAAGGCTCTTCTTTGCTATCATACTCAAATTTCATTACCGCTCTCCAACCTAGATCATCAAGGGCTTCTTCAATGGTGGTAGGTTCCTTTATCGAGCCCACGATATCTGCCATTAGAACCATGTTAACAATGTGTTCTAAGGCTCTTCTTTGATCTTCGTACTCCATCTGAGGATGATTCTGGTACATCTACATGTGGATTGTGATCATCAAAGAGCTGTTGTACCCACTTCAATAGTGGCTTACACTATGCAGCTACAACTGGTTGGCTTTTTATTGAGGAAATTTCTCCATAATATGTTTCCTCCTCCTCAACTTTAACCTGTCTTTTGATAGGCACACGGTGAGATATTTCTCCATTTGATGAGATAGTAGATTTACATTTATCTTCTACTAAGTGTGGTCATTCATCAAACACCACATCTCGGCTGACAAAAATCTTCCTTGCTTCAGGATCCCACAACCAATATGCTTCAGACTCTTCACTATATCCTAGGAAGACACACTTTTTGCTTTTTGAATCCAACTTTGATCTTGTTGAATCAAGAATATGTGCATAACAGAAACAACCAAAAATTCTGAAATGCAAAACTTAAGGATTTTTACCATAATATGCTTCTTGAGGAGTCATCCCCTTCAATGCTTTTGTGTCGCTTCGATTGAGGATGTAGACTACTGTATTAACTGCTTCTGCCCAGAATGAATCAGGCATGTCTTGAGCCTTTAACATACAACGAGCCATTTCAACTGCTATCATGTTCCTGCGCTCAACAACACCATTTTGTTGAGGTGGATGAGATGTGGTGCATTGCCTTTTCACACCATGCTCCTTATAGTAATTATTGAATTCTATTGACAAGAATTCACCTCCTCTATCTGTTCTACATTTCTTTAGTTTCCTTCTTGATTCATTTTCCACATACCTATGCCACGTTTTTAATTTTTCAAAAGCACCAGCCTTCTCTCGAATGAAATAAACCCACATCTTTGTACTAAAATCATCGACTAACAACAAAAAGTAGAAAGATCATCCTAAAGCAGGTGTAGACATTTTACCACAGAGATCAGCATGTACCAACTCTAGAGGATCTTGAGATCGATTGGTGGTCTCTCTTGGAAATGCCTTTCATTGCTGCTTGCCCATCATACAAGCTTCACAACATTCCTGCAACTCTGAAAATGTGGGCAAATGAGCAACCATCCCTGTTCTTTGCATCTCCTTCAAAAATGAAAATCCAAGATGCTCAAATCATTGGTGCCATAACCTGCTTACATCCTTATCTTCTGTAGCAGTTAAAACACTTAACTCATACAAGTTATCACGTCATATGCCTTTACCTACTACATTACCTGATGAATCCATGATTTCTGCACCACTCTTATTGAAGTGAACTTCGAGTCCACGATCTGTTATTGCAGAAACTGACAACACAATTCTTTTAAGTGTAGGTACATATAGAACATCAGATAACTTTTTCTCAACACCTAGAGAAATGATAAAAGAGATGGTTCTAGTTCCTTCCGTTGGACACTTGGAGTCATTTCCTACCACTACATTGATGGATTCCCGTAGAGGCACTAGGGAACTTGATGAGTCCTATAGCCCAATGCAAAATGTATGTTCGACTACTAATTTTATGGTTGTTTTTACTTATTCATCTTGATATACAATCAGGAAGCCGCCCAAAGGTAATTACTTCAGAGCACTTTAGACCATACTCTCAAAGAAAAATCAGATACAAATTAACTGACAACCCACAGATGGTTCTCCACACTTTGAGGCACACTTCATGAATGGAGGAAATCTCTGACTCTCGCAGATTCTTATCATTGCACTCAACTCATTACTCAATGACACCCAGAATTTTAGCACAGGTTCAACATGAGAAGCAGATTCATAAAAGGAAAGAGATTTCTACACAAACTGAGGAGTGAAGATTTCTCCTCGAATCAACTCGGGATATCAATTTCCCACTCAATCTCTTATAGGTCATGTGATCAGTGGCACTGAATAGCATAGGAACATGCATTCGGTAAATTGAGACATTCAATTCATGCCTCTATCCTCCTTCCAAAATCCACCTTTAGGTCAGCTCCTCTGAGGTCTCCCTCCACCTTTTGATCCATCTTTCCTTCCAAATCAAGCACTTCTGTTGCTAATTCATCAAGAGACACAGTGGTATCCAGGCTCTCAGTTCCCTGAGACACCTCAAGATCAATTTGTTGGAAGTGAGGTAGGCCCTTAGGCTCATGACACAGGTCCATGGTTCCATAGTTCCAGTCATGTACAACATTAATTCCAACATTCTTCAATATTGACAAAACATGAACATACCACAACTTAATCATACAAATGATGAGACAAAGATAGAGAAAGAATAGAAGTCATGTGTAAGGTGTTAGGTAAGCCATCGCTTACTCATAGTATCATATATACCAATGTTCAATGTACAATGTGGGAGCAAAACTCTCAACCACTCTATGTGATGAGAAATAGATGCATGAGTGAATGTACAATGTGTTAGCAGTAGTCAAGGAACTGAAGGACTAACAAGACAAGGAAGCCAACGAAGGGAGTCGGAGCGAAGAGAAGGTACAAGCAGACAGAGTAGTCAAAGAAGATCGGGCAAGTAGGCCATTATTTTTTCAGGAAGCTAAAGCATATCAAAGAGGTGGACACATAAGGAGAAGGAGCAAGTAGGAAGCTCGAAGATGTGTATGTCAAATCGTTAGAGGAAATCCCTACAAAAATAGTGATTTTCATCACTAAAAGCCATTGTAAATACCATTTCATATTTTTGTAGCTCCATTTTGTGCAAGCCAAGGAGTCCTTGAGGTTGAGGAGCATTAGAAGTAGCTACCTACCAGTTTTCATAATTTTTAGACTCCATTTGAGCCTTCAAATGGGGCCTAGAACCTAATTTTTAACTAGGCCGGACACTAGGTCTCGACACGGCCAAAACCTAGTCAAAAACTATAAATAGAGCTAGAGAGCTCATTTTTGAGGTTAGCTTGTAATTGATTTGAGCTTGTATGAGCATTTTGGAAGTTATCTAAAGAACTCCATTGCTTTTTACTCTTTGTCTTCCCTTGTGCGGGCGTGTGTGTGTATGTGTGTGCATGCTAGTGTGCTTCTCACTTATGCACTTGTGCCTTCACCTGCTCGAGGTCATCATAACATTCTCACGTCTTCCCGGATTGACATTAAAGGAGGTGCTACTCATCACTGAGCTACACCAAATTTTGGCGCTCTTGTCGGGGATCGAGCTTTGAGGACGAGCGTGTGATGGTAAGACGTAGATTGGAGACGTTGGCATTGTAGGTAATTTCTTTACTCTTCTTTATTTTTCTCTTTCTTACTTCATCATCATCATCACCATCATCATCCTCACCACCTCCCACCTCCATCTCCACCATAGCGAAAAAATTCAGTTTTTTATCATATCACCTTCTTCCTTCCATGTCCCTCATTTCACTTGTGAGAGAGAGTGAGAGAGCGAATTGTGTGCATTGCTTTTTGCCTGTTTTCTGAGTGATCTTGCACGTACAGCTGTATCATCCCCTCCAGCATGCTGCGCAGGTACGGACAAACTCGGAACTGTCTCTGTGTCGCAGACCTCTGTCGATCGCGATCGACAGAAAATTTCGCCTTTTGGTAAAACAAAGTGTACCACCATGATATGCACAAGGAGCACATTCCAAATCACTAGAAAGAACTAAAAAATTCTGTGTTTTTTTGTCAATTGTGATTGACACCATCAATTGCGATTGACACCGTCAATCGCGATCGACAGCCACGATCGACAGATTCTGTCGATCGCGACCGATAGAGATGACCGACTTACCCTGTCAGTCGCGATCGACAGCCACGACCGACACCTCTGTCGATCGCGACCGACTGAATTTTGACGATTGACTGAATTTCTCGCGTTGCCATGTGTCCATCGCGACGGACACATCCCCGATAGACTGAAATTACGACGAAAATCTCAGAAAACGTGTCGATCGCAATTGACACCATCGATCGCGATTGACAGGACCCACGACCGACTCTGTCGATCGCAATTGACACTGTCAATCGCGACTGACGTGTCGATCGCGACCGATAGGCCCCAACGGACACCTCTGTCAATCGCGATTGACAGACCTGTCGATCGCGATTGACAGGCTTTTTTGGCCAAATTTTTAGGGTTTTTTTATACCAAGTGTCGGGGTAATTTTTGGGCATACTTGTCAAGCCATTAGTGATTTGTGAAGTCCCTACACTTGTGTTTCGAAAAATTCATGTGAACTGTCAGCCTATTTGAGCCCTGTTTTAAACCGAGAACCTGAACAGTCATAACTTTCTGATACGAAATCCATTTAGGGTGATCTTGGGCTTGTTGGAAAGCTCGTGGGGGAACAAAGCCAAGGGATCTCTAGATTGTTTTCCATAAAGACAAAAGGCTAATTGGTATCTGAGCTACATGAATGAAAGTGCTTGGTTATGTCTTTTGAATTTAAGTCTTGAGCTAATTTTGGGACTCTTACAGGTTCAGTGAGAGCACCAAAGGGCGATTGGAGCAAGAGTAAGTGCAAGCTTGGGAACACACTTCCTGAGCACACCAGGGCAACCAAGGGAGAAACTCAAGGTTGGAAGATTCTCAACTCACTCTGTCAATCCCTAGCTTAGGCTAAGTGCGAGTAGTGCTAGAAGTAAGTCAGGGCAACGATAGGCACGAGACAAGTCAAGACTATCTAAGAAATCAAGTTCAAGTCAAGAGATAACCTGTGTGTGACCGACAACTTTAAAGGAAAAGAACCTAACGTGAGATGATCAACATTCAAGTGTGGAAATTAACTCAAGTGTTCCTGACGACGTGATATCAGACAAGATCATAAACACGATAATCAACTAAAAAGAATCAAGTGACTGATACAAAAGAACTCAACAACAAGGTTGTACCTTGGGTAAAATTGGGATTGCTCAGCTAAGCATATGAACCTTAGATCAGGTTGACACCTAGGAAGAGATAGACAGAGTCTTAGATCTTCAGAGGCTAGTTTCAATCATACTGCTAGGTCTTGGGCCCAACAATTGAGCCATTATTCGCACTACCCTAGCTCTGAAACTAGTGAGTCAGAGATGTCCCACGGTATGGAAAGACCTACAGGTAGTTCAGGTGTGCCATATTTGCATAGGGTGGAAGGCCCCTACAAGACGCAGCTGGAATACCTTAGGACCAACCGATTAGGTGCTAGCATCTATGAGGACGGCCTAGGAAGATCTGTGGTCCAAATCAAAAACCCTGACCAATCCATTGGACTGGAACATCCAGTAGTCAAGTTTGAAAATGGAGCATACTTGGACAAAGAAGGAACTATATATGTAGTCACTAGTCACCCAGACAGGACCGATGAATTCGAGAATGTGATCCCTGAGGTGGACATAGGTGACCTAGAGCAAGGGAACATAGGAGGAGAGCCTAGGACCCCTCGAGGAAAATATGTTCTTACTAGAATCCTCCATCCCGAGTGGGTTCCCCAGGACAATAAGAGCATAGATCTACTCCTGAACCAAGAGACTGATGAAGCCTTTTGGAGGTATAGATCTAATCAGCCGAATGAGATAGGAACAATCATGATATATGAGTTCAAAGATCGTGATAGCCCAGGCAGAGTGACCTACTTAGATCACGCTTCAGAGAGGATCTTTGTGGTTACAGAAAATGATAGGCATGCTTACACCTGGAAAGGTGAATTTATTTTCCCCCAACCAAGATCGAATGTGTCCTTTGGTCACCCAGGAGCTGGAACATCCCAAGCTCATGGAGCTCAAAGAGACAGACATAGAGATAGACTTGAGGTAAGCTTTGCCAACCCAGTGGGAAGAGAAAGAACAAGAACGAAAACAAATAGAGTGGAACTTGAGAGACTTAGAGCCCCAAGGAACCAAAGGAATGCGGATGAATTCCCTCTACCAAGACCTAGAGAGCACACGAGGACTTTGAGACGGACCCAGCTAGTCAAGTCCATGAAGAACTACTTCGATGGCACAGGAGATCCATATGATCATGTGGCTGAGTTTAGGCAAGTCTTGAGAGCTGAACAAGTTGAGGACCTATTCACGCAATATAATGCCTTTGGTCTAACCCTTAGGAACACAGCCCTTATGTGGTTTCAACCATTGAATGAGAGACAGTTCAGGAGAATAAACCAACTCTTAGAGGCTTTCATCACTGAATTCTCTAAAAGTGGCATAAGGCATAATACTTCCTCATTGATACATAGCTTCAAGCAGACCCCTTGTTAACTTCGAAACTTGCAGACAAAATGCTATTTTGATATAGATGACTGTTGTAATTACCCCTTGATTTGATCCTATTTTGGCCCCATATTACCCACTCTGATAATATATTTTGATGTTGTATTTGATCTTATATTCATGGGAACTTTACCCTCTCATACGAATATAGTGTTCCTTGGTATTTCCTTCATCAGGGACCTTTGGCCACAAAACTTGTAAAATCCAGCTCTCCTTTGTCCCTGGTTCGTGCCTTACAACACATGTGCATCCTTGACTTTTCCGGGATGAAGCACATGTACAATATGTAAAAATCGTATTCATTTAATAAAAAGAGGAAGTCAGGGGATTTGTTGGGCGTATGGGGGTAATAAAACACCCCGCATGCACTGAGCACTCTCTCCTTCGTAGTTTTGAGGAGCTCTCATTGTCGTGTGGATCTCCCCCTTCCCTCTCTCCTTAGCTCACTACGTGAGCTATGGTGAGAGGTGAAGAAGAAGAGAGGGCTGGGCCTGTTGAAACTCTAAAGAGAGAGAAAGTGGGGGGGGGGGGGGGGGGGGGGGGGGAGGGATTGTTGATAGAGTGATCTTCCACCAAAAAAAACTTCCCCACAACAACATATTGATAGAACTGCACGGGCACTCTCTTCACTATGGACAGAAGAAGAGGATCCCACTTCATCATCGACCCCAAGATCCGACGGGCTCGTTTTATTCTTGCAGGTTGCAAATCCGAGAACCCTAACACGAGTGCTGCTGTCACACTAATAGCCAACGTTGATGTTCATCATACTTTGGATTCCCCTTCCCCCGTGATGATACGTCCTTGATTGACGGAGTTATAACCCAATGGATTCTGTACTCGGCACTTCTCCTCCCTTTTTTCCTGCAAGCAACGACAGATATGCTGGTGTACGTTCTTCTGAAGGGCTTGACCTATCTCCTTCTTTCATGAGCAGAGCGAGCTCTATCATGGAGGGCATAAGCCTCAAGGAAGAACATTTCTACATTACCATCGGGAATCTGGGATGTGCCTTTCCTAAGAATTAGAGGGAATATTAGAATCATAAATGAGCTTTCTTTATTATATCGGGAATTTGTACGCTATGATGGAATTGTAATGGGATCAATAAAAACTTTCCTCACAAGAAAAGCAAACAGGTGACATCATTTTCAAGGGGATTCCCTGCAGAAGATTGATCTGCTCTAGGCAGAGAATAAGCCTTGCATATTTTGATCAGTAAACTTTGTTTTAGTGCCTGGTTTATTGAGAGCTTCACACGTGAGATCAGGCTAATCTTGCTCTTGCTCCGAAGAGTCGAAGTTGGTGTTCGGTCCCCAAGATGAGCGTTTCCTGGATGGTCATGACCTTCAAACTTCATTAGGATTATGGGGAAGAGGGCCCTCATTCTTGGGAGACACGTCGGAACATGTGCCTCTATATTATTGCAAAATATGTACCGACTATAATATGCACACAGGAAGGACTTCAGACACAGCTGGAAAATCTAATTCATGCCTTACCCGGGTATGGCATTTTTGACTTTCTAGAAAAAGTATGAATGACTGCTCTGATGAACATTGCAGCATCTTTTACAACATGGAGCAGGTTGAGCAGGCAGACAAAAAAAAATTAGGATTGAGCTATTTCAACATTTGCCGCAATTTGTTTATGGGGCAGAGTTGCCATCTTTTGTTGCCAAATTCTTTTCATGATGATGCAATGCATCCAGACCCTGCTGTTTACCAGGTTTGCTTACACTACCTAACAAGAGATATCACTAGTGGAGATGCATGATGTATAGCAATGTTGTCAGCTTTTACGGAGTTGATCAAGGATTGTTGCACACCCAGGAAAAGGACACATGCGTGATTCGACTGCGAGAGTCAACAACAATGTGTCATTTTTTATTACTTGCAGGCCTTTGTGCATTAGCATGGAAATCGCTATTAGGTTTCTAGAAACAGGTATAGCAAAGTTGCAGCTTACTCTTCCCGAATCAGATGCAAAATCTTTGATCATTGCTGAAAGTGACAGGTTCATACAAGAGAAAATTAACTATGCAGATAATGAAACTGCCAGGTTGGCGGTGACAAAAATCAAGAATGGAGATAGTATACTTCCATAGGGTTCATCTTATGTTGCTGAAGTGATCATACTTCATGCATTCAGTTTAGGTAAGAAGTTCAGAGTTGTCATTGTAGATTCAAGGCCCAAGCTGGAAGGGAAAGGTCTGCCTAGAAGGCTTCTTGGCAAAGGTATCAGTTGCACATACAGCCATATCAATGCAGTCGCTTATCTAATTCAAAAAGTGAATAAAGTTTTCCTGGGAGTACCCTCAATTTTATCGAATGGGACTGTCTACTCTCGAGTTGGCTCTGCTTCTGTTGCAATGGTGGCTTTACATCATCCCTGGAAGAATCAAGGGCTCAAACTTCATCGAACAGACCTAAGAGGGTGCCACCTGATGTCGGAAGTACTCCAGAAAAGTGTGAGCATATCAATCATAATGGTGCAAGCTCTTCTGTCTAAAGAAGCAGTTTCATGGATAATAGCTATTTTGCCACTTTGGCTTCTCATGAGCTAGCGACAATATAAAGTATTGACTCAGTGCATTTCAATGTATGGAGAATCACCTGTGGAGTTGTGAACAACTTATCTGGGTTCTTCTTTGAGAGACTGGAGTCTGAAGCTCCACAAAATGATTGTTTCAATCATCAACTTGGAATTAATTCATGATGAAGAATTAAACAGCGATAAAATTAGCAGTCAAACAGACATTTTCATTGGGCTCCAGGACTGTCTCATTTGGCGATCCTGCTGGGGATGCAAGCTCAGCACATCCTATTAAGGAGTGTTGTGGGCTCGCCTGGTGCCCCACAGTGTGGCACTGCTTGCGATCGAATCACAGAAAAGAGACGAAGGAATGAACTTGAAGCGAAAGAATCCAAATCAGTCACTTTGTGGAAAGATGGAGGCTTGGAAATCGATTCATTACTCAAGGATTTGTAGAGCTCTCATGAGGAGTTTGGAGTTCACATAGTGCAGAACGTTCAGTACACCCAGGGTCAGATGACATATGTGAAGGAAACCATTCAACGCTCAGCCATTTGAAAGATAGAAGGTTGAATATATTCTCAGATAGGTCAAGAACCCAAGAAGAAGCTGTTGCAGCTCGGCATTCCCTCCAATAGCCTAGGCATGCAATCACAAAGATTACATTTCCTTGGTTGCATCGGTCTCATTAGGTGTTTAATGATGTGTTATTCGACTCAAAGAAGGTGGCAAGGTCAAAAGCCATGGAAACTAAAAGTCTGATTGAAATGAGAGCATTGAAATCACGAACTGATTTTTGGAATTTGATTTGACACTTAAAAGGGCTTAGGCCTTTTCAATAGAGTATGCAATAGGTGGTAGTGATCATCAGCTCAAAACGAAGGTTATTTTAAGGAAAGCTTGACTCATCTCATTACTTGATGCTGAAGCCTTTTGAATATGGATGAAGTATCAAGAAAGGATGACCTACCATATCACTTAGAACAGGTCTCCAAAGATGTTGATGATGAATTTTTGCAGGAATTTACAATTAATCGTTCCTTGAATGGGAAGGTATTTTCATGTCGTGGATAAGACAAAACATTGGATGAAGGTATTGAACAAGCCAACCCTATACTTCCTCTCTCTGTGAAGGGCTCTTCTTATGATTGGAATGGGCCATCTCTACTATAGTAATGCATCTCTATGGAGGTCATAAGCCGGTGGATAACTGTGTGGATATATTCTGTTGGGGGAAGAAGGTTTTATTATCTCCGATGATAATTTACTCAAAGGACTCTTGGACCCCCGCCTTCCACCATATGGGTCAGATCAGATTAAGAGTCTGAGAAAAAGATCTACCCCATCTTGCAATGAGAAAAATTGCTGGACATCCCTTTTAAAGTTTGTATATGACAACCTGTATTTACATCTCAACAAATGGAGGAGGGTACTGTAATTGAATCCTTCTTGGGGACGTCGAATGCGATCATTGGGGGGTTGCTGAAACTAGAAGGAAAGTTTCCTCAGGCTTGACCCGGCAGCTAGGACTGCTCTAGCACTGAATGCTATGCTTGGCGCTCATAAAGAAGCAACAGATGTTTTAGAGAATGTGTGGAAGAGGCTGCAAACATTTGTTGATAAGAGATTTGGTTGGAGACTCGCAGATGATATACGGCCTGATTTACATAAATTTGCTGTGGTGTCTGGGCACTTTAGCGTGATTGTTGCCCAGTTTTGAAGCAGATGGAGGTATAACAAAGCCAGACACTAGCCAATATGAAGGAAAGGACCTAGACAGCTAGGTCAAACTAAACCGTGTGGCTAAGTCGAGGCCAAGTGAGCATCGAGATGTACAGAGAAAAGGTGGTATGCAAAGGTATTGCCCATAAGCAAACGAGGTCCACATTTGAGGATCCAAAGGTGCTTTTGCTTGGGTGTTTCAAAATGGTTACGAGTCACCCTCCTTCGTGAAAGGATCTTCTTTAGCAGAGAGCACATGGAGAATATGTATTCTTCTTTAGATAACTGTCAAGTGCATCAGAGAGTAGCTTCTCGGGAAGGGAATTTTTTTTTTCTATTTTTTAAGGTCTTCTCTTAAGTGCATTGCTACTCTATCTGAGGCTCCAGGCCTAAATTGGCTATGACTACTTTTGCCAATTTTTCAACACTCATGTCAATGGAAGGTTCATGTTGAACCATAAATGGATGTATGATATTGGTGAGGGAACTGATTTCTAGCTTTGTGAAGAGTGATGCTTAGTTAAAACAACATGCAAATTGATTCAGGTAAGTGTCGACTTTAGTATGCAAAGCTTTATCGTTCAGCTGCACATTATGAAACTGGTACCAGAGCAATATGGGAGGCATGATCATCTGGTGCACCACATGCTTATAGAGTTTGCAAAGTTCTTATGGGATATGAAGGAAAATCATTGTGCTATTGCAGAATTACAACAGATTCTTACAAAATCTCCAGAACATATATTGCCAGAAATTTGTTGTTTTTAGCAAGGTGGGTACACAACACTGGGCAAAAACAAAGCGAGGATGTTCTCAACTTGTATTCACGACTAAAGTAGTTGCAACCAAAGTGGGAAAAGAGTTACTTCTACCTCGCCAAGTATTGCGATGAATTGCTAGGAGATTCCCATAAGAAATAGGAGGATGTACAAGATCAGTCTATCAATAATAACTCGAAGCATGGGAATGTAGCTGTCAATTCTTAAAACAAAGCTGATTTCCAGCCTTGGTGGAACAGCAACAATTACCATGGGGGGGACTTATCAGCTAATGGAGCTCTTAAGGCACAGTACACAAGGATAGTGAACACTATGTGGGGCTCCTTGAACGACCTTCTTAATTACCAGTTGCTTACTGTACTCTCTTAGTTGGTGTCCAGAATTTATCATCAGAATGAAGAGGTCGTTTGCCTTTGAAGCATATTATAATTACAATCCTTCAAGCTCACACCCAGCAGTCTTTATGGGCAATGGTTGTTGTTTCAAAGTCAGCAGTAACAGAGAGGAGGAATGCCGCTGAAGGGAAGATAAGGGAAATTTGGAGACTTGCACATTTGAGAAAGATGATTGCTTATCAGGTAAGCATCTATCGAGTCCATTCACTAGCAGTGATCAATAATCAAAAGATGTGTTTGAAGTGAGCAGAACAACGCAAAATTGGAATGGCAAAAATCCCAGAATGAAGTTCATAATGGATGGAGTAACAATAGCAATACCTGCTTAAAAGAAACTGTCATTGAGGATGGATGGGGGAACACTGTTGGTTTAGAACAGGTGTTTGAAGATGGGAATGGCTTTGGAGAATCAGGCATTTCCAATCACAAGGTAGTGAATTTTAGCAGTTCAGGTTGGCATGATTCATGGGTAGTTGGAGATGGCTATCATAGATCTGCTCAGGGATTGGGAGCACCAACTGCCAAAAACAGCACATGGAATATCTCTTGCAACAACAGGGAAAATTTTGATGGTCAACTCTCAGGGGATTTTTTAGAATGGCTCAAGCATGTAGCAGGGGAATGGGAAGATTCAAACAGCAACAGCTAGACACAAGAAGACGATCCTGCAGGTATAGAGGCAGGGGCAAGGTGATGAAGATCCCTGACCATCAAGAGGCGAGTCTAGAATGGAATGAGGATATCTTTATTCTTCCCACTTGTGTGTGGGGGCTTATGCATTCATGTTTATCTAAGAACAGTACATGTATGCTTGTTAATGCTAGACCATGGTGGTTTTGAATGTGGATGGGTAGAGTAGTGTGTGAATGTGTCTGGGTGAAAGGTTGCAGGTATGTGTGAGAGGTCTGTGTGTTAAGTGCAGAACTGAGATGAGGTAAGTGTGGGGGCCGAAGAGCCTTGAGGAGTTGTGTGTGGTGATAAGAGTTTAGGTAAGTGGGTAGTGAGAGTAGACAAGTGGTGAAAATGTGTGTGGGGGATTGGTGAACAAGGCAGAAAAAGCCTTGGAGAATGTGTATGAAGGTGTGGGAATTATAGTGTAGAGTAGAAGGAAGAAGTGAGAAGGGTGAGTAGGAGAAGAGGTTAGAAAGAGATTAAGTGTGGGGGAAAAATGAGGGATGGTCTATATTAACATCATGCATCTATTTGTTCTTGATAACTGTGGTTCGCAGGAGCTCACCAGCCAAGTGTTAACTTCGAAACTTGCAGACAAAATGCTATTTTGATATAGATGACTGTTGTAATTACCCCTTGATTTGATCGTATTTTGGCCCCATATTACCCACTCTGATAATATATTTTGATGTTGTATTTGATCTTATATTCATGGGAACTTTACCCTCTCATACGAATATAGTGTTCCTTGGTATTTCCTTCATCAGGGACCTTTGGCCACAAAACTTGTAAAATCCAGCTCTCCTTTGTCCCTGGTTCGTGCCTTAAAACACATGTGCATCCTTGACTTTTCCGGGATGAAGCACATGTACAATATGTAAAAATCATATTCATTTAATGAAAAGAGGAAGTCGGGGGATTTGTTGGGCGTATGGGGGTAATAAAACACCCCGCATGCACTGAGCACTCTCTCCTTTGTAGTTTTGAGGAGCTCTCATTGTCGTGTGGATCTCCCCCTTCCCTCTCTCCTTAGCTCACTATGTGAGCTATGGTGAGAGGTGAAGAAGAAGAGAGGGCTGGGCCTGTTGAAACTCTAAAGAGAGAGAAAGTGGGGGGGGAAGGGATTGTTGATAGAGTGATCTTCCACCAAGAAAAACTTCCCCACAACAACATATTGATAGAACTGCACGGGCACTCTCTTCACTATGGATAGAAGAAGAGGATCCCACTTCATCATCGACCCCAAGATCCGACGGGCTCGTTTTATTCTTGCAAGTTGCAAATCCGAGAACCCTAACACGAGTGCTGCTGTCACACTAATAGCCAACGTTGATGTTCATCATACTTCGGATTCCCCTTCCCCCGTGATGATACGTCCTTGATTGACGGAGTTATAACCCAATGGATTCTGTACTTGGCACTTCTCCTCCCTTTTTTCCTGCAAGCAACGACAGATATGCTGGTGTACCTTCTTCTGAAGGGCCTGACCTATCTCCTTCTTTCATGAGCAGAGCGAGCTCTATCATGGAGGGCATAAGCCTCAAGGAAGACCATTTCTACATTACCATCGGGAATCTGGGATGTGCCTTTCCTAAGAATTAGAGGGAATATTAGAATCATAAATGAGCTTTCTTTATTATATCGGGAATTTGTACGCTATGATGGAATTGTAATGGGATCAATAAAAACTTTCCTCACAACAAAAGCAAACAGGTGACATCATTTTCAAGGGGATTCCCTGCAGAAGATTGATCTGCTCTAGGCAGAGAATAAGCCTTGAATATTTTGATCAGTAAACTTTGTTTTAGTGCCTGGTTTATTGAGAGCTTCACACGTGAGATCAGGCTGATCTTGCTCTTGCTCCGAAGAGTCGAAGTTGGTGTTCGGTCCCCAAGAGGAGCGTTTCCTGGATGGTCATGACCTTCAAACTTCATTAGGATTATGGGGAAGAGGGCCCTCATTCTTGGGAGACACGTCGGAACATGTGCCTCTATATTATTGCAAAATATGTACCGACTATAATATGCACACAGGAAGGACTTCAGTCACAGCTGGAAAATCTAATTCATGCCTTACCCGGGTATGGCATTTTCAACTTTCTAGAAAAAGTCTGAATGACTGCTCTGATGAACATTGCAGCATCTTTTACAACATGGAGCAGGTTGAGCAGGCAGACAAAAAAAAATTAGGATTGAGCTATTTCGACATTTGCCGCAGTTTGTTTATGGGGCAGAGTTGCCATCTTTTGTTGCCAAATTCTTTTCATGATGATGCAATACATCCAGACCCTGCTGTTTACCAGGTTGGCTTACACTACCTAACAAGAGATATCACTGGTGGAGATGCATGATGTATAGCAATGTTGTCAGCTTTTACGGAGTTGATCAAGGATTGTTGCACACCCAGGAAAAGGACACATGCGTGATTCGACTGCGAGAGTCAACAACAATGTGTCATTTTTTATTACTTGCAGGCCTTTGTGCATTAGCATGGAAATCGCTATTAGGTTTCTAGAAACAGGTATAGCAAAGTTGCAGCTTACTCTTCCCGAATCAGATGCAAAATCTTTGATCATTGCTGAAAGTGACAGGTTCATACAAGAGAAAATTAACTATGCAGATAATGAAACTGTCAGGTTGGCGGTGACAAAAATCAAGAATGGAGATAGTATACTTCCATAGGGTTCATCTTATGTTGCTGAAGTGATCATACTTCATGCATTCAGTTTAGGTAAGAAGTTCAGAGTTGTCATTGTAGATTCAAGGCCCAAGCTGGAAGGGAAAGGTTTGCCAAGAAGGCTTCTTGGCAAAGGTATCAGTTGCACATACAACCATATCAATGCAGTCGCTTATCTAATTCAAAAAGTGAATAAAGTTTGCTTGGGAGTACCCTCAATTTTATCGAATGGGACTGTCTACTCTCGAGTTGGCTCTGCTTCTGTTGCAATGGTGGCTTTACATCATCCCTGGAAGAATCAAGGGCTCAAACTTCATCGAACAGACCTAAGAGGGTGCCACCTGATGTCGGAAGTACTCCAGAAAAGTGTGAGCATATCAATCATAATGGTGCAAGCTCTTCCGTCCAAAGAAGCAGTTTCATGGATAATAGCTATTTTGCCACTTTGGCTTCTCATGAGCTAGCGACAATATAAAGTATTGACTCAGTGCATTTCAATGTATGGAGAATCACCTGTGGAGGGGTGAACAACTTATCTGGGTTCTTCTTTGAGAGACTGGAGTCTGAAGCTCCACAAAATGATTGTTTCAATCATCAACTTGGAATTAATTCATGATGAAGAATTAAACAGCGATAAAATTAGCAGTCAAACAGACATTTTCATTGGGCTCGAGGACTGTCTCACCCCTTAAGAGACCGTGAGACTTGCAGGAAGAAGATTTAGGCAATATCTTGAAAGATGCCCTGTTCCTAAGTTACCCACACCAGCCAAACAGGTGGCATTATTCTTGGATGGATTGCTAAGTACCAAATTGAGGTCATATGTGTACTTGAAGGACCCTAGGACCATTGAAGAGTGCGTACGCATGTGCATCGACATAGAGGATAACCTAGGGGAAGAGTTAGAGCTTTCCAAAATCTATAAAGATTCAGATAGTGCCTCTAGCTTTTCTTCCACACAATCTACATCTATTGAGGAACTCGTAGAAAAGATAGCTCAAAAACTAGGTGTCTATAGCAAACAAATTCCAAGATTTGCCCCAGTAAAGAGATGCTATACTTGCAGTGGTGACCACATGGCAAATTTATGTCCCATTATGGCTCAACCCCAAGTAAATCCTAGTAGCCAGTACTGCACCATAGAACAGAGGTACACCAATCACACCGCGCAAGATTGCCCCTACAATAAGCAAGCAGTTAGGCAGACGTACCCACAACCATACCCTCAACAAGGAAGATACCAGAACCAGTACCCACTGCAACAGTATGCTAGGCCTCAACAAACCTACCAATCACAATACCAAAACCAACAAAGGCCTCAGCATGTGTTAGCACAACAACCCCCTGCCCCAGCTAATGTAATTTCGGTAAAGTATGCAGCTGTAGAAGAGAATTTGAATAGAGCTATAGTGCCAGTAACACCATTGCTTTCAGAAAGTGATCCCAGTGACCATAGATTTGATTCTACACATATTGATAGTCCCCATGCTTACTACATGCAATCTCCTGAACATGGTGAGTCCTACTATAGTGAAGAACCAAGTGAACCTAGTTGGGAGCCAGAGTACACAAATGTAATGTACACAAACCCTAACTCTAGACCCCAACCTAGGCAGGTAAGAACCCCATTCCGTAGGGGACCATGTTACAGATGTCAGGGAAATCACCTCATTCGTGATTGCCCCTTACCTCCACCTACACAACCCCAGTCAGATGCAGAAGAAAAACAACAACTTGATGAGCTGCTACACTCCCAGATAACAGAGAACCTCAAGCTTCGACGCAATCTGGCCCTATTACGGAAACACATGTCTACAGCACTCGAGGAAAATAAGCGACTACAGAGACAGAATGAAGAAAACTTGGAAGCAGCAATGGAGGGTTCACCACAGGAAATTGACCCAGAGAAATTCAAGGCTATCCCATCTAAAAATATGCAAATCGTCTTGGAAACCCATGCTGACCTCTTGGAAGCCCACGCAGCATTAGAAAGAGAAAGAGATGTCTTATTAAAGCAACTGGCAACCCAGCAGGAGTCACCAAGCAAAGTCACAATTGAAGCCGACACATCTGAAGAAGTCGCAAATCTCAGAGTAGAATTAGAAGAACTACGAAATAGAGTTCTACAATACGAGCGTCAACCCTCTCCCCTAGTGGAACCAGAACCTGAAGACTTAGTGCCAATTCAAGTGGAGGAGATCTTTGAAGACCCATACGTTCCCATGCCAACACCCGGAGGTAAGCAAACAGAAGAAGGAATGGACACGATTGAGATCGAAGCACCTGAATGGATGCAAAGGTTGGAAAAGGTTGCTACAACCCATGATGAGAGAGTTGTAGTTCAGATAGCGTCTATGTCACGATTGGAAGAAGTCGTCATAAAATCGGATTACTTTAGAAACCTCTCCCATCATAGGTGGATTGGAACGTTTGATGATCTATATGTTCCATTCTGTGTATTAATGGTAGATTACAATGTTGAAATCAAGCAACGCACAACAAAAGAACCAACCTCGGCGACACAGTTTGCACCGGATGATATCCCTGCAGTGCCAAGCAAGGGAATATACATCAACCTACTTGGAGGATCCACCTACTTGAAACCTACCCTGAGATGGTACGCACGTGGAATAACATGCCTCTATATATCAAGTATAATCCCTGCTACTGCCCTGTCTTTCGAAGAAGGTCTTGGCCGGAGTACACAAAAACAGTTTTGACGGTTAAAGGATGTGAAAAGTGGTTAAATTATGTGTACCTAGCACCTCCTAATGGCCAACCCACAGTCAACTACATGATTTCAACCATCCGACACTGGGCTGTCCGGTTCAAGAATGTCCCAGATGTCATGGCACAGATGTGCCTAAAAATTTTTGAGCTCATGATGATTACATTCAGGACATTTAAGAACATCAAAGAACCTCATCTTTCGGCTATTGGATTTAATGAAGGGAATCAGGACCTTGTCTATGACATGATCACCACGCCCTCCATTAACGTCGTCTATGTCTGGCATGCCCGTATAAAGTATCTACCTGCTTGCTTCAAACAGACGTTTGAAGAAATGTTTATCACGGGGTTCTGGGAATATCATTCAAAGATATTCATTCCCAGACCATCTCATCTATTACAGTTATTTGCCGTGGAACAAGCTCTCCATTCAGAAAAGCTACATATACCACATCCAGAGGTTCCCGGGCCTGTAGATTGGGATGCTCTACTCACTGACTTGGCCAAAGGGTTGAGAATTGTGGAACATCATTTAGCAACAGACGTTGTGGAGTACTACATCCAACGACCCACCCAACAAGGGTCTGTCAAGGACGACAGACACGAGAGAGGGGGGGTGTTAGCAGTAGTCAAGGAACTGAAGGACTAACAAGACAAGGAAGCCAACGAAGGGAGTCGGAGCGAAGAGAAGGTACAATCAGACAGAGTAGTCAAAGAAGATCGGGCAAGTAGGCCATTATTTTTTCAGGAAGCTAAAGCATATCAAAGAGGTGGACACATAAGGAGAAGGAGCAAGTAGCAAGCTCAAAGATGTGTATGTCAAATCGTTAGAGGAAATCCCTACAAAAATAGTGATTTTCATCACTAAAAGCCATTGTAAATACCATTTCATATTTTTGTAGCTCCATTTTGTGCAAGCCAAGGAGTCCTTGAGGTTGAGGAGCATTAGAAGTAGCTACCTACCAGTTTTCATAATTTTTAGACTCCATTTGAGCCTTCAAATGGGGCCTAGAACCTAATTTTTAACTAGGTCGGACACTAGGTCTGGACACGGCCAAAACCTATTCAAAAACTATAAATAGAGCTAGAGAGCTCATTTTTGAGGTTAGCTTGTAATTGATTTGAACTTATATGAGCATTTTGGAAGTAATCTAAAGAACTCCATTGCTTCTTACTCTTTGTCTTCCCTTGTGCACGCGTGTATGTATGTGTGTGCATGCTAGTGTGCTTCTCACTCATGCACTTGTGCCTTCACCTGCTCGAGGTCATCATACCATCCTCACGTCTTCCCGGATTGACATTAAAGGAGGTGCTACTCATCACTGAGCTACACAATGTAACAAACATATTCAGATGTGTGGGCAGTAATCTGAATATACATGAGATGTGTGACCTTATAGGTTATAGAAGAGTGAATATGAGTGACTGAAAGAGGAAGGATCAGTGTGAAACTGATAGTCAACAAACCCTCATCTGAACTTAGGCTATGGAAGATTCTAAGTCAGATACGTGTGTGAAAAAGATCACATACTTATGGCTGAAAATAAGTCTTCATGTTTCATCACCCCCGTGGATGATTTAACACTAGTATCCAGTATTCTTCAAATATATCAGATTTTATGAAATCTGGAACGTCTTCCTTCATAAATCTGATGTTCAGTGATCAATACCTATATCTGGAACAAAAATTCTGAATCCTTTTTATTAGCATTGATCAGATGCCAATAACTTTCCATGTCATTCCTCAGCTTTCCAAAATCTAGAATAAGGTTAGCTGATCCTAACATAACAAAACCTTGCTAAAAGCTTTATAGGATTCATAACCTTCAGTAACATAACAAGTATCTTATATCTCTTTGCAACACAAATCTGATAGAACCTAAATCTTTGACTTACTTCTTCCGATGTTAAGAATCTTCACAAACAAAGGATAGACAACTGAATCATAAATACTCAAGATCATGCAAGATCTATCCAAGATCAATGATCTCTTCTGTGTAGAATCTGTTCTTCATCAAACCTTCATGACTGAATGTTTGATTTAGTTACCTGAATGTCTCGAAGTGTCCATGCTTCTCAAAAAGTTGTAAAACTTTTCTTCAAACAAATCCTTCCTAAGAATTTGTGACTCCTACTTGAAACATAAGTGGACAAACTTCTCACCTTGAGAACTCCAAAAGCTACAAGTTGATACTTCATAATTTACCCGGGTGAAATGTGATAGTACTTGCTTTACTTTCTTTTGGCTAACTCCACTTCTCAATCAAGTGATAGGATCTGATGGAACACATTTTTTAATACAAACATGTATCCAAAAAATCAAGACAATCACAGAAAGTAGATTCTTCAACTGACTGGTACATCAACAAGATTCTGAATTTTCTGAAGTTTTCTGAAAATACTGAATATGAGGTAACCTTTCCAAATATAAAACCTCAAACCAAGTCTTCAACATCTGCTACAAAAAACTCTTTTACCTTAAGAGTTAGATAAAGAAGAAATAAACTTCTCTGCAACTTGTCATATACCAAGTAGCTCTGTATTGACACTCCAAGAATTCTTTGAGGGAACATATAAGCTGCCCGCTTAAAAAGCTTCAACATAACTCATACACATATGAGTGCTTTTGTTTCTCTCGATGCAATTCTTTGTCAAATCTATTAAATCATGACCAAGTGTAATGCAAAACAAGAAACTGCTTCTTCTTTAAACAAGATGTTCTCGTAGACTTGTCTTTGGATGTAGAGGATAAAATAAGAAAAGTATATGGAAAATATATGAGAAAAGGAAGCCTTACTTTTCTTTTGGAAATTATGGACTTTCTTTTTTTGCATCTTTCTTCCACTTGATGATGTCAACATTTTCAAACTTCTCTTCCATAGCTTTTGTTCTCTTCATCTTGAAGTAGCAAACACTCTTGACTTCTTCAACTGAACTTTTCTCTTCCTCTAATGCTAAGAGTAAGAGATAAAACAAACATGGTATATAAATGGAACTGAATATAGAAACATGTTTTATCATCTCCTCATATCTCTGAATCAAAATTCTGCTTCAAATGTCTGAAATGACTAATTTCATCAATCGTTGTCTGAATGATGAATTACCCTTCTAGAGTTACCTTCTCTAGATACATTTGTACCTTGATATCCAACCAACTTACAACAGAAAATTGGCTGAAAAACTCATCCCATCTTCACATTTGTCTTCTTAGATGAACTTTCTTGCCATGAAAGAGATCTCTCAAAACTCTCTAGAAAAAGCTCTAGATACCTGTTTTGATGTAGCTAATGCTTTAACTTTCAAAAGATTGAAAGTGTATAAAAGCATTCCTTGAATTTCTTCAAATCTCTTCATAACTGCTCTTCTAAGACATGACCTGTAAATGATAATCTGATAGTAAAAATTGATACCTGTGATTTGATGTTGATCTGATTCCTTCATCTTCTCTAAACCATTGTTCTTCCTTGAATTTGAAGTAGTCTTCTCTTCATCAAGTCTGGGTCTTCAAACAATACTTTTGTAAAGTATTTGCATACTCTTCCAAAAATATTCGGCTGCTAATAGATCATCAACTTCATACTCCACACTGATGAATACACATGTAACTGAATTGTCTAATTCTTAAATCTCTACTCATCTAGATTAAGTGTGTATGTCAAATGTCAAATATTAGAAGATGCTTTCAAATCATATGTTGTAAATCTGGAATCCTGGAAAACCTGGATAAGAATGAGCCTTAATGCATTGATGCCAAAGATCTAAAGTTCTGAAACCAAAACCTTAGTGCTCTGATACCAAATGTTGGAAGTGAGGTAGGCCCTTAGGCTCATGACATAGGTCCATGGTTCCATAGTTCCAGTCATGTACAACATTAATTCCAGCATTCTTCAATATTGACAAAACATGAACATACCACAACTTAATCATGCAAATGATGAGACAAAGATAGAGAAAGAATAGACGTCATGTGTAAGGTGTTACGTAATCCATTGCTTACTCATAGTATCATATATACCAATGTTCAATGTATAATGTGGGAGAAAAACTCTCAACCACTCTATGTGATGAGAAATAGATGCATGAGTGAATGTACAATGTAACAAACATATTCAGATGTGTGGGCAGTAATCTGAATATACATGAGATGTGTGACCTTATAGGTTATAGAAGAGTGAATATGAGTGACTGAAAGAGGAAGGATCATTGTGAAACTGATAGTCAACAAACCCTCATCTGAACTTAGGCTATGGAAGATTCTAAGTCAGATACATGTGTGAAAAAGATCACATACTTAAAAAGTAGCAAAGAATGCTAACAATTTTGTTGTCAGAAATCCTCAAACTCATGTGAACGCACCTTCTTAAACACCTCATCAAATATGCATAAAGCATATACGTACTGTTTTTCTTGTACCTATGTCGAATAGGACTCCTCCTGATATGAACACCACGGCCTCCATAAAATTTAAGTAGTACCTGTGTGCATAAAGAGAATATGTACCTGAATACTCAACATAAGATGTAAATCTTATGTTAACCACCATCCAATGTCTTTGAAGTAGACCGACATCTTCTTGTAGAAGACAATCTTCAACCTGATATCTTCTTGTAGAAGATAATCTTCAAATACACCATGTAGATGGCCGATCCTCACCCTCAAGCTGCTAATGACCAAGTCTTCTTGCCATGAACAAGAGATTACCTCCTCTCCATGAGCTAGAGTGTGAGTACACCCTTCATCTTCTCCAAGAAGAATCATTAAAAAGAACTCCATAGCTGCTCCTCAACATGCTTCAAGTTAGCACCATGGCTGCCCCATGTGCTAGAAGAAACACTACCTCTATTGAGGTCCAAGCTTGTGTTTATATAGTAGATTGTGTACTCTGAAAAGCTTCTCCAAAAGCTAAAATAAATCATAAATCTCCACGATCTATGATCTACAAAAAGCTCTACGCGATTTCATATTTAGTGTTGTCCATCGCTATGCGTTCGCATTTTCTCCTACTCGCTTTACTGGCTTGAACAATGGTCGACTTCATGGGAGTCCAACGTTTTAACCACGTTGCCTACTGGCTTTACTTGTAGAAAGAATAATCTGAATAGCTATACTATCTACATACTGCCAGCTATGTGGACTATTGAACATTGTTTTCCAACACAATTGGCTTCTGGCACTCTAGATCTTTAGAACTTTCTTGGGCTTCAGAAAGATCAGAAATCTCATCTACTTCTCTATCTGAGAAAGTCTCAAAAACTGCATCAGAGTGTAAATCCTAAGCCTCATCAGGTTGAACAACCATATCTTCAACGGTGTCTTCAAAGAACTGCGATCAAGCATCCGATATCACCACTTCCTCTGATAAGACAGATTCCACCTGCTATTCAGAACTTTGTACATCTACAACTAAAAAATCATGATTATCAGGGCAAACTTCATCATTTTCTGCTGAGGGCCTATTCTCTTCCTTGAATGGACTGATAGCCTCACCATATCCATTAGCATAAGCACCTAATCCAACATCAGTTTCTGAATGGGAAGCCTGCTTGCGAGTAATAACATTTCCTAGCGAAGGGGGTAGAGCCCGAGGTTGCTTTGGCAGCGACTACCGAAGGCGTCCATAATTAGGATAGTCAGAAGGATCTGGAGACTCAGGTTTGATGGTTGTTGAGTAAGAAGACTGCTTGATATCGCTAATCCACCAATCTCTTTTGTCGCTATCATTAGATGCCCTGATTTCTGAGAATCTCTTTGGACTTCTTTGTTCATTGGGATTCCTAAAAGAGCCTTGTGGCTCCAAAGTTCCCTGCTCATAGGAATTGTCCATTCCATGCTGCTGCCCCGCCAGCAGGCAAAAAATATCTAATGCCATGTAGTATCAAGAGGTGGTTGTCTTCCCAAATGTCGAGCATCAAAGTCTTAGCACAAGATGATCCTTTAAACACACATCCTTCAATGGAGTATATTTTGAGAGCTCAAAATGTAGCATATCTTCAGTGACCTGTTCATTAAGGCCCCGGACAACCAAGATGTGTGTCAGACCCGCTTACATTCCCCTGTTTCCATCGATGTGTCTGTTGTGGGGACATCATCTGAACTGCTTTCATTGCACTGAAAGCGAAACAATATGGCAAGAAAAATTCACACAGCCACACATGGTGCACACCCAGCCAATAGTCAAAATGCCAGGTTTGTTAGCACCAGAAGTCGACTCAGCTTCAGCAGATCCTACACATCTAGTTGGTTTACTACTACATTCCAAGAAATACTCAGCACCCATCAAGATCATGGCCATCTTCATTCAATACCTCCATCTCCTTCCTTGTAGTATGTACATATGGAAAATAAATGAGTTACACGAGCATACCGTAATTGAACCGATTCAGTCAGAGCTTTGTAAAGGTCATCTTTGTTTAGTCCTTACACCCAAGGGAATCACTAGTTTTTATGCTTATGATTTGTGAAAATCACGCGAAATTGGACCACTCCTCCTCCTCTCAAGTAACCGAATGATAGCCAAATGTAGTTGGGACAAGAGAAAGGGGTGGGAACTCGGGCTGTTGATTTGCTTTTCCAGATTGCTCTCTTTACTCTCTTGTCCTCTTTCTTTCTTCCTTACTCCCCTTCACCCCTTCTCCTCCATTGCCCCTATTACCTCTCTCCTTCGTTGGATGCCGTTTAAGCACTTAAATCAAGCTTTTGCAATACGATCATTGACATGCAACCGTTCCTATTGAAGAAACCAAGGTGTGAGAACTAAATATCAAGTCGGATCATGCCGATTACAGGCTTCCAGAAGACGGTTCAGACCTTAAACCAAAAAAATTCAAGAGTTTACAAAATAGTGTCTGGTCGAACAAGGGGTTTTACACACTAAAGACCTGTCGGAAAATAGGAGACAGGGGCCAAGAGAACCCAAAATATACTTTAGGCTATGATCTCTGTTCGTTAGGAGAAAAATCGTCATCAAAAGGTAATCAAAATGAAGTAGTATCTGACATGGTGGAGGTGGATGAAGCATGACCCCAATTTCAAATATGTTTGACCTCAGGCCCTGCTCTTTATTCCTAATAACATAGGAGACCAGATTGACGGCATACAGATTATAGCGCCCAAAGTTCTTGGAGAAACAGTTATGCAAAGTCCCTGTGTCAAAGAGTTTTACAAATGATCGTTAAGTTGGCAGCGAGCATAACACCTATTTGCCCATTCATGAGTATTCGAAGACCCATGCTTTCTGAGTTCGCCATCTTTTGTGCTTGTGTGGTCTATCTACAACATCGAAGTGCTTGTGTGGTCTATCTACAACATCGAACTACGTGCAACGATGTCATCTAGTGATGCTTTGACTAATTGTAATTCCACTTATGAAGAGCCCATGCTTTCCACCCTACACTCTTGTGCCCCTCAATCACTCTTATAATGCCCTTATTTTCTCAATGCAAGTAAAAATTCTCGGACAATCTTCACGTGTGCCGCTTGTCTCCATTGTTCTCATGTGCTTGAGTGCACTTTTGGTCTTAGACTCAAGGCCATAGGCTTCACAGCACGGGGGCGTTTAGAACATTTTAAATGATTTAGGTGATTTGTGTTGACCAAAAATGATTATTCATCAAATTATGGTCTCAAGGGAATTTCAACATAAGAGTTTGCTCGCTTCTAAGAGAAGTGCAAATTTTGCACACGATATGATATTTGTGTCAAGGTCAATTGTATAAGCAGCCACATAAAATCTAGTATACTCAATAGTTTTTTTTTTTGCAGGAAATATTATTCTGCACACCGAAGCCCATATCTAATTTCAAAGGAATCAGACTCATACCCTTTCATGCCTCAAATATGAACACATGGCAGTCCGCTTAGTCAGGAATGCTCATCTTCAAAGTTTCAGCAAAAGAGTCGTACCTAAATAAGTTATTGCAGCAACCCTCAACATTTAAGCTTCTCTCTGACATCACCTATACCCATACACCATTCCCTGGAAAAGATGAGATTGTTGCATTTCCATTTCAGGCAACATGTGAGAGTATACTGCGATAGAGAGCCCTTGCAATTGTGACTGCAGAGGGATGCAGCTGGCTTTTAAATAGATGCAAGTGGGAAGATGCACCAACTTCAACTCACTCGTGCCCTTGTAGTGTGCAGAATTCTGTGTGGGTATATAACAAAACAGTAACATTGAATTAAGACCAACAAGTGGCCTCTGCTATCTTCAATCCTTCCCTTCCTTCTACGTAGGTTGCACACCTCCGACACCTTCCCAGCTCCCTGTGGCTCCTTTTAAAAACAATAGTTGTCAAGAAGAACCCCTAAAGGCTACACGATCGTACCCCCCCCAAAGGTACCCCTGTTGCTAAGTTGACGCCTGCAAGAAAACTCCTTCACCACACTTCTTGCTCTGATGGGCTCACCCCCAAATGACAACAGGCTTCTCACGAAAACCCCCCTCGACACTTGCTGAGAACAAACAAGCAGCCTTGATCTTTTTGCCCTCTTTTTCCCTCTCCTTCAGACATCGACCCCCCTTTTTTTATCTTTCTGATGCATCCTGCCGTGCTTGTACTAGCCACTAAGCTTTTTTAGCTGCTCACCGAGATCCCCCATTGCAAGCTGAAGAAGGCGCTTAACCAAAAAACCCACTATCGACTCCTGGTACTGTGGATTTGCATGCCCTCTACTTTCATGCCACGAATGCCTCCTTACGCCTTTGAGAGACAAGTCCCTACTACTTCCCTGATGTCTTCACTAAATGAACCCCCTAAAAATGGGCTCCTCTCTGATTTATCTACTGCTAACATCCGGAGAACAACCCCCCCCTTTTCTAGGCGGCTGGAAGCTCCCTCGATCTGTGCTCCAATTGCCCCTTTCGAGGTATCTTTATTCCTGCCCATGAGAAACGAAGACCAAGCAACCCTTTTCCCCCCCCACAAAGTAGCAACACACCTTCCCGAAAACCCTCTGAAACTTCAGCAAAGAAAAAAAAAACTCTAGGAACCGAAAGCTACCAGGCATCCACAACCATCTTCCACAGTATACTTCTGTTTTTTTCGTTTTTCCCCGGTCTAAGCTCAATACGCACAAAAATAACCTTCGTTACCTGCTTCCCGATGCCTCCACCAACAGCCTGCTGCGCCTTCTCTCCCTCTGTTGTTCTCTTCCTCCAGCCATATGCCAAAGAGCTCCTTGACTCTGCAACCACCAGCCCCTCCCTTCTCAAACACCTCCGACAGCAGCACACATCTCCTGATTGCCTCCTCTGAAAAAATGCTACCCCCCTTCGACCTCCACGAGAGCTAGCTAGGAGAGAGAGCCAAAAATGACAGCCCCCGAAGAATCACCAAAACACCCAAGTTGTTGCAATCACAACATTGGATTTTAAATTATCAACTACAATCAGGTTATGTATTTGATTGCCATGTGAAAGTTGTGCATCACTGGCACCTACTTGAAGCATATTTAAATAGGTAACTTTATTCGAAATCAAACCATCAAGCTGCATAGACTCAAATAATTCTGGTGCTTCTGCCCCTTGCTGATGTTGAGCGCAAGCATTGATCATAACACTCCATGAAACAATATCATGACTTTTCATGATGTTGAACACACCCCATGCTTGTTGTAGGTTGCTACACTTGGAATACATGTTTGGAAGAGTTGTGCTTACAAGAATGTTGGACTCAAATCCTCCTCTCTTTAGCTCATCATGAAGTTTTATTCCCTCTAACAGAAATTCAGGGCAAGAGCAAGCATCGAGAAGACTGAAAGCGGTCTATTCATCTCGTTTCACATTTTCCAAAAACATTTGTGCATACATCTGTATAGCCTCATTTAACAAACCTTTCTTTGCATGCATTGAAATCCTGAAATTCCATGTGATAACATCTCATTTTAGTAGTTTCTTGAATAATATACATGCATAAGTTCATATCCACTAATGCACATCCAAGAACAACATCAGATAATAACAATCATTGTTTGGCAATTTCATTGTGCAATCTTCCATAAGTGCATTCCAACCAGCAACGTCCCTAATCTGAAGCTTATTGAAAACTTATAGGTTTCTATGATCAAGCCACAACTTTCATACATGGCCTCAGAATGGCTGTGCCCTTCACTCACCAAGCTCGCTTGACAATACGCATTCAATACATAAACAAGAAATGCAAGAATCTGAATGGGCTTTCCCCCAAACTGCATCTGCTCAACACAAGTGATTGCATCCTAAACATGCTCATATTTTCCATAATCGGACTCCAAACACCAAGGGCATTCCCCTCTGAGCAAGATGTAGCGATGTAGTTTGCAAATACCTTTCATCCAATTGATTAACTCTTCAAATACCTGCAATCAAACATATTTTCCTGCCAAATAGACCCACATTAGTGCATAAAAACCAACCATTTTGTGAGCTAACATACTCCCCTCTTCTTATTTGCGAAGTCATCCTCGACGAGCCACTCTCGCTGCAATCTAATCAAAACAGTTATGAAAATATCAGTGTACAACAAGCTTGCATACCTTTCCATTGAGCCATTATTCCGATTGGACCTGCACTCATTGAAGCTATTAGTGCTCAAAAAAATCACTTATGAATACATACAGATCAGTCGCTTCCAAAATGATCCAAGAGCATGCACATATATGCAATTCCATTTCCAACATGCATCAAATTGTTCATGCATTCCATTATAAAAATGGTCTCAACCAAAATATCACATTCATACCTTTTTATGTTTTACACATGCAACTATCATTACGAACAAACAGAAATGGAAATACCGAAATAAACAACAGTAACTGAAATGAATTCAACAGGAGATGCAACATACCCAAAATGCATACCCCATTTATTGACCTACTATTCGCTATGTACAGTTATTCCATGACTAGTTGTTCCCGAAGAATCCCCATCGTCGTCCTATAGAAGCCATCGAGACTCGAGTACAAGTCAAGAACTACATAAAAACCCTAGAGTGCCCCACACACTGGAAAACCCTGGAATAAGCACACAAGTTATAAAGCAAACCCGTTGCATTACCTCACTAAAGCCTCATCCATAAGTACATATAGAGTTGTTGGAAGGTGTATTTTTGGAAAGCATTTTTGATGTAGAAAATTAGTAAAAAGCCAAAAAAACTTGTAAAATATTTATGCAATGGTTGTAAAAATAAGGAAGAGTCTTCCTTATGTAGTCAAGGACCTCATGTAATTTTTGTAGAATTTTTAGAAACTCTTAGATAGCATATTTTTAGAAAATTAGAGAAAAAGACCTAATTTCAAGTGTGAAAAGGGACACTTGAAAATGTATATAAGTCAATTTTCTCTAATTTGGAGAGGTTGGTTAGTCATTTGCTCATGCTATCAATAGAGAAGAGAGAGTTTCTGCAAAAATCGTGTTTTCTCCTGTTGAGTGTATTTTCTTTGATGTGAGAGCTTGTTTCTTGTTTAATCATGGAGATTTGTGAGTTACATTTGTGTATTACTGAGTGAGTTGTATGAAGGAAGAGGTTTACTGATGTAATGAGAGGAAAAGGATTGAAGAAAGTTCCAGAATTGTGAAAATCGTATGAATGTACAGAATCGCGATTGTCTCGTCTCTGTGATACAGGTGATATTTTTCAATTTTGAGTTCATATTTGTATTCTGCTGATAAAATAGCATGGTTTTGACACAAAGATCATAGAAAATGATGGAAATTTGCCTTAGATATGGTAAACCCTAGATTTTCTCTTCATCTTCAATTTTTCTCAGCAATCCAGCCATTAATCTCTTATTTCCTTGAATCTATTATCTTGAAGGGGCTGTGGTCTTATGGATATTCCTAGGATTGACAAAATAAAGATGATTTGTTGATTCTTTGTTACTTCATGATTGGAGAGGACAACTTGGAGTCCAAAACAAAACATTTTTTGGCGCCGTTGCCGGGGAACATTCCAAGAACTTCTTTGAAGTTGGACCTTTGCTGGATCTTCAGTTGATGATGGTAACCAACACAAGAACAAGGTAAAGCTCATCAATTAGGAAAAGTGCACATGAATAGGTAGATATCATTGTTTGTCTTTAGGGAAGAAGAAAGCAATGGATGTCTTGTAGAAGTGGAAGTGCTGAAATCTTTGTAAATTGATAGTTGCTCATCATATTGGTGAAGTAAAAGTGCAGGTGTGTGGAGGATTTGAGCCAAGAAGCTGAAGATGGAGGTAACTTGAATCTATTCTTGCATTTCTAGATTTCTTTTTGCCCAAGTACTAGACACCATGGGTGATCTTGGGAAGATAACATGGTGATATTAAGGAAAGGACAGTTAAAGTAGCTAGATGTAAGAATGAGGGATTCAGTTGTTGACCAAATCTGAGCATTAATCTTGAGTTGTTCTGCATTTTGAAAAATATATGATTGAGTTTATCTTTACAAAAATTGATTGCCTTTCATAACACTTTTTCATTTGAGAAACTTTCTTTTGTACTTTAGTGATAGCTAAGGACATAGAAACTCATAACCAATCAAGAACCAAGGGATCAGCAGATCTCCAAAACCAGAAACCCTAAGTAAAGTGTTCTCCTTTATTTTTAGGGCAAAAATACCAAACAAATTCACAAAACCTATCAAAAATTATTAAACAAATTTCTTTTCTTGTTAGAAAGTTGGAGTAAGGTGTTGTGGATAAGAGTGATTGTGGAGAAGTGAAAAAAGAAAACAAAAAAATGGTCAAAAAACCAGAAAATTAGAAAACACGATTCTCTGCACAGAATCGCGACTTTCTGAAAAAAGTGATTGATTTTGAAATAACATTTTAAGTGAAAGTTGAATTGAAGTTGTTGAAGGGTCTTGAAGGTAATCAGGAAGAAAAAACTACTCAAATTGGCATAAAATCAAAAATAGAGAAAAACACGATTTTCTGCACAAAGTCGCGATTTTCTGAGGAAGATTGTGATTTTGGTGCAAAAGTTCAGGAGTGGAGTGAATTACAAAGGAAAGAAGGAATTGAAGCAAAACAAAGAGAAAGAAAGTTTAAAAAATAGAGATCAAAAATTTTTTTTCAAAAAACCCAAAAAATTAGAAAACACGATTCTCTGAACAGAATCGCAATTTTCTGTAAAAAGTGTTGTTTCTGGAATAACATTTCAAGTGACTCATGTATTGAAGTTGTGAAGGGTATTGAGAGAAGGCAAGGACATAGAATACTCAAATTGCACAAGAAAAGATCCACAGAAAAAACACGATTCTCTACACAAAATCGCGATTTTCTGTAAAGAAAAATTTTTCTGTGAATATCTAGCAAATTTGAGTACATTGAGATAAGAAAGTGTAAAGGAGACCAGTAAGATTGAGTAAGTGAATTGGAACAAGGGAAAGAGTGTGGAAAATTGAAAATCACACAAAATCGCGATTTTTTGAGCACTATATAAACAGAAAATTGAAGAAAAAATTCATTTGAGAGTGAGAGTGAGGGAGAGAGAGAGTGAGCAGAGCTGCCGGAATCGCGATTTTCAGCAAACAGTGGCCTTTGGAACAATTTTCACCCAAGCAAGAAAGGTAAGAATCCTAACATCATTCTTGAATACATATTTTTGGTTTTGAGTGAAAAATAACACCAAAAAATAGAAAAAATAAGAGGAGAACAGAATCGTGATTTTCTGATTTCTTGAGTTTTTACTAAGAAATCATTAATTTTTGCTTTAGTTGCTTTATTGCATGTTAAAATTTTAATAAGGCGATTCTATAGGTGAAAAAATATTGAAAAATCAATATTTTGAAATTTTGTCAAATATTGGACAAAATCGCGATTCTGAGTTTTAACTCAAAATCGCGATTCTGTGAAAGGTGCCATCAACATCGTGATTCCCAGAACGCGATTTTCATTAGAAAATCGTGTTTAACAATCTGTGAGCAATCACGATTGTCTGGGAACAAAATCGTGGAAAACACGATCCTGTGAACAAAATCGTGAAAATCACGATTTTCACACAAAATCGTGAAAAACACGATCTTGTGAACAAAATCGTGAAAAACACGATTTTCACACAAAATCGTGAAAAAACACGATCTTGTGAACAAAATCGTGAAAAACACGATTTTCACACGAAATCGTGGAAAACACGATCTTGTGAACAAAATCGTGAAAAACACGATTTTCACACGAAATCGTGGAAAACACGATCTTGTGAACAAAATCGTGAAAAACACGATTTTCACACAAAATCGTGAAAAACACGATCTTGTGAACAAAATCGTGAAAAACACGATTTTCACACGAAATCGTGGAAAACACGATCTTGTGAACAAAATCGTGAAAATCACGATTTTCACACGAAATCGTGAAAAACACGACTTTGTGAACAAAATCGTGAAAATCACGATTTTCACACGAAATCGTGGAAAACACGATCTTGTGAACAAAATCGTGAAAAACACGATTGTCACACAAAATCGTGAAAAACACGATTTTCAACAGAGAATCGTGAAAATCACGATTTTCACTCAAAATCATGAAAAACACGATTTTCTACAGAAAATCGTGAAAATCATAAATTCCACAGAAAATCGTGAAAAAAACACGATTTTATTCAGAAAATCGTGAAAATACATAACTTAAGCAGAAAATCATGAAAAAACACGATTTTATTCAGAAAATCGTGAAAATACACAACCTAAGCAGAAAATCGTGAAAAAACACGATTTTATTCAGAAAATCATGAAAATACACAAACTAAGCAGAAAATCGTGAAAAAAAACACGATTTTATTCAGAAAATCGTGAAAATACATAACCTAAGCAGAAAATCGTGAAAAAAAACACGATTTTATTCAGAAAATCGTGAAAATACATAACCTAAGCAAAAAATTGTGAAAATAGGTGAATGATACTTAGGTCTGGAAATAAAATAAATACACTTTCTAAACAAGACCTAGCAAGGAAGGGAAAAGAGCCAGGAAGTAGTAAAAGATCAGAAAGAAGTTTAGGGCAAGAAAATAACATGGAAAACCTAAATGAAACAAATGAGTCAATAGAAACTGGGGATTTTAGAAACATCCTCAAATACATGTATACAAATAGGTTTGGAGCCTATGTATATCAGGATGGAATGCATAAATTCCTCATTAGATTGAGAAATTTAGAAGTTCCCTTGAATATAACCCCAGTAGCACAATTCAAGGATGGAAGATATGAAGATAGGCAAGGATGTGTATACATTCTCTCTCAAGACCCAGAAAATTCAAATGACCTAGGGCAATGTGCTGATAAGGGACCTTGGGAGCATAACATAGAACAAACAAATTTGCCAAGGCCAAATGAAAACTACACTAGCAATGAACAACAACATGGGAGGAGGACACATATTTCCCCAAATCCCTTTGACAAGGAACCAGATGGATACAATGACTTCCCACTTAGAAGAAGACCTCATTGGAAGCCTCAGGGTAGAATGCTTAGACCATACCAAGTAGCCAAATGCATGAAGAACCAATATGAAGGGTATTCAGATCCTCATGCTCATGCAGCAGAATTTAGACAACTAATTAGAGCTGAGGAAGTAGAGGATTACAAGGTGCAATTTGAAGCATTTGGACTAACCCTAACAGGACCAGCCTTATCCTGGTTCATTCCCCTGAGAAAGGAAATGTATCTGGACATTGAATCTTTTTTAGAAGCTTTCATTGGAGAATTTTCTAAGACTGGGATAAAACATAGTACAGCCACATTAATACATAGTTTCAAACAACAAAAGGAGGAAAATGTTAGAGAAGCAGCCAGAAGATTTAAACAATACATTGATAGATGCCCAAGAGAGGAAGTACCTTCCATGGCAAAACAAGTATCCCTATTCATTGAAGGTTTGAGAAGTGCTCAACTAAGAACCCTAGTGTACTATAGGAGATGTCCTGACTTAGCAGCCTGTGTGAAGGAGGCAATAGACTTGGAGGACAACAGAGGTCAAGATCTGTTGGCATTTCATCAACCTAGATCATATGAAGACAAAATTCCTCCAGCAGAAGAATTGGCTCAGGCCATTGCTAAAGCCCTAGAGGTAAACACTAAAGCTAATCTGATTAACTCTAGGATAAACACAAACAAAAAATGTTACATTTGTGGAGAAAATCATCTGGCACAACAATGCCCATATCAGAAGCCTCCACACTTGCAAGATAGGAAGACACTCAAATACTGCACACTAGAGAGAAAATGGACAAACCATACCAGGGAGGAATGCTTCTATAACAAACAACCTGTCAAGGAAAGAGACTACATGGCTTAGAGGGAATTAGGTTATACTGAGCAACCAAGACCAGTGTTGGGACAACAGCCTCCTATTCCAACTAATGTGATACCAGTCAAATATACACCCATAGACGAAGGAAATTCAAGATTCAGATCACCTTATAAGGAAGAGTATCAATGGAGTGAGGGACATCAGGAAGAATGGGAAGATTATGAAATAAGAGAACCTGAGCTTAAAGCCCTAGATTTGGGAAATGGAAAAATTGAAATGGACACAGCAACATTCATGTACATTACCAACAACTACATGTCCAATCAAAAACCTCAATTCAAAGGGGGACCAAAGATAACATGTTATAGGTGTGGGGGAGAGCATTTCATCAGAGACTGTCCACAACCTCCAACATTCAGGATAGAGGGAGCATACTGCAAGGATTGTGGAAGAGAACACCTGATCAAAGACTGTCCAAAAAATCCCCAAAAACAACAGAACACACCCAATAGCATACCACTAAAAACAGTCAATATTATGGAACAAGAGGAATTGAGTGACAATGATCAAGTTGGAATCAATGTTATAACAAGGGCACAAGCTAAGCAACAGGAAACAAATAAGGAACAAAGTGAAGGTTCAGCCTCAAAGGTGAAAAGGAATAAACAAAAAGGGAAATGGGAAAAGAAAAAAAGAATGGGCAAAAACTTGGAAGAAGATAATAAGGAACAATTAAAAAGTACTCCTCCCCAAAACACTCAAAATCAGTCTGAAATAGGACACTCTCAGAGTCTAGAAACCCTAATCAAAGCATATAAGGGAAGAATCCAAGAAGGACCAAGTCCTGCAGATCATGCAGTGGCTTATCCTATACCAGAGTTAGAGCAAGAAAGAATGCTAAAGTGCAAACAAATTATCCAGGAAGCACAACTCAGATTAGGGGAAGAAGACAGTTCTCAGAGAACAATTGAACAAATTGAGAAAACAAGAACATGGAAAAGCGTTAACAAAGAGGAAAATCCACAATTAACATTCCAAATGATCATAGATGAACAATGTAGCATTACATGTCATACAACATGGGAAAACTTGTTGAAACAAAATCCTCACCTACAAAACAAAATGAATAAAGGGGAAACAATACCTGGAAACCTTCATTCACCAACACAAGAATTAGAGGAATTATGGTATATTCCTATTGATAAAATAGGAGGATATTGTGAAGGAGAAGAAGGGAATTCAACCCTAAAATTACAATATGGGAAAAATTCAGCTAAAGCCATTTTGGATAGTGGATCAGGAGTGGCCATAATTGTTGGTGCATGACAATCATCAATTGAAGAATTATAGAGGAATGAAGTCAAGGAGTCAAGAAGAAAACAAAGTCAGATGGTTGAAGGAAGGACATGTTCAGAAAATCCAAAGATATGTACACATATGTACATTAGCTGACTTATATCTTTGTTTAGTCATACACTTGTATATATTCATATATAAATATGTTGGAAAAATGTCGGGAAAAGTGAGCAGAAGAAGATTAGAGAATAGGGAGAGAGAAATTAGTGTCATTAGACACATTGGAAGTGAGTGAATCATCCATCCTCACTTGTATGTAAATTTTTCTGAAGAAATCGAAAAACTTGCGCCCGATGTTTAGCAGTCTGCTCCTTCTGTGTTTAATCTTTTGAGAAATCCTTCTGCACGTGTCTAAGTCCATAGCTAATCTATCTATGGCTAGAATTTGAGAGGTTAATTGTAATCAGGCTGAGAGAATTTTGATTAGGAACATTCATATGTAAGAATGTTCTAAGAGTCGTAAAATCTGGCGCACATTTCATCTTCAATGAAATGATCATTGCTCAGTCCACAGTGTAAAGTTTTACACAAATGAGGGCTTAAAATCTAAGTTGGAAGGTAAGCCATCTATGGCTAAAAGATCTTGATCAAACGGGTTCAGAGTTGGGAGAACCAGTGCTAAGAAATTGCAGGTGTCAAAGTCGCCATTGCAGAGAAGCTCTTTCAGACATAGGTAAAGTGTTTCACACATTTCTCAGTATATACTCAATCTTTTTGAGAGATTTAACTTGGTAAAGTTGCGCAACCTTAAGGCGAAGTGTTGTGCAAAGTTTTATCAAAAACTTTACAGGATTGATTAGTCAATGAGTGATTAATCTGCAGCAGACTTTTCTGAAGAAGCTGAATTTTTCAGAATAATCAATTTTCTGATAAATTGGTGAATGATCTCTAAGTTTGGTGGAGTCTAAAGTTAATCTTGATATAGAGGTGATCTAAATTCAAGGTTAACTTGTTCTTTTGGAGATTAACACTCTCCATCAGTGGTATCAGAGCAGGTTGTGTCAAAATTGAAGTGAAGGAGACTCCAACTACTGCAGAAATACAAAACTTTACATTTCGAAGGTGCAAAAGGTTAAAGTGTGAAGAAAGATTGAAGGAAGACATACAAAGAGCATCAAAAGGATCAGAAGGAGCAACATTCGAAGTAAAGGTACATTCATTATCTGTAAAGGTTAAAGATTTGAAGCTACAGGTGAAGTAAAGATGGGAGATAGTCTCCAAATTGAAAAGTTGGATAGAGAGAACTATCATGCATGGTCTATGAGGATGGAAGCTCATCTTATGAGCAAAGATCTGATAGGATACATCACAGGAGATGAAGAAAAGCCAGAATTCAGAGATCCTAGTGTTCCAACTAGGGAGGAGCTTGCAGATTTGAAGAATTGGATGAAGAAGGATGCTCAAGCAAGAAGCATCATCTACATGGCAGTCAATGACTATTTGCTTCCTCACATTAGAGGACTTGAAAGTGCATGTGACATTTGGAATGCTTTGGAAGAGCATTTCCAAAATACAACCAAATCAAGGAAGGTTTCACTATGGGCAGAGTTTACTACCTTCAAGAAGAAGGCCTCATAATCAATCTCTGATTATGTGACAAAGATGAAGGACATTGCAGATTCTTTAGGTGCAGTGGATGAAGATATTGAAGAAGACAAATTGGTAAGACAAATACTCACAGGGCTAAGAGGAGATGAGAAGTGGAAGCCTTTCATTTTATCTACAGAACTTTCATTAGATCACTTTACTCCTGATTTGAATCAATTGTTAGGTCATATGCTAACTTTTGAGAATGATGTCAAAGGAGATGTTGATAAGAGTGCAGGTCATGCAATGTATTCTAAAGACAAGAAGAAAGCCAACAAAGGGAAGCAACAATCAGGTGAAGAAGAAGGTACTTCAAACCAAGCAAACTTCATAAGAGGAAGAGGAAATGGCAGAAGTAGAGGAAGAGGCAGAAACAACAAAGAGAATGCAAGAGCTTGTTGGATATGTGGTAAGACCAATCATCTATCTCATGATTGTTGGCATAATAATCAAAACAATGGTAATTATCAGAACTTTAATCAAAGAGCAAGAGGTGGTAGATTTCAGAGAGGAAACTTCAGAAGTAGAGGTGGTAGGAATTCTTTTGGAAGAGGTGGTGGAAGAAACTTCCAAAGTCAATCCTATAATAACACCTACTACAACTATGCATCAGATCAAAAGGAGGACTCGACTCTCATTATGAATACATGTGAAACTTCACATGAGGACATGAGAGTGTTTTATATTGATTCAGGATGTAGTAATCATTTGAGTGGAAATATTGCTTTGATGACTGACCTAGATCATAATGCAATTAATCATACAGTTCAGACAGGTGATAATACAAAGCATAAGGTAAAGTCAATTGGTTCAGTCAAAGCTAAGGATGGGAGCACTCTTCTGAGTAAGGTACTTTATGTTCCCACAATTCCAAAGAATTTGATCAGTGTAGGTCAAATTGTGGAAAAAGGATATGAGGTAAGGTTCACCAATGATGGAGTTTATGTGGAAGACCCTAGTCAAGGGTATAAACAAGTTATTGCAGGAAAGAAAGAAGGAAGGCTCTTCACATTGAAGGTACAAGGAAATGTTGGACATGCTATGTTCACATATGGAGAGCAGAAGGTGTCAGAATTGGATCTTTGGCACAAAAGACTTGGACACTTTAATGAAAGAGGTATCAAAGAAATGATTAACAATGATTCAGTGCTTGGAATGCCTAACATTGCAGGTCAACACATGACATACAGATGTGAGGCATGTCAATTAGGTAAGGCTCATAAGCAATCCTATTCCAAGCATGGGTTTATGTATTCAGAAAGACTTGAATTGGTGCATACAGATGTGTGGGGTCCCTCAAAGGACTTTAGTATAAATGGTTCAAGATATTATGTCATATATGTTGATGATGCTACCAGGTGGATCACAATTTATGTGATTAAAGAAAAGTCAGAAGTGTTTAATACATTTAAACACTATCATGCATATGCAGAAAGGATTACAGGTCAAAAATTGAAGAGACTAAGGTCAGATGGAGGGGGAGAGTATTTTTCAAATGAGTTCAATGATTATTTGTGGAATGCAGGTATAAAGAGAGAAGTCACTTGCAGGTACTCTCCTCAACAAAATGGGGTAGCAGAAAGAAGAAACAGGACACTTGTTGAATTTGCAAGGTCCATGATGAAAGAGAAGAATTGCCCAAATTATTTGTGGGCAGAGGCTGTAAACACAGCTACTTATTTGGTTAATAGATTGCCTTGTAAAGCTTTGCAGGGTATGACACCATATGAAGCTTGGTGGGGTAAGAAACCTACTAGAACTAAGCATATTGAAATACAGTATCATTTTCTGAGAGAGAAGGTCATTGAGAAGGAGATTGAAGTCATACACACTCCCACAAAAGATCAAGTTGCAGATATGATGACAAAAAGTCTAGATGGACCAAAACTACAAAGATTCAAGGATATGGCTGGAGTAAAGAAGATAGAGAAGAACCTCAATTAATGATTGAGGGGGAGTTGTTGGTGCATGACAATCATCAATTGAAGAATTATAGAGGAATGAAGTCAAGGAGTCAAGAAGAAAACAAAGTCAGATGGTTGAAGGAAGGACATGTTCAGAAAATCCAAAGATATGTACACATATGTAATTAGCTGACTTATATCTTTGTTTAGTCATACACTTGTATATATTCATATATAAATATGTTGGAAAAATGTCGGGAAAAGTGAGCAGAAGAAGATTAGAGAATAGGGAGAGAGAAATTAGTGTCATTAGACACATTGGAAGTGAGTGAATCATCCATCCTCACTTGTATGTAAATTTTTCTGAAGAAATCGAAAAACTTGCGCCCGATGTTTAGCAGTCTGCTCCTTCTGTGTTTAATCTTTTGAGAAATCCTTCTGCACGTGTCTAAGTCCACAGCTAATCTATCTATGGCTAGAATTTGAGAGGTTAATTGTAATCAGGCTGAGAGAATTTTGATTAGGAACATTCATATGTAAGAATGTTCTAAGAGTCGTAAAATCTGGCGCACATTTCATCTTCAATGAAATGATCATTGCTCAGTCCACAGTGTAAAGTTTTACACAAATGAGGGCTTAAAATCTAAGTTGGAAGGTAAGCCATCTATGGCTAAAAGATCTTGATCAAACGGGTTCAGAGTTGGGAGAACCAGTGCTAAGAAATTGCAGGTGTCAAAGTCGCCATTGCAGAGATGCTCTTTCAGACATAGGTAAAGTGTTTCTCACATTTCTCAGTATATACTCAATCTTTTTGAGAGATTTAACTTGGTAAAGTTGCGCAACCTTAAGGCAAAGTGTTGTGCAAAGTTTTATCAAAAACTTTACAGGATTGATTAGTCAATGAGTGATTAATCTGCAGCAGACTTTTCTGAAGAAGCTGAATTTTTCAGAATAATCAATTTTCTGATAAATTGGTGAATGATCTCTAAGTTTGGTGGAGTCTAAAGTTAATCTTGATATAGAGGTGATCTAAATTCAAGGTTAACTTGTTCTTTTGGAGATTAACACTCTCCATTAATAATGACTAAACAAACTTGGGAGAAATGGGGAAGAAATGAATTACTACCCACTAAGATGAGGTTACAACTTGCAGATGGGCATATAGAAAAACCCCTAGGAATTTGGGAGAAAGTGATTGTGGACATATGTGGTATAGAAATAGAGCATACCTTTGCCATAGTAGAATTTCCACAATCCACTTCATATGAAATTATCCTAGGAAGATCTTTTATGAGACAAATGCAAATTGTACAAGATTGGGGTAATGATTGTTTATATCTCCAAAGCAAAGGAAGAATAACAAGAGTGAACTTGAGAAATGGGCACTACTGTGATGTATCTCCTCAAGAATGGTATAAAATACATCAAAATCAAGAAGAAAGTGAGGAATCAGACATGGAGGATCAGGAAGAGAGTGAATCAGCAATATGGAAGTGCAACATGATAAGAAATCTCATCAATAGAAAGAGAAGACTGAAAAGAGAGGAATGTGTGGAAGAGAGAAAAGTACAGGATGAAAGCTATGTGCCACAACAATTTAAAGATGAAGAGTTTGAGCCTTATGGGTGGAATCAAATCTTGGCTACTATGGATCTGGCCAGTGAAGAATATGTAGGAGTGAAATTCCAAGACGAAGAAGGCTTTGATGTTTTCCACATTAGCATACACATGATAAGTGTACCAAAAACAGAAGAGGAGCAAAATAAAGAAATAATATTACAAAAAGGAAAAACACGGTATTTGGAAACAGTAAAAGCCGAGGATGCAATCAAAGACAAAATCTCAGGCAAATACAAGGAACATAAACACAAGGAAATAGAAAGAGATCAGACAAAAGAGAAGAAAGAGAAAGAGATCAATAAGGATCAATATTTTGATGTACCAGCAAATTTTAAAACTTATGAGGTAGAAGACAGACTACTCCTGAAAATGAAACCAAAAAGAGAGAAGAAAAAAGGAGAAGCTTATGACAATGAAGAACAAACAAAAAAGATTGTGATTACTCAGGAAGAAGGAGAAGAGAGACAGATAGTGATAGCTGATGATATGACCACACAAGAAGAAGAAGCCTTAAGGAGCCTGGCAAAGAACTATAGGGATGTATTTGCTTACAGTTATAAAGATTTAAAAGGGATTGATCCAAAAATCTGTGAGCATAAGATTCCTATGACACCTGATGCAAAACCAAGCAAACAGAGACACTACACATTTAATGATAAATACTCTGCCAAAATAAAGGAAGAAATTGACAAGTTGTTGGCGGCTAATTTCATTTATGAAATAGAGTACACTGAATGGATATCACCTATAGTTGTGGTGCCAAAGAAGAATGGAAAACTTAGGGTTTGCATCAACTTGAAAAAAGTGAATGCAGCAACTATAAGGGATAGTTATCCACTGCCAATAACAGATCATCTTCTTGAGAGAGTTGCAGGAAAGGAGGTTTACAGTTTCCTAGATGGTTTCTCAGGCTACAATCAAGTGCCAATAGCCTTAGAGGACCAACACAAGACTGCCTTTTCTACAGAATGGGGGGTTTATGCCTTTAGGGTTATGCCCTTTGGACTAACCAATGCTCCAGCAACCTTTCAAAGATTGATGTGTCATATTTTCAAAGAATTCCTGAGAAATGTAATGGAAATCTATGTGGATGATCTGTGCACTTTTTCTTTAAAAAGACAAGATCATTTACAAGATTTAGAAAAAATATTCAGAAAATGCAGGACATACAGAGCTTAAATCCTGAAAAGTGTGTATTCTTTGTGAGACAAGGTAGAATGTTAGGTCACATAGTTTCAAAAAATGGAATTTCTACAGATGAGAAGAAGATAAAAGCAATAATAGAACTTCCAAGACCTACAAATGTGAAGGAACTCCAAACTTTTATGGGACATTGTGGGTACTATAGAAAATTTGTACACAAATTTGCTGATATAGCTAAACCCTTATATGCCTTAATCACAAAGTTTGAGTGGACTGAAGAATGTGACCAAGCCTTTGAAACATTAAAAACTTGTTTGGTGACAGCAACAATTTTAAAAACACCTCAGTGGGATAAAATTTTTCATGTACATGTCGATGCTTCAAATTATGCTCTGGGATGTGTGTTAGCACAACCTATAGAAGGAAGCAAATTAGATTTCCTAGTAGCATATGCAAGTAGACAATTAAACATTGCAGAAAAAAATTACACAACCACTGAGAGAGAAGGATTGGGAATGATATTTGCTGTCAAAAAGTACAGACATTATCTATTGGCCAACAAGTTTAAATTCTTTGTGGATCATCAAGCTCTACTCTATTTAGTAAATAAACCATGTCATACAGGAAGAATAGTAAGATGGTTTCTTTTACTAATGGAATTTGAATTTGAGGTGGTGGTTAGACAAGGAAAAACACACTTGAGAGCAGATCATTTGTCAAGAATCCAGTCAAAAGAACCTAGTTCACCGATAGATGATGATTTGCCAGATACATACTTATTCAAGGTGGAAAGTGTTCCTGAATGGTCTATGTCATTAATTCATTTGCTAACCATGGGACCGTGTAGCACATTAGGGAATAATACACATCTGGTGTTACAAAGCAGAAATTTCATGTTGTTAGCTGGACATTTGTATCACCTCAGTCAGTCAGGTATACTGGAATTTTGTACTCCAGAGGAGGAGCAATATGAATATGTAAGAAGAGCTCACTACTGGAACCCATGTACTCATGCTTCCAAGATAGTCACTTTAAGCAACCTTAATAGGATGGGAGTACATTGGCCAAACAAGATTCAAGATGTGGAGAGATATGTTGATAATTGTAAAAAATGTCAAACATTGAAGGAATCAGAATTGATAACTTTATATTGGTTTCAAAAAAACCCTGAATGGAGTGAACATATTGTAGAGGAATTGAAGAGAAAGAAGAAAGGGAAACAGGTAATAGCTGGTGCTGACTCAAGAAACTTACAAGTGATCTCGGAAGAATATCAACTCATAGGAGAACAACTATATAAGAGAGGAATGGATGGATATCTGAGAATTTGTGTTCCTGAAGGAAAGTATTTAGAAATGTTGGAAATGGCACACTCAGGAGTGGCAGGAGGACATTTTTCAAGTGATAGAACAGCCAAGCTCATATTGTACTCTGGCTTTTGGTGGCCAACCCTATTTGCTGATGCAAGAATTTATGTAAAAAGATGTGATGTCTGTCAAAGGGTGAGTCAACCAAACAAAAGAGATAATATGCCATTAATTCCTTTAATTTCAGCCAGAGCTTTTAGCAAATGGGGATTGGATTTTATTGGACCAATACATCCTCCAGCCAGACAAACCCATGCAGAATACATAATAGTAGCTACAGATTATTTGACAAAATGGGCTGAGGCCAAAGCTACTAAAAGAAATGATGCTCACACTACTGCCAGATTTTTGTATGAAAACATTATCACTAGATTTGGACTACCAATTGAACTGGTAAGTGATAGGGGAACTCATTTTTTAAATCAGATCATAGAAAACATGACCAACCACTTTTTGATCAGTCATAGAAAATCAGCCCCATATCACCCACAAGCTAATGGCTTAGCAGAAAGTACTAATAAAGTACTCTGTGCAGTATTATCCAAACTAGTCAACATAAATAGAAATGACTGGGATTCTCAACTTAATCATGTTCTCTGGGCTTACAGAGTGGCATACAAAACTGCAATAGGAACTACCCCATTTAATTTAGTATTTGGCCAAAATGCAGTTTTACCCATGGAATTTCTTATTCCAACATTAAAAGTGGGTAATCAATATAATTGGACAGGACATGAATTATCCGAGAGAGTCATAGATTTGGAAAAACTGGGAGCTTCTAGACTCCAAGCAGTGATGAGTATATACGCAGACAAGAAAAGACAGAAAGCTTATCATGATGTTCACATTAAAGACAAAGATCTACAAGAAGGAGACCTGGTCTTGGCTTACACAGTTAAGGAACATCAGAGAAAATTTCAGAAAAAAGGTCATGGGCCATATATTATACATCAGATAAGTAAAAGTGGAGCCATTCAATTAGCTAACATTGATGGAGAAATCATGCCAAATTTCATAAGTGGATGCAGAGTTAAGAGGTATGATTGTCCATTAACTCCTGATGAATGGAGAAGACTGCAAAAGGCCCAAAATAGAAAAAAAGAAGAGAAGAACATCAGAAAAGAGGCTCAACAAGAAGCCAAGGAGAGAATAAGGAAATTGAAAGAAGTGTGTTTATGTGAAAACACTCTAAAGCAAAGAGAACATTTGCCTATGATATTGATGGATTATCAGAATAAAAATATTAGGGTTTTAATAGATTCAGGAGCTCAAGTGAATCTAATTAGCTCAGCCTTGGTCAATAAGTTTAACCTTAAGAGGGCTGAAAGCAGAATTCTGATCAAAACCCTGAGAAGGAAAATGATTCAGAGCATATCTTCACTTTCTATTAAAGTTAAATTTAATGATGAATATATGGATATAGATTGTGAAGAGTGGCCAGACCAATTCATGACTGAAAAGTTGATTTTGGGACAACCTTGGCTCAAACAAGGTAAAGTTGTTTTGAACTTTGAGAAAATGAAGCTTAATTTGACCATAAATGACAAAAAGTTTTTAATGTTTTTTCTGAGTAATGAAGGACAGGAGGTTTATCTAGATGTTCTTGACCCAGATATGGAAGGATTTACTTTCTCAATGAAGGACAGGAACATATTACGAATACCAACTGCTCAAGCTTCATACAATCAAACCACACAAGAGATCTCAGGAGTAAAAACAACTGGTGAGACAAAAATAAGAAGACAGTTATGGACACATCAACAAAACAGAACTACAAACACATGGAGAAAGGGCACGCACAGATGGTATCCACCAAAACAGGAAGAGGGAATAAAATGGGTATGGAAACCAAAAGAGGCTACAAGAAGTTTGTCTATGAAACATGGATACTTGTATGATACAAAGACATTGAGAGTGAAGCATTGTTGGGTAAAAAAATCAGAATTGAGTCAATGGAAGAGAGATCATCCACACTTAACCTATTTTCAGATCGGTGGAACAAAATACTATTTAAAAAAAAAATTTTAAAAAAAAAAAAAGAGAGAGAAAGAAAAAAGAAAAGGAGGGAGAATGAATAACAAAAGCAACATGTTCTTCTAAATTCTTTTTCCTTGAATGGGAATTAAGAGGGGAAGGAAAGCAGAAAAAATGTCATTATTATTAAAAAAAAAAAAAAAAAAAAGAGAATAAATTGAAAAAAAAAAGGAGGGAAATGTATTTTAATTTCTATCTAAAATTAAAAGCACAAAAGCAAGATATAGGGAGGGAGAAAATAACTTATCAAGGAAAATCTGTATTATTTTGTTCAAAATTTTGTGACCATCTTTTTTATTTCTATTTTTTGAAGTCTTTACATTAATCATCTTTTCCATCATCTTCTTTCTATTTAAGAATTGGTTTCTTTTTTGAGTAAGGAATTGACAATTGAAGAGAGCACATTAGATATCTTGCTACACCTGTATTGCTCACTTAAAAATTGAGTCCTTTGGAAAAAGAAAAAATTGTTTGGAACTTGTCTCTTTCATTTGTTTATATCAGTGACATACCAGAATGAGACAGTATTTTTTTGTGAATTCTTGTGACTCATGTGGGTGGAGTGTTTTTCTTTTCTTTGATATATAAACACAGGATGGTGAATACAAAAGAATTGACCATTCATGACTTCAAAGCTGACTCAGTAACCTTGTCAAGAGGACATTGGTTCTTGGACAGTGAGAGCACAGTGGAGCAGGTGGACCTGGAATCAGATGAAGATACAGGAATTCCAGAGGCAGAAGGAGCAGTAAAAGAACTGAAGGAAATTCTGGGAGTAATAGGTCAGCACATCTTCACAGTAGCAGTGGGAGGTTATAAATACACCATGTTGTGCCAGGAGTTTTATAGGTTTCAAAGAACTACTGTCAACTTAAAAAGATGGAAAGCTGTGGGATTGCATAAACTATTGGAGGAACCAATCTTCTTTATTGACTTTGAAAGGGTAGCACAGGTAATGAACAGTTTGGAAGAAGTTGGAACAAAGAATGATGCTTATTTCAGGTGCAAAGTGAAGAACAAAGATGAGCAGGAGGTGCGTATTACCATTAAGGCAGAACATATTAGAGCTGCTTTACAATTTTTTCCAATGGGCACCAAACTGGATCAAAGCTTTGTAAAAAAGAATAAGGATACTTATACAGGATATGGAAAGTTCACGGATTTTAAAGGAAAAGAGAATGAAGAATATGCAATCAGAATGTTTTTGCAATATTTTTGTTTTCCCAAGCTGCCTAGATACACCATGCCTCACAAATCTGTAACTCTGTTGATGTTCAACAATAAAGACAAAACCAGACCATTTGGAGTTATGGATGTCTCACCATACATCCATGAACAGTTAAAGGAAGCAGCCAAACATTGGGAGCAGAAGAAATTTATGAATGGAGCCCAGTTTTTGACAAGAATTATTTATCATATCTTGGGTATGGAAGAACATTTGAAATTAGCTCCAGAGGCACAATACTTTAGAAATTTGATGTCAGGAGTAAAAAGTCCTCCCAAAAGGATGCAGGCTAAAGACACAGTGGGACAAACCAGTATGAGGGGAGCTGGGATGAAGAGGAAAATTATCTCTGAAGAAGTAGTGCCTGTTAAGAAGAGGAAAGTGGATCCAAGAAAAATAGAAATGGAGCAGATTGAAGCAACAAAAGAAGAACATGTGGCAGCCCAAAAAGGGGTACAATCCTCTAGTGAACCTCACCCCCCACAGACCAGCAAAGAGCAAATATTTACTTATTTAACTCAGGGAAACAATAAAAGAGCAATGTACGAAGCCCAATATCAGAAAATGCTGGAAGACTATTCCTACAAGGCTACAGATTGGATACAGGAGGAGGTGGAGCATTATGAAGTTTTACATGAGGAAATGATGGCAGCCGAGACCGAAGAAATATTTGTGAGAAAAGAAGTAGAGTTGCTGGCATACTTCAAAGAGTTGCAAGGACCTCCAGAGGCCAGGACTACTGTTGTGGTAAAAAAGAAAGTGCCAAAAAAGCAAGTCCAAAAGAAGAAACTAGTCAAGAAGGGAAAAGAAAAAGCAGTAGCTGAAGTTACAACAGTTAAAGACACAGAAGCAACAGTCATGGAAGCAACTCAGAAGTCTACCACAGTGAAGGAAGTATTAAAGTCTACAGAGCAAGAAGTAGGAGGATCCTCACGATTCTCATCCGATTCAGATAGTGATATTGAGAGTTTTTTGTTGAAAAGTTTAAACTTGTCAATACCCAACACTCCTAATGTAGCTATACAGGCTGTAGAAAAAATGAAGACACCTGAGGATACAAATAAGAAGTCTAAAGAAAGGCAGACTCATGAAGAAACTGTCCAACAGATGAGTGCTGAAGAAGAAAGAAGACTGTTAAAAGGAAAGGCAAGAATGACAGAAGAGGAAAACCAAAGGAGAGATGAAGATAGCTTTGGAATAGTGAATATTGGTATAAATTCAATATGGACCAAGCCTTCACAGACACATTTCCAAATGAATGCAAGTTTAGAGGAACTAGCAAAGAAGGTATTCAGCAGTTCATATATTCAGCAGAAGGATGCACCTAAAGAACAGGAAATCAAGAAGATAGAACCAGAAAAGAGTGCTCAAGAGGTCTTAGGACAGGTGATGGAGGAAGGAATTATTCAAAGTATAAAAGATGTACTGCATGAGATAAACAGTAATAAGGAATCTACATACAATGGTGAGCAGGAACAGGAAGAAGGAATAGATTCTATGGATATGGATGAGCAAGATCATGAATATACAAATCAGGGGAGTGATGATCAAATAAAAGCTTTCCATGCAAATGTATCAGATACAGCTCAAGAAACGGGAAGACAGGAAATGCAAAAAAATGATGATCAGGTTATCCATGTGGAGGATATTGAATCAATAGTAGTTCAAGAAAAATTGGTACAGGGAGAGCAACTTAGGGAGGATCAATCAGGCCAGGATGAAAAAAAGCTAGAAAACAATCAGGAAACCCTAGGACAGGGAGAAGAAATGCAAGGCCAAGAAGGAAGGAATTCATTGGAAGAGAGTAGAATTTCAAATCTCTCAGATCAGAAAAGTGCAAAGGACAGAGTATTGGAGCTTGAAGAAGATGATATTAATCAAGAAACAGAGAATGATGCTTCCAGTAATGAAGAACAAGATACAAAGGATATAGAGGATGAAACAAAAGCAGAGGAAGATGAGGAAGGTAAAAGAGATAAGAAATTGAAATCAGACAAGCAGAAATGGAAGTTGGTTTGGAAAGGATACCCAAGAATATAAGGTCAGCCTGTCAAATAATCATGAATAATATTGAACAGTTCAGACCATCTAGCAGGAATATGATCATATCAGGCATGGTGGTTGAATCTGAATTTGAGAAAGGGAGTATGATTATCAAAGAATACAGAAAGGAAAAGGAGCAGATGTCAGAACAATTGAGGTCAATTCAGAAGAAAAATGAAGAGTATGTCAATAGAATAATTGCTTTGGAAGAAATTGAAGTTCAGAAGCAGAACAAAATACAATATTTGGAGGATAAGAGTGTGAAGTTATCAGAACAGAATGCCAAGATGGAAATGGAACTAAAAACCATAGGAGGAAGATACAGAACACTACAAACCTCATATCAAATTTTGACTAGGGCCCATGAAGATATTAATAAGTTGCTGCTAGAAGAAGGTCTAGTAAAAGATGGAAGTAAACCTGCCCAATTGACAGAGGAAGAAAAAGATGAAATGCATAAAGAAATTCAGAAACTCCAAGAAGAATTAAAGGAAGCCAAAGAACTAGAAAAGCAGGCAAGTACACATGCTGCTACAGCCATGAGAGGGTATAACAAGTTGTTTTTGAATACAGAGCAAGAGAGGAAGGATTGGCAGGACAAGTTGGAAAGAGAAAGAATGGACTGGATGAAAGAAAGAGAAGATTTGATAACTCAGAATAAAAGCTTAAGGATGACCTTAGAAGACTTACAGAAACAACTGGAGAAATCAGAAGCTCAGGAAGAGATTCAGAATCAGGTACATGCAGAAGATACAAATACAAGAGAGTATGAAACAGGAGATGTTGATAGAGAACAGGAAAACTATGAAGCAGTAGCCAAAAGATCTGAGGAAGAATACACTGAGGAATTTGTTCAGAAGTTGCTGACTAGCAGAGAATCAAGAATGGAGTTTATGAGAAAAATGCATGATGATTATGAGAACCAGATTGTCACATTTGCTTTAAATAAAGGCATCAATCCAGATCAGCACCATTGGGCTGCAGATGGATTAGGAATTCCTTTTTGTATGGTATTGGAAAGCATAAAAAATTATCAGTTGGCCAGAGTGGGATTATCTCCAAATCAATATTTTGAATATGAAGAGGATATTAATGTTACAAAGGAATTATTTGAAAGAGCAAACCCAAAATGGAGGAATAAATGGTTGGATGCTAATAAAGAGTGTAGGAGAATCTGGAAGGAGGCACCTTTACACTTAAAGATTAACCCAGCTTATTGCCCTGTGGCCAGAAGAAGGGAGTGGACTATTTTTTGGGAAAGAAGAAAAACAGGGCAGATTCCAGCAAAATGGCTGAACTTTCCAAAATAGCAGGTCCAAAGGCAGGAACTTGGCCTACTAAAAGTTACATGGTGAATATTGTTGAGTCTATCATATCAAATTATAAAGATGTCAATGACCCTGCTTGTATACTACTTGTCAAAATAATGAGGTTAATTCTAGCCTGTATAGAGACCTACACTGATACAGATGTCAGAATTTTGAACTACATTGGTTTTAATTCGCCAACAGATGCTCTATTGTTTGATCTAAGTGAGACACCAGACAGGATTTGTTTGATGGCCTACTACAGTAGAATAATATTTTTGGGCAGTCATTTTTTGCAAATATTTGAAGATGCTTTTGATTATGGATTCTTTGAAAGGGAGTCAGAAATTTTTGGAAACTTATCTGTGGTTACAAAAGCAAGACTTACTGCCTATGAAGCTGCTTACACAGAATACTTGAAGAAGGATGTCATAGATAAGCCTGAAGCTACAGTACAATGGAGGAAAGCCTTGTTTGAAATAGTCAATAACTTGAATGTCACAGAAAGGAAGAGCCATGATTTGGTGTCACAAGTGTATCAAAGGAAGAAGAAATAAAGCTGAGCTCTAGGAGGGGAAGAATGTTGGAAGGTGTATTTTTGGAAAGCATTTTTGATGTAGAAAATTAGTAAAAAGCCAAAAAAACTTGTAAAATATTTATGCAATGGTTGTAAAAATAAGGAAGAGTCTTCCTTATGTAGTCAAGGACCTCATGTAATTTTTGTAGAATTTTTAGAAACTCTTAGATAGCATATTTTTAGAAAATTAGAGAAAAAAATTGACTTATATACATTTTCAAGTGTCCCTTTTCACACTTGAAATTAGGTCTTTTTCTCTAATTTTCTAAAAATATGCTATCTAAGAGTTTCTAAAAATTCTACAAAAATTACATGAGGTCCTTGACTACATAAGGAAGACTCTTCCTTATTTTTACAACCATTGCATAAATATTTTACAAGTTTTTTTGGCTTTTTACTAATTTTCTACATCAAAAATGCTTTCCAAAAATACACCTTCCAACATTCTTCCCCTCCTAGAGCCAAAAGCTCTAGGAGGGGAAGAATGTTGGAAGGTGTATTTTTGGAAAGCATTTTTGATGTAGACAATTAGTAAAAAGCCAAAAAAACTTGTAAAATATTTATGCAATGGTTGTAAAAATAAGGAAGAGTCTTCCTTATGTAGTCAAGGACCTCATGTAATTTTTGTAGAATTTTTAGAAACTCTTAGATAGCATATTTTTAGAAAATTAGAGAAAAAGACCTAATTTCAAGTGTGAAAAGGGACACTTGAAAATGTATATAAGTCAATTTTCTCTAATTTGGAGAGGTTGGTTAGTCATTTGCTCATGCTATCAATAGAGAAGAGAGAGTTTCTGCAAAAATCGTGTTTTCTCCTGTTGAGTGTATTTTCTTTGATGTGAGAGCTTGTTTCTTGTTTAATCATGGAGATTTGTGAGTTACATTTGTGTACTACTGAGTGAGTTGTATGAAGGAAGAGGTTTACTGATGTAATGAGAGGAAAAGGATTGAAGAAAGTTCCAGAATTGTGAAAATCGTCTGAATGTACAGAATCGCGATTGTCTCGTCTCTGTGATACAGGTGATATTTTTCAATTTTGAGTTCATATTTGTATTCTGCTGATAAAATAGCATGGTTTTGACACAAAGATCATAGAAAATGATGGAAATTTGCCTTAGATATGGTAAACCCTAGATTTTCTCTTCATCTTCAATTTTTCTCAGCAATCCAACCATTAATCTCTTATTTCCTTGAATCTATTATCTTGAAGGGGGTGTGGTCTTATGGATATTCCTAGGATTGACAAAATAAAGATGATTTGTTGATTCTTTGTTACTTCATGATTGGAGAGGACAACTTGGAGTCCAAAACAAAACAAGAGTCTCGGTGCCTTCAAGAATGTTGATTCAAGGTGAGCTGATCTGTCAAAAGCCATCACATACCAATCACACAAGCAAATCACGTTCCCTTCCAGGCGATCATCGCCCTCTCCTCTCTCTCTCTCCCCCTCAGGAGTGGGGAATAATTTCATAGGTAAATTTTATTTTAATCACATGTTGGCCTGTATTGACATTGGATGCGATTCGTGGACCTGACCACTCGGCCAGGTTGATTCCACCCATCTACCAATGCAATGCAGTGCACAACACACAAACACACAATGATAACACATGACATATATCAGCTAGCCCATAACGAAGCTGGATACGGCTCGTGGTCGTGACTACCCAGCCACGATGGCTCCACCTACCTACCAACCCGTTATGGCGCATAGCTAAGACGTAAACATATACATCCCAAGCCTATGGTGAAACTAGCTGTGGCTCGTGGTCCTAACCACCCGACTAAGATAAATCCACCCACCTACTAGCCCACCATAGCGCATTGGTACGATCAAAGCAACACAAATTTTTTCTTTTCCTTTCTTTTTCTCTTTTTTTTTTTATAGTTAATTAATTTACCCAAGTCCTGAGAATTAGGGAGAGGAAGAAAGGGATTTTTCCCCACTTTTCCCACACATGCATGCAAACATATACACTCTAGCCTTTGACAGATCAACCACCTTTTCACTCCATTCTCTCAATTACAGACACTACATATGTATTCATCGATTTGACTTTTCACTAGGTAACTACAACCAGCTATGCCTTGGTCCCTCATGTACCTATCCTTAGATGATCTAGAATGTGGGTCCCCTGGATGCCTCATATAGCCTCACCTCGTACTCGCATCCTAACGACTTCCCTAGGGCGAGTCAGGCTCAACTTCAGGAGCTCCGTCACCACTTCCTATCGTCAACACATCTGCCCAAGCCCAAGTGATATCGTTCTCTTCGTTAGGCATTTCCCTCGAAGGGTCAAAATAGTAATATCGATCCCCCACCAATCCTACATGTCGGGTCAGGTATTCCTCAAAACACTCAATATAAAACATAACATGCAAACCCTGGTTTATGAAGCATACCAGCCAATACGCTTCCTCCACATCATATTCCATCTCAAAGTCGTCGACATCTATGTCCATGCGGGCGAATGTTTGGTCCGAGAAATATATCCTTAGCTCGTACAAATAGAGTTGAGTTATTTGATCTGCCATTTTGTTACTTAGCTCCTAACAGTCTCTGCGCAACACAAGAAAAATAATTAGAAGTCCAAAATTCTTGAGCTAGCAAGGAAGAATATTTATGACACACAAATCATAGCTTACATATGCGCATATATATATATATAACTATACATCTATGTACAAGGAATCTACTACGTCCTTCTGCTTGGATCTTGTCTGGCTTCTCCCGTCCTAATGTCACTTGAAATATGGTTTAACTCGAAGCGCGTTAACCTTCACGGGAGCACATTCTTCTCCTAAATCTTGAATTTGCATGGAACCATTGGAGTTGAGTTCCACCACCTTAAACGGTCCTGCCCATCTTGTCTATAACTTCCCCGGGAATTTATAATATTTACTATCATAAACTAGCACCAAATCCCCTTCTTGAATCGCATAGGTCCTGAGATTCTTGTCATGCCTCTCTTTACGTCTTCTCTGAATAGCTTCCAGACTTTGCTGTGCAATGAGTCTCTTTTCTTCTAGCTTGACCAGTTGTATGTACCTCTCCTTTAATGACTCTTCCTCTCCCATCCTGGCCTCGATGGCCACTCTTAATGTCGGAACTTCTTTTTCGATGGGAAAGATGGCTTCCTCGCCATATACTAGGGAGAACGGAGTGCTCTTAGTCGTCACTCGGTAGGATGTTCTATACGCCCACAAAGCTTCCAAAAGTCTCTAATCCCAGTCTCGCCTATGCACAGCTACTGTCTTTGTCAGAATCTGTTCAAGAACCTTGTTGGTGACCTCCACTTGTCCATTTGCCCTCGGGAGTGCTTTTCCTATGTTTGATCTTATATAATTCCATTAATTCTTTGATCAGTTTGTTGACAAAGTGCGTTCCTCTATCACTTACTATCTCCAACGGGCATCCGAGTCGGGTGATAATTTGTTCATACAAAAATTTAGCTACATCAATAGCTCGGTCAGTCTTCAGAGCTTTAGCCTCTACCCACTTGGTAACATAGTCAGTGCAGACCAAGATATACCTATTGGATCTACGTCTTGAGGGAGGATCAATAGGCCCCACAAAATCAATTCCCCATTTCTCAAACGGCTTAAGAGCCAGCATTGGCGTAAGAGGAGAAGCATGTGCTAATGTTGGTTTGCCCATTCTTTGGCATTTTTCGCATTTCTTACAGTATGTGTGAGAGTCTTTGAACAGCGTTGGCCACCAATACCCAGCCAATAAAATCTTTCTTGCCATCAATTCACCAGCAAAATGCCCACCGCAGGGTTCATCATGCAATGCCCTCAAAACTAGGGCTTCTTCTTCTTCATCGAGACATCTCCGATAAATGCTTTCATGTACAAAATATCGATAGAGCTGCCCACCAATGATGCTATGGTGCTTCGCCAATGCTAACAGTTTTTGCTTCTCTTTCTTGCTTGCTCCTTGCGGATATTTAGTGGTGCATAAGAAGTTCACCAAGTCGGCATACCAAGGTACTTTAGCATCAACCTGGAATAGATGCCCATCAGGAGCATCATCCGGCACACCAGAGAATGGCTCCTCATTAACAATTCGAGATAAATGGTCAGCCAATATATGCACTTTGCCTGGTTTGGTTACCACTATGAACTGAAATTCTTGGAGGAGTAGCATCCACCTCATCAATCGCCCTGATAGCTCGGGTTTATTAATGATGTACTTTAGGGCTTCATGATCCACATAAAACGTGAAATGTTTTCCCATCAAGTAATGCCGATACTTGTTTACCGCAAAGATCATCGAGAGGCATTCCTTCTCTGTAGTCGTGTAGTTCCTCTCAGTGCTATTCAAGTTGCGACTTGCGTAATAAATAGGGTGGTCCAACTTCTTTTCATCGGCTTGGCATAGCACTGCTCCAACCGCGGTATGAGAAGCGTCGGTATGCACATGAAATTCTTTCGTCCAGTCAGGTGCTACTAAAATTGGCGCATTTATCAATTTATTTTTTAACAATTCGAATGCAACTTGACACTCTCCAGTCCATTGGTATTGTTGGTCTTTCCTCAAAAGATTCGTCAGTGGTGCTGCTATTGATGCAAAATTTAATATAAATCGTCGATAATAATTAGCATGCCCCAAGAATCCTCTGAGTTGCCGCAAGTTTTGAGGAGGTGGAAGTTGTCCGATTTTTTCCACTTTATCCTCGTCAACCGCGATCCCTTTTTCGGAAATAACATGTCCCAAAAGCAATCCTCTTCATACTCCAAATGTACACTTTTCAGGATTTAATGCGATGCCTTTTTCGATGCTTCTTCTTAAAATAGCTTCGATCCTCTCCATCATGTTTTCATCGTTGCCTCTGATCGCAAAGTCATCGAGAAATATCTCCATCCAATCCTGCAAATAGTCTTGATATGCAGCTATCATTGCCCTCTGGAATGTGGCCAGTGCATTGCATAATCCAAATGGCATCACGCGATATGCATACGTACCCCATTCTGTGGTGAAAGTAGTTTTTGATTGATCCTCTTCATGGATTTGGATCTGGTTGTACCCACTAAAACCATCCAAAAATGAGTACAATTTATGGCCAGCCACTCTGTCCAAGATTTGATCAGTAAACGGCAGGGGGAAGTGATCCTTCTTCATGCGCTCGTTCAACTTGCGATAATCTATGCAAATACGGATTTTCTTATTTTTTTTCGGAACCACTACAATTGGTGATACCCACTCGCTGGATGCGATGGGATATATGAATCCTGCTTCCAATAACTTCATCAATTCCAGCTTGATCAATTCCGAGTAGACTGGATTTGTCCGCCTAAGTCGTTGACATATTGGTCGGGGTGCCTTCTTCCAAGTCTATATAATGTTGGTAGATTCGGGAATCAATTCCTCTCAGATCACTGTATGACCATGCAAAGGCCTTGCTGAAATTTTTGAGTGCCAATTTAATGCAATCTCGTACTTCATCTGGTAGCTCTGACCCCACACTCAAGAACTTTTCTGGAAAAACTTCCCATTTTTCTACCTGAGCTTCTCGCAAATATTCCTTATTCCTTGATACCACTGTGATTGGAACGTGCTCTCCAATCACGCGTGCATGGTTGGCCAGTAAATCATTGTTTTGTTCTTTTTCAACCGCACCCAATTTCTTTAGTTCAGCTTTTGCAATGGCTTCCCGCACTTTAGTTTTACTTTCCGCTTCTCTGTCTGATTGTCGACTTCTCCTTAGAAGCTCTTCTTCTAGCATTCTAACCCTTTCTCTCAACTGTTGCACTTCCATTGTCGGAGCTAACTCCAGTTTCAACTCTTCTTTTGAAGTTCCCTTTTCCAGGGATTGAATGGCTTTATTTTCCTTTGCGTCTATACTCAACATGTAGCACTCAAATTCACTTGTATGTGTCAACCATCCCAGCAACTCCTGGTCTAAGTCATCCTTGTAACATAGAGGATCTTTGTACTTGCCCACTTTCGCATGTTGGAGGTTGGCCAATTGCAGATTAAATCCATCCTATAAAAGGTCCTTGGAAGTCTCCGTGCGTAGGGCAAATCTTACGCGCGCCATTTCTTGTCGAACCTTTTCCTTTGCTTTTTGCTCCCTTTCCTCAGCCGTTGTCGATTTCTTGTTGGTCAAGTTTGGAGACACTTGAAGTTGTATTCGATCAACCTTTGGTCCAATTGTGATAAATCCTGTGCGCCAATCGTGCACACATTCGGCTTGCACCAGCCATGGCCGTCCAAGTAGGATCGAGAAGGTGGCCTCTGAGGTCCTTGGTCTTACTATTATATAATCAACTTTAAATTCTAGACCGCCCACAACTGTCTTACATTCTTCAAAAGGCCCGCAGGCTTCACTTGGGTTTGATCTGCCATTCTCAAGGACATCGGAGTTTCTTCCATGTGGTTGAGGCCCAAAGCTTTCATCATGAACTCAGTCATAAGGTTGACTGCGGCTCCACTATCTAGCTGAGCACCGGGGATTGCATACCCTTTAATCTCGACTGTCACAGCTGGAGCATTCGAATCAATTTGCGTCGTAATACTTTGAATGATCCCTTGGACATCTTTATCTTGTCTCTTTTTATCTCGAGCTTTCCTCGGCTTCTTAATATATTCATTGTAGAATTGTTTCCTATATGCAGGTGAGCATTTCAGCAATGTGCCAATGTCTAGCGTGACTTCCGTGTCCGCGAGCAACTTTACAATGTCCACTTCCTCCAAACTTTGTCTTTCCTTCCTACACTTTGGAGCCCTTAATCTTTTGGGGAATGGTGCTATGCCTGGCACAAACTCTTTGGTCACTGGTGGAAGAATCTCTATCTCTTCCCCATCCTCAAACTCTTGCTGCTCAGCAAACCCTCCAACTTGGTTTTCTACCTCTCCATGTTCAGCTATCTTCTCTTGGCTTGATTTTTCGTTTTCACCTTCTGGATTTTTCTTCAAATACTCTTGAGTTCTTGTGACTACTGCCACAGTTGGCTCTTTATGTGGTTTCTTGGCCTCGTAAGCATCCACAAAGTGCATTGACGAGCTAGAGCCTTCTTGAGGGTTCGGTGTTTTGAACACTTTTGTAGGAACGTGCTCTTGAGCTCTCGATGTGGAATGCATCTGAGTATCAACATAATTCGAGGACCCTACTGGTCCTTTTTCCTTGCCGGCGGCGGCTCTTCGTTTTGGACAATCTTCATCAAAGTGGCCCTCTCCACTACAGTACCTACATAGTGGGGTATAATCAATTGGTTTCTTTTTGTTTGGACATCTAGATTGAGTATGGCCAAAGCCATGACATCTCCAGCACTGGATTGGACCATCTCTCCTTTGATCACGTGCGGCTCCTCTTGGATAGTCTCCTCCTTGACCCTGAGCACCATATCCATAAGTGGGTCTGTTTTCCCAACGAGATGTAGGTGGGACACTTTGAGCGGGCAATCCTGTGTAAGGTCTTTCTCTTGTATCTCCCGATTTCATGGTCCTCTCTTCATAGGCTCTCTTGTTATAACATCGGTCCTCCCTGTGATTTGTCCTTCCACAAAAAGTGCAACGCATTCTAGGTGGTGATCTATCTGTGAATACTCTCGAGACTATAGGGCATTCTGAAGCCAAATGGCCGTAACCATGGCACTTTCCACACCATGTATTTGATCGAAACACTTGATTGGGGTTTGTAGTCACCTCTGGTTTTACTGTGTATGTTTCCTGGGTCATTGTGGCAGCTTTTATAGCTTGTGTGACCAACTCCAATATTCGCTCTTCAGTTAGCGCAGGCTTTACCTCACCTGGCGTGCTAGTGGCAGCTACAAAAGCTGGGGTCGTCAATGCGGGACTTCCTTGGCCAGGATCTTTCATCAGTGTGTTTACTAGGCCTCCCATTGGCTCGTATAAGAGCTCCATCTTCCTCTGTTGGCATAATTGTACTTCCTCCCAAAGCCTTGCTTGTTCCTTAGCATCCATTAAAGTTGCAGGTCTTGTCAGGCTGATATGCTGCTATGCCGTAGGATCTCTCAATCCCGCGATGAATCTTCTCTTCAATGTCTCATCGTTCGGGGCATTCGTGCCCATCTTCCTTACCAACGTTTCCATTCTCTGAATGTAGTTGTCGATGTTTTCATTGACTCCCTGTCGCAAGTAATCCATCTGTTGGGCCAATCTATCTTGAAAGCCTTGTCGTCGAAACTTTGCCAAGAAGGCTTCCTTGAGCATCTGATAAGTTCCACACTCTTGAGGTGTCAAATTCCCATACTAGTTGGCTGCCTCATCACGAAGAGTAGCCGGAAAGATCCTCAACCTTTGAGCCTGGTCTACTACCTCATTGGCCGCACACGTAACCTCAAACAATTGGATAAAACTATCAGGGTCCTCGTCCCAAGCACCTGAGAACTTGGTGAAGTCCCCCAAGTGAACCGAAATCCGCTGAGCCATTTCGAACAGAGGTGTGATGTCAATATCACTTTGATCCCAAAAATTTAATGCACGCGGCTTCAGGATCCCTCCTTCAAACTTCCGCACTTGATTCGCGACTCTGCTACGGAAGTACACCTTTTTAGCAGATTTCTTCGAGTTAGTCGAGGTTGACTCAACTTGCGATTCCCACCTCTTCCTTTCTCTTTCAAGGGCTCTTCTCTGAGCGCGTTCCTCTCTTTGAGTTTGTGTTGCTCCTGAGGATGAGCTCCCCTCACTCATGTACTAGATCTGGAGTCCGCAAGCTCGGCCAACATGTGGCGCTAGGCGAACCTATGGCACTCTCTTATACAGACGTGCCAAGCTTTTCCTGGCAAACGCACCAAAATGTTTAGTCCTTACACCCAAGGGAATCGCTAGTTTCTATGCTTATGATTTGTGAAAATCACGCGAAATTGGACCACTCGTCCTCCTCTCAAGTAACCGAATGATAGCCAAATGTCGCTGGGACAAGAGAAAGGGATGGGAACTCGGGCTGTTGATTTGCTTTTCCAGATTGCTCTCTTTACTCTCTTGTCCTCTTTCTTTCTTCCTTACTCCCCTTCACCCTTTCTCCTCCATTGCCCCTATTACCTCTCTCCTTCGTTGGATGCCGTTTAAGCACTTAAATCAAGCTTTTGCAATACGATCATTGACATGCAACTGTTCCTATTGAAGAAACCAAGGTGTGAGAACTAAATATCAAGTCGGATCAGACCGATTACAGGCTTCCAGAAGACGGTTCAGACCTTAAACCAAAAAAATTCAAGAGTTTACAAAATAGTGTCTCGTCGAACAAGGGGTTTTACACACTAAAGACCTATTGGAAAATAGGAGACAGGGGCCAAGAGAACTCAAAATATACTTTAGGCTATGATCTTTGTTCGTTAGGTGAAAAATCGTCATCAAAAGGTAATCAAAATGAAGTAGTATCTGACATGGTGGAGGTGGATGAAGCATGACCCCAATTTCAAGTATGTTTGACCTCCGGCCCTGCTCTTTATTCCTAATAACATAGGAGACCAGATTGATGGCATACAGATTATAGCACCCAAAGTTCTTGGAGAAACAGTTATGCAAAGTCCCTGTGTCAAAGAGTTTTACAAATGATCGTTAAGTTGGCAGCGAGCATAACACCTATTTGCCCATTCATGAGTATTCGAAGACCCATGCTTTCTGAGTTCGCCATCTTTTGTGCTTGTGTGGTCTATCTACAACATCGAACTACGTGCAACGATGTCATCTAGTGATGCTTTGACTAATTGTAATTCCACTTATGAAGAGCCCATGCTTTCCACCCTACACTCTTGTGCCCCTCAATCACTCTTATAATGTCCTTATTTTCTCAATGCAAGTAAAAATTCTCGGACAATCTTCACGTGTGCCGGTTGTCTCCATTGTTCTCATGTGCTTGAGTGCACTTTTGGTCTTAGACTCAAGGCCATAGGCTTCACAGCACGGGGGCGTTTAGAACATTTTAAATGATTTAGGTGATTTGTGTTGACCAAAAATGATTATTCATCAAATTATGGTCTCAAGGGAATTTCAACATAAGAGTTTGCTCGCTTCCAAGAGAAGTGCAAATTTTGCACACGATATGATATTTGTGTCAAGGTCAATTGTATAAGCAACCACAGAAAATCTAGTATACTCAACAGTTTTTTTTTTGCAGGAAATATTATTCTGCACACCGAAGCCCATATCTAATTTCAAAGGAATCAGACTCATACCCTTTCATGCCTCAAATATGAACACATGGCAGTCCGCTTGGTCAGGAATGCTCATCTTCAAAGTTTCAGCAAAAGAGTCGTACCTAAATAAGTTATTGCAGCAACCCTCAACATTTAAGCTTCTCTCTGACATCACCCATACCCATACACCATTCCCTGGAAAAGATGAGATTGTTGCATTTCCATTTCAGGCAACATGTGAGAGTATACTGCGATAGAGAGCCCTTGCAATTGTGACTGCAGAGGGATGCAGCTGGCTTTTAAATAGATGCAAGTGGGAAGATGCACCAACTTCAACTCACTCGTGCCCTTGTAGTGTGCAGAATTCTGTGTGGGTATATAACAAAACAGTAACACTGAATTAAGACCAACAAGTGGCCTCTGCTATCTTCAATCCTTCCCTTCCTTCTACGTAGGTTGCACACCTCCGACACTTGCCCAGCTCCCTGTGGCTCCTTTTAAAAACAATAGTTGTCAAGAAGAACCCCTAAAGGCTGCACAATCGTACCCCCCCAAAGGTACCCCTGTTGCTAAGTTGACGCCTGCAAGAAAACTCCTTCACCACACTTCTTGCTCTGATGGGCTCACCCCCAAATGACAACAGGCTTCTCACGAAAACCCCCCTCGACACCTGCTGAGAACAAACAAGCAGCCTTGATCTTTTTGCCCTCTTTTTCCCTCTCCTTCAGACATCGACCCCCCTTTTTTTTATCTTTCTGATGCATCCTGCCGTGCTTGTACTAGCCACTAAGCTTTTTTAGCTGCTCACCGAGATCCCCCATTGCAAGCTGAAGAAGGCGCTTAACAAAAAAACCCACTATCGACTCCTGGTACTGTGGATTTGCATGCCCTCTACTTTCATGCCACGAATGCCTCCTTACGCCTTTGAGAGACAAGTCCCTACTACTTCCCTGATGTCTTCAGTAAATGAACCCCCTAAAAATGGGCTCCTCTCTGATTTATCTACTGCTAACATCCGGAGAACAACCCCCCCCTTTTCTAGGGGGCTGGAAGCTCCCTCGATCTGTGCTCCAGTTGCCCCTTTCAAGGTATCTTTATTCCTGCCCATGAGAAACGAAGACCAAGCAACCCTTTTCCCCCCCCACAAAGTAGCGACACACCTTCCCGAAAACCCTCTAAAACTTCAGCAAAGAAAAAAAAAACTCTAGGAACCGAAAGCTACCAGGCATCCACAGTCATCTTCCACAGTATACTTCTGTTTTTTTGTTTTTCCCCAGTCTAAGCTCAATACGCACAAAAATAACCTTCATTACCTGCTTCCCGATGCCTCCACCAACAGCCTGCTGCGCCTTCTCTCCCTCTGTTGTTCTCTTCCTCCAGCCATATGCCAAAGAGCTCCTTGACTCTGCAACCACCAGCCCTTCCCTTCTCAAACACCTCCGACAGCAGCACACATCTCATGATTGCCTCCTCTGAAAAAATGCGACCCCCTTTCGACCTCCACGAGAGCTAGCTAAGAGAGAGAGCCAAAAATGACAGCCCTCGAAGAATCACCAAAACAGCCAAGTTGTTGCAATCACAACATTGGATTTTAAATTATCAACTACAATCAGGTTATGTATTTGATTGCCATGTGAAAGTTGTGCATCACTGGCACCTACTTGAAGCATATCTAAATAGGTAACTTTATCCGAAATCAAACCATCAAGCTGCATAGACTCAAATAATTCTGGTGCTTCTGCCCCTTGCTGATGTTGAGCGCAAGCATTGATCATAACACTCCATGAAACAATATCATGACTTTTCATGATGTTGAACACACCCCATGCTTGTTGTAGGTTGCTACACTTGGAATACATGTTTAGAAGAGTTGTGCTTACAAGAATGTTGGACTCAAATCCTCCTCTCTTTAGCTCATCATGAAGTTTTATTCCCTCTAACAGAAATTCAGGGCAAGAGCAAGCATCGAGAAGACTGAAAGCGGTCTATTCATCTCGTTTCACATTTTCCAAAAACATTTGTGCATACATCTGTATAGCCTCATTTAACAAACCTTTCTTTGCATGCATTGAAATCCTGAAATTCCATGTGATCACATCTCATTTTGGTAGTTTCTTGAATAATATACATGCATAAGTTCATATCCACTAATGCACATCCAAGAACAACATGAGATAATAACAATCATTGTTTGGCAATTTCATTGTGCAATCTTCCATAAGTGCATTCCAACCAGCAACGTCCCTAATCTGAAGCTTATTGAAAACTTATAGGTTTCTATGATCAAGCCACAACTTGCATACATGGCCTCAGAATGGCTGTGCCCTTCACTCACCAAGCTTGCTTGACAATACGCATTCAATACATAAACAAGAAATGCAAGAATCTGAATGGGCTTTCCCCCAAACTGCATCTGCTCAACACAATTGATTGCATCCTAAACATGCCTTGAAGTCCAGAAAGATTCTTTCTGTAACCTCTTTAATGTACCATCACCATTATATTTCATAACATTATCACATATCAAGAATATACCTTTCTGGAACAACTCAATACAACAATAATGGCCGGAATGGATTTTTCTTCTCATGGTCCGAAAGTCCATTGGACCCTTGATAATACCGTTGTTGACAATCAACGTAAGCATCTCCTCTTAGATTGTTTTAGAAACAACCTATCTATGAAGGATCCCTCCATGCTTTATCTTGTTTTACCTCTCTCCTGAGAGAGAGCGAGAGAGTGTTCCCCCCTTGACTCTTGCCAACAAAATCTTCCATTCCGGAAACAAAGAGGATGCCTTAAAAGCAGACATTGATGCCGATTGTCCCGACTAAAACACCCACAAATATTTTGCAACCAAATATGAGGACAACAGCAGCAGTTGTTCCACTGCAGTAGTGGTCGCCTCCCTAGCTTTGTTCTCATCTCCTTTCCCATGCTGAGCCATGGAGAGAGGGATGGTAGATGGGGGCGGAACTCCCCAGAATCCCCCACCGAGAGACCTCCTGCCCTTGTGCGTTCCTTTTAGCACAAAGTATCCACCCCCCTGATGCAATATGTCATCCCATCTGACACATGCCGACCAGAGAGGGGAGTGGGAAACAACCACTATTAATGACCTCTTTTTTTTTTTCTCTTTCCCCTTTTTTCATTAAATCCAATATCCTTTTACAAAATTTCATGCGGGGACAACGGCCTTGAATTTCTCCCAAGTAGGAAGTCCAATATCCACGTGCTTAATAGGGAGAGGTAGAAAATGCCCATGTGCCTTTTCAAGCTCATACCTAAAAGGTTATAGGGTAGTTACCATGTGTGTATGATGGATAGTAACACATGCAATTACAACATTCGTGATTCTTACATCCAAGGGAATTACATAAAATCCAAAGGCAAGTGTATGCATGTCCAAGGGGAATAAACAAGGGAAGACTATATCCATCTCCAAGGGTTATGAGCCATCATTTCGACGTGTTCTTATGGTGTCAGTTTGTAACTTCAAATGGAAATACATAGCCAAAGTAGGGTACAAAATTAAGGGTCAGAATCCCAATTTATGACATAATGATAGCAATTCCGGGTTCCGAATCGGAGTGTAACATATCCCCCCATACTTGGCTGGTGAGCTCCTGCGAACCACAGTCATCAAGAACAAATAAATGCATGATGCTGATCCAGACCATTCTCTGCGCTTTCCCCCACACTTATGTTCTTTCTCATCCTTTCTCCTACTCACCCTTCTCACTTCTTCTTTCTTCTACTCTACACTACAATTCCCACACCTTCATACACATTCTCCAAGGCTTTTCTACCTTGTTCACCAATCCCCCCTTCTACACACATTTTCACCACTCATCTACTCTCACTACCTACCTACCTTAACCCTCATCACCACAAAACAATCCTCAAGGCTCTTTGGCCCTCACACATACTCACCTCCACTCTTCCACTTAACCTTCCACCCCACCCATACACACACTACTCCTCTCTACCCATCCTCATTCACACTCACCATGGTCTAGCATCAACAAGCACACATATAATGATCTTCAGATAAGCATGGATGTGAGAAACCCCCCATTTGAGTAGTGGGAAAGAGTAGGCTACCCTCCTTCTTCCATTCCAACTCTTCTAAACACTTCACTTCTTCCTTGCTGACTCCTATGAGCACCTCTGCGTTATTTCTTCTTTATGTTTCTTTCTGTCTTCTCCCCTTCTTTGCATTCAACTTTGCCTTTCTTGCATTTCTCTTACATGCTTAGGTGCTTCCTAGTGCCGTCCTTTTGGAGCAACTATTTATTGATTGTCCCTAGAATTTGCCTTACTGCTTTAATGCGTTCATCTGATGCAAAGACATATGTTCTATTCTACAGAGCCCAATACCCTCTGCACCATTATTCCTCGCACCAATGGCATCCTCTGGTGTGTCAGCATTGGCCATAACTTTTAGCTTTCGAAACTCATCCACCCAGCTCATTAGCATGCCCAAATCTCCACTCATTGCTAGTTGAACCATAGGCTGTTTTCCCAAAATGACTTCCCCAGTGCTTCCATTCAATGAGATCCAATCTCCTTCTTTCAAGACCAAGTCCCCTATGGTCAATGTCTTATTGGCATCATTCACCCGGATGTCAGAACAACCAGAAACACAACATTTCCCCCAACCATGTGCCACCACAGCTGCATGTGAGGTCATGCCTCCTCTTGCAGTAAGGATACCTGATGCTGCATGCATACCACCAACATCTTCAGGACTAGTCTCGTTCCTTACCAATATGATACTCTTTCCTTGCAAGTGAGCTTCTTCTGCTTCTTCAGCACTGAATCCAATTTGGCCCATAGCAGCCCCATGTGAGGCAGGCAGTCCAGTAGCAATAACACTAGTTTTGTAAGTTGATGGGTCCTCAAACTGAGGATGCAGAAGCTGATCCAAATGTCCTGGCTCAACCCTCTACACAGCAGTTCTTTCATTAATAAGTCCTTCTTTCACCATATCAACTACAATTTTAATTGCACATGCAGCAGTTCGCTTCCCACTTTGACATTGTAGCATCCAAAGATGGTTTTCCTAGACTGTGAATTCGATATCCATCATATTTTTATAATGGGACTCTAGGATTTTGTAGTTTTTAACCAGGTCATCATAAGCCTGTGGCATGGACTTCTTCATAGCATCAAGATCCTATGTTGTGCGAATACCAGCAACCACATCTTCACCCTGTGCATTTATCAGATACTCTCCATAGAGTTTTCTCTCCCTAGTGCTCGGGTTTCCTATAAAGAGGACCCCTGTCCCAGAAGTGGGACCCATGTTTCCAAAAAACATCGTCTGGATATTTATAGCTGTCCCTTTGAGCCCTGTAATCTGATTAATACTGTGATATTTTATTGCACGTGGACTATTACAGGGCTTCAAAAATAGCAATCACAGCCAGCCGAAGCTGCTCCTCCGAATCTGTAGGAAATTTCTTGCCTATTGCCTTCTTATATACTACCTTCTAAGTCTCTACAAGTTCTTTCAAATCATGTGTTGTAAGATCAGTGTCTTGTGTCACACCTTTTCTCCACTTTAGACTTTCAAGCTCGTGTTTGAAGAGTGAATGCGAGACTCCCATGACCATGTCACCAAACATGTCTAGGAAACGCCGATAAGAGTCGTATGCAAATCGCTCTCCGCTTCTTGCAGCAAGCCCATCGACAACTTCATCATTGAGTCCCAGATTCAGTATAGTGTCCATCATCCCAGGCATCGATATAGCTACATCACCACCAAATCATCTTCTTTTCTGTGATTTGATCGCAAGCTGTGCCACACTGTGGGGCACCAGGCGAGCCCACAACACTCCTTGATAGGATGTGTTGAGCTTGCATCCCCAGCAGGATTGCCAAATGATGAGTCCTATAGCCCAATGCAAAATGTATGTTTGAATGCTAATTTTATGGTTGTTTTTACTTATTCATCTTGATATACAATCAGGAAGCCGCCTAAAGGTAATTACTTTAGAGCACTTTAGACCATACTCTCAAAGAAAAAACAGATACAAATTAACTGACAACCCACAGATGATTCTCCACACTTTGAGGCACACTTCATGAATGGAGGAAATCTCTGACTCTCGCAGATTCTTATCATTGCACTCTACTCAATGACACCCAGAATTTTAGCACAGATTCAACATGAGAAGCACATTCATAAAAGGAAAGAGATTTCTACACAAACTGAGGAGTGAAGATTTCTCCTCAAATCAACTCGGGATATCAGTTTCCCACTCAATATCTTATAGGTCATGTGATCAGTGGCACTGAATAGCACAGGAACATGCATTCGGTAAACTAAGACATTCAATTCATGCCTCTATCCTCCTTCCAAAATCCACCTTTAGGTCAGCTGCTCTGAGGTCTCCCTCAACCTTTTGATCCATCTTTCCTTCCAAATCAAGCATTTTTGTTGCTGATTCATCAAGAGACACAGTGGTATCCAGGCTCTCAGGTCCCTGCGACACCTCAAGATCAATTGGCTTCTGGCACTCTAGATCTTCAAAACTTTCTTGGGCTTCAGAAAGATCAGAAATCTCATCTACTTCTCTATCTGAGTAAGTCTCAAAAACTGCATCAGAGTGTAAATCCTGAGCCTCATCAAGTTGAACGACCATATCTTCAACAGTGTCTTCAGAGAACTGCGATCCAGCATCCGATATCATCACTTCCTCTGATAAGATAGATTCCACCTGCTGTTCAGAACTTTGTACATCTACAGCTTAAAAATCATGATTATCAAGGCAAACTTCATCATTTTCTACTGAGGGCCTATTCTCTTCCTTGAATGGACCGATAGCCTCACCATATCCATCAGCATAAGCACCTAATCCAACATCAGTTTCTAAATGGGAAGCCTACTTGCGAGTAATAGCATTTCCTAGGGAAGGGAGTAGAGCCCGAAGTTGCTTTGGCAGCGACTGCCGAAGGCGTCCATAATTAGGATAGTCAGAAGGATCTCGAGACTCAGGTTTGATGGTTGTTGAGTAAGAAGACCGCTTGATATCGCTAATCCACCAATCTCTTTCGTCGCTATCATTAGATGCCCTGATTTCTGAGAATCTCTTTGGAATTCTTTGTTCACTGGGATTCCTAAAAGAGCCTTGTGGCTCCAAAGTTCCCTGCTCATAGGAATTGTCCATTCCATGTTGCTGCCCCGCCAGCAGGCAAAAAATAGTATCAAGAGGTGGTTGTCTTCCCAAATGTCGAGCATCAAAGTCTTAGCACAAGATGATCCTTTAAACACACATCCTTCAATGGAGTATATTTTGAGAGCTCAAAATGCAGCATATCTTCAGTGATCTGTTCATTAAGGCCCCGGACAACCAAGATGTGTGTCTGACCCGCTTACGTTCCCCTGTTTCCATCGATGTGTCTGTTGTGGGGACATCATCTGAACTGCTTTCATTGCACTGAAAGCGAAACAATATGGCAAGAAAAATTCACACAGCCACACATGTTGCACACCCAGCCAATAGTCAAAATGCCAGGTTTGTTAGCACCAGAAGTCGACTCAGCTTGAGCACCTCCCACACATCTAGTTGGTTTACTACTACATTCCAAGAAATACTCAGCACCCATCAAGATCATGGCCATCTTCATGCAATATCTCCATCTCCTTCCTTGTAGTATGTACATATGGAAAATAAATGAATTACACGAGCATACTGTAATGGAACCGATTCAGTCAGAGCTTTGTAAAGGTCATCTTCCATAGTACTGTGAGACAAACCTTCAACGACAGAAGTGGTAGAAGGTGCCACATGAAACCGATCATAGTGATGCCTTTCCTCTCGATCTTGTCATATGAGAAATCATGGCGACCATCTTCACCACTACCTCAAACTAAGTTGGACTATCAATATCCACTTCTCTTTCTCTTGGATTAGTTTTTGCTGAGATTTTCATGTCAATCTGCAGAGCCTACAACCAAACGCACCATTTTGAAAACAACTTGACCTACCGCATTGACAACATGAGCAAAAATGCTACTTATTGCTGGTGCAGAGAGCTCTTTGTTCTCATCAGGATCCCTCTCATTGAACATGTTCTAGTTTGATTCGCCATTGTCCATGCTTGTTCCATCATTAAACTGAGCACTAACTAGATGACTAACCTCAAATGATCGACTTTTAGTTAGTTCTTCTCAGCTAGCAATGAAGCTTTATCCACAAGTCTATCGTTGTTTGCCAAGCCATGCAATTTGGAGATAGGCTCTACTGGAATAGAAGATTCCTCAGATGTCTCATGAACTGCATCTGCCATTTCTTTCTGCATTGGAGGATGTCCAAATACCACCAGAACCACCATGTCAGTAGCAAGGGCTACAAGACACTGCACCACTGATTGATGCTCATCGTTCTTAGATATTCCATGATTTTCGCGAGCATTCCCTTGCCTTCAAATGTTGGTCTTTGATTGACTTTTTGACAAAACTATGTCGGATGAAATCACAACACCATTATGGCTAAAAAACTTTGTAAGCTGCTTGATCAGAATGCATAGACGGCTGCTTGCTGTTGATGGCGCTATGAAAACATTATTTGACTCCCTTTCACCAATCCAACCAGGCCTAAAAGTACAACCTCCTGGAAATACTTACCTAATCTTTCAGCTACTATTCTCCAAACAGATGAGCCCAAATCAATAGTAAAGAGAGCTAAGCTCTTGGACTATGGATAATCTATCTCATATCTGATCGGACAAAGTGCAAATTCTTCGCTTATGGTGGTCATAAGGTAGCCATTGCCTAGGGGTGACAAACTTAATGGGACAACTGTGCTCCGAAGATTCTCACCCATCGGTTGAGATTTCCTATCAAATAAATAACTTGATAATTCATCCTGTAATCTGACATCACTGGGTGATCCCATATTCCTGCAAACTTCATGTTTCTCATTGTTTTCTACCACTGGTCCCATTCCTCGGGTTTGTCCCACATTCATTGGCCTCCTCACACCTTGAAGTCCCGAAAGATTCTTTCTGTAACCTCTTTAATGTACCGTCACCATTATATTTCATAACATTATCACATATCAAGAATATACCTTTTTGGAACAACTCAATACAACAATAATGGCCGGAATGGATTTTGCTTCTCATGGTCCGAAAGTCCATTGGACCCTTGATAATACCGTTGTTGAAAATCAACGTAAGCATCTCCTCTTAGATTGTTTCAGAAACAACCTATCTATGAAGGATCCCTCCACGCTTTATCTTCTTTACCTCTCTCCTGAGAGAGAGCGAGAGAGTGTTCCCCCCTTGACTCTTGCCAACAAAATCTTCCATTCGGGAAACAAAGAGGATGCCTTAAAAGCAAACACTGATGCCGATTGTCCCGACTAAAACACCCACAAATATTCTGCAACCAAATATGAGGACAGGAGCAGTAGTTGTTCCACTGTAGTAGTGGTCGCCTCCCTAGCTTTGTTCTCATCTCCTTTCCCATGCTGAGCCATGGAGAGAGGGATAGTAGATGGGGGTGGAACTCCCCAGAATCCCCCACCGAGAGACCTCCTGCCCTTGTGCGTTCCTTTTAGCACAAAGTATCCACCCCCCCTGATGCAATCTGCCATCCCATCTGACACATTCCGGCCAGAGAGGGGAGTGGGAAACTGCCACTATTAATGACCTCTTTTTTCTCCTCTTTCCCCTTTTTTCATTAAATCCAATATCCTTTTACAAAATTTCATGCGGGGACAACGGCCTTGAATTTCTCCCAAGTAGGAAGTCCAATATCCACGTGCTTAATAGGGAGAGGTAGAAAATGCCCATGTGCCTTTTCGAGCTCATACCTAAAAGGTTATAGGGTAGTTACCATGTGTGTATGATGGATAGTAACAGAGGCAATTACAACATCCGTGATTCTTACATTCAAGGGAATTACATAAAATCCAAAGGCAAGTGTATGCATGTCCAAGGGGAATAAATAAGGGAAGACTATATCCATCTCCAAGGGTTATGAGCCATCATTTCAAGGTGTTCTTATGGTGTCAACTTGTAACTTCAAATGGAAATACATAGCCAAAGTAGGGTACAAAATTAAGGGTCAGAATCCCAATTTATGACATAATGATAGCAATTCCGGGTTCCAAATTGGAGTGTAACAGAACTATACCAATCCTTTTTATTGGTCATATGGCGAGAAGCTCCACTATCTAAAATCCATGGTTCATCAACAAGAGCTTGAGCAAGTGAGCATACCTCTTCAATAGCTACCCATAGTTCCAGCTTTGTGTTGTTTGTAGACTCTTTGTTCTTCCACGATGATTTTACAGTCCCATTCCGTTCATCAGCTTGCTTCTTTCTGCAATCCTTGATGGCATGGCCTTTCTTTTCACAATAGAAGCAACTTCCTTTGAAATTTTTCTTCTTCGGCTTCTTCTTTGATCCATCAAAAGAGCCTTTATCTTTTGCATTTGCTGAGAATACAGCATCACTTGTACTTTGCCGATTCTTCAACCGCATCTCTTCTTCTAAAAGCATAGCACAAAATTTTTCAAATGTAAGGGGAGTTGGTCTTACCTAAGTGTTAAGGGTTGTTACTAATCCATCATACTTTACTAGAAGAACACGTACACATCTTCGATCCAACTTTTATGGTGTTATAACAACACCAACTGCAGCCAATTGATCTTGATTATCCGTTTGATAAAATCTTCAGCCTTTTCAGAATCAGAATGCCTTTCATTTGCCAAGTGATTTTCTAAATTCTGTATCCTAGTGTGGTTCTTGGTCTCATATTGACAAGCCAATATGCCCCAAGCCTCATGTGCTTTAGTAGTATGTTGAACTAAAGTAAGCACAGAATCACTTACACTAGTGATGATTGCACATAATGCATTAGCATTCTACCTCTTCCAAGCTCGTAGAAGATCTGGATCTGGCTGAATCATCAATCTTGAATTTTTTGGATCATCAACTGGTATAGGCTCTAGATCCAATCCCATCGGTCCCATGACAGTTCCAAGTAATTCATAGGAGTCCAAAATTGCAAAAATTTTGAACTTCCAGAGTGTATAATTGGTTCCATCCAACTTCCCTTCAATGAATGCAGGTGGGCGAATTCGAATAGGTGTAGCATTAACATTGGCTAAAGAAGCAAGACCAGTGTTCGTTGATAAAGCCATCATGTAATCACTCGAATAATCTACTCATATTCTATTCTACTAGTAGGCTAAAATAGTGATACTTCTCAAGCTATTCGAACCTTATAGCTCTGATACCATGTAAGACAATAGTTATGCAATATAACACAGGATCAGTAGTAGAGAAGATAACAGATATAGGAGAATCTAAATTTTCTACTAGCACCAAGTACAAAGATGATGGTATTGTCCATCTGTGCGCTCTCAAGGTAGGGCTTAAATGGTGATCTAGATCTAGATATGGAGATACAAGGTAGAGGTATGCTGGCTCAATTCAATGTCTCAGGTAGTGTAGAAGTCATGTATATATAGGATCATGGGTGGCCTTCCATGGACGGCTATACATGGGCGGTAGAGCGTGGGCAGTCACCACCTGCATAATTGCCATACACGGCTTAGATCGGTTGAACCAACCTAAAAAATATAAATGATTTCTGACTCCAACTGGGAATATTCCATGGAATGTTCCCTTTACCGTCGCGCCAAGGGTGCTGCCCTTAGACCCCCATCAGGGGGCTCACTGGCCCCTTAGGACCCCCCAGCCAGGGGGCCCGCTGGCCCCCATGGACCCCAAGTCAGGGCTGCTCACCACTACCCCGGACCCCACAATTGGGGACCCTGGTAACTCCCTTTCCTTACAATACCTTACATGGTCCAATATGACCTTCATTCAACATACAAGTTGGGATTCCCATCAATTGGGTAATGCACACTTGGCTTCTCCTCATAATGGGGGCCTTACAAAATGTACATACAATCATGAGGGGTAGACATTGATCATATACTAACATCTTCAATGTCTATACGATAAATATCCATAAAGGTGCGGGTCTTTGTTCCTCGATTTTCATCCTTTAGGTCTGTATTCCTATATTTTTCCCATCCAAAAGAGCCTTTAATCAATCCATGAGTGAATTGAATGATCACCCATTCTCCTTCCGCATCTAGGACTTTTGATTCTAGCACTAAGGGGTTATGTAAGGTCGATTGAAGAGTGTTCATCACCTGAGTACATCATTGAAAATCTGGATTATAGATCGGTAGCTCGAAGTACTTATGGATTTGTGCTTTTGTCATGATATCCACAATTGATGGGAGCTCATGTAAGACTTTGGGACATGATCGGGAACTGATGATCGGTGTCCATGATCTTTATTGTTGTTGATGTATGAAACACCACAAGAAATGAATTAATGTGACACTAGAACACCTCTATGCTCACCATTAACTCATTGCCACTCCAAACTTTGAGAAATGATAGCCTAAAGTGAGAACTTTGCTTCTACAGAAATTCCTAGTCACCGAAATGACATACCTTCAGTATTTTGCTAATTTCTCCTAGCTCAAGTATTATTTCTCCATGAAAATTTATAGGCTGAAACTAGAAGAGTAGAGCTTTCCAACTAGCTATGATATGCATCAAACGGATCTCTAGAACTCAAGTTATGGCTCTCACAAGATGACCCTGTATGACCTTCCAAAATTGGAAATCTTTACTGTTATAGTAAGAGCGCCTGTTTAAAATTAGAATTCGATGCCTAGCATCGACTTGCAACGAGAATTCGATGCCAGGCATCGACTTGGAGTGTTTTTGGCCACTTTTCAGCAGGGATTCGATGCCGGGCATTGACTTCCCGCATAAAACCTTGATCTTTTGGACACCAAAACTATAGGTGATTTCATGCACACTTAGAATATGACTTATCAACTGGAATTCGATGCCAGGCATCGAGTTGCTCCAACAACATCATGTTTTCAAAACACTTCAGTACTGAATGAAAAATATAAATGAAAATATGACTTATCAGCAGAGATTCGATGCCAGGCATCGAGTTGCTTGGAAAACTTGATCTTTTTAATTCATCACACAATAGGCAAGCATGGAGATGATGGAGAGAGACTCATACACAGAACTTTACTCAGTTCTTTCTCATAGCTATGAAAACTCAGATGTTTTACAGATGCTTTCTCACTCAGAGAAGCCCGACTATACTCAGTCGTATAAAATGAACTCCTTCTTCTACTTCTTCTCTCTCACTCTCTCTCCGCGTCAGTTGATACAAACTAACTTATATAGATTTTCGTATTCTCGTGATTTTAAAAAAACTTCTAGAACTAAAGTGAACTAATTTTACAAATATGATACACTTGTGAATTTGTCCCTTCACATAGGCATGGTGTTTTCTTCCTAAGATTTGACCTTCAAATATATGTCCAATTAGTGAGTGTTTCTCCAATAGCTCCCCCTCAATCACTAATTGACATTCCCTGTTTCTTCATATCATCTTCTTTTCTTTTACTCCTGCCATGCTTTTGAATCTGCTGGTCTTCACACCATCCAAGCTCTTTGTCATTATGTCTGCTAACTGATCTTTAGTAGAAATGTACTCTACTTCAATCTCCTTCTCCATTAACTTTTCTCTGAGAAAATGATACTGTATCTCTATGTGCTTTGTCCTTGCATGAAATACTGGATTTGCTGCAAGATAAAGTGAACTCATATTATCTCCATGTATTGTAGGTGTACCTTGATCAATGCCTAAGCTCTTGAACAATGTCTGCATCCATATGACTTCCTTAGCTGCTTCCACAAGTCCTTTGTACTCTGCTTCAGTTGATGATAATGCTACTGTATGTTGTTTCTTTGAACACCAACTTACAAGCTTATCACCAATGTATATCATGTAACCATGAGTTGATCTTCTGTCATCCTGGTTACCTGCCCAATCTGAATCACTATAGGCTCTCAACTTCAAATCTGATGTAAAAGGATAATATAATCCTTCTTTTATAGTTCCTTTGATATATCTGAGAACTCTTTGACCTGCAATCCAATGTGGGTCCTTTGGACAATGCATGAATTGTGACAGAACTCCCACTGCATAACTAAGATCAGGTCTTGTTAGTGTAGCATAAATCAAACTACCCACAAGAGATTGATACTTCCTCATATCTTTGTAGTCTGCACCATCATATTTACTGAGCTTGTGATTAACTTCAAGTGGAGTTGAAGCTTCTCTGCAATTTTCCATATCAAACTTCTTCAACAAGTTCAGAAGATACCTTTCTTGTGACACATATATGCCATGATCTGTATAAGTAACTTCTATTCCAAGAAAGTATGACAACTTTCCTAGGTCACTGATCTTGAACTCTTTCTCAAGTAATCTCTTTACCTCCTTGATTCCTTCATCTGAAGTACCTGTGATTATAATGTCATCTACATAAATACAAATGTAGATTGTACCTTCCTCTGTTCTTCTGATAAGTAGACTTGGGTCTGCTTTTGAACTTTGATATCCAAGATCATTGAGATACTTCACGAGTCTATAGTTCCAAGCTCTTGGAGCTTGCTTCAACCCATACAATGCTCTTCTCAACCTGCAAACAAAATTTGGATACCTGGAATCTATAAACCCTTGAGGTTGTTCCATGTATACCTCATCTGATATGTATCCATTCAAGAATGCATTTTTTATATCCAGTTGACTTAGAGTCCATCCTTTTGAAGCTGCAATAGCAATGATTGTCCTTATAGTTGACATCTTAGCTACGGAACTGAATGTCTCATCATAATCTATGCCATAGGTCTGGGCATAGCCTTTCACCACCAATCTAGCTTTGTATCTGGCTATACTTCCATCTGCAAGCTTCTTCACTTTATAAACCCATTTATTTCCAATTACTTTCTTACCATTTGGTTTAGGAACAAGTTCCCATGTCTTGTTCTCCTCCAGTGCATTGAACTCTTCCTTCATTGCTTCTTCCCATTGCTTTTTACCTTTAGCTTCATCATAGTTCTGAGGTCCTTCATCATCTTTGACCATATATGCATAGTTCTTCTGAGTTATGTAAGAAGTATCATAAGAATACCTTTCTGGTTGTCTTCTAGTCCTGCTTGACCTTCTTGGTTCACATTCTTCATATGTGTCTGGATACACTTCTTCATCAAATATAGGAGCTTCTTCATTCCTTCTTGTTAATCCACTTCTGGATGTACTTGCTTGCATATAGTCTTCATCTCTATTTACCTGCACAATTGATTTTCCTTTCTCACATCTTCTTACCTCTTCTTCAAATTCTTCAGCTGTATGACTTTGATCTGCATACCAACTTTTCTGTTCATCAAATGTAACATCTCTAGAAACAAGAAATTGTTTGGTTAAAGGATTCCACAACCTGTAACCCATCTGCTTTTCATCATAACCAATGAACACATATTTTTCTGCCTTTGGTTCAAGTTTATGCCTAAGCTGTGATGGCACATAAGCATATGCAATTGATCCAAACACTCTACAATGATCTAGTGTTGGTTTCTTACCCCACCAAGCTTCATATGGAGTCATACCATTGAGAGCTGCACATGGTAATCTATTCACAAGATATGTAGTTGTATTTACAGCTTCAGCCCAAAGATAATTTGGACAATTCTTCTCCTTCAACATAGCTCTAGCAAACTCAACCAAAGTCCTGTTCCTTCTTTCTGCTACACCATTTTGTTGTGGTGTATACCTGCAAGTTATTTCTCTCTTAATACCTGCATTCCAAAGATAATCATTGAACTCTTGGGAGAAGTATTCTCCCCCTCCATCAGACCTCAGTCTTTTAAGCTTTTGACCTGTTACTCTCTCTGCATATGCATGAAAATGCTTGAAGGCTCCAAACACTTCTGATCTTTCCTTCAAAACATATAATGTTATCCATCTTGTAGCATCATCAATGAAAAAGAACATAATACCTTGAGCCATTGATAGATCCTTCTTTTGTTGGTCCCCATACATCTGTATGAATGAGCTCTAGTAGTCCATCATGTTTGAATCCTTTCTTTTGAAATGGTAACCTGTGTGCTTTACCCATTTGACATGCTTCACATTTATAAACCATATGTTGACTTTGCACATTTGGTAATCCTAGTACAGACTGATTAGCAACCATAGCTTTAATTCCTCTTTCATTGAAATGACCTAATCTCTTATGCCAGAGATCAAGTTCTGTAATCACTGCTTCACCATGTGTGAGCAAAGCTTGACCAATGTTTCCTTGCACTCTTAAAGTAAAGAGTCTACCTTCTTTCTTACCAGAGACAATCTGATTATATCCATTCTCTGGATCTTCCACAAATACTCCTTCATTTGTAAACCTGACTTGAAAACCTTTTTCAACTATCTGTCCCACACTAATCAAGTTTTTAGGTATTGTAGGAACATACAAAACATTGGTTAGCAAATCTGCTCCACTCTTGCATTTCACTTTTCTAATTGAATGTACACTATGTCTTGTATTATCACCAGTTTGAACTGTGTGATTCGAAATACCTTTTTCCAATTCTGACATCAATTCTATGTTTCCTGACAAATGATTAGAACATCCAGAGTCAATGTAAAATACCTTTAGATCTTCTTTATCTGATGTGTTGATTGAGTTCATCATCAATGATGTATGACTTTCATTCTGTGTGTCATTTGCATAGTTGTAGTAGGTGGTGTTGTAGGATTGATTCTGTCCCCAACTTCTTCCTCCACCTCTACCATAGCCTCCTCTTTGACTTTGTCTACCTCTTTGAAAATTACTTTGATATCTTCCACGTCGACCTCTACTATTGTTGTTTTGATTCTGGTTTGATCCTTGTTGGTTGTGCCAACAGTCATGAGCCAAATGATTACTCAATCCATAGATCCAGCAAGCCTTCTTATTGTTATTTTGATTACCTCTTCCTCTTCCAAAACCTCTTTGTCTTCCTCTGCTAGTGCCTTTACCTCTTGCATAATAAGCTTGAGAACTAGACTCCTCTTCATCCTTTGCTTTACCTTTATCTCCTTTCTTCTTGTTCTTCATGTACATTGCAGAACTTTGTCCTTTATCTCCATCTCCCTTCAAGTCTTGCTCATATGTGAGCATCAAACCAAGCAACTGGTTCAAATCTGGAACATAATGATTTAATGAAAGTTCTGTTGATAAGACAAAAGGTTTCCACCTTTCATCCCCTCTCAATCCTGCAAGTAGCTGAGCAATCAATCTGTGATCTTCAACATCTTCATCTATGGATCCAAGACTATCTGCAAGATCCTTCATCTTAGTGACATAATCACTAATGGTTTGACTTGGCTTCTTCTTGAATGTTGTAAACTCTGACCATAGACTTGCTTTCCGTGCTTTAGTAGTGCTTTGGAAATGATACTCCAATGCATTCCATATATCTTCAGATGATTCCAATCCTCTGATGTGTGGTAGCAAATGATCAGAGATTGTATTGTAGATGTAGGCTTTTGCACTTGCATCCTTCTTCTGCCAATGCTTTAAAGCATCTAGTTCTTCTTTCTTTGGTCGGCTTTCATCTTCGAATACTGGCTTCTCTTCTTCACCTGTAACATATATCATGAGATCCTTACTCATAAGTAAGGCTTCCATTCTCATTACCCATGCGGGGTAATTATCTCTGTCCAGTTTGTCAATGGAGATATGATCTGCCATAGTTCTTTCCTTCTGTTGCAACCTGTGAGCTTAAAGGATAAAGGATAATACCTTTTGAAGTTCTTTGTGTATGAGGATACTTTTGAAGTAACCTTTTGATGCCTTGTGTCTTCAAATGCTTCACCTTTCAAACTTTAATGGAAAACTTTACAAAACTTCTCGTACCTTTGTCGTCTTCTACTCTCGAGAATCTTTCTGCTCTGATACCACTTGTTGATGTATGAAACACCACAAGAAATGAATTAATGTGACACTAGAACACCTCTATGGTCACCATTAACTCATTGCCACTCCAAACTTTGAGAAATGATAGCCTAAAGTGAGAACTTTGCTTCTACAGAAATTCCTAGTCACCGAAATGACATACCTTCAGTATTTTGCTAATTTCTCCTAGCTCAAGTATTATTTCTCCATGAAACTTTATAGGATGAAACTAGAAGAGTAGAGCTTTTCAACAAGCTATGATATGCATCAAACGGATCTCTAGAACGCAAGTTATGGCTCTCACAAGATGACCCTGTATGACCTTCAAAAATTGGAAATCTTTCCTGTTATAGTAAGAGCGCCTGTTTAAAATTAGAATTCGATGCCTAGCATCGACTTGCAATGAGAATTCGATGCCGGGCATCGACTTGGAGTGTTTTTGGCCACTTTTCAGTAGGGATTCGATGCCGGCATCGACTTCCCGCATAAAACCTTGATCTTTTGGACACCAAAACTATAGGTGATTTCATGCACACTTAGAATATGACTTATCAACTGGAATTCGATGCCAGGCATCGAGTTGCTCCAACAACATCATGTTTTCAAAACACTTCAGTCTGAATGAAAAATATAAATGAAAATATGACTTATCAGCAGAGATTCGATGCCAGGCATCGAGTTGCTTGGAAAACTTGATCTTTTTAATTCATCACACAATAGGCAAGCATGGAGATGATTGAGAGAGACTCATACACAGAACTTTACTCAGTTCTTTCTCATAGCTATGAAAACTCAGAAATTTTACAGATGCTTTCTCACTCAGAGAAGCCCGACTATACTCAGTCGTATAAAATGAACTCCTTCTTCTACTTCTTCTCTCTCACTCTCTCTCCGCGTCAGTTGATACAAACTAACTTATATAGATTTTCGTATTCTCGTGATTTTAAAAAAACTTCTAGAACTAAAGTGAACTAACTTTACAAATATGATACACTTGTGAATTTGTCCCTCCACATAGGCATGGTGTTTTCTTCCTAAGATTTGACCTTCAAATATATGTCCAATTAGTGAGTGTTTCTCCAACAATTGTCACTAAGAAGAGATGATCTCCTGCAGGTTGGTCTTCTTGGAACCAATGGCCCTTGACTTTGGTTACACTTTGCAGCAGAAATTCCAGTAGCTCTTCTTGAATAGTTTCCCCAGAGTCTTCGAAAGCCATCTGCACTTGTAATAAATATGGAATTAGCTCACAGGAGAACTAATTCATGTGTTTTATGTGCGGTTTAGTAATATGTCATTTCCTATGTTGCTCCATTCCCCCTTGCTTAAGTAAGTAAGGTATCTTACCACACTTCTTTTGATTTTTTATCACGAAAGAAAACAAAATTAGATCTAGCTAAAGCACTAGTTTATTTAAAATGTACGGTCATTCCTATCGCAATAGAAACTAAGATCTATTCCAATGATGGAAATGTGCACCACTATTTTGTTTGAAGAGATAATGTGTCGAATTAATGGCCTCGTAATGTGGCCCTGTTATGCATACTCTAGGTGCAATGGACTTTTCATGTGTGCAAGTAGAATCTCATTGACTTTGTTGTTCCTATCCTTGCTGTCTTTTTGGTCTCCATATCCACTTGTTGGCTTGTGCTTGAGGCTTTGATTTTGGACGAGCTCCTTGTTCTCTGGTCCTTGTCTTCGTCTTACTTGAAGTCTGAGTTTTCAATGTCATGCTTGTGAAGAGATGGATAGGTATGTGCTTGAAGATGAAGAGGTGTTGCAAATACCTTGATCTACACCAGCCAAATGAACTCCAGGAGTATATGGTGGGCCCTTTTAGCTTGCCAATGGATGTATTAGACACCTATGTACCTTGGAAGATCACTCTCAAAAAGATAGATCAAAATAGATAAGTTGGAGTTAGCTCAGAGGTGAAAACTTGCTATTCTTGGTTCATACACCTGTCCAGTGTTTTACATAATTCTCTGAGCACAGCAGCAATTAGCTCAATTCCTCTTGGGGAAGTCTAGGTAGCTTAAAGAGCTAACTTTCAAGAGTAATCTCATCAAAAATAATGAAACACACACTGAGAATGAGTTTTAACAAGTGATGATATCATCCCGATTTTCACGGGCTGCTACAGAAATAGACCAGTGAGCAGAACAATCAACATAACTCACAATGTAGAAATCCAATGATTATTAAAATTTGTATGATTATACTAGACAGTAAGCTAAATCCAACAAGCTTTAAATCACTGAATTTGGATAAGTAACCACTGAGAAATGGCTCTGACAAGATGAGTGAAAAAGTCGGGTACCTGACAGAGAAGTGAAGATGAACAGACCCTGTTGACTTCAAATGAACATAACTGAAGATTGCAACATCCAAATGACATGAAAATCTGTGAGCATATAGTAGACTTATAGAGCTAACTTTTACCAAGTTAAATCACTGAAAATGATGCACCAAGCTTAGAGAAAACATCTCTGCAAGCTGACTGAGAAAACTGAGAGTAATGGCAGTGAGTAGTACACTTCACAAGAACATGGAAAGATGAACTCAAATAATCATGAAAATGAAAGTATATTGCTTGTACAATACAATGACTTACTGATACATATGTGTGCCTTGTAATCACACCTTGATATGGCATAAGGCTCAGCTCTTGGAGGTCTTCACATAGGTCTCTCTAACCACGACTAAAACTGCCATCTATTTATAGTTGAGTTTGGGAGGCTAACTTCCCTCAATCACTCTCCAATCAATCAATGATTGATTTGATTCTCTACCTACCACAAATCACGAATTTGTGGCTCCTCTTTCCATTCTTGATCAAGTGGACTCAACCACTTAAGATTCTCTTACTTTTACATTAAGTAAACTCTTCAAAAGTTACAAGAGGTAGTTCACAAGTGAACTTTACATAGTCTTCATTTTAAGGCTTCTTTTATGACTTTGTGGGACTCAAGCCAATACTTAGGCTTGTCATAGACTTGCTCCAACAGCTCCCCCTCAAGCCAAGTATGCTTGAGGTCTTCAATCTTCCAAGATTACCTGCAAACCAATCATAGCCTTGAATTTGCAAAGCTTTGTACCATCCAATTCTTTGGTTAGAATATCTGCACATTGTTGATAAGTGGACACATATGATATTTGAATCTCTTTGCTTAGAACCTTCTCTCGTACATAGTGATAATGAACTTCAATATGTTTAGTCCTTGCATGAAAAATAGGATTAGCAGCCAAGTGAATAGAACTCATATTGTCACCAAAAATAGTTGGAGTTCCAAACTCCAATCCAAGATCTTTGAATAATGTCTTCATCCACATAGCTTCTTGTGTAGCTATGGCAAGACCTCTATATTCAGCTTCAGTAGAAGAGAGAGCAACTGTGGGTTGCTTCTTGGATGACCATGAAATAAGCTTTGAACCTGCAAAGGTAAGATAACCTGAAGTGCTCCTTCTATCTTCCTTGGAGCCAGCCCAATCTGCATCAGAAAATAGCTTCAAACCTAAATCAGATACATAAGCATAATAAAGTCCTTCATTTATGGTTCCTTTGAGATACTTGAGAATCCTTTTGGCAGCATCCATATGTGGTTTCCTTGGTGTGTGCATAAATTGACTTAGCACACTCACACTGTAACATATATCTACTCTTGTCAATGTGGCATAGTTGAGACTACCCACTAGACTTTGATATGATGTGATGTCCTCTATGAGTTCACCTTCACGTGAGCTCAATTTGTGATTGACCTCCATTGGAGTACCTGCAATCTTACAATCTTGCATCTTGAATTTTGCCAACATGTCCTTAATGTACTTTCTTTGAGTGAGAAACAAACCATGATCTTTGTAGACAACTTCCAAACCTAGGAAGTAGGTAAGTGAACCCAAATCACTTATCTTGAACTCTTCTCTCATCTGATCTTTGATCTTCTTCATACCATCTGCATCATTTCCTGTCAATATAATATCATCTACATATACACATAGGTAGATGACCTCAGAGTTACTCTTTTTAATAAAGAGTGAAGGATATGCCTTGCTTGGTTGAAAGCCTTTGTCTTGCAAGAATGAAACAAGCCTGAAATTCCAAGCTCTTGGAGCTTGCTTGAGACCATACAATGCTTTGTTAAGTTTACACACATAATCAGGATAAACTTGATTCTCAAAACCAGGTGGTTGTGCCATATATACCTCTTCTGTTATCCAACCATTCAAAAATGCATTCTTTACATCTAGTTGAAGTATCTTCCAATTCTTGGAAGAGGCAATACTAAGCAAAACCCTAATAGTAGGCATCTTTGCCACAGGAGAGAAGGTCTCCTCATAATCAATTCCCTGAGTTTGTGCAAAGCCTTTTGCTACAAGCCTTGCCTTATACCTGTTAATGGAACCATCAGAATTCTTCTTCAGTTTATAGACCCATCTTGAGCCTATTACCTTCATGGATGAAGTCTTGGGCACCAAATCCCAAGTGTTGTTTTCCTCAAGTGCTTCGATCTCTTCCTTCATTGCATGCTTCCATTCTGTTTTTGCTTTGGCCTCTTCAAATGATGATGGCTCCTCTTGGTTTATGTCCTGTGCTATGTATATAGAATGTTTAGTTACTAATGAGGTGTCAAACCCATACCTTTCTGGTTTTTTCTTTTCCCTCATAGATCTTCTTAGGCCATGATGTGATGATTCTGCCTCATGTCCAAGCTCCTGCAATTTTGCTTTAACTTTAGACTTCCATGCTTTGATCTTTTCCATGTGAGATTCTTCATCATCCTCTGAGGTGTCTTGTTCTTCAATCTTTGATTGTTCTCTACCAAGCTTTGGAAAATCTTCTTCAAGATCATATGGTAAATTGATCTTCCTACATGAATCTTCATACCATGAATTGTTCTCATCAAAAACTACATCTCTACTTACCAAGAATCCTTTGTTGGTAGGGTTGTATAACCTGTAGCCCTTTTGATTGTTGTCATATCCAATAAATACACACCTTTCTGCCTTTGGATCCATCTTGCCTCTAACCTGTGAAGGAACATGAGCAAAAGCAATACATCCAAAAATTTTACAATGATCTAAGCTTGGTCTTCTTCCATTCCAAGCCTCATATGGAGTCATCCCATCAAGGGATTTTGAAGGCAACCTGTTAATCAAGTAAGTGGCTGTAGATACAGCCTCAGCCCATAAGTAATTAGGTAAATGCTTTTCATTTAACATAGACCTTGCAGCTTCAACAATTGTCCTATTCCTCCTTTCTGCCACTCCATTTTGCTCAGGAGTGTACCTTGTAGTTACCTCTCTTTTGATTCCTCTTTCTTGAAGAAAAGAATCAAAATCATGGGAGAAGTATTCTCCCCCTCCATCTGACCTTAGCCTTTTTAGTGATTTACCTGTTTGATTCTCCACAAGAGCCAAATATCTTTTGAAACATGAAAAAACTTCATCTTTGTGTTTCATAAAGAATAGGATAGTCCATCTGCTGCAATCATCAATAAAGGAAACATAATACCTTGATCCAGATATTGAAGCTTCTTTGCTAGGTCCCCATACATCTGTATGAACCAACTCCAAGAGATCTCCATGCATATAACCTTTCTTCATGAATGGTAACCTGTGAGACTTTCCAAATTGACATGCACTACACTTATAAATCATATGTTGTTTTGACAAATTAGGAAGTCCAAGTACACTTTGGTCCCTGCAAGTTTGCTTTAATGACCTTTCACCAATATGTGCTAACCTTTTGTGCCATACTTCCAATTCTGTGAGTGTCTGACTACCATAATTAAAGAGAGCAATGTTTCTAGTGTCCTGTAATTCAAATGTGAACAATCTACCTGTCTTTTCACCTTTTGCAATTCTTCTGAATCCTTGACTTGGATCTTCAACAAATGCTCCTGCTTTTGTGAACGTGACTTGCAACCCTTTCTCTACTATCTGCCCAACACTTATCAAATTCTTTGTAATGGTAGGGACATAGAGTACCTTACTGAGTAGGTTGATGTTTCCATCAGGTGCTTTGACATTGCCTATTTTCTCCACAGGATGTTTTGTATCATCTCCTGTTTGTACCTCATGCTTATTCCTTGTGCAAGAGAGCAAGGATTACGACCACCACATACTAGAGAGATGACTCTCCTCCCAACCAAATGCCTCTATATATAGCTCTCTCCAAGGGACTACCTTCTTGGGCAGGTGAATGCTAATCATCCAAGTGTCAGCCATGTAGCTACATGTGCGCCAAGTGTCCAGTGGATGCTTCTAGAAGGTTCTAGAGCTCTTTGGGCAAAATACTCTTCCCATGTACCTCATGGGGATTGAACCCAAGACCTCGTCCTTCACACCCTTGAGTCTTAACCATTAGGCTAAGTGGATTACTTGGTTACAAGAGCACAAGACCTCCTAGTAAGTCTAAACTCGAGATCTTTGGTCATACACACGGATGACCAAACGGTGTCCTATTTCAGATCTGTCTGAACCGGCTAGACCCTTGGATCATAGACTTACTTTATTACATTCTTCCCCCCTTGGAAAAGATTTTCGTCCTCAAAAATAGAGCTATATACATACTGTAGGCAACCCCCGAGCCTCATGTTCTAAAACTGGAAGAACATGGTCATGTTCTAGAACTGGAAGAACATGTCTCATCTCTGTGGTGGCATCCTTGCCCAAATGATTCAAAACACTATCTGGTTTTGCACTTTGATGAACAGGACAAAGTACAAACTAGTGAAGAATAATGAGGGTGGATCTAAATACATCCCTGGCTAATTCACAGTTTCGGGATGTGCGATCTAGGCACAAACATGTGAACTAGGTGGATTCAAATTACTAGTCCATTTCTGGGCATAACTGGTGCATGGTCTTAGTAATGAAGGTGGGATTCTTATCCCTCGCAAGACTTTGAGAATTCTTGATTCACTTGAATTTGTTTTGGAGAACTTGAAGTTTGGTTGTCCCATACATCTAACTTTAGATGTCTGTACAATGGTTTACTTTTATCTAACAGTTACTTGATTTTTTCACCCGACTAGAGGACTACTTTGTCCTAATGAGTTGAAAAAATCCTATGTAAACTGTAGGAGAAAGTTTACCATTTCGGTGGAATCAACCATACTAACTTCACCAATTCAAATTCAAAATGAAAATTGTCCAACTTAGGACACTTTTCTCAAAGACTTTAACTGAAAGTTCTTGGGAATTGTCAATCTAATGAGCAATTCCTTACTTCTTTATTCTAGAGTATACTGGACTCTAGGAAATTATTTATGCTATAACTTAAAGCAAACTCAAATGAATAAGTCCACTTAGACTTATCACCTTTTGAAGATTGAAAAGGTTCTTGTACATAACATCTATCTAGGACGTTCAAGTTAGTTATTTTATTCTAACCGGCTAACCCTGGTCTTTTGCAAAAGGAATCAGATACCATATCTGAGTCAATTCCAAAAGATTTGGAAAGCGGAAAGAAATAACTAAGACTCTGTACAACCAATTCAAACTTCGAATATACATAAACTTGCTATGAGTCAAAGACTAGATGACTCAGGACTTCAACTTTTCAAAGATCTATTTCAACAGGGATTTGAAGCATTTTCTTTATCTTTAAGAGAAATAAGCTGGATTCTCAAAAAGATTCAAAGAAAATCAAAAACATCATCCAACCACAAGATGCTAGTGTGGTAACCAACATCAGTGTGTCGACCCACTGAGGTTCTATCGATGAGTTTAGTTTTCAAATAATGCTTCACTTGAGACTAAGTTCATGTCACATTCAGTCTTTTCGACTCCTAATCGTGAATGCAATTCTTGTGCATTTCTTTAAGTCTAAAAGAGTGAATTTATCAAGTTACACTAGAAACTTGATGCTTGACTTAGTCAATTAAATCTTTAGTTGAAAAGATCAACTCAAAATCAAAGTCCAACTTCTTTCAGAAATTTATCAAATATTTCTGATCAATAACACTTAAGCTTGAAGTGTTCTAAGAAGATCTTGGAAGTTCCTTACTTCATATCTTCAATTTCCTTAATCTTGAAGTTACCTTGAAGTATCGTAAGATACTACTTTCATCCTTTACGAACTAAACTTTCCTTGAAGTCTTAATTCCCTTGAGGATGAAACCTAACTTCAAAATCCAAACTAGGACTAAAAGATAATCATCATCCCACGGTCCGATGTCCCATACCATCTTTCCTACATCAATCTGAGTATAAAATCTGGTGTCCCATACCACCCTATTTTATATTCACATTAATGTGTGGGTGATTCTTATCCTAAAGTCTAAACATCTCTTGATAGAGTACCTTATTTCTTCAATTCTTTTACAAGAATTGGAAGTTTCAGGCATTACCTCTAACTAGATTTTCTAGGTTTTGATTCCTTCACATGATCGTCTCACAATCATGTGCTTTACCTTGGGAACTTGAAAACCTTTAATAGAATATCTCCAATCCTTTTTGCTAGGGTTTTCAAATGAAAACCAATCAAAATTCCAAGTACTTGAATTTTCATAGATTCAAGTTCAATTGGATTATTCTTGACCAATTTTGTAGTGACAAGAGCTTTTGACTTCTTATCTTTAGATTCCTTTGTTTACTGTTGCTTTAGGTACCTACCCCGGGGACTTTATTTAGGAATCTCTTTACTGCTTAAGTCTTAAGCATCCGCTCATGCTTTCTGGATTTGTACCAAAATCCCTTTAAGGATAGGTAAACACTTATGTTTTACCTTCCACAGACTTAATGCAAGAGAGCAAGGATTATGACCACCACATACTAGAGAGATGACTCTCCTCCCAACCAAATGCCTCTATATATAGCTCTCTCCAAGGGACTACCTTCTTGGGCAGGTGAATGCTAATCATCCAAGTGTCAGCCATGTAGCTACATGTGCGCCAAGTGTCCAATGGATGCTTCTAGAAGGTTCTAAAGCTCTTTGGGCAAAATACTCTTCCCATGTACCTCATGGGGATTGAACCCAAGACCTCGTCCTTCACACCCTTGAGTCTTAACCATTAGGCTAAGTGGATTACTTGGTTACAAGAGCACAAGACCTCCTAGTAAGTCTAAACTCGAGATCTTTGGTCATACACACGGATGACCAAACGGTGTCCGATTTCAGATCTGTCTGAACCGGCTAGACCCTTGGATCATAGACTTACTTTATTACACCTTGGATCATCTAAATCTGATAGGAGTGCCATATTTCCTGCCACATGATTTGAACAACCTGAATCTATGTAGAAAATATGCTCATCAGATTTACCTTGTGGCATAGCCATGTTCATGATCAATAATGAATCCTCTTTGTTTGAGTCTTCTGTGTAGTTATTGTAGTCTCTCCTTCCTTTTTAGCCTCCTTGATAGTTTGAATGATTGTAGTTGTTGTAGTTGCCATGCTAGTTGTTGAACCTTCCTCTTGAGTAGCCATAACTTCCTCTATTGTATCCTCTACCTCTTTGATTCCTGGAATTCCTAAAGCAATTTTCAGTTGTATGATTAGTTAATCCACAAATAGAACATGAGTTGGAGCCTTGGGATCTCCCCCTGCCTTGTCTACCTCCTCTTCCTCTACCTCTGCCATGTCTTCCTCTACCTGCATAGTTAGCTTGATATGTACCTGCTTCATCATCCACTTTCTTTGCCTTTCCTTTGTTATCTTTAGACTTGCTTTTATCCGTGTATAAAGCTGAAGATTGATTACCTTTAGAGCTTTCTCCATTTTTTATAAGCTTTGCCTCTTGAGTAAGTAGTTGTCCAATGAGTGTGTTGAAATCAGGTACATGCATGTCCATGTACAAATCCATAGCTGTGGTGAATGCTTCCCACTTGTCATCTGCCTTCAAGCCATTGATGACCTGCCTTACAATTTGCTCTTCATCTATTACCTCTCCAATGCTTCCCAACTGATCTGCTATGTCCTTGAGCTTTGTGACAAAATTAGTCACATTTTGTTTGGGAGCCTTCTTGAGAGTTGTGAAATCTAGCCATAGTTGATGCTTCCTAGCTTTGGTACTTGAAGAAAAGAAAGCTTCAAGTGCATCCCACACTTCCTGAGATGTCTTACAACTTCTAATGTGAGGCAACAAAAAATCTGAGATAGAGTTGAGGAGATAAGACCTTGCAAGTGCATCCTTGGAGCACCATGTGCTCAATCTTTCTTGCTCTTCTTGTGTTGGTTGACTTTTGTTCCTGAAACTTGGCATAACTTCATCTCCAGCCACATAACCATATAAACTTCTACCTTGGAGATAAGCTTCCATCCTTAATGACCAAGCTGAGTAGTTACCTCTGTCCAATTTGTCAATTGATGAAGGAAATCCATCTGCCATGTTGTCCAACCTTGCTCTAATACCACTGTGAAGAGATGGATAGGTATGTGCTTGAAGATGAAGAGGTGTTGCAAATACCTTGATCTACACCAGCCAAATGAACTCCAGGAGTATATGGTGGGCCTTTTAGCTTGCCAATGGATGTATTAGACACCCTATGTACCTTGGAAGATCACTCTCAAAAAGATAGATCAAAACAGATAAGTTGGAGTTAGCTCAGAGGTGAAAACTTGCTATTCTTGGTTCATACACCTGTCCAGTGTTTTACATAATTCTCTGAGCACAGCAGCAATTACCTCAATTCCTCTTGGGGAAGTCTAGGTAGCTTAAAGAGCTAACTTTCAAGAGTAATCTCATCAAAAATAATGAACCACACACTGAGAATGAGTTTTAACAAGTGATGACATCATCCCGATTTTCACGGGCTGCTATAGAAATAGACCAGTGAGCAGAAAAATCAACATAACTCACAATGTAGAGATCCAATGACTATGAAAATTTGGATGGTTATACTAGACAGTAAGTTGAATCCAACAAGCTTTAAATCACTGAATTTGGATAAGTAACCACTGAGAAATGGCTCTGACAAGATGAGTGAAAAAGTCGGGTACCTGACAGAGAAGTGAAGATGAACAGACCCTGTTGACTTCAAATGAACATAACTGAAGATTGCAACATCCAAATGACATGAAAATTTGTGAGCATATAGTAGACTTATAGAGCTAACTTTACCAAGTTAAATCACTGAAAATGATGCACCAAGCTCAGAGAAAACATCTCTGCAAGCTGACTGAGAAAACTGAGAGTAATGGCAGTGAGTAGTACACTTCACAAGAACATGGAAATATGAACTCAAATAATCATGAAAATGAAAGTATATTGCTTGTACAATACAATGACTTACTGATACATATGTGTGCCTTGTAATCACACCTTGATATGGCATAAGGCTCAGCTCTTGGAGGTCTTCACATAGGTCTCTCTAACCACGACTAAAACTGCCATCTATTTATAGTTGAGTTTGGGAGGGTAACTTCCCTCAATCACTCTCCAATCAATCAATGATTGATTTGATTCTCTACCTACCACAAATCATGAATTCGTGGCTCCTCTTTCCATTCTTGATCAAGTGGACTCAACCACTTAAGATTCTCTTACTTTTACATTAAGTAAACTCTTCAAAAGTTACAAGAGGTAGTTCACAAGTGAACTTTACATAGTCTTCATTTTAAGGCTTCTTTTATGACTTTGTGGGACTCAAGCCAATACTTAGGCTTGTCATAGACTTGCTCCAACAATGCTCCTTTGGTACCCTTGATGAGTCTTTTTGAACTTCTTTGCTTCCCTTTGTAGGCATAATACCATGTTAAGCCTTTCTAGTTCTTGAGTTGCAGTTTTTCTGACCTTCTTCGAGATCCATCTGCATTGTCGTGTCTTCTGGGCTACTACTAATGACTGTGGAAGCCATACACGAAGAAGTCTTTGGTTATTCGACTGCGATTGTGAGTGGTGGTTGCCTCCTCTTGTCTTCACTAAATGGCTGATGTGCTTCTGTGTCGAGTTGTCTAGTTGAGGCATTCCATCCTTCCGTACCCATTATAGACGAGTATTACATGGAGGTGATGTTCAAACGGTAGACGTCCATGTGGTTTTTCTTCTTATAGTCTTGTTGGGTTGAGAGGCATAGTCCTCACACTCTCTCTTAAGTTCATCTTTCATGGGAAAAGTTTTCACACCATCAAGAAACATATCCTTATTTGCAGGCAATTCTAGATCAGGGCATTTTTGGGACATAATTGTTAATGAATAATTTTCCTTCTCCTCCTCTAAGTTTTCTCCCTTAGGTTTGGTGACCTTATGAATTTGAGATGGCATGTCTTCGAGCAAGCTAAATATTTCCTTATGTCCTATTTTGGCTGATACATATCCTTGTGCTAGATGAATACTCACTTCGTTCTCAATAATCCAGTCTTTCCCTAGGATCAGATTTTCAATTAGGTCTTCGTCCCTACATACCAAAATTTTTTTCTCCATAGTAGAATTTCCTAAGTGGAGGGATATTCGGGCTTCTCCAACACATTCTATAAATTGGCCTCCAATTCCTAACATGCATGCTTTAGTGGGACTTACGGTTGTTTGGAGATGTGTAATTAACACCATTCATATATAGCTTAGACCCGCTCTTGAGTCGATCCCCATATCCACACTAGCTGTTCGATCACCACATCCACACTAGCTGGTACTCTTTGGTTCCAATTCCTAGGTTTAAGTATGGTTGGGAGATGCGAAGGCTCTCATTACTAGCATTACAGACTTGGTAGTTGGCCATGGGTATAGGTTCTTCTCCCTGTAGATATCGTTCATCCCTTTGTCATATCCACTCTTTTCATCTCTTGATACATTTTAAGGCTTCCTAGTGTGCTTCTTCTCTAATTCTCTCCTCTTCCTTCTTTCGACTTTGTGCTCCTACGAGTCCTGCTGACATCTGGTCTGTTAATGGCTCCATATATCATTTCACTCAACATCCACTTATGTAGTTGGGAAGTATATCCTCGTCTAATGTGGCTAGATTCATCGCTCCACTCATTGAGATTCTATTAATCAATACTGGTCTATATCCAAGTTGCTACAGTTTCTTGGCATGTTGCTTCAATGTATATACAAGGACTAAATCTCCTTCTTTTAAGCCTTTGTCTTTGATATGTGCATCATAGTATGCCTTCTACCTTCGTCTAGCTGCATAAATTCCCGTGACTGCTTGTAGTCTTGTTTCGTGTAATTTCTCAATTTTCTCTAGTTGTTTGGATAGTTCATGTCATTTCCTCTCAAACTGTTGTGCTACACGTAGAGTAGGTACCAAAAAGTCAATTGGTGAGATTGCATTTCACCCATAAACTAGGTTAAACATAGTAGTTCCAATGGCTGTATTGTAAGCCACTCGGAAGGCCCAAATTGCATGATGCAATTGTTTGTCCCAATGTGACCTTCCATTATTGAATATCTTTGTCAACATAGTACATAACGCTTTATTGGAACTCTTTGGTTGACCATTGGCTTGAGGGTGATATGGAGCTAATTTTTTATGAATTACTAGGAATTCATTAATCAAGGATTCTATTACTTTGCTGATGAAGTGTGTTCCTCTATCACTTACTATCTCTATAGGTAGTCCAAAGTGAGTAAAGATGTTCTCGAAGAGAAACTTCATTGTGGTTTGCACATCATTCTTCCTTGTTGCTTTTGCTTTTATCCATTTAGTTAGGTAGTCAGTTGCCACTATTATGTACTCCGCATGTGATCCTATGGCTGGAGGGTTAATAGGGCCTATGAAATCAATGCCCCATTTTGAAAAGTCCCTTGCACAAATCATGGGTCTTAGAGTATCATCTCTCCTAATAGGGTATTTGGCTCTTTGGCATACCTCACAACTTCGTACATAAGTGTTTGCATCCATATATAGAGTTGGCCACCACAAGCCTACGAAGAGAATCATTTTTACAGTTCTTTCGGCTAAACAATGTCCTCTTGCGGTGCTTGCATGTGCCATCTCTAATATAGGTAAATACTCTCCTTCATGGATGCATAGCGGAAGCTGATTGTCCTTTCCCCTCTTGAATAGTTCCTTCCCATTATAATATAGTCCTTGCTCATTTCTTCTAGGGATCACTTTCTAGTTAGACTTGTTCCTTCCTCATGCTTGCATGTTTTTAAGAACTTAACCAATGTCCTACTCTAATCTGGTGCTATTGTAGAGAATTGAAATGATGTGTGGTCTTTTGGAGTACTTTCTTGGCATTTGCACAACTACCAATGTACTCATGTACATCGTTTGGCATATCTGGCTAGTAAACTCCCAATCGTTTTAATTCTCTTAGTGTTCCATGAGTTCCTTTGTGCATTCACCATCGATTTACATGAGCTTGCTCAATTAAGTTCTTTTGTTCAGCCTCTTCCACACACCTTAACAATACACCATTAGGTTCTTTATAGTACACACTTCTTGCTACAATGTGTAGATTACGTGATTGCAGAAATCCTTTCCTAGCATCCTTGTTGATTTTATGATGTGGTCCATGGGTAAGTATAGGAATCAACTTTTTTGCCCACTTAGGACATACTTCTAAGTTGAACAAATAAGTATCAGGTAGGTCATTAGCTACTCCGTTGGGTGGTTCTCCATGTGTTAACCTAGATAGATGATCAACTCTCACGTGGGTATTTCCTTTTTTTACCACTACGTCGAAATCAAACTCCATCAGCAACAGAAACCATCTTACTAGTCTTCCCGTGTTACAGGGCTTATTGACTAGGTACAATAGGGCCTGATGGTCGATGAAGAACTTGAACTTGTTAGCTAGAAGGTAGTGTCTAAATTTCTTGACTGCATACACCATTCATAAACCTTCTCATTCCGTATTCGTGTAGTTTCTTTCTGCTTGGTTTAGTTGTCTGCTTGCATATGCAATAAGATGGTCTAATTTTCCTTCATCTTCAAGTTGAGCTAGGATGCATCCTATTGTGTAGTTGGAGGCATCCACATGGATATGAAATGATTTATTCCAATTGGGTATCTTCAAAATAGGAGCCGTACTTAATCATCTTTTCAATTCATTGAGAGCTTTTTTACATTCATTCGTCCACATAAATTGGGTTAATAATCCATATAACGGTTTGGCAATTATGGCGTACATTTGGATGAATCTATGATAGTATCCACACTGTCCCATAAAAGCTTGCACTTCCTTTGCATTTTTTGGTCTTGATAACTCTAGGATCACCTTAATCTTATCCTTGTCAGTGGAAATTCCATTCTTGGGTACGATGTGTCCTAGGATCTTTCCCTATCTCACCATGAAGATGCATTTTTCAGGATTCAGGCACACTCAATATTGTCGACACTTCTCAAATATCCTTTGTAACTCTAGAATGTGTTTGTTTCTCTGACTTGAGTATGTGCAAAAGTCATCTACGTATACTTCCATACTCTTCCTTAGAAACTCCTTAAATACATGACACATCAACCTTTGGAAAGTAGTAGGGGTGTTGGTGAGTCCGAATGGCATCACTCTAAAAGTGTAGACTCCATATTCAGTTGCGAATGTTGTCTTATGTTGATCCTTTGTAATGATAGCTACTTGGTTGTACCTGGAGAATCCATCTAGGAAGCTATAGACTTCCTTACGCGTAACTCTTTCCAAGAGATGATCACTGATAGGTAATGGGTAGCTATCACGGATTGTGGTTGCATTTACTTTCTTTAGGTCAATACACACTCTTAATTTTCCATTTTTCTTTGGCACGATGACTAATGGTGACACCTATTCTGTGTGTTCTATCTCGTAAATGAATCCGGTTGCCAACAGTTTGTCTATCTCCTCCTTTATTTTTGCTGAAAGACATCATTATAAGTATAAGGTGTTGTTTCGATGGTTTTGCATCAAGTGTCATTGGAATTTTATGGGAACAAATGGATGGATCTACACATTTGTGATCCTTGTAGGTCCATGCAAATACATCTGGATATTCTCAAATTAGATTTATCAGTTCCTCTTCCTCTTCTGCGGACATGTCTTTTCAGATGTACATATTGTCATGAGGAAGGAGATAAGGAAGAGAGCTCACACACACTCACAATCAAAGTGAAGCACACACTCAGATTGAGGCAAGGAAGAATGATCTTCTTCTTCTTCTATTACATAAAAAATGAATGTACAAGAATGACCTAAAAAAAACAATACAACAAGTGCAATATATAAAGACCAATACATAAGGAAAAACCTAATATCCGCAAATGAGTGAGTTGGTAAGCAACAAATGTGCCATCACTCTTGGTAGATAAATCTAGTACAACTCAATGAAGTATCCCTGACATATACCGGTGTGACCACTATACATGTCAGAGAAACAAAAAACTGATATGTGTCATCTTTGATCATCACATGTTGAGCTTGATATCTCAACATTCCCCCTCCAGCTCAACGTCATGTCCTCTAATCCAAGCATCTTCTAAAACTTCTTCAGCTTCTCTACTCCAAGTGCTTTAGTGAAAATATGAGCAACCTGCTCATTTGTTCTCACATAAACAAGATCAATATCACCTGCTAATACCTTCTCTCTGATGAAGTGATAATGTACCTCGATATGCTTTGTTCTAGCATGAAAAGTAGGGTTCTGTGCTAACTGTATGTTGCTAAGATTATCACAATAGATAGTGATAGGTTTTTGCACTTCCACACCTAAATTTGCAAGTAGCATCTCCAGCTATGATGCCTCACATGTTGCCATTGCAGCACCTCTATACTCCACCTCTGTACTTGATAAAGCAACAATGGATTGCTTCTTGTTGCTCCATGTAATAGCTGCACTCCCAAGTGAGAATATAAAGCCACTAGTAGATCTTCTATCTGGAATGCTACCAACCCAATCTGCATCGGTGTATCCATGAACCTGGAAATCTACACCAGCTTCATAAAACAATGCATAATCCAAAGTAGCACTCACATAACGTAGAGTGCACCTTAGAGCATCCAAATGTGGCTTCCGAGCAACCTGCATAAACTGACTTTCAAGCCCAACAATATAGCTTAAATCAGGCTTGAAATTGTGAGATATATAAGACTTCCCACAATTTTCTTGTCCATAGTAGCATTTTCCAATGCTTCACTTGACTTCAAATTCTGATCTAATGGCATAGAAACTGGCTTACAATCAGCCATATTATATTTTTTCAGCATATTCAAGGCATATTGCCTTTGTGACATCCATATACCTATTTCTATATGTATAAATTCAATGCCCAAGAAGTAGGACAACACACCAAGACCTTTCATGTCAAATTCTTGCATAAGAAGTTGCTTTACCTCTTTGATGCCTTCTTCATTATCACCATCTACAATCAAGCCATCAACATAGATAGCCACAATTATGATGCCATCATCACCCTTCCTTGCATATAGTGAATGATCTGCATCACACATAGAAAACCCAATGGTGGTTAAGTAATCAACAATCCGTGCATGCCATGCACGAAGAGCTTGCTTCAGCCCATGCAAAGCCTTTTGCAACCTGCAAACATATTCTGGATGCTTTGAATCTTCATATCCTTATGGCTGGTCCATGTATACTTCTTCCTGTAACTCACCATGTAAGAAAGCATTCTTCACATCCATCTACTGCAAAGTCCATCCTTTTGTTGTAGCTAATGCAACAAGTGTTTTGACAGTAGACATTTTAGCTACAGGGCTGAATGTTTCCTCATAATCAATGCCATATGTCTGTGCATATCCTTTTGCTACCAATTGTGCTTTGTACCTACTTATGCTACCATCAGCGTTGTGCTTTACCTTGTAAACCCACTTACAACCTATGGCTTTCTTCCCTTGCAGTCATGGAACCAGCTTCCATGTTTCATTTCCATAAAGTGCAGCAATCTCCTCATCCATAGCTCTTTCCCAATCTGCATTTCCAACTACATCTTCAAAACAAGAAGGTTCAGCATCTTGTATTACCTTTTTCATGTAGGCACAATGATGAGCCATGTAGCTATCATATGTCAATCGTTGCACTGAATTCCGTATCCTCCCAGATCTTCTTGGTCCTGGGTCACTTCTTCTTGTATCATCTACATGTGCTTTTCTTACTCCTGGAGTCTTCACAGATTGCAATCCAAGTTCCTCATCAAGACTCTTTTCCGAACCACTTGAATCTCCATCAACGTCTTCAAAACGTGCACGGGTTTTACTACCAATAGAAAGCTTTTCTTTACCTTTCTTGGATGTATTTGATGAATTTGCTGGACTAAAATTTCCACGCAATCTTCCACTCCATGGATTTGAGTTGGAACTATTGCTTGGTGATGCATCTGGTCCACTCAAAACTTGAGATTCTACACTTGGTTTTTCAGCATCTTCTTTGTCATTTGGTTCAAGATTCAGTTCTTCTTTTGGCATCTATAGAAAAGCTGGACATTTCATCAAATACCACATCTCTGCTCACCTTCACCTACCATCTGAGTAGGTTATAACATTTATATCCCTTTTTGCTCAAGGGAGTATCCAATGAAGACACATTTTTTTGCTTTTGGATCAAGGTTCATCCTCAGCTCATCTGGAACATGTACATATGCAATATAGCCAAAAACTTTCATATTTGATAAGTTTGGATTTTTATCAGTGAACTTTTCTATAGGTGTAACTTGATGTACAGCAAGAGTCGGAGTTTTGTTCATGATGTACAGTAGTATGAATAGTTTCTGCCCAATAACAATGAGGCATATTCTTCTCAGCCATCAAGGCTTTTATTATTTCTGCAATATGTCTATTTTTGCGTTCAACAACACCATTCTGTTGTGGTGTGTACCTGCATGAAAACTGATGTCGAATTCCATGATGTTTTAGAAAATTGATGAACTCATTTGACATGTGTTCACCTCCTCCATTAGACCTTAATGTCTGAAAATACTTTCCTTCCTTCTTTTCCACCATAGCCTTAAAGTTCTAGAAGTGAGTGAACACCTCACTCTTCTCTTTCATGAAATATATCCATATTTTCCGTGTATGGTCATCAATGAAAGTGACATAAAAGCTGCAACCGCCCATAGATGTGGTCTTTGCAAGACCCCAAACATTTGTATGTACTATTTCTAGCACATTCTCACTAACATGATTGTCATGCAGAAATGATGATCTTGACTGTTTACTAAATTGGCATGTTGCACATACCTTTTGCATTTCTGCAACTTTGAAATTTGGTAATCCATTGGCAATGTCCTTTGACTGCATCAATTTCAGCCTTTGCAGATTTACATGTCTAATTTGTTTGTGCCAAATTTCTATATCAGCACCTGCACATTTTGCAAACATGACTGCATTCATTTTAGGAATTTTCACATTTAAGGTGAACATCCTACCCACTTTGTTTCCTTTGGCAATCAATCGACTATCCTTTTTGTACTCTTCTACATATATCCCATTAGCAATGAACCTGACTTGTAATCCCTCGTCAACCATTTGTCCAACAAAAACTAGATTCTTTGTTATATTTGGAACATGCAGCACATCAACAAGATGTTTAACCTTCTCATCCTCCATAGACAGTGCTATGTTTCCTGTATGCTCAATAGGATGTGATGTATCATCACCTGTTTCAACATATCCAGGAACTGGCAATTTCTACAAACTACTAAACCATTCCACATGACTGGTCATGTGACTTGAAGCACCTGAATCAACATACCAAATATTACCATTCGATTTTGAATTATCAGCAGACATCATATTCATTATATGATGTTGAACCATGAACAGCTTCTCAGAATCATCTGCACTTGTGGATGCATAGTTGTTTTGTTGCCTTCTGTTATTTTGATTTTTCAACCTACAATCACGTTCAAAGTGTCCATGTTTACCACAATTCCAACATCCTTTATTTTCATTACCTTAATCATTTCTTTGGAAATTTCTGGAACCTCTTTGGCTCCCCCTGCCTCGAAACTGTCATCTTCCTCTTGCATGATTTTGTTGTTGCCCTTGGTCTTGGTTATTGTGTCCTCTTCCGCTTCCAAAGCCTCTGCATCTACCTCTTCCTCTTCTAGAGTAGAATACCTGCTCAGAACTGGTTTTTCCTTGGGAGTTTGAATCTTCACCAAGATTCTTTTCTTCAATAATCAGCATAGATAACAGATCAGCAAAATTTGGAATATTTTCCCTGGTTTGTATAGAAGTTATGAACTAATCATATGCAGCTCCTAAACCACGAAGGCATACTTCCACCTTATCATCATCATCTACATTCACTCCAATAGATGCAAGTGACTCACATATGCTTTTGATTTTCAGGGTATAGTCACTTATCGCCATGCTCCTTTTCTCCAATGTATGTAGCTCATTCTTGAGTTGCAATTTTTGTGCCTTTGTATTGATCTCATACAATGTGACCAAAATATTCCAAGCCTCTTTTGGAGTCCTTGCATCCTGTATGTGCCGAATCATGCTATCTTGTATGCAATAGATAGCGAATACATTACCTTTCATGCTCCTTGATTCCATTCTTCATATGCTTGTAACTGGTCTACAATCCGATTCCTTTCTGGTAATTGTGGAGCATTTTTGTTCTCTCCTTCGATGTACTTCCAGTAGCCTTTTCCCATCAGGAAATTTGTCATCCTGAATCTCCAATCATGGAAGTTGTTCTTTTCCAGCTTATCGCTCATAAGCTAACTCGTTCCATTTGGGTTTGCCATTTCTGTAGCTATTCACAACACTGCAAAACACTACAAGTGGCAGTTCTGCTTCAACACTATCGCACTATGACGTGATAGTTTGATCTCATAAAAACACAGTTTTCATGTATCACCAGTACACAAAGTCACTTGAAATTCTGGATATGGAATATATGAGTGTTTTCAAACACGACACAAGTTACAATTTCTGAAACTGACGTGGTTTTTTTGTGGGCCCCACATTACAAGCTCAAAACGGAGGTCGAGATGGCTCCGAAACTTCAATCTAACAAAACTTCAAAGGTCGAGGTCTTCTACCTTCATGCCAATTTTTGTAGCAAATGCAGTTCATTTGTGAATCGCATTTTCTCCATGCCTTGCTACGTACTCTTCACCGTCACCTTCTCCATGAGCTCTCTACAGCCACAATGGCTCTGATACCATGGCACGAGGAAGGAGATAAGGAAGAGAGCTCACACACACACTCATAATCAAAGAGAAGCACACACTCAGATTGAGGCAAGGAAGAATGATCTTCTTCTTTTTCTTCTTCTATTACATAAAAAAGGAATGGACAAGAATGACCTAAAAACAAGAATACAACAAGTGCAATATATAAAGACCAATACATAAGGAAAAACCTAATGTCCACAAATGAGAAACAAATGTGCCATCACTCTCGGTAGATAAATCTAGTATAGCTCAATGAAGTATCCCTGACATATACCGGTGTGACCACTATACATGTCAGAGAAACAAAAAATTGATATGTGTCATCTTGGATCATCACATGTTGAGCTTGATATCTCAACATGTACATCTCTCTTCTCCATCTCCCATGGTCACTATCACTTTCTTCATTTGTTCCTTGTTGTTGTATGCTTCTCCTTCTCTGGCATCCCCTTTGGGCATTTAAATAGCTATCTTCCTCTCTTCTACTTCATATCTTTTGAACTGCTCTGGGACTTCAAAAAGTCTGGGGTTGATTCTACCTTATCTAATGTTTCCTCATTGTTCGGTCTCGTCGAAGCTGCTTCTATTGCTAATACTTTGGGTGTTCTTTCTTTATCATCGGCTTGAATTGCTTCTAAATACCATTCCTTTGAATCAAATTCTGGCTCCATTTCTATGCTTTCGTACTCCTCCCTCCATTCCTTTTCTAATACTTCGCTTGCCTCTACTTCTTGAAAGACTACCATGTAAAAACTTACATCATAACCTTCTTCATCTACACATCCATTCATGGTTAGCACTTGTTCATTTACACACACATCTAAGGTGGCTAGAATCTCCATCCAACCGTGTGGTTCGAATGCTTCATCTAGGAAAACTTGAGGAACATACATAGGATCATCTATGGGTTGGTAATTTTGATGTCCAATAGGCCATATTTGAGTTTTCTTCTCCTCTCGCTTTGCTTCCTTACACATCCACAATTGAGCATCTTCATGCATCCATGATTGGTCACTTGAACCTGCACTATGAATTGACAAATCATCCTCTTCCTTGTGTATGGGATTCCATTGTAGAGGGGGTACGTCCCTATATGAAAATGTATGTAAGTTTATCTTGGTAGTAGCCCCTTGATGTTGCAGGTATAAAGCATCTCTTCCCCAATTGTACTACCCTGAGTTGTCTCATGAAAGGTCGCCCTAATATCATTTCATAATTATTTGCCTTTCCAAATTGACATACAGCTAGAGTGTGTTTGAATTCTACTCCACACATAGTTAACTTAATTTTCTCCATTATTCCTAGGGGTCTTTCCACATGGCCATCTGATAATTGAAGCTTCATTCGTGTTGGTCCTAGGGCTGGTTTTCCCCATTTCTCCCAATTTCTTTAGTGGATATGCCTACACCCGCTCTAGTGTCTAAAATGGTTTTAGTTATGTATCCATTAAATGTGATGGTTAAGCATGTATTTCCTTCATCTCCTTCACTAAATTCTCTGACTTTGTCAATGGGGATTTGTATGGCAGATGGAACCTCAGTTTCTTTATTTTCCTTTCCAATCTCTGCAGTTTCTAATTTCAATTGTCCCGCTAACTGATTCCATAATTGTGGTTTGGCTCATAGTTATTCTCCCACGGTCAAAAGGCATTGTACCTTGATCTTCTTGAGCTCTGCTAAGTTGTGTGAGGTCTTACCTGAAGACCCATCTTCCTTGCCTCGAATTGTGGGAGCATGAAAACTATGGACCCTTTCTCATATTCTCTCATATAATTAGGTAGAGTGGAAAAATTGTGTTCTTCCTCCCTGTTTCGGTCTAACATAGAAAATTCTTCATATACTTCCTCCAAATTTGGGCTGGATTGGTTCTCCTCAATATCTAGTTCCTCAAAGGGTGTTCTTTAACTCTCATTCTTTTTCCATCGGTCTTTCTGAATCTTAGCCCACAAATATTGTGGCCAATCAGCTTCTAGTTCAAGGATTAGAGAAGTTGGTTTGCCATGAGGGCTCTATTGTTCTTCCTTATTATATTTCTCTTTAGGTGTTCTTGTTGGGTTTTGATCACTTTCTTTAAAGCATTCATTAAATTGGCTCTCCAGTACTCTTGTTTCTGGGAGGACTGGGATAGTCTTTTCTAGTGTGGCTTGTGCTACCTCTATGAGTTTTCTGCATATAGTCAATCTCTCCTTTTCTAGTTCCCCTTGTGGGTAGAGTTTCTCATGCTACTCTATATTTGGTCCCATCGTGATTCTGGATTGATAAGCTTTTAGCCACATGTCTAGATCTTGCGGTACTGGATTTGCTAGGATTGATCCTGGTTTATCTAGTTTCTAGGTGTGGGACTTAGGGGGTGTATAATCTTGCACTTCCAGTTCCAACGGTTTCCTACTATCTTTTACATCCTTCTTGTCCTCCTTTTTTTTATTTTTGATCCATTTATTTCTAAGTTTTTCCCTTCTAGCCTTCCAACTTTGCGTTTTCTTTGTTTGGTTACTCTCGTGGGTCTTTCGAATCTTCAACTACCTGTATCTTTGACTCTGGACCCTAGTTCATCTCTTGCTTGGAACCTAATTTCTTTATCTCTTGTCCTTTGGCTTACGCTCGAGTAATGGCTTTTAATGGTATGGTGTATTCTTTATCACTTCCTGATGATTCAATCACTTCGATCACATTGATTTATGTTGTGTTATGAGTCTTATTGGGATTTTTCGGGCAATCCCTAAATAGATGTTCGTTTCCACACTCATTGCAGTACCCTTCCCAAGTTCTAGGAGGTGGTGGGTTGTATGGTAGAGTGCATTCTCTTATGAAGGGATCTCCTCCACACCTATAGCATGGTCCTTTTGGCAGAGGCGGTCTAATGGGTGGTCCATAGGTGTTGGTGCCTTAGGTGCAGTGTACATCAGATTCGCGTACTCTGCTCCATAGGGATTGTTGTGTCCTTCATAACCATAATATTGTTGGTCATAGGTTTGGTCATACTTCACAAGACTTGCATCATAGGGATATTATTCTCCTTGATTTTGCTCGTATCCCTAATTAGTTGTTTCTGCACTAGCTAGAGGCATAGCTGGTACTATGGCTCTTTCCATGTTCTCCTCCAGTTGAGTATATTTGACTAGCACCACATTCTGTGGAAGGGGTGGTTGTTGTCCTAACACTGGCTATGGTTGTCTGTATCCTCCTTGTTCATAAGGTTTGGGTGCTCCTTGTGGGCTTGGGTAGGGATTGTATCTCATGATCTCTCTTGCGTGTTCTCTGGGAGGGTATCCGTAAGGATGATACTGGGGTTGATTCACTGGCCTTGATTGCCTATTAAATGGGCAATTTTTAGTAGTATGGTTGGTGTATTTCTGCTCAATATGATAGTACAGGTTGGATCCTTGGAGTGGCTGCCTATTGTATGGATAAGATTGTGGTATGTCCATGCCTCCTCTTGTGCAAATATGAGATGGGTGATCTCCACCACATAGGTTGCATCTTCGTAGCATTGGCATTCTTATTGGTGGGTTCTAGTAATTTCTCTGTCCATGGACTCCCAACTTCTTAGCTACCAGTTCTGCTAGCTCCTCCACATTATTAGAACTCGTCATCACTGTACTCCTAGTGTCCTCTGATTTAGTAGAGCTTGATGTACTTTTGAGGTCATCAGCTAGGTTTTCTTCTAGGTCAATGCATTCCTAAAGACACACACTCAATGATGGAAGTCGTTTCACGTAAACTAGGGTTCTCAATGTTCCATTAGTCAATCCATCTAAGAATACTGAGATCATTTTTTGCTGGGAGGATCTTTCTGTTGTTGGGCACCTATCAACATATTGGTTAAATCTTCGGGCAACTATTTTATGGTTTCATTTGGGCTTTGTTTGAAACTATGAATTAAGGATGACGAGTTATGTTTAATCCCTCATTTAGTAAATTCTCCAATGAACTCTTGGAAAAAAATTTTAATATTTCCAAAATGATTTGGATCCAAGGGTTGGAACCAAGTCAAGGTTGTTCCTATGAGGGTCAGTCCAAAGGACTCATACTGCACAAAAAAGTCATCAATTTGTTCGGCTCGTAACACTTGCTTAAATTCCACTATGTGGTCATATGGTTCTCCCGTTCCATCATAGTGATTTCTCATACATTTAGCAACTTGAATCGATCTCAGCCATCATATAGGTTTTGGTGGTCTGGGCATTACAAGAATTGCTTGTCTAATGGGATGCATTCCTAGTTGCACCTCGGGTTGTGGCCTTGGTCTAACTGGTGGCCGAGTCACGTTACCTATCCCTGAGTTGGTTTGGTGGTGTGAATGTGTTCCTGGCATTGTGAACTGCACATGTATTCAATTGGGGATACTTCGCTGGCTTGTTTGTCCGGACATTGTATTCTCCGTTCCTTGGTGGGTTCCAAAAGGGTTGTGGGAGGTAGTTGCCTGCTCACGAGGAGGGAATACACGCAACCCCATGTATTTCAATTGACACCTACCTACTTCATCTATTGGCCAATACCTTCTTTGGTTTTGGGCTAGGTATGTGACTTTAAACTCATCTTTCGGATCCTTCAACTCATAGATGGTCATTGGGCTCACTTATTGTCCTCGGATGGGTGAATCTGTCTATAATAGTAGATCTGACCCCTGAATCAGGTATACATCCAACAGGTAATCATCTTGAGGTATCAAATCCCCTCTCAAGACTTGAGTTACTACAGACTTGTCCCTTGGGGTAGTCACAAGACTTAGTTCTCTTCAGGGTTAGATCTCCCAAAAGCTCCTTGTCCTTCTAATTCTCCTCTATCATTGATATGATCTGGGTTTTTTGCCACTACATAGATTTGACCTAACTTATCCATGTACATTCCTCCTTTGTACTTAACTGTAGGACTTAGCACTATCGTTGACTCGGTAGAGTTTACCATTCTCATGACAGACCTATTTATACCATCAAGGTAAATAGGGATTCCTTGCCGATTAGTTGACACATACTACAGAGAGGTGAAGTATTCACCGTCTATGGTTGACATAAAATTCTCCCTGGGAACAGAACCATGCATGTCCTCTGAGGCCATGGGTAGTTCCTCCTCTGAGTCACTGGAGGTGTCTGAGTAGATAGAGTGATGGCTTTCTTGGGCTGCACTTCCTACCGATGAAATCACACTCCTCCGGCTACTTAGCACCTATCCTCATCTTAAGTTCATTCACCTCCTTGGGTCTATATGTGCTTTCCTCTTTCCCTTAATTATCTCCTCAATCACTTCAAACTGCTACCTCCAATTAGCCTGAGTCGTTCTGGACGATACCACTTTTGGTGATATGATACCACACTTGGCACGATACGATACAAAGGATCTACCACAATGCGATACCACTAGGTGGCATGATACGATACTGGAGTTGTAGATGATATGATACCTCTGCTACACATGATATGATACCAGCCTCACGATACAATACTAAGGTAAGTGGCAATACGATACTGGAATGGCTTGCGATACGATACCAAGGTAGCCCATGATATTATACCGACAATAGGACGATACGATACCAGAAAATTCTCTAGATTATACGATACCAGGTTTTATAGGATACGATACTACCCCTCATGATACGATACCAAAATAAGAGATGATATGATACCTAGGAATTCTAGGGCCGATACGATACCAAGTTGGTGATATGATACTAATTTGCATGTGATATGATATCGCTCGATCAATGATATGATACCGTGATGGACACGATATGATACCAGGTGGACGGCGATACAATACCACTGGGTGACCATGATCGTGATACCAGCACTGGATGATACATGATACCTTGATGGTATCGTGATACCTCAAGTGGCCATGCATGATACGATACCGACCAAGTATCGTAATACTAGGGATTTTTGGTATCGCGATACCAAAACTCAACCGATCACAATACTGCAACCAAAAATGATCAAAACTAGATTTTTTTGTGCAAAATACTTATTTCTCTCTCCGCTTCGTTCCTGGCCCCCTATATCACTCAAAAACTTCTAAAGAAGTCTCTGTTCTACCTCATGATACCGGATGCGGCTTTAATCACATGTGTGCGTGTTGTGATGTTTTTGAGATACTAAATTTGAAGAACTCACCTTCAAGGATGCCTTAACCAAGCTTTGATGTAGCTCAGTGATGAGTAGCACCTCCTTTAATGTCAATCCGGGAAGACATGAGGATGGTATGAAGAACTTGAACAAGTGAGAGCACAAATGTGTGAGTGAGAACCACACTAACATGCACACACATACACACACGTGCACACAAGGCAAGAACAAAGAGAGAGAGACAATGGAATCACTTCTATTGCAAAAGAGTTCTCATACAACTTCAAATCTACAACAAGCTAACTTCAAAAATGAGCTCTCTAGCGCTATTTATAGTTTTTGACTAGCTTTGGTCCTGTTCAGACCTAGTGTGTGGCCTAGTTAAAAATTACGTCCCTAAGCTAGTTTGGGGGCTCAAACAAGCTCTAAGAATTATGAAACTTGGTAGGCAATTACTTCTAAAGCTCCTCAAGCTTGAGGACTCCTCGGCTTGCACAAAATGAAGCTACAAAAAGGTGAAACGGTATATACAATAGTTTTCAGTTATGAGAATCACTTTTATAATCATGTAAGGATTGAAAAAATTTGATGGGTTGCCTCAGTGCTAGATCTGTGTGTATGCCCGTACTTGCTTGTTCCCGTATGATGCCAACACTCTCCCCCCCCTAGCATCTATCGTCTCTAATAGACCTTTGCTCCACAGGGTGATCAATGTAGTGTTGGACTATCTCAGTGGCTAACTCATGTTCTCTGATTCTGAGTCCCCTGACTAGATCTCTTTGAAGAGCATCCCAATTAACCGCGCCCGGAATGTCAGGTTGTGGTGTTGTATATAGCTCTGAGTGCATTGTCTGTTTGCGTGCAAATAGTTGTAGAAGATGGGTTGGTCGTGGCGCGAACACTTCCGAGTGAGATTCCCAAAACCTAGTGGTAAACATATCATCAAATGTTTTCTTATAGCAAGCAGGGAGATATCTGATCATCACATGCCAAGCATAAGCAACCCGGATACTAGGGGTAGTGCTCATATCGTAGATTAAGTCATAATTACCATTTATAAAGCCCGGGATCGAAGGTTGGATGTTGCGTACATTATGGAAAGTCTTGAGTACTATCTGCATAATGTCCAGGATCTTCAGCATCATTTGAACAACGACATCGGGCATGGGTTGTAAGCATGGCATCTAGTGTCTGATAGTAGCCATCATGTAGGCTACGGTTGGTGTGCCTGTTGGTGGTGCAATGGAGGGATAATTGAGCCATTGTTTGCAATTAGCATTGTTCTGAACTTTTATGGCAAATGCTTTCCATGATCTTCTTCGTTGCACTGGCCCAAAGCAAGGGTTATACTTTAAGTGCATGGAAGCATGATCCCATGTTTGTAGCATTTCTGGATAGGTCTCCAATAACTTTTTCCGCCAAATTGGTTGGAATATGGCACCTTTTTTGGCTTCTTCCGAGATGTCCTCTGGTTGGAACTGTGTTGCAAAAGAAGGATACTTATTGGTGACTCGTTTGATCTCAGCATTGTAATATGCCAATAGTACAAAGTAGGGCTTATATTGTAACTCTGAACTGGTTATCAGTCGCCTAGGAGCCAAGTGCCTGAAATATTTTGATTGAAGTATTGCCTCCTCAATAGTTTTCATCGCCATCATCTGAGTGGATATACACTCTTCGTGAGTTGGCCCCATCTCTTCTACTTGTTTCATCCATGCAGGAGGGGGTTCCTCATATGTGTCTTGTCCTTCGTCAGTGACTCTGCCTCCTGGAAGAGGTTGAGGCTCATAATTATCTTCAAAGGTCTCCTCAACCGGAATGGTGACTACCTCTTCTTCTAATGGTTGATCGGGTGGCAAGGGTGGTCGTTCGTATTATAATAGCTTCATGTTTAACTCAGTGACCTGTTGTCGAAGCGCGCGCAGTTCATTGTCGGTCGAAGATTCTGGCGGGGGTGAAGTAGCGATGCTCACCATTTCTCGGGTTTTTGTTGTATGGCGTGTGGGTACTATTTGTCTTTGGAGCTCCTTTACCTGGTTTGCCAGTCAGTCGTGCGCTTCCAAGATATTTGCATAATTTTCTAATATTTGCTCAATATTTTTTGAGGGGAGAGCCTCAAACTTAGCCGGATCTATGGGTGCCCTAGATGTGTTTTTGATGGCTGCTTCTAAATTTTCTTGATTCTGTTGCTGTAACCTTCTATTCTCTTCTTGAGCAGCTGCTAAGTGTAAGCGAAGTAATGCCATGTTTCTTTGTAATCTAGCATTGCGAGCTAGTTGATCTTTGAGTTTCTCTTCGATCACTTTACCTGTCTCTATACATTTGGTCTCCAGCTCCACATAAGATTGCTAGAGTGAGGTGTAGTTTTGTTGTAATTCACTATTACTCAACTCCAGAGCATTGCCACGCGCTTGCAAGTGGGTTAACAGATTACAAAGCTCTTTATTGTGCTCTTCCAATAATCTATATTCCTGTTTAAGTTGGGTGACTGCTTCGAACATGGTGTCCAGTGCATGACTAAATGAAGTGGTTGCAGAGGTAGTGTTGGAGGATGCAAGGGAACGGGAAATGGGAAAGGGAAAGGTGGATGTTGTGTGTACGATGGTTGTAAGTGGTGATGTGAGTGAAGTGAGACATGGTGATGGGGGAAAAAAAGTGACGGTGGGTGGTTCTGTGGAGGGTGAAATGTCCATGGGGTCGGACATGATTGTGTGTGATGTGTGAATCATGAATACTGGAATGGTGGGTGGCGTGTCCATGGTGGGCGTGAAGGTGAGTGAGGTGGAGCAAGAGAGGGGATTTCTATTATGATCCTCAAGTTGTTGCATCATATTTACAAGGTTTGCGCAAAATTGGGGAAGGGTGGTTTGTGTCGGTTCTGAGGAGGTTGAGGGGGGCATTGAGGGTAGGGGTTGGAAAAGAGGGAATGTAGTAGTGAGGGAAAATGGGTGTGTCAATGTTTGGGTAGAGACATGTGGATGTCCTAGAGCAGGTAGATAAGAAGGGTGACCTATTATGGTTTGATGGGTGGAAGGATGACCTATCTGAGGTTCGAAAAATTGGCTAGAAATGGTGGATGTAGGTAAAGTGAAGGATGGAGAAAGGGTGTTGTGTGATATAGGCTCACTAAGTGTGAATAGAGGTTGTTCAAGAATGTAGTGGTGGGGGTTTTGGTGGGCTGGATGGGAGGTGATGGTGGAGATGGTATTTGTGTGCTTTCGACGGGTGCATCAGTGTTCGTGGGGCTGGTCATGTGAACGTCTTCTTGAGATGTGGTAGGGAGTGAGGTAGAGACTTCCATTTGAATCATCTTTTCCCTTCGCGGTCATGTATCGAGCCTTTGTTGGTCGTATTGAGGGGGGGTACGATGTATCATGGTCCGCATGGCTTCCACAATTCCACAAGTGTCTGCCAAAAGATTCAATGATTCTATAAAATGAGGGTCCACATCCTCCGCTTGTAGCATCTGGTTCACCATTGCTCTGCTTGCCTCTTCTGACAACCTATGCCTTTTTTGTACTTGTTTGATTATCTTGTATAGCCGTTTGATTTGTGCAATGTATGCGGGGGCTTCCTCCTCACTCTCCTCTGATTCATGCCCCTGTGCCTCCTCTTGTTCATGTGTGCCTTCAACGTGAGTGTGTTGTGCATGATCAAGACAATTAAGAGACAATCAAGACATGTTACTCAGCATGGAAATAGGTATATTCTAGTGGCAACATACTATTGCACAAAGTGGGTGGAAATATTAGCACTTAAAGATAATAGGGAGGCTAGTGTAGCAAAGTTTCTCTACCACAACATTATGACCAGATTTGGTTATCTAGTAGAATCAGTGAGTGATAGAGGAGCTCATTTTCTCAATGAATTCATTTTAGAATTAACAAGAACACATCTGATTATGCACAAAAGGTCTATAGCTTATCATCCACACGCAAATGGTCAAGCGAAAAGCACCAATAAAACTTTACTAAGGATACTTAAAAAATAGTTCATGATAATCAAAAAAATTGGGATTTGTTGCTAAATTTAGCATTGTGGTCATTCCAAATAGTTTTTAAGATAACCACTGGAATGACACCATTCAGATTGGTGTATGGCTTAGCAACAATGGTTCCAATGGAGTTTGTGGTTTCAATTTTGCATGTAACAACAGAAAAGATGTCTCCAGAGTTATTGATCAAGCATAGGAGTAAGTATCTTCTACAATTGGAGGAGGACCGCTTAGTTAGTGCATATATAACGGATGTGATCCAAAGAAGGAGACAAGCCTGGGTTAACATGAATGTCAAATTTAAGATATTTTAGGTTGGAGATTGGATTGAGGTGTATAATTCTAAGTTAGGACCGCATCCAGGAAAGGTCACTTTGAGATATAAAGGTCCATATCAGATTGTGTAGGATTTAGGGCAAGGGACTTTTCTGGTAGCAGATGTATTTGGTACAAGGATGGAAAAACCTATTAATGGATTTCATCTGAAGAAATTTCAAGGAAAACCTCCACATATGGATTGGTTGTCAGCTAATCTCGTGCAAGTGACGCTTAATTTTGATAATCAAATCAGCAACATTAGTGATCACAGAATTAAGAAGCCTTATTTATATGCATTTTGTTCGATGGTGGCATTTTTTCTTGATAGTTGTTGGTCCAAGATCACATTAAGTGCTTTCTTGAGAATACAATGGTTTTCATGTGCTAATCTAAGGCTCAACATTTCATCAGTCATATTTTGCTTCATTGAATTTCATACAGTTGGATGTTACATAATCGGATTTTTGATTTGCTCTAGAAGAATAGGCAGATGTTGGTGCATTGAAGTATGCTTGATCGGATTTAACACACTCAGGATTTTTTCAACAAGAAAAGAAGGGCGGAAAAGCATTTTAAATAATAGCCTCGGGGAGTGGGCTAAGTTCAAATTATTACACGGATTTTCCTTTCGACTCCTTACATCATGGAGGGGTCGAGTAAAGTACGTTAGTATTCGCATTGTACGAACACTTGATGTTGCACCAGTACGTTTGGAGTCGATTGGTATATCTGAAGCATGCCTTGTCATGCCAAAAAAGTAAGACGACTAGCTTAGCCTCAATATTCCAGTTTACTAATGTTGTAGATATGAGAGGGTGAACGAGAAGAAAGGATACCATGGTGTAGAAGGAAGAGTCATTGTCTGAAGACACTAATAGCCTTTTGCAAGAGGAGGATGAAGAAACACAGACACCCAACTCGGCTAGTAAGCTAACGCAGCCCTTAATGGATCCGTATATTGATTTTAAGGTGGAAATTGATGTCAATGCTCCGCTCAATTCTATACGGTTGCAAAGAATATCATTGTTAGGTTTTGCGTTATTGCCCTAGGAGAATTGGAAGCTCAATTACTACACCAAAATCCAGGTTGAGATAGTAAGAAAAATGAAGGGTCAACTGTAACCACATGTAAGATTCTCACATGAATTAGTTGTTGAAGTATTCCAACTACCTATTTTTAACAATCCAATTGTACTCAAGTGCCCCAAAGAGGCTTTAGAAAGAGAGTTTGGCCCTCATGAGGGAGGACACCAATACCACAGGCTAAAGAATGCATCATATGCTAGGAGAGAGCAATTAAAATGTTACTTGGAAAGACTGTGCTTTATTGTCAAGTATGACTATATGTCTAAAGAAAATTATGCACCATTGTGTTGGTCTGAGAAGGGGGAAAAAGTTAGCTGGGCATACTAGCTTTACGACAGAATGTATGGGGAGATCTTTCTATCAGACAAAAGAAAAACATAGTTAAATAGTCAATTAGCTGTGTATTTAGCTTCGTTATCCCAATTTTTGCCGAAAGTGAAGAAGGGAAGGAGCACAAACGTAGCAAGACACACGGAGAAGACGATGGCCGGAATAGCTCTTTCTATTGACGATGAATTGAACTGAAGTAAGAGCTGAATAATATCCCTAAGTACAAAGTACCACCACATATGAGTGAATCATGTATGTGGTAACATTGGGAAAAAACCTCTAGCCAACACTAGAGTAAAAAGTGCCCATGTATAGGGAAAAGGTTCACATCAAAGCTACTTGAGGAACACATAAGTGTAACAAATCCCCCTTGAGCAAATGATTTGAACACATACATGGAGTGATAGATCAACCGCCGCAAGGTAATAAGCCTAAAGCTTTGCGAAAAGCTTCAAACTTTTCCCATGGAAGAGCTTTGTTGAATATGTCTTCCACATTATCTTGTGTAGGTACATATACCAAATCAATATCTCCTGCATGAAGGTGCTCTCTCACATAGCGATAATGCACCTCAATATGTTTAGTCCGTGCATGAAACACTGGGTTTCATGCAACAGCCAAAGCACTCTGTCTATTAGTGAGAATATGCATAGCAGCATCAATCTCCATGCAAGGATCCATCAATAGGCGTCTCAGCCATATACACTCCACTGTAGCTGTGAAAACTGCCCTGTACTTAGCTTCACAACTCAATGTTGCCATTGTAGGTTGCTTCTTACTCAACCAAGATATGCATGAGTCTCCAAGGAAAAAGCAATTACCACTAGCGAAAACGCGAGTATCATAACAACCAGCCCAATCACTATCTGTAAAACCATGCAAGCATGGCTGAATATCTCTGCCATAAAAGAGACCTAAGCTCAAAGTGCCTCGGAGATATCTAAACACACGTTTCACTGCTTGCCAATGCTTTGTGCCAGGGCTATGCATGAATCGACTCAACTGGGAAACGGCATACTGTATATATATCCTTGTGTTGCATGCATATATAAGACATCCCACAGCTTGCTGATAAAGAGAAGTGTCAAATGCATCATTGGAATCCTCGATTGAGAACCTGAATCTTGTCTCAACTCATGCGGAAATTGGCTTGCAATCCTGAAAGTCAAAACACTGAAGTAGTTTTTCAACATACTTTGCTTGATGCATAATGATTCCCCCCTCAATGGATACAAACTGGATGCCAAGATAGTAGCTCAAAAGAAGAAGATAAGTGACATCAAAAGTATGCTACAAATCAGCCATAAGAATGTCAAGTTTTGCATCAGATGACCTAGTCATCGACATAAAGAACACGCACTATAAGATCAGCCCCATCTTTGCGTACATAGAGTGTGCTTTCGATCGGACTGCATGTGAAGCCAAGAGCAATCAAGTGCTTATGGCTTTTGTCATACCATGCACGTGGCGCTTGCTTGAGACCATACAAGACTTTATGCAAGCGACAAACCATATGCTCTTTCCCTTTCATAGAAAATCCAAGAGGTTGCTTCACATAAACCTCTTCTTGCAAATCACCATTCAAGAAGGTTGTCTTTATGTCCAACTGATGCACTTTCCAACCTCGATGGGCAGCCAATGCAACCATGGTATGAATGGTAGTCATGCGTGAAGTAGGTGCAAATGTTTCCTCATAATCAATGCCATACTGTTGCGCATATCCTTTGGCAACTAATCTAGCTTTGTAGCGATCAATGCTACCATCATATTTTCTCTTAATCTTATAAACCCACTTTGTACCAATGGCATTCTTTCCTTTTGGCAATTCACATAACTCCCAAGTACCATTCCTATGTATGGAATCCATTTCTGATTGCATAACACTCATCCATTGTGGATCATCACACGCATCTTCAAAAGAAAGTGGCTCTTCATTACATGATGTAGCAATAAGAGAATAATCCACAAAATTACTTGATGCATGGTGAGAGCTTGATCTTGTTCTACCAAGTAAAGGTGCACTCAATTTGCTCTCCTGCAAAGTTTGTTTTAGCCACTTTGGCATAGTTTGTGCACTCTTGATAGACATGCGTTCATTCCGTAAAACATCTTCAATTTGTATATCATGCATGGGCTGAATTTCATGCTCATGTTCAGCCATATGTGGCTGGAAATTTCCAGCAGTTTTGACAAATTTTGGCTGAAATTTTTCAGCCATGTTTGGCTGGAAATTCTCTACATTTTCATCCCTATTTGGCTAGAATTTTTCAGCACTTTGAGCCTCAGTTGGCTGGTCTACATGGCCATAGTCAAGCGCACCATTTTGGAACAAAGGCATGAGTGTATCGAACACATCTTGTGAGCTAATTGTTGGCTGTTTTTTGCATTCAAGTAGAGGGAAAAGTGATTTTTCAACAAATACCGCATCTTGACTCACAATAATTGTGTTTGTCAATGGAAGGTACAAAACGACATCCCTTACTTTCAACACTATAACCAACAAATATACATTTATTTACCTTTTCATCAAGTTTGTGATGTTGTTGTGATGGCACAAGAGCATATGTCAAACAACCAAACACACGCATATGACTAACCATAGGCTTATGACCATTCGAAGCCTCATAAGGAGTGATGACTCTCAATGCTTTTGTAGGGCAGGGATTCAACACATAGTTTGCACACATGACCGCTTCCACCCAAAACTTATCAGGAAGATGCTTTCCTTTAACCATACATCGTGCCATTTCAAGAAGAGTTTTATTTTTACGCTCAACAACACCATTTTGTTGAGGTGTATTTGGCACCGTACATTGGTGTGAAATACCTCTTTCACGAAGAAAAGTATTAAACTCATGTGACATGTATTCACCACCACGATCTGTGCATAGAGTCAAAAGCTTTTGTGAAGAAAAATTTCCAGCCATAGCTAAAAATGCTTTGAAGCAAGAAAATACCTCATTCTTTGCTTTCATAGGATACACCCATGTATAGCGAGTAGCATCGTCAATGAAGGTAACAAAATATACATGCTTCCCAAAAGATGGAGTCTTGACCGAACCACATACATCACTATGAACAAGTTGCAATTTTCTTGTAGTGTGTGTATGACTATCTTTTGGAAAAGAAGCACAATGCATTTTTCCAAGAATGCAACCTTCACATGCATGCTTTCCAATGGACTCAAGTGTAGGCAAAATAATTGTGTCCTTCTTTTGCAAGTAAAGCAAACTATTGAAGTTCAAGTGACCAAAACGAGCATGCCAAAGCTCCATTTCAGCCATGGAAGAAGTATGAGCAACCAAGGCATTCGAGGCAGCCCTCTTGTATGTATCCATCCGATACAAACCATTACATAATGTACCAGACATCACGATAACATCACCATTGTTGAAATCATGAACCATACACTTATCATCAACAAAGTGTACATGAAGTCTAGCTTTGGCAATCAACGAAACTGAAATTAAGTTCTTCTTGATACCGGGCACATACAATGCATTTTTCAAGAGAATCACAACTCCATTTGCAGCCATAAGCTCAATTTCTCCTACTCCAATGATAGGATAAGATGCATTGTTTGCACACGCCACATGTCCTCCTTTGGCTGCATCTTTCAAAGAGGCAAAAAATCTTTTGCATGATGTTATGTGTTTTGAAGCACCACTATCAAAGAACCAATCTGAATCAGCCTCACTCACAACCATACATTTAGAATGCAAAGAAGCATCATAATGACATGTAACAACACATGCCTAAAAATCTTGAGCCATGTTAGCTTCATCATTCTTTACATTTGCTGAATTTTCAGCAATAGGCATGCCTAATTCCTTCTTCTTTTCATTGCGTTTAGCAAGCTTTCTACACTCATCAATAGTATGATCAGCCTTCCGACAATATTCCATCTCTTCTTCTTTTGCAAATCACCATCATTAGAGGAATGAGTGGAAGAGGAAGGTTGAGGCTTTGGTTTTGATGAACCCAAAGCTGAACCATACTTGCTTTTCCCCTTTTGTGAGATAGCAAGTGCTTGTGTTCCCTCAATCAAACCACTCCTATTCACTCGAGATTGCTCTTCTTGCATAAGAAGAGACACAGCCTCATCAAATGCATACATATTAGGATTCCCTTTTGCAACCAAACAGAGTGTAGTAGCAAAGCTTTGAAAAGATTTCGGTAATCCTTTCAACAATGTAGAAATGAGTGATGCATCTGGAATGATCTCATCTATGTTTGCCAATTGCTCTTTCAAGTCCTTGATGCATGTCACATACACATCCACTGACTCATTTTCAGCCATACATACATCCTCAAGTTGCTTCCTCAAGTATGCAACACGTGCTTCATTACGCACGGCATACAAGGAAGCAAGAGTGTCCCATGCATGTCTCGATGTAGAACATGACCAAATGTGTGGAACTATATGACGCTTCACTGAAAGCGCAATCAAAGCATGAGCTTGAGCACCTTTTCCATCCCATCTAAGCTGCTTCTGTGTAGATAGAGAAGGAGAAACCACTGTACTCGAAGAAGAAGCTCCATCTGTGACAGTAGACTGTGAAGTAGAAGAACTTGTGGGTCTTCGATCTACATCTGCCACTATGTTCCAAAGCAACAAGACATGCTTCATCATGTAAGACCACATCGGATAGTTGGTCCCATCAAGCTTATCTTCAGCTTCAAGCATGCCGAATAAGTCATTGCTGCTACCTACTTCACTAAAGAACAAGAATATGATAAAATCTTCACTTTCACGAAAGCTGAAATGAATGCTGAAATTTCAGCTCACAAGCCATCACTCTAATGGAGATTCTGACTACATGAATGGCTTCGAAATGGGGGTAAAACCCCAGTGCATTTGCTAGAAATGTTTCTTGGCTACTAAAATTCACAGTTCTATGCTCCGAAGTTGATTTGCATTGTTAAAAGTGTGCGCGCCGCGACGCGAAAAACCGAAACTTGAGAAGGAGCTAAACCTGCTCTGATACCACTATTGGGTGTGTGTAGAAGTGCGAGAGACACACAAGAAGGACACACAAGGAGCACAAATGTAGCAAGACACACGGAGAAGATGATGGTTGGAATAGCTCTCTTTATTGACGATGAACCGTATTGAAGTAAGAGCTGAATAATATCCCTAAGTACAAAGTACCACGACATATGAGTGAATCATGTATGTGGTAACATGGGGAAAAAACCTCTAGCTAGCACTAGAGTAAAAAGTTCCCATGTATAGGGAAAAGGTTCACATCAAAGCTACTCGAGGAACACATAAGTGTAACAGATGCCACCTCCCTTGAGTTCCTGCAACTCTTGTCGAAGTTGAGCCAAATCTTCTACTTGTACTTCCTCTTCCTTTTGTAGCTTCAATCCTTCAATTTCTCGCCTCAACAAGGCTACTGCATTTTCTTCTTCCTTTTGAGGTTTACTCCTTTTTAAGTTCTCCACCTCTTTCCTTAATTGAATCACTGGATCCTCAATTTCAGCAGAATAGGGTAGTTGAGAATAACTTGCTCCATATTGTTGTCTTATTTGTTCTAGTCGTGTAGCTGTATTGATGAACTCTTCTATGGAGGTTGTTGGAAACACTAATTCCTTGATTTTACATTGTGTACTCACTGGAAGTGGTTTAGCTAACCATTTCTTAATAAAGAAATCATGTGGAGGATCTAGCAACTTAGACATTAGTGCCTTGGCCCTAGTTACAAACTCTGGAAACATTTCACCAGGACGTAGTCTCAAGTTTTCTAACTCCTCTATGATTATCATTGTAGTGTTCCCATGCTGGAATTGAGTTTTGAATGCCTCTTTCATTAAATCCCACGTGGTGAAATGGTTTTCAGCAAACTGGCTGAACCATTTATATGTTGGCCCTTCTAATGTGGCAAGAAAGAGGATAAAAAAGGCATCCTCTCTTCCCATCAAACCTCTTGTTTTGCATAATTCTAAGAATCTCCTAATGTGCTCGTCGCGATCTTCCTCAGCTAAGCCTTTAAAAGATGGAAATTTTATATTTAATCTCGAAAGTAGAGTTTCCAAATCTATCTGACCTGCCATGTTCTTTACTGACGATGTTGACGACAATGGACTGGGGGATCTTCTAACAACCTTCCTTCTTGTTGCTTTGCAAGTGATCCTCAATGTTTGAGATCTGGTTGTAGTCATAAGTTGTTCATAATCATCTTAGGCTGAGATAATTAATAAGAAGATTTACCTCTTAACCCAATGAAGTAGCACTATAGCACTGTCGGCATTTGAATAATGCTTCTCCCACACTGCAATATTGCTTCTCCTATGCTCAAGCCTCCTTAGTGTCCCACCGTGCATGCCAAATTTTGTTGGGGGTTTCTTGTGTAGAAAGGGACTTGAGTGTTTGTAGGAGAATGGAGGGTGAGAACAAGAAAATTAATGACACCAAGAGCTTTTGATCAATTAGGAAGAGAAGAATACAAGCTTGTACATAAGCCAAATTAGCTTTTGATCAATTAGGAAGAGAAGAATACAAGCTTGTACATAAGCCAAATTCTATGTGCAATATGCCAAAGATTAAATAATGCTCATGAAACAAGATTAAAAAGTACTTAGAATATGCCATCGACCTCTGCACCAGACCTCCTCCTTCTCCAAGCTTGCCCTTGTGCACACCTTGCACCAAGCTTCCAATAAGGGGAGGGATGGACACCTTCTGTCGACGTGCACCTTCAATGGGACTTTGGGACTCTTGCTATTCCTTGCTTCACCTTCTCTGCATATAATCTAAGTCACTCTTCTTGCTCTTTGAATATCTTCTCTCTCTTCCTCTAGAATATCTCACAATAGCTTAGTCCAACCAAGAATACTCCTTCCCCTGGGTGCCGGTTCACCTGCGCTTCTAACTCCCATAGCATCTTGGCCCTCCTTTGTATGTCCCAAGATTGTCTCCAAGGTGTGCCCAGGAGCCCACGAATCCTTGTTTTGTGCTTTCGTGACTTTAGTAGGACAATACAAAATTTTAAATGGGTGCGACACTTTCACTTCTGCGTACGCTACCACTTCACATACTTTCACATTTTGCCTTTTTATTCTTCAATTGTGCACCTAAGAGAGGGTTCACCTGAACCTTCCAAACACTTTAAAACACTTTGAACCTTAGAGAAATTACAGAAAGGCACTCTGCAACCTGCAACCAACTTTTTGCAAAAGATAACCTTTGTGAACAATTAATGTGCACTACATGTGCACCTTGACACCCGAACACTTCGACTTTGCCCATGCTAACCTTGACCTTGAACATGTTGACTTTGACCTCTTTGACTTTGACCCTTTGACTTTGACTATGTTTGCCTTTGATCAATGTGACTTTTATGGGCTCAACAGAGTAGAAAAGCTAAAGAAGTTTTGAAAGATGTTTGGATTAGAGGACATGGCATTGAGCTTGAGGGTGAGAGTTGAGATATCAAGCTCACCATGTGATGATCCAAGATAACACATATCACTTTTTCATTTCTCTGACATGTATAATGGTCATGCCAGTATATTTGAGGGACACTTCATTGAGCTTTATTAGATTTATCTATCGAGAGTGATGGCACATTTGTTCTTGTCAGCTCACTCATTCGCACACATTAGGTTTTTCCTTATGTACTAGTCTTTATATATTTCACTTGTTGTATTCTTGTTTTTTAGGTCATTCTTGTTCATTCCTTTTATGTAATAGAAGAATAAGAAGAAGAAGAAGAAGAAGAAGATCATTCTTCCTTGCCTCAATTTGTGTGTGTGCTTCTCCTTGATTGTGAGATTGTGTGTGTGAGCTCTCTTCCTTATCTCCTTCCTCATGACATGGGGCTCTAGCTCCAACACCTTTTCAAGTTAAGATGGTAGATCATATACGAGTTTAACCCTTGGGTATGTTGAAGCAGTAGCAGATAGTAATTGCAGGGATGTCACTTATGGTTAATTTTGTGGTAATTCAAATGTCTAAATCTACATATCTGTATGAGATGTTGTTACGGAGACCATGGTTCAAGTTGGCCAAGATAAAGCAAGATTGGGGTTTAAACGTGGTTGTTATCACAAAGGGTAAAAAGCATATCACAATACCAATGAAAGGAAGAAGGAAATATGTCTCTAAGAGAAAAGCCTATCATGGCTCATACCATTAGTCTAGAAGAGGAGATAGAAGATGATGAAGAGGAAGAATTTTTTAAGGAAAATCCAACTGTGGTTCCAATATTGGAAGTAGATGTGGAAGGAGTGCTATCAAAAGAGGAGGAATTGTTGGAAAATAGTAGCGAACTAGCGGTAGGTGATACAATGGAAGGAACAAAGCTGAGACAGTTATTTGAGCAGAATCTAGAAATTTTGGCTCAGCAAAAATTGGATCAGGAAGAAAAGGAGGTGATAAATTTGGCTGAAAAGATATATGAACAAAAGTATGCAGGTTATAGAAGGGTGAAGGAAGATGGACTTCAGCAAATCAATCTGGGGACTGATGTTGAACCAAAAATGATGAGAGTAAGTAAAGAAGTGGAAGGTCAGTTCTTGGAAGATCTAATTTCTTTGTTAAAGGAGTATATTAACATATTTGTTTGGGATTATTCACAAGTGAAAGACATAGACCTAGATTTACATCAACATAGGATTAATTTAAAAACAGATGCAGTTCCAATTGTGCACCAAAGGTACTGAATCAATCCCAATTTTGCAATACATATTAAGGAGGAAATTGACAATTTATTGGCAATTGGATTCATTAAACCGGTTAATCAAGTAACATGGATATCTCCCATGATTGTTGTTCCAAAAAAGAATGGGAAATTGAGGATTTGTGTGGATTTTAGAAAATTGAGTGATGTTGCAGTGGGTGGTGAGATGTCCATGTCAGTGGACGTATCTAGTGCGGTGACCGTGAATATGGGTGTGATCGTGGGTACTCGTGCTGGTGTAAATACGGGATTTACAAAGGTTGAGGGGTAATTTACAGGGGGGCTGGCTGGAGCAGCTTGGTAGAAAGGGGAAAGAGGGGTTACAGTGGGTCGGGGAGGTGAGACGGGGGAGAAGGTTAATGGTGGTGGGAATGGGAAAAGGGGTCGTGGAGTTGTGGGGAAAGATGGAAGAGATTGATGAAGGAATGGGTTGGATAGAAAGGTGGGTGTGGGAGGGGGTAGACTAGGGCTAATGGGTGCGGGAATTGTGGGGTTAGTGGTCGTAAAGACAATTTCTGCAACACCACCGGCAAATGAAGATGTTGGTCTGGGGGAAGGAGGGTGAAGAGGGGAGGCTGGAGGGACGGGCGGTGAGAGAGGAGCGGTGGGGGTGGTCGGTACGTCAGTGACTTCTGAGGTCTGTACAGTTGTAGCGCGGGGTGGGGAATCTACAAAGATGGTTTCTACTGCCAACGAACTTTCGGGGACGAGGCGTGCCTCCCTGGCTTGTTCTGAAGACTGTGCTCCTGTGGGTACACGAATGTATTCGCCGGGCTTTGAAAGTAGTCGTACTCTGCGGGGGTCAAACTGTGGTAGTGGCTTTCGTTGCAAGTACCTGAGTGCTTCGTTGGAGCCTACTGATTTGACTAACTCTTTGAATCCTTTGATGTATGCGTCTTCGAATCCACCTGTGACAAGTTCCTGTTCTATTATTGTTTGACTCTCTTCCTCTGTCAGCTTTTTGCGTGCCCAAACTTTTTCCATAGTTCTATACAGCTTCTTAATAGCTAGTGTGTAAGCGGCTGCTTCGTAAGTTTCATCTTCATGGGTACTTGTATCACCATGTGTGTCTGTTTGTTGTCCTTGGGCATCTGTCTGTTCATGCTCTTGGGATTCCTGTGTTCCTTGGCTAGCTTCGTCGTCTCCCTCGTCGTCATCGGTTGCTATTCTTTCGTCATCAGAGCTGGACACGATCTGTCCTTGTGGCTGATCCCTGGGTGTGGTAGGGTAGCTAGGCCTTTCAAATTCTTGAGAAAACAATTGTCCTTCTGAAAACTGGAACTCATTGGAGAATGCATCAGGCATCTCAAAATCAAAAGTTTGGTCCAGTGGCTCTGCTTGTCCTAGTTCTAAATGTGGTATTGGAAAAGAGAAAGCTTCCGCACCAATAGTGGTGGGAAGTTCAGCTGCTGTGGTGATAGGTTCTGTGGTTGTGGCTGCTTGGGGTGCAACAGTACTGGTGGTGCCCTCCGGCGTAACTGGTCTTGATAACCGTATACGAATTGGTGGTACTGTGGGAGTGGCTGTTGTTGGTGACTGCTCTGGAGATGGTTGTGGCGAGGGTGATTCTGGGACTTGTAGGCATGGGATAGTACCTCTCATCCGCTTTCCGGCTCTGCCTTTGCTAGACTTTCTAGCCTTCCTAGTGGTGCCTTTAAATGCTTTCAGTTCCTCACTGGTCATGGCACGCTCAATTGGTAAGTCATACGCCAAGCACATATATATGATCCTGGTGAGGGCGCAGCATCCATTGATTACCTTCTTTCGCTCCCACCTATGTTGTGCCAAATAGAGCTGATCAATGATCCAGCTGGCTAGATCAACCGTTTGCGGTCCAGTACATGCTAAGTACAATCCAAACCAGATTCTCTTGTGAGGCATGGTAAAACGATCCTGAGCTGGGAAAGCAAAGTGCTGCATGCATATCCGTAATGGCTTGGAGAGCTCAGGTGTTATAGCAGAAATATCCTCCCACTTAGTTACGTCACCACGTTTCATCTGCTCTAGGACTAGCCGTTCTCTCTCCGTCGGAGTGTGTGTTCCATGTATTTTCAGAGCTGCGCGAATTAAATCTTTAGACAAATAAAACCTTCTGAGTGGAGGATCATTTACCCAGGATGGTAACATGAATGTGCCAGGTAGATCCTTGTTTTCTGAAGCTGTTAAGGTGGTTACCAAGTAAAAACATCTGTAAAAATCGGGTTTAGGTAGAGGGTCGCTAAAATACTCTGTAAATCCCGCTCGTGCCCAAACGTGCGTTAGATCTTGTGTATTCTGTAGTCCTTCAAATTCTCTTGACAAGAACTGGTACTTGGTCCATGTGCGAAGATCAAATGCCAAATTGGCCTCAAATATGAAATCAGCGTCTGCTAATGGTCCTGCTAGGCCTTGAAACCAATGAGAATTACGATGAATCTTCTCAGTATATCCTCTAGGAGGATCATCGATTGGCATGGGTCCTGGAAAACCTTGAAACTCTGGTGGTTGCATCGTCGGATAAGATTCCGCTAGTAATTCTCCAATAGTGGTCATCGGTGCACTGGGGCCAGCTTCTGATGGTCCTGCTTCGGTTTGCATGATGATTGACGAGCTAATGGAAAAGATCTGCTACAAAAGATTAACACATTAGCATGGAAATTAATTATGATCCCATTAAGGTGAGACCGCAATCCCTTTCCATAACCGATGTGTAACCCGTGTAGCCAAGTGTCGTGAAGTGATTGATGCAATGATTCTTTGTAGAGCTAATGCAGGTCTCTAGACACCTACATGGTTCAGATTATGCCTACAATTCTTGATGAGCTTTTATTATGCATGATGTGGGGTTTAGGTGTATGAATTTATACAAGGTTTGGTTGAGGGTGAATTATTACAAGGATGGAGTTTAAATGGGGTGGGAAAATTGTTAGATAATGGGGTACAAGAAGACGTTTGGATACATTTCGGTATCCATTTCCTAAGAGTCTTGGAGTGGGTGGTATGTTTATGCTGAGGGACAAAAAGTGGTATCGGGTTTGGTGGTATTGAAGGATGAAAAGATTTCGGAGGGGCATATATTACATGGCTAGAGGGCTGGGCTATAATACATTGTTTGGGTACCCAAATCTGCATGGGTGTGGGTCGATTGATAAGATACTTCTTGGCGATCCAAATCTGCCGAGTATTTGTACTTGGGGAAGAAGATCGAGGGGACTTTGGATGCTGACTCTGCTTTTGTTGGAACTTTGTCCTGCTCTCGTCTGCAGTGTTGCCAATAGCCTGTGGTTGCTGTCCTTTTGGCACCCATATTTGTTTCGTGCTACTTGTTCTGTGATGTTGGTACTGCTGCTTTCCTTGCCTTGTCTGGTGGTGTCGTCGGTCTGGGTTCCTCTGTTGTGGTTGACTCCTTCGAGGTTGGGTTTGAGAGGTCCATTGGACGCTCTGCTTTGGAAAAGAAGGGAGATCCAACACTTGCGTGACCTGCCCATTAGGAAGTGATTCGTTCTTTATCTTTAATCTAGGCCAGTCTGCAACAAGTTTGGAAGGATGAGCACCGCAGGGTGTTGTGCTCATTTGGCCGCTGATGCAACCCACCTGACCGCTGATTGTGTCCGTCTGCCCTAGCGGTTGGGTAGCTGCCCCTTCTAGTTTGCAGGAAGCCCCAGGGAAGATCTCCTGTCGTCCTTCTGATTGACAACTGTCCATAGCCAAGCCCGAGTGGGTTGGTGTAGACGTAACGTGACTGATCTGACTCAAGATCTCCCGGTCTTCCGTCGCATGCATTTCATAGGGTCTAGGGTTACAAACCTCAGTTGGGATGCCGTTAGGGAAGTCAAGCGGTATCACTCGCTTCTGTTCTAAGGTTCCAATCTGTAAGGAGCCTTGTCTAAGATTTAGGTCCACTGAGTGATCGTATAGCCAATCTTGGCCAAGGATTAGGGGTTCTATCAGGTCGTCATCATGGCACACTAGTAGCTTCGCTGTCATGGTCACATCCTTGATGAGGATAGGAAGGTCCACCTCACCCATGCAAGGGGTTTCCAAGCCTCCTAGCCCTACGAGGTATGCCTCAATTGGCCGCATTTCTATCCCTGAATCCTTATAGTGGGACCATCTAATCGCACTAGTCGCAGCACCTGAGTCAATTAAAGCCCTGAGCTCTTGGCAAGGGTTGTCGTGCTCTAGCCTGACTGTAATGAATGGTCTCCTGTCCACTATACTAGGATGAGTGGTTGACTTTACTTGACACATGGCCATGGGATATCTGGGTGTAGTTTCCAGATGGTTATAATGTTCTCTCCCTAGTCCTTGTCTTCTTAACTTCATGCGTTTAATGCGTTCTATTGCTTCTGCCTGAGCTTCCGCTCGTATTCTATTTTCTTCCTCCTTACGCTTCTTTGCCAACGTGAGTCGTCTAAGCATATCCTCAGTAAGAGGTTCCTGATATAGCTTGACTCTACAGCCACTAATGTAATTAGGCATTATATCTCCTTCTAAAGTGGCTAACTGTACTGCTCCACTAGTTGAGAGTCTGTTAATGATCATAGGTCCATAACCTCGCTTTTCTAACTTATGTGCGTGTTGCTTTAGCGTATATACTAGAACTAAATCTCCTTCTTTTAGGCCTTTATCTTTCACATGCGCATCAAAATATGCTTTCTGTCGCTTCTTTGTTGCGTATATGCCTGCTGCTTCCTTTAGCCTGGTTTCTCCTAATCGTTCCAAGTCCATTATTCTCGCTGATAATTCATGGCCGGTCCACTGATGTTCTTGTGCAACCTTAAGGGTCGGTATCAAGAAGTCCAAAGGAAGCACTGCATTCTGACCAAAAACCATCTGAAAGGGAGTTGCATTGAGTACGGTCTTGTAGGCCACTCGATATGCCCAAACAGCGTGGTGTAACTTTTTGTCCCAATCTGAACGTTTGTTGTTCACGAGTTTCGTCAGTACGTTACAAAGGATCTTATTAGTGCTTTCAGCCTGACCATTGGCCTGAGGATGATATGGTGCGGATTTCTTGTGAATCACCATAAAATCCTGTAACAAATATTCAATGACTTGGTTTAGAAAGTGAGTGCCTCGATCTCTCACTAACTCTATAGGCAATCCATATCTTGTAAAGACATTCTCAAATAAGAATTTTGCAGTTGTGTGTGCATCATTCTTTTTCGTGGCTTTTGCCTCTACCCATTTCGTAAGATAATCTGTGGCAACAATAATGTATTCAGCATGTGTACCTTTTGCAGGGGGGTTAATGGGTCCTACAAAGTCTATACCCCACTTTGAAAATGCACGTCCGCCCATCATGGGTTTCAATGGCATTTCGTCTCTGCGAGTAGGAAACTGAGTTCTTTGGCACACATCACATCTCTTTACATAGGTATGAGCATCCATGTGAAGAGTGGGCCACCATAATCCTGCAAAGAGGATGGCTTTGATTATCCTATCAGGTCCAAAATGACCTCCTGCAACACCTTGGTGTGCAGTCTCTAGTATGCTCAGATAATCGCTCTCATGAACACATTGTCTTAGATATCCATCTCGTCCTCTTTTGTATAGATTATCGCCAATAAGTGAATAGTCGTGAGCTTCCTGCTCTAGACTGCGTTGTCGAGCTAAGGTCATGCCTTGAGGGAATGTCTTCGTCCTCAAGTATGTCACTAACGATTCACTCCAGTCTGGTGTGAGAGACACATGATACAATGTAGCATGCTCTACTGGTGGTCTTTCACAACAAACATGGCATTCTTTACACAACTTGTAGACATCTGCTTCCATCGTAGGCCAATATACTCCTAGTCTATGCAGAGTCTGTAATGTTCGATGTTTTGAATGATGTTGCTTTAATGCACCTATGTGTGCTAATTGCAACCAATTCGCATGTTCTGATTCATCTACACAACAAGCAAGAATCTTTTGATTATCCTGTTTATATATGCTTCCTGCCATTATTTGGTATCTCTGCGACTTGTTAATCTCTCCCTCTTTGACCTTTAGCCCATTCTGGTGCTATCTCAAGGTTAAACAAGTATGCATCTGGTAGATCATCCGCTACTCCTTGAGGAGCTTCTCCTGAGGTTAATCTTGAAAGGTGGTCAGCTCTAAGATGTGTCTTTCCTTTCCTGACTATGACTTCAAAATCATACTCCATGAGTAATAGAAACCAACGTATCAGTCGTGCTGTGTTACATGGTTTGTTGACTAAGTACAATAGGGCTTGATGATCTGTAAAGAACTTGAACTTATTGGCCAACAAGTAGTGTCTAAACTTCTTTACTGCGTAGATCATCCCTAATCCTTCTCGTTCTGTCGTGGTGTAATTTCTTTCTGCTGCGTTCAATTGTCTGCTCGCGTAAGCTATGGGGAGATCTATGTTACCTTCATTCGTGGGTTGTGCTAACACGCATCCTATGGCGTAATTGGATGCATCCACATGTACATGGAATGGCTTACTCCAATCTGGGGTAGTCAATATAGGTGCTGAGCACAAACGTCGTTTGAGTTCATTGAATGAATTTTCACATTCATCTGTCCATTCAAAGTTGGTTAAAAGAGAGTACAAAGGCTTGGCTATGATTGCATACATGTGTATGAATCTCCTATAATATCCGCAATGGCCCATAAATGCCTGTACCTCTTTCACATTAGTTGGTCTAGGTAAATCTGCAATTACCTTCACCTTTTCTTCATCCGTAGAGATTCCATTTTTTGACACAATGTGTCCTAGAATTTTGCCTTGTCTGACCATGAAAACGCACTTTTCTGGGTTCAAACAAACCTGATATTCTCGACATTTGTCAAATATTTGTCTTAACTCGGGAATATGCGTCTTCCTGATATTAGAATGAGCACATATGTCATCGACATATACTTCCAAACTCTTGTGTAAGAATTCCTTAAAAACATGACACATGAGTCGTTGGAAAGTGGCGGGTGCATTTGTTAAGCCAAATGGCATTACACGAAATGCAAATATGCCCCACTCAGTGGCAAATGCCGTCTTGTGTTGATCTTCTAGAGCAATGGCTACTTGATTATAGCCTGAAAATCCATCAAGAAAGCTGTAAACTTCCTTGCCCGCAACTCTTTCCAATAGATGTTCCGTGATAGGAAGAGGATAACTGTCTCTAATCGTGGCGGCATTAACTTTTTTAAGGTTAATACACACACAATTTTCCATTCTCCTTGGGCACAACCACAATGGGGGATACCCATTCGGTATGCTCAATTTCGTAAATGAATCCTGCTTCTATCAAGCGATCTATCTCCTCTTTAATCTTCGCAGCGTAGTTATCATTATACGTGTACGGTTTCTGTTTTGTGGGTTTTGCATCTGGAGTCATAGGGATTCTATGAGAACATATATATGGATCTACTCCTTTCAAATCTTTGTAACTCCAAGCAAACACATCTCTATATTCGCGCAATAGGGCAACTAGCTCTTCTTCTTCTTCCTTCGTCAAATCATGCCCTATGTATGTACATTTTTCTTCTTCTCCTTCTATGGCTACGATTCTTTTCTTGGTTTTCTCTCGGTTATCATATACTTGTCCGTCATTCGCCTTTCTATTAGGCATTCGTACCATGATTCTTCTATCTTCGATTTCATGTTTCTTGAAGTTCTCGGGTACTTCAAACAAAGACTCTTCTTTTTCTGACATGGTTTCTTTCTTCTTTCTTTTCTTGCCTTCACTCTTGTTAGTCACTTCCGTGGCTAACCTCACCTCAATCGTAATTTCCTCGTGTCTCTGAGTGCGAGTCTCTACCTCGTGAAAGTATTCTTCCTCTAATGCAAAGGGAGAATCCATGATAATTGATTCTAAATCGAAATCGCTTGCATCCTCAAATGCATCAGTGTTAGGTTCACACTCTTCTAAAATTGCATCGCACATGATTGGCTCTATCGTGAAAACTGATATGTCATAGCCATCCTCGTCACAGTGGGGTGTCCATTGTTCCTCATTGATGGCTACATCCATGGTTGCTAGGATTTCTGCCCAACCATGGGGTTCAAACTCTTCGTCTGGGAATACTACAGGTGCGTAGGCTGGATCTTGAAGGGTTCGTGGATGTTGTTCTGCGCCTAAGGTCCTGGCTTCTAACCTTTCTTCCTCTTGTTTTGCAACTTTACACATCCATAAGTGAGTGTCCTCGTGCAACCAAGAAGGATCTGATTCTAATGAGTGCACGGATTCCGTTTCTACTGGTGTCTTATGGATGGTATTCCATTGTATTGGGGGTACATCTCGATGTGAATAGTCTTTAAGATTGACTTTGGTAGTCACTCCTAAATGTTGCAAGTACAAAGAATTAGTTCCCCAATCTTGTACAATTTGCAACTGACGCATGAAGGGTCGTCCCAATATCATCTCATAAGCATGGTTTTTTGCAAAGTCACAAATGGCAAAAGTATGCTCAAATTCTACACCACAAGTGGTGAGTGATATGCCTTCTAGTAAGCCTAATGGTTTTTCTATGTGTCCGTCAGCCATTTGTAGCTTCATCCTGGTGGGTCTTAATGCTGTCTTACCCCAACGTTTCCATAAAGCAGTGGTAGCGATGGCTACTCCGGCTCCTGAATCTAAGATGGCTTTCGTGGTGTAGCCCTGATGGGTTATCGGAAGATAAGTGTTACCTTCCTCTCCTTCGCTTACATCTCCGATCTTTTCTACGGGTATCTCTGGTACCTTATTTCGTGATCCTATTTGTGAGGTAGTAGTAGCAAGCTCGGGGAATTGATTTGCTACATGTTTCCACAATTCTGGTTTTATCTTCAGCAACTCCTCTAGAGTGAAGTTACATTGTACTTTAGTATTCTTGATCACTTCCGTGTTTCTAGGGATTACTGATTCTTCATTCCTCACTATTATAGTGGGTGCTCTCATACTAATAGACTTTGCCTCCCAAGGTCCTGTGAACTGAGGTAATTCTTGTAACGAATTAGATTCAAATCTGGTGTTTTCACTCAGTTGTTTTTCCTCTGCACCATCGTAAATAGAGGGAATGTCTTGGGGAAATTGTTCCTGCAACTCATCTATTTCTTGAATAGGAGGATGGGTTCCTTGTTCCTTTCTCCACTTCTCTTCTTGTATTTCTCTCAAAAATTCATGTGAATATTTATGTATGGAAGACAAATTGTCTTGACTTTCTGTATTGGGCACTTGAGACAGGGATGGTGCGTTATTTTCCTGTGTCTCTGGGACAATAGGGTTCCTGTGCTGATCTTTTTTCTCTTTGCTTTCAATCAAGTATTCTAGCCTCTCCATTAGTCCTTGAAAATATAATTCCGGTTTTGCCATGTTATTCCAATTAAGATATCTAGAGGCTTTGAACAAAGCTTGTGCTAGTTCTACCATCTTCATGCAAAGTTTAGTTCTCTCAATTTCTAGATCAGCTCGAGGGTAGTTTTTGCTCATTTCAGCTACCTGAGGTCCCTCTTTTAATCTAGCCTGATATGCACGAAACATCATGTCTAGATTTTCTGGTATGGGTTCCGCTAAAACTGATCCTGATTTTTGAGCTGGATTCTCTTGATTCAAGTCCTGTGAAGTCAATTCTTGGATTTTGGCTCTAGATTCCTTCAAACTTCCTTCCAACTCCGTTATCTTTTTACTCCATTTTCTCTTAATTCTTTCTCTAGAATCTTTCCAAGATTTTGTCTTTTTACTGCTAGATTCTGCAACTTCACTACTTCCGGCTGCTTTCTCCCGATTAAGCTGTTGGTTCTGTACGAGCGCCTGGGCTCTTGTTATAGCTTGGATAGGCACGTATGTAGGGTTGGATCCATCTGCGTTATTTACAATACCTATCACGTTGATCGGTGTCACGTTCGACGTGTTAACTGGATTTTTAGGACAATCTTTGATTATGTGCTCTTTGCCACAATCAGCACAAAAGCCTTGGATGTTATAGTACTGTGATTGTCCTGCCATCGGGGGATGTGGACAATCCTTTATGAAATGATCTCCTTGGCACCTAAAGCATGGTCCTCTAGGGCCCTGTGGTCTTTGTTGTCTCAATTGGGGCCGTGGATTTGGGTTTGTGTACATCACATTAGCATAGTCTGGCTCCCAACTAGGTTCCACTGGTGGACTATCATAATGATACGTCTCCACATGTTCTGGTGACTCTGTGTAATATGCGGGTGGACTATCTACATGAGTGGAGTCAAAACTGTTTGAGTGTGGGTCACTCTCTGTGATCAAAGGTGAAGAAGGCACTAAGGCCCTACTTAGGTTCTCTTCTGCAGCAGCGTATTTGACTGAGATGACATTCGCTGGTGGGGGTGGCTGCTGAGCTAAGACAGGTTGAGGTCTCTGTTGAGCCTGGTATGGGTAGTTCTGAGGAGGCCTATAATAATAAGGCTGAGCATTGAAATGGACTTGATACCTACCTGGCTGCGGGTATGCTTGCGGGTAGTTCTGTCTCACGGTCTGTTTGTTGTATGGGCAGTCCTGAGCCGTATGATTCGTGTATCTTCTCTCAATTGTACAGTATTGGCCACTAGGGTTGGCTTGTGGTTGTGGTGCATTGGGACACACATTTTCCATATGGTCACCACCACAGGTGTAACAACGCTTGTTCATTAGTACCCTAGGTTTGCTAGAAACTCCTAGTTTCTGGGCCACTTTTTCTGCTAGGTCTTCTATCGAGTTAGACAATTTTGTGGATGCTAGAGATGAACAGTCTGAGTCCTTATAGACCTTTGAGAGTTCCAACTCGTCTCCTAAGTTGTCCTCAATGTCTATACAAATTCTTATACATTGCTCTAGCGTTCTGGGTTCTTTTAGGTACACGTAGGAGCGTAGTTTAGAGCTCAACAAGCCATCTAGAAATAATGACACTTGTTTAGCTTGTGAGGGTAGCTCTTGCATTGGACATCGTTCAACATATTGTCTAAACCTACGTCCTGCCAGTCTAACTGTTTCCTGAGGAGTCTGTTTAAAGCTATGAATCAACGAAGACGTGTCATGTCTAATCCCACTTTTAGAGAATTCGGTGATGAATGACTCTAAAAAGTGATGGATGTCTCTAAATTGCCTTTGTTGCAGAGGTTGGAACCAAGTTAAAGCGGTATTCTTTAACGTTAGTCCAAATGCATTGTATTGCGTGAACATGTCTTCAACTTGTTCTGCTCTTAGTACTTGCTTGAATTCTGCGACGTGGTCATAGGGATCTCCTGTCCCATCAAAATAATTCTTCATTGATTTTACTAACTGTGTGGGTCTCAATATTCTTGCGTGTTCGCGTGGTCTAGGTAGAGGAAAATCATCTCTACCACCTAGTACTCCATGATCTCTTTGTCTATCCGCTCTATTAGTATTCGTGGTTGTTCTATCTCTCCCTACGGGGTGATTAAAGCTTACTTCCGGTCTCTCTTTATTTCCCTCTCTTTGATTTCCATGGGCTGGGGATGTTCCTGCCCCTTGTTGACTTGTATTCATGTTCGTTCTAGATGGAGGGAATACCAATTCACCTCTCCATGTGTATGTGTTTTTAGCGTGGTCAGGCACCACAAAGACTCTTTCTGAAGTCTCATCCAGGTATACAACCTTTCCAGGTGTATCCGGGTCCTTGAACTCGTATATAGTGATGATACCTACCTCACTAAGTAGTTCTGTATTGTATCTCCAAAAGGCTTCATCAGTTTCTTTATTTACAAACAACTCTATGCTTCTGTTGTCCTGAGGGATCCATTCCGGGATTAGTACTCGTGTCAGTACAGATTTCCCTCTAGGTGTTCTAGGCTCTTCTAATGGTTCTTTTCCTTGAGATTTTGCTTCCGTTTCAAGTGGAATCACGCCAAACCCGTTGGTATTGTTTGGCTGCGTACTTAAGATGTACATCGTTCCTTCCTTGTCTATGTACGCGTCTCTCTCGAATTTCACCACTGGACGTTCCAATCCAATGGGTTGATCGGGGTTGTGCATTTGCACCACTTGCCTTCGCAAACCATCCTCATAGATGCGAGCACCTAAGCGGTTGGTTCGGAGAAACTCTAGTTGCGTTCTATAGGGTCCTTCTGGTCTTTCTAAATAGGCTACATTAGACCCTCCTTCTGGTCTTTCTAAATAGGCTACATTAGACCCTCCTTCTGGTCTTTCTATGCTAAATGCCATTTCTGAATCACTAGTGTCTGAGTTCTCGTAGGGATAACTAGTGTTCAATTGTTGAGCCCACGATCGTGCAGTAGTTCTTACACTTGCCTCAGATGATCTAAGGCTTCATCGGTCTGACTTACCTATATGTTTGCCCGATCTAAGGTTCATTAATTTTGTTCCTTGCACACTCAGTACACGCTCAGATCGTCAATGATTCTTTGTTATTACTTTCTTGATTCTTTTTAAATTTCTTTAGATTCTTGTCTTAATGTATGCGTCAGGAATTCGACTTTCTGTTATAACTTTGAGTTCTCGTTCCGTCAGACTTAGGTTCCTTCCTTTAGGTTTTCGTGTCACAAACCTTTACTTTAGTCTTGAACTTGGTAAATTGAACTCTCTTGAACTTGAGGCGTTCCTATCGTCGTTAATCCACAACACTACCGTTTAGCCTAAGCTAAGAATTGACTGAGGGGGTTGAGTAATCTTCCAACCTCGAGTCAGCTTTTCTGGTTGCTCTGATGCCCAAGAAGCCGCGCTTCCCAAGCTTTATGCCCTTCACTGCCTTGCCTTGGTTGCCCTTGATTGCCCTTGCTAGACCTGGAATAATCCAATATTAGACCAATTCACAGTTGGATGATCAAGCACTTGAGTATATACACCTTTTAAGTCCCTTCCCTTTTGCCCAATTTTTCAATACTTGCCCCCTGGCTTTCTAGTCCCAAACTAGGTCAACCTCAAAATAGCTTATCTAAAAATAGACGTATCCTTTAAGAAAAAAACAATTGAGGTCACGTAGTACTCGTAAAGAGCTTTCTAACGAGCTATTAAGCTCAAAAAACGGACTTCAGATGAAAAAGTTATGACCGTTCAGGCCCTGGGGGGTAAAAACTGACAAACAGGTTTTTCTCCAAATATGAGCTAAGGGGTCTTCTATGAGTCCAATCACCCAAAAATTTCCCAAAAATAGCCCCAAAATTGGCCAAAAAATGAAACCCTAAAATTTGCGATGGGGGTGCACAATCACGATGGTCTGAGACAATCACGATGGTCTGAGACAATCACGATGGTCTGAGACAATCGCGATGGTCTGGGACCGTCGCGATGGCGTGAGGGTGAACAATCGCGATGGCGTGATGCGCGAACCGTCGTGATGGTCTGAAGTGCACCGTCGCGATGGCGTGAAAGTGGACAATCGCGATGGCGTGAAAGTGGACAATCGCGATGGCGTGAGTGTGAACCGTCGCGATGGCTCGATCAGGCAGACAATCGCGATGGCGTCAGTCAACGGTCAACGTGCACAATCGCGATGGTCCAAAGTGAACCGTCGCGATGGTTACAGATGCAATGGCTTGAGCCAATCGCGATGGTCTGGGCGTGATGGCGTGAGCCAATCGCGATGGTCCGAATTTTTGAAGTGTCGCGATGGTGTGAGGGTGTCGTCGCGATGGTCCAAGAAATGAATCGTCGCGATGGTCTAGCTTGCCACGTGGCACCGTCGGCGCGATGGCGTGAGCCAATCGCGATGGTGTGGGGTCAACCGAACAGTCGCGATGGTCCGCGAACTGTCGCGATGGTCCAAATGAACCGTCGCAATGGCGTGAGACCGTCGCGATGGTCCGGCCGAGCCGTCACGATGGCGTGAGCCAATCGTGATGGTGTGACACAATCGCGATGGTCTGAGACCGTCGAGATGGTCCACCAAAATATGAATTTTTGAGATGCGCCTGTGGATTCGTGCAAGCGCAAGGGTCGCCTACCTCGTGGTGTGGTCGCCTACCAAAAATACCGAAGGTTGCAGACCATCGCGATGGTCTGACACACTCGGAAATTTCTGACAGAAGGTGATTTTCTTACCTTTTTGCAGCCTTCCTGATGCACTGGAGTACTGTTCCTGCAAGAAAACTCAAGAAAGCAAAAGCACACACAAGCACAAAAGCTCTCTCTCACTCTCTCGCATGCACAAATGAGGGGAAATGAGGAGAATGGGTGGATATGGTGAATTTTCTGATTTTTTTGGAGATGAAGATGATGATGCGGTGATGAAGATGGAGTGTGGGGGAGGTGAAAAACACTAAAAACTAAGTAAAAACAGCAACAAAACTGAAATTTTTACCTTCTAACGCCACTTCTTGCTATACTCTTACCATCACACATTCGTCCTAGACTCGATCCCCGGCAACGGCGCCAAATTTGGTGTTGCTCTAGCAAAATAGTGAGAACCACGTTAAGAAGCTCCACCTCCTTAATGTCAATCCGCGGAAGAGATAGGAGTGATATGAAGATCGTGAATGTGAGATGAAGTGAGAGTGAAGGTGAGAAGCATAGAAATGCACACACACATACACACACACTACGAAGAGACAAGCAAGACACAATGGAAGGTGGGAAATTAGCTCTATTACTCAAGAGCACTATTACAAGCTCAAAAGAACTCTAAACTCCAACAAGCTAACACTAACCACCCTCAAAAATGAGCTCTCTAGCTCTTTTTATAGTTTCTAGACTAGTTTTGACCGGTTTCACATCTAGTGACCGGCCTAGTTAAAAATTAGGTCCTAGATGCTATTTGGAAGGGTAAACGATGTCTAAAAATAACGAAAATTGATACGCTTGTTCTACCTAAGCTCCTCAAGCTCAAGGACTCCTCGGCTTGCACAAAATGGAGCTATGGATTACAAAATGGGGTTTTCTATGTTACATATGTTACAATAGTGATAAAAATCACTGTTGGAGGTTTTTGAAAAGTATTTTTAGAACATGATTCTTTAAAAAAAAGATTTGACTGGCTCACTACTCCGTCGTTACATGCTTCCGCGTCGTCTGTGCCTCTGGCTGCTTCCAACATAAGGTCCACGCGTGTTTCCTCCAACAGATTTCCGAGAGCAACTCGAGCATCTTCTTTATCTTGTACCAGTTGTTCCAATCGAGAGATTGATTCCTCGCTAGAAGCAAGAAGGACATTCTTTTCCTGCAATTCTGCAAGCGTGCTGTCCCGTTGAGCAATCAAATTATCCCTTACTGCTAATTGTTCTTGGAATTGTTGGAGCTGAATCTGCAGTGTGTGATTCTCTGCTTTGACCGCAATTGCTTCTTCCTGGAGTGGGGCAATATCGATTTCGAGCAAGTCAACTTTACTCTGACTCCTGCTGAATGTGGTGAGTTGCTATCCTCATCTATAGTGGCAATTGTTGGGAGAATTGGATTAGAAGCTGGCCCATCGATGCCAGTTCCGTAAACAAAACGGCGGGGAGGGGAAGAGAAGGAGGAGGTTGTGATGATGAGGCAGATAGCAGATGAGGGGAGGATGGGGGAGAGTAATCGGGAGAGGATAACGGATGAGTGGATGCCTATCAAATGGTAGTGGAAGGTGCACCAAGAAGAACATCAACAGGCTCAAGAAGAGTGGTTGGCGGAGGAAGAGGGATAAGGGTGGTTGATGCCAAAACTATTCCGGTCTCAATCTGGTTTTCTTCCACAACAGCTTCGGTGAAGATCTCGGCATTTCCAGTCAATTGCTTGATTGCATCTATTTGGACCGTGACTACCTCTGCTTGGATGTCAACGGTTGGTGACAAAAGAGTTTGGCAGTCCGTAACCCCAGTAGCTTCCGCTATCTCCTTCACAGCCTCAACATCTGGTTGATGAGATTCTTCCCGCGAGGAGACTTCAACTACATCTTCCATGATCGCATCTTGATCCGGCTGCTTGAGAGAAGAAGATGGGATGGAGGACTCTACCTGTAGGGAGGTGGCAGTGTCATGGAAGACTTCAGCTTCTTGACCCGCATTGGAGCCTTGTACCTGGCTTTCGGATGGACTAGCGCGTTGTTGGAAGGATTTCCTCACTTTAATTGTCATAAGGAAAAATAAAAAATATTTTGCTTTAAAGTCGGTTAAATGATACCTCTCTCTCATATTTTTTAATGTACTGATTTAAAATGACTAATGTTATCTCTTGGGTACCTGTAGATAAAAGAGGAAAATATGTTCTGAATAGAGATGGACGATTAATTGAACCCTTACTTAGGCTCTTCATTTTTTATGTTCATTTCTAAATAATTTATGTGTATTCATAATTATATAAAGACAATTATGTGCCTATGTATGTGTATGTGAATGTAGGGTTTATGCTTTAAATAATGTGTTTGCATATGCACACTTAATATATTTATTTGTGTGCTCCTATGTTTAAGTATTTATGAATTATTATCTAACTAAGCATGAATATAAATATGGAGTTCCATAAATGTATGTGAGTACATTTAAATCTATTAATAGTTTAGTTTCTCATAAGTGATCATTTATGTGCATATATGTTAATATGATTTTATGTGTGCCAATGTGTTTAAGTCTATAAGGTTTTATGAGATTACTCTATGTGATTAGACCTATACTACATGGATTTTATATATATCTCTTCATATGTGCTAACCTAAAGTGTCTACATTTATATTTGATCTAAGAATATTGTATATATATATATATAAGTTTAAATATATATATACATATTTATATATATATATATATATATGTGTGTGTGTGTGTGTTTAATACATTTGGATTAATAATGTATATATATATTTAAATGTAATCTATATCATATGATGTTTAATATTTTCTTTAGTATTTATTAAATTTATATGTAATATAATTAATAACGAAAATAATACGTTAACTGAAACTCTAGTCCCCTTTGAGTTAGTTAGAGTTCATTTAAGTATGCATGTATTGAGTGTTAGTTAAAGTAAATGCATAACTTCACTAAACCCAAAGAATGACTGCGTACGACGTTCTCTCTGAAAGGTATATATATGTAAACTTATGTATTTTTTTTCGGTTAATATTACTTCTACAGGTACGTGATCTGAATTTGAAGAGAGAGAGAGGGAGAGAGAAAGAGAGACAGAGAAAGAGAGAGAGAATCTATTGCTCCTTCCCCTCCTCCCTGTTCCGACTCTGCGCAAGCAGAGAGAGAGTTTTTCTACACCCTCCTTCCAGAAGCAAACGGTAGTGATGTGCGCAAGTAGGTCGACATCTCAAATATTAGGGGAAGAGAGAGTTTGTTCGTTTTCATTATCCCCTCGTCCTGATTATATTGATATAGATCAACAATTTCTTTCTCTCAAGCGTGGAGGCACAACACAGAAAGAAGAGAGAAAAGGAGAGAGTGAGAATGAGACTGTGCTATGTCTCATTTTTCTGCTCCCTCTCTCTCTGACAAAGAAGCTATAATCGATTTGGGTTCCCTCAACATCTCTGATGGCTGTAAACGAAGGGAGTCTGCTCGATATCTGTATAAACGTAGAACCATTGTGCATGTATCAGAGGAAGAGAGGCCGCTTGTGTAGAAGATATGCAGAGATCGACTGTTATGTGTAGAAGATATGCAGAGATCGATTGTTATGTGTGTATGTGGGAGAGAAATAGAAAGACAGAGAGAGGGGGAGAGAGTCATCTATGCCCTTTTCCTCAACTCTCCTGACCATGATCTTGCAAATTTTAAATGTCTTGATTAATGATGTGTTGGTTCCTGTATGCATTGTTTGTCATGTGCGGCACAAATAGCTACACTAATTTGAATGAAAGCATGACTCCTGCATCGAGTGACTATACAAGGGGGCACCGATAGATACCACTATTATAAGCACACACGTGACAATGACAGGAATGTAATGACAGAAGTAAGGTTAATCAGTGGTGTCGCTTCAGATCGGAGTTTGTTAAGATCCTTGCCTCCCTAGCAGAAGAGTTCACATATTCTATAGGCCGTCTTTCAAAGATTCATAAGAGCTAGGATTGGATTCTGCATGGATGAGTAGTCCACTCTAGTTCTTTGCATGTTGCATCATAAGGCCATGGCTGCTTCTTGCTTGTTCGTGTTTTCATTCGAGGTTGATTCTTGCAACGTACTTTGGCATGGAATATCATTGTGTTTATCTCCTTCGATTCGATGTGCGTCAATATGCAGCTCGATTGCACCACAATGCCTCCATCCCACCCCTGTACCTCGTACGAAGATTAGAATGCGCACATGATGTTCAATAGGTGGAGTGACTACATGAAAGATGTTGACAAGGAGCTGGTGACAAGCTTGGTGTGCTCGATATTTATTCCAAATGGTGTGGGCCACGAGCGAAAGACCCCTTGGCTGTAGAGCTTGACAAAGCAAAAGAGTGGCAGATGCACGGAGAGAGAGAGAGAGATTTCTTTCGCATCTATTTTTTTTTCAGTTTTTTAGCATCGCCCATAGCAACAGTATAATCTGTACATATGTGTTCACAGATTTTTTTTCAAAAACCTTTGTGAGTGTGTCATTAAACTTTGATTGCATTAATTTTTTTTTTGTTTTCATATCAATCTAGGATTCTTATCCTTGTCAATACCTGTAGCACAATATGAGTTTGATATGTAGCATTAGCCACAAAAGAAAACTTCATAATATTAGCATTGTTTGTCTATGATACTACTTTTAGGTACAAAAATATGATTTTTCATATCCCATATTATGATTATCTTTAAGATACATTTGCTATAAACATATTTGAAATGCTCCTACCCTCTTTATTTTTTGGCAGGCAGATTTCCTCATCCAAGTGGAAGGAATGATTTGTTAATTGTGACAATCAAGATTGTTTAGTTAACCATTCGGGAAGTAAAGTTAATATCGTATGTGAAAGTGGCGTTGATTTATGTTATGAAGGGGTAAATATGGATTATTGTACTTTGATACCTCCAAGTTATAACCTTAAAAACCATCTTTTGGAAAATAAAGAGGATCGTCTATATTTCATTCATGCATTTATGAATAATATATGTTTTGCATGTTAGCATGTATGAATGTATGTTAATAAGTGTAGTGCATGTGTATGCATGTGCATGATAAGAAATGTATGCATGTATGATTGTATATGTGCATGTACATATATGTGTCTTTTGCATATGCATATGAATGAGCATGATTAGCATAAATGTATGCATGAGTAATCAATAATGCTTTGCATGAGTGAGAGAAATTAGTATATATGTATATGTTTATATTGTATACATATAAGTTAGGATACATATGCATGAAAGATAGGAAGTTAAAAGTCTATGTATACATGCATTAGTATAGGTTTAAGTTATAATGTAAAATTATTAAATGAGTGTTTTATGTTTACTAAAAGCATACTTATCGGTTACTATTACTTTTGCAGATCATTGAAGAGATTACAAAGGAGGATACGAGAAAACAAGCATACGGGATCACAAAAATACAATATTTGAAGATTGTTTATTACGTTGTATAGGATTATCTATAAAGAGAGTTGAATTAGCTTTTGTATAAGCTTAATTTCTAAAGATTTCTAGCACTTCCACTTTTCGATATAATTAAAGATTTGTATAGGCTTAATTAAGATTGATTTTGAAATTCTTCATACTGTTTCTCTGAAAATTAATTGAGATCTTTACTTTTTTATTTCGTATGTCTAAAGAGATAGGATCTAAAAGTAGTTCTAAACTAGTATCTACAAACGATTCTGATATTAAGAATCAAGAATTAGAAAACTTAATTATAGGAACACTACTTCCGACTTCAATTGATAGTTCAAATAATAACGAAAATATAGAAGTTGAAATTATTAAAGATAAAGTAGTTAACGAAACTTTACACACGTTAGATTACAATCGTCTTCTTTCTAGAATTTTACCTTTAATTACCATAGTTTTGCCAGAACCGGAGGACAAGAAAGATTTATTCCCACCTAATTTAGTTAGAAAACCTAACTCAAATCATTGAAAACGAAGAAGTTGACTTTGTTAAAGATAAAATCACAAACGAAAACTTAGTTTTGTCTTATCAATTAGAAGCTATAGAAAATTATAGAAACGCTCCTCCTTACGGTCCTTAGTCTAAATAATTAGTTCTTAATTTACACTCCCATATATTAGAAACATATAGGTTTTTATCACACCTAAACTGAAAAATCAACCGAAGGCCCTAGGCATACTTAGAAGCACCCTGCGTGCATTCACACGGTTAGGTTAGTGTGATTCTTGTAGATGAACGTCAGCCTCCCTTCACACCCCTCTACGACAGCTTTGGTGAACCCGACGTGAAGCGTGACGATAGTGTACCTAGGACTTACATTACATTTTCAGTTTTGATTTAAATCTCTAATTTCATTTTCTTCTTGTATGCAGAAAAATTGAAGATTGAAGCTGTGACAAAACTGTGGAAGAAGGATTTCCAACTGGTGGAGCTTCGTCGTTTCAAACCCCCCCCTCAACATTGAAGAGAATCAAGATAAATTTTGTGTTTTAGATTGTTTTAACGTTTACTTTTGAACCTCTTCAGCAAAGATATCATCAAGTAAGGTGTTTAGTTTAAGTTCTTTGTTTTTAGTTTACGCACATCACTTAAAAAGAAAAGTTGTTTTCATCTACACTAGGATCTAAGCACTTTCATATTAGCATTTAAAGAATATTTGAATCTTTCTTTTGTATTTAGGAAATATAATTTTTACTTAAAGCATTTAAATATTTGCATTTTTAGAAAACGTCATTAATTTTGCATTATCAAAAAGAAAAGATTTTAAGAAGAAAGATTGTTTGCTTTATTTTCATTGCATAAAAAAGAAATTTAAATTTAGGTTACTTTTGACTTATAGTTAATGCTTTCAAAGAAATTAACTTTAAAGAAATTAATAGAAACCTAAAAGACTTAATTCAAGAAAAACTATCTTATAAAAAATGTTTTATTACAAAACCCTTTAAAATTAAAAAAAAAAAGTTAAAAAAAAATTTTAAACAACATAAAATCAAAAAGAGTAAATATAAGAGATAAGTCAAAATTTAGGTTTTTTTTTAATTATTTTAGAAAAAGAAGATTAGAATTAGTAAAGCCTAGGACTAGGGTAAAGCCATCCCTAGCTTTATCAATTAGTGATAGATTTAGACAATTTAGAGAGCAATTAGATCCGGCTATTAGGGAACTTCTTCTCTATTCGAAGCGTTATCAAGAACGCAAGATGGAGGAGATGTTTAGGAACATGATCATAGAAAAGCAAGGGACACGTACAGTCCAAGCTATTCTAAAAGAAAAAGGAAAATTTACTGGATTAAACATTACAGAATACTTGGATGCATTTGAGGAGCAAGTGCAAATCCAGGGATTACCTGAAGATGTTTTAGTTAAATACTTTAGTCGAGTAGTTTCTAGTTCAATTCTAGAATCTATACAAGAGCATGCCGAAAAAACATGGGAGGAATTTAGAAAGGAACTTCATAAAATGTTCTACCTCGAGGATTTTAGCCAGCACAGTCAAGAAGGTTTTCTGTGTTGGTTAAACACTGTTAAGAGCAATGAGTCTTTAACTCATCTTCACGGTGAGTTTATGAGACGTCTGGCTCAACTTCCTGAAGATGATAGAAATGATATAAATTCAGATGTAATTATATATTTTCTTAAGATACTTAATCCAGAAGATAGGGCTGAAATTGAAAGACGAATAGAGGAGCCAGGAAAAAGGTATGGGCTAACTGATGACTGGGAGAAAGTCAAAAAAGAGATAGAGGTTGTTGCTCAAATGAAGCAAAGGCAAACGATTTTGTATGCTAAACCTAATGCTTTGCAGCCTAGAGAGACTCCTGCTATAAGGCAAGTTGATATGCCAATGCCTGCTACTATGGCTACGGCAAATAATGCAGCTGCCACTAAAGCTCCCATAGAATTTCAATTGGATATTCTATGTAAACAGATGGAAAATGTTATGAACATGCAAGCATCTCTTTCAAAAGAGGTTGCTAACTTAAATAAACAAGTTTATTCTATGAGCTTTAATGATCCAGGGGCTAGCAGTAGTGGTGCAGGGCAAGTACCACCTAATCAACAAGTTATGCCTCAATATGTTCCACCACAACCAGTCTTTCAGCCAGCACCTCAGCAAGCTCCTCAATTTTCTGTACAACCAACCTTTCAAAGAAATAATGAGAAAAGAGGGACTAGCGGGAAGCGCTTTGTTTGGTGCGATAGTCAGGAGCACGCATCATTTGCTTGTGAAGAATTAAAAAGTGCTAAGGCGAATCAATTAGTGGTGGAAATAGATAGACGATTATGTGACTTTTTAGGTCACGTCTTCCTTTGTCCGTCAATTGGGGCAAAGGAGGAATGAAAAAGCTTTATGAAAATTTAACAGTATCAGATGCAACTGCCAGTACTTCGGCTGCAAGACTAGAGCCGGTCGAGGATAGGCCTTCTTCAATGCCTAGCCAAAATCCATATTCAATAGAGGCACCGGTACGAGCTAGAGACGAGATAATGTACAAGACCGCATGGAAATCTTCTGTAGATCAATCCTCTGTCTTTTCTCACATTGCTAATGTTGAGGAAAAACGGAGACGAGAAGATCAACAGGATGATGTAGAAGAAGGTGATAGGAGGGTAACTAGGAGACAAACGAGAGAAGATGAAAAGAAAACTGATAAAAAAGTTCAATTTGATGAATCAAATTTATCTCAAGAAGAGAAGAGGAAAATGATAAAGGAAGGCAAAAAGCCGACCGATGAAAATATTCAATCGCAAGAAGAACAGAAGAAATTGGAAACCTCTAAACCTGAAAATAAAGAGGATCAAAAGCAAAATGAAGAGAAAGGGAAGAAAAAGGGTAGAAGAGCTCCACGTGCTATTATGATTCCTGAGCTCGAAAAGAAAAATGATGCTAGGGAGATTTTAAATGACATTCTTCTGAAAAGTCAAGTAACGATGTCACTTGAGCAAGTATTTTCCATAGCGAAACCGGAGTTCAAGGATAGTTTTATTCGACTTATTAGAAGAAGACGCTTTCCTTTGCCACAAGACGAGGATATGCAAGATGTGGTATAAGAAACCCTAGCTATGAATGATGTAGTTACATTGAGTGAAAGTGATTATGAGGATGATGAAGAATTTACAACGAGTAGTGTAAATAGAAATTTTCTAGGACCCATACAACCTGATGAAGAAATGTTAAAAAGTGAAAGTAAATACAATTCTACCTTCTAGGCACGAGGCACACCGGAAGTGAAGATTAGAATTGGAGATGAGAAAGATTCTTGTTTAGCTTTGGCTCTCATTGACTCGGGGTCAGAGATAAACGTGATTTCAAAAAATATTTTTGACAAATTTAGATGGCCAATTGATAAAGAGCACGGTTGGCGGATGAGAACAGCTGATAATGGCTCTGGTATTTTGTTGGGTGCATGTGCAAATGTGCCTATTATGATAGGTGGTGTTCGAGAAGAGTTTCACTTCTTTGTTCAACATAATTGTTCATATGAAGTGATTCTTGGACAACCATTTATAGCTGAAATGAGGATGGAAACAAAAGCAATGAAGGACGGATCAGCGTATGCAAGAATTCAATCCAAATCAAGGATGGATTCTTTGCAAGTTATGAAGGTTTGCCCAAACCATACTAGAAATAGAAAGAGCTTAAGAAGAAATCCCATTGACTCGATCAGTCATGTTTGTGATGATCCACTGGCTGTAAGAGAATATGGGGCTTATTATGATCAAAATTTCTGTTAGACTCCACTATTGAGCGAGACAATAGTGGACGTTGTTTTGATGTCTCGCCTATTAATGAACATAAATTTGAAAATTATCTAATTTGTACTCCTACAACTAGTTTGCATTATATTACTTAAGAAAACCTTACAAAAACACTTAGAAGATAAACTGAAAAATATTTCAGAAAAACTGGATTAATTTCAAGTGACGAGAAAATTGAGTGTATAATTGAACTATCAAAAAGTTCCACTCTATTAGAAGAGCTAGAAAGTGTTTCTCATGAGAATTTGAAATCAAATCTGATAATTCTTAACTCTATTCAAGAGTATGAGATTATTAGTGAATTCATCCTAGAACATGAAGTTATTATAGAAACCAAATACAAAACTGTAGAAAAGAAAATAAAGCCTGTAGCTCAACCCTTACCCAAAGATAGTCATGACATACTTCGTCAAGTATCAAATGATCCTATTCTTAGAGATCGATCTAAGATAGGTCATATATTTACTGATGAGAGTAAGAAAAATCTTAAATTCGGTGATGAATTTCTTTCTCAAATTGAAAAAGAACAGTTTACCAAGATGATTGTTCGCCATGGTAAAGCTTTTTCTTTGTTCCCACATGAGATAGGGTGTGCAGACCCAAAGTTAGTAGCTCCGATGATTATTTTCATAGTACCGCATATTCCTTGGAATCTTCGTCCGATTCCAGTTCCAAAGGCTCATTTACCTGAGCTAATGAGACTGTTAAAGGAGAAGATTGCCATGAGAATCTTGGAACCATCCTCAGCACCATACTCTAATAGGTGGTTCACGGTACCGAAAAAGAGTGGGAAGCTACGCTTTATTCAGGATTTGCAGCCTGTGAATAAAGTCACTATTAGGAATGTAGGAACGGGTCCCATTGTAGGTGAGTTTGTCGAGGCATTTGCTGGTCACTCCATCTATTCAATGGGAGACCTGTATTCAGGGTATGATCAGTTTCAATTAGCAATTGAGAGTCGAGATGTGACCACGATGAAGACTCCTTTGGGTTTAGTACGTATGTGTACTTTACCACAAGGAGCCACAAATTATGTGGCACACATGATGAATGCTATGAATCTGGTCCTACATGACTTTATCCCAAAAGTGACGATGCCTTTTATTGATGATATTCCAATAAAGGGGTGTGTGGAAAAAGAAAAGGATGAAAGTTCAGATTCATCTGGTTGTAGAAAGTTTGTTTCCAGCCATATTTCAGATTGTGAAAAGATATTTGAAAGATTTGAAGAGGTTGGACTAACTTTCTCCCTAGAGAAATCAACTTTTGGTGTTAATGAAGTGCTAATAGTTGGGCATTTATGTGGCCATTATGGTCGTAGACCCTATCCAGCAAAAGTTGATGCCATTAGTAGGATTTCTGAGAGATGTCACAATGTAAGTTATGCAAGGAGATTCCTAGGTGCATGTGTTTTCTATGTCATCTGGATCCCTCACTTTGCTCATGTAGCGAATTCGCTTTATGATTTATTGAGAAAAAGGAAGAAATTCTTTTGGACTGATGAGCATTCTAGAACTATGAGGCGTCTAAAGCATTTGCTTATCAATGCTCCTGTTTTGAAACGTATTGACTATACAGGAAATAAGCATGTAATCCTAACTGTTGACACTAGTCCTATTGGTATAGGCTAGGTCATTGGGCAGGATGATGAGAAGGAGCAAAGGTACGCAGTTCGCTTTGGAGCGAAGATTCTTCATGATACTCAAAAGAATTACCCGCAAATTAAGAGAGAATTATGGGGATTAGTTACAGCTTTAAAAATAGAGAAAGAATATTTTATAGGCGCTAATGTAATAGTAGAGACCGATTGTCTTCCATTAAAAGGTTTAATAGCTAATTGTTCATCTCTGGATATAGCTATGCTACGATGGATAGCCTATATTAAATTCATTAACCCTGCTTTTGTTCATATAGCCGGTAAACATAACACCGTTGCTGATATGCTTTCAAGAGCAAAATTTGACAACAATAGTGAAGCATTAAATAATCATATTAATTTAATAAATTATGAAACATCTACCTATGTGTATGAGAGATTTAGAGAATGCGATTATGAAGGAGAGTGGCAAGATATAGGAAACTATCTGAGTTCATTTCAGTCTTTCCCAAGCTGGTCTTCAAATCGATTCCGGAACATCAGGAAGAAGTCTTTCAACTTCTTCTTGAAAGATGGATATCTTTGGAGACATGCTAGAGGAAAGGTTCGAAACCCTCAAAGAGTACTAGGTTTGAAGGTTTTTCAAGTGCAAATTATGCATGAGATGCACGAAAGCCTTTGGGCTGGTCATAAAGGCTTTGTAGCTACATATGAAAAGATTAGGGAAAGCTACTGGTGGCCGAGAATGTATGTAACTGTTAAAGAATTTGTGAGCACTTGTAGTATGTGCCAGTTACACTCCTCTGTCAAGCATAGAGATCCCCTTCACCCGACCTATCCACCTTGTATTCATTACAAGTGGATAGTTGACCTTGTGACCATGCCTAAAAGCAATGATGGTATGAGATACATCGTTCTTTCTCGAGAGGATTTGACAAACCACGTCGAAGGTAGAGCGCTTTGTTCCAGTACTACTTATAATGTATGTGTATTCCTTTTAGAAGAAGTATTATCCACATTTGGATATTTAGAAAAAGTAGTAGTGGATAGAGGTGAGTTAGATGCGAGAGAGGCGAGAGAATTCTTTGCACAACATGGAATTTGATTGTCTCTTACCACTGCCTATAACCCAGAAGCAAATGGTAAAATTGAACGAGGGCATCCTTCCATAGTGAAGGCTATTTCTAAGGCTTGCCATGGAGATATTGGTCAATGGCCAAAATATCTTCCATTTGCTCTTTGGGCTGATCGCATGACGTACACGAGAACAACTAGTTTTATGCCGGCTGAACTCATGTATTGTCAGAAACCATTATTTCCCATTCATACTCAGATAATTAATTGGATGAATTTAGGTTGGAAAGATAACATTTCAAGAGAGGACTTATTAGCATTTAGAATTAAGCAATTAAAACAAGGAAATGAAAATCTTAAAGAAGCAATAATAAAATAAAAACATCTAGGTTGAAAAATAAATTATATTATGATAAGAAACATAGACTAAGACCGCAACCAATAGAGAGTGGTGACTGGGTGCTTGTATATGATAGTATGTTTGATACTCAATACGATGCACGTCGGAAACTAACTAAACGTTGGTTTGGACCTTCCGTTGTTGTTTCAGTTTATGAAACAGGTACATATAAATTACGTGAATTTGATGGTTCTATGTTAAGGAATTTGATTGCAGGGAAAAGAATAAAACTGTTTCGAAGAAGAGAAAGCAGTAAATTTGAATTGGACGAAGACTTCTTGCAGGACGACGATGAAGAAGAATAAAAGTGATCAGGTGAAAGGGTTCTAAACTTTACTTATTTATTAGTTGTTAATATGATTTTTTTATGCATTTCATGAGTAGATATGTACATCCTTCTGATAGGAAAGGAAGATTTTTAAAATTATGAAACAATGAATTTAAAACTGAAGTAGGGATGTGTATGAAGAGAAGATAAGAATTAGAGACCCTATGGCTTTCATAAGGATAGGAGAGGGAACACTTAACTTGCGATTCCTAGTAGAAGTAAGTTTATTTTATATAGGTAGACTTCCTTAACTTCCAAACCATTTAGCTAATGAGATCCTAGTTCCCACTTTAGCATTCCTCTAGAACCTCTGCTCTGATTAGGGGTTAAGCCTTTCCCCTTAAACAAAAAAGTTGCGAAGAAAAATTAAGAAAAGAGAAAAATGAGAACATCAAGCAGTATATTAATGGCTACTGCAAGATGAGAAAAAGAAAATTAAAAAAGAAAAAGAAAAAGAAAGAAAAGAAAAGAAAAGAAAAAAAAGTTATCATGATTCAATTGTGGTCTCGAAACCACTTCTGAAATTCTATGCGGGCAATATGAGGCGGATTTATGCTATAGAGGAATTAGTTAGATGCATCTTATGGTGAGTGGCTAGGGAATCAGGGATAGACCATTTATATAAAATATTTATTACTTTTGAACGGGTTAATAGAAGAGCAAGTACCACAACTGTCTGATTGATTTCTATGGGACTTTCTAAAACTTGTTTTCAATTTCATGCATTGAACAAAAACGTTTATGATTCAAGTTTGCATAATTTTAAAAGGTTTTTCTTGACTATCAGAAGATGTACTTACCTCTAGGAGCATATTTCATATAAGTTTGAAAATAATCTAATAAACATTTTTTCAAAAGAATTTCATACTGCTTTCCTATTGAACTGCAGGTTGGCCCATCGAGGGCGATGTGCAGGTTTGGTGGGGGCAGATGTCGAAAGGATTTCCTCACTTTAATTGTCATAAGGAAAAATAAAAAATATTTTGCTTTAAAGTCGATTAAATGATACCTCTCTCTCATATTTTTTAATGTACTGATTTAAAATGACTAATGTTATCTCTTGGGTACCTGCAGATAAAAGAGGAAAATATGTTCTGAATAGAGATGGAGGATTAATTGAACCCTTACTTAGGCTCTTCATTTTTTATGTTCATTTCTAAATAATTTATGTGTATTCATAATTATATAAAGACAATTATGTGCCTATGTATGTGTATGTGAATGTAGGGTTTATGCTTTAAATAATGTGTTTGCATATGCATACTTAATATATTTATTTGTGTGCTCCTATGTTTAAGTATTTATGAATTATTATCTAGCTAAGCATGAATATAAATATGGATTTCCATAAATGTAATTGAGTACATTTAAGTCTATTAATAGTTTAGTTTCTCATAAGCGATCATTTATGTGCATATATGTTAATATGATTTTATGTGTGCCAATGTGTTTAAGTCTATAAGGTCTTATGAGATTACTCTATGTGATTAGACCTATACTACATGGATTTTATATATATCTCTTCATATGTGCTAACCTAAAGTGTCTACATTTATATTTGACCTATTGTATATATATATATAAGTTTAAATATATATATACATATTTATATATATATATATATATATATATATATGTGTGTGTGTGTGTTTAATACATTTGGATTAATAATGTATATATATATTTAAATGTAATCTATATCATATGATGTTTAATATTTTCTTTAGTTTTATTAAATTTATATGTAATATAATTAATAACAAAAATAATACGTTAACTGAAACTCTAGTCTCCTTTGAGTTAGTTAGAGTTCATTTAAGTATGCATGTATTGAGTGTTAGTTAAAGTAAATGCATAACTTCACTAAACTCAAAGAATGTCTGCGTACGACGTTCTCTCTGAAAGGTATATATATGTAAACTTATGTATTTTTTTTTTCGGTTAATATTACTTCTACAAGTACGTGATCTGAATTTGAAGAGAGAGAGAGAGGGAGAGAGAAAGAGAGAGAGAATCTATTGCTCCTTCCCCTCCTTCCTGTTCCGACTCTATGCAAGCAGAGAGAGAGTTTTTCTACACCCTCCTTCCATAAGCAAACGGTAGTGATGTGCGCAAGTAGGTCGACATCTCAGATATTAGGGGAAGAGAGAGTTTGTTCATTTTCATTATCCCCTCGTCCTGATTATATTGATATAGATCAACAATTTCTTTCTCTCAAGCGTGGAGGCACAACACAGAAAGAAGAGAGAAAAGGAGAGAGTGAGAATGAGACTGTGCTATGTCTCATTTTTCTGCTCCCTCTCTCTCTTACAAAGAAGCTATAATCGATTTGGGTTCCCTCAACATCTCTGATGGCTGTAAACGAAGGGAGTCTGCTCGATATCTGTATAAACGTAGAACCATTGTGCATGTATCAGAGGAAGAGAGGCCGCTTGTGTAGAAGATATGCAGAGATCGACTGTTATGTGTAGAAGATATGCAGAGATCGATTGTTATGTGTGTATGTGGGAGAGAAATAGAAAGACAGAGAGAGGGGGAGAGAGTCATTTATGCCCTTTTCCTCAACTCTCCTGACCATGATCTTGCAAATTTTAAATGTCTGTATTAATGATGTGTTGGTTCCTGTATGCATTGTTTGTCATGTGCGGCACAAATAGCTACACTAATTTGAATGAAAGCATGACTCCTGCATCGAGTGACTATACAGGGGGCACCGATAGATACCACTATTATAAGCACACACGTGACAATGACAGGAATGTAATGATAGAAGTAAGGTTAATCAGTGGTGTCGCTTCAGATCGGAGTTTGTTAAGATCCTTGCCTCCCTAGCAGAAGAGTTCACATATTCTGTAGGCCTTCTTTCAAAGATTCATAAGAGCTAGGATTGGATTCTGCATGGATGAGTAGTCCACTCTAGTTCTTTGCATGTTGCATCATAAGGCCATGGCTGCTTCTTGCTTGTTCGCGTTTTCATTCGAGGTTGATTCTTGCGATGTACTTTGGCATGGAATATCATTGTGTTTATCTCCTTCAATTCGATGTGCGTCAATATGCAGCTCGATTGCACCACAATGCCTCCATCCCACCCCTGTACCTCGTACGAAGATTAGAATGCGCACATGATGTTCAATAGGTGGAGTGACTACATGAAAGATGTTGACAAGGAGCTGGTGACAAGCTTGGTGTGCTCGATATTTAGTCCAAATGGTGTGGGCCACGAGCGAAAGACCCCTTGGCTGTAGAGCTTGACAAAGCAAAAGAGTGGCAGATGCACGGAGAGAGAGAGAGAGATTTCTTTCGCATCTATTTTTTTTTCAGTTTTTTAGCATCGCCCATAGCAACAGTATAGTCTGTACATATGTGTTCACAGATTTTTTTTTCAAAAACCTTTGTGAGTGTGTCATTAAACTTTGATTGCATTAATTTTTTTTTTGTTTTCATATCAATCTAGGATTCTTATCCTTGTCAATACCTGTAGCACAATATGAGTTTGATATGTAGCATTAGCCACAAAAGAAAACTTCATAATATTAGCATTGTTTGTCTATGATACTACTTTTAGGTACAAAAATATGATTTTTCATATCCCATATTATGATTATCTTTAAGATACATTTGCTATAAACATATTTGAAATGCTCCTACCCTCTTTATTTTTTGGCAGACAGATTTCCTCATCCAAGTGGAAGGAATGATTTGTTAATTGTGACAATCAAGATTGTTTAGTTAACCATTCGGGAAGTAAAGTTAATATTGTATGTGAAAGTGGCGTTGATTTATGTTATGAAGGGGTAAATATGGATTATTGTACTTTGATACCTCCAAGTTCTAACCTTAAAAACCATCGTTTGGAAAATAAAGAGGATCGTCTATATTTCATTCATGCATTTATGAATAATATATGTTTTGCATGTTAGCATGTATGAATGTATGTTAATAAGGGTAGTGCATGTGTATGCATGTGCATGATAAGAAATGTATGCATGTATGATTGTATATGTGCACGTATATATATATATATATGTGTCTTTTGCATATGCATATGAATGAGCATGATTAGCATAAATGTATGCATGAGTAATCAATAATGCTTTGCATGAGTGAGAGAAATTAGCATGAGTGAGAGAAATTAGTATATACGTATATGTTTATATTGTATACATATAAGTTAAGATACATATGCATGAAAGATAGGAAGTTAAAAGTCTATGTATACATGCGTTAGTATAGGTTTAAGTTATAATGTAAAATTATTAAATGAGTGTTTTATGTTTTATGAGTGTTCATCCAATGAACTGAGGACATCTAACTGGAATGGAAAAGATTCTTCTGGCAGCAATTTCTGGGATAAAGCTACATGCAGGCTCGACATCACCACTTCCATTGGTGCAATAGCTTCTAGTCCATAAGCAAGTTTAAACGGAGTCGTTCTAGTAGCCACTTTATACGTGGTCCGGTAAGCCCATAAAACGGTACGTAAGAGCTGGTCCCATCGTTCCGGACACTCCAAGATCAGTTTCCGGAGAATATTCAGCAGAGTCTTATTAGTGCTCTTCGCAAGACCATTCGCTCGTGGATAGTAAGGTGAGCTGGATTTATGCATAATCTAGAAAGTTTGAGTCAGTAGCTTCATTAAGGTATTTGCAAAATGTGTACCTTGGTCCGTCACTATCTCCAGAGGTAATCCGTATCGAGGGAAGACATCCTTCATCAAACATTTAGCCACCGAAATAGCTGTGGCAGAACGTAGAGCCCACGCTTCGGCCCACCTAGTAGCATAGTCTATACAAGTCAAGATATATCGCTTGTTGGTGAGGTTAGCTGGGTGTGTAATTGGGCCAATGAAATATAAACCCCACTTTTGAAAGGGTTCAAGAGGCAGGACCGGTTGGAGAGGAAAGAAATGTCGCTGCAAGGGTTGTCCAGACCGTTGACAAACATCACACTGCTGCAAAAATTTAACAACATCTCTGTACATTGTAGGCCACCATAGCCCACTTTGCAGGATTTTGCAATGAGTGAGATCAGCTGCGAAGTGTCCTCCAGTGGGTGATGAGTGAGCCATGGCAATAACTGATGCTGATTCATGTGGAGGCATACATCTGAGCAGGATACCAGTCTGAACTATGTAATACAGTTGACCCATAATCAACTGGAATCATCGACTGTAGACCGCAATTTTTCGGCGCAGAGTAGCTGAAGTATTAGGAGGGAGACAACCATCAATAAGAAAAGTCATTAATGTATCATAGCAGGTAGTTGCAACAGGAAGTTCTATAGGTTCTTCAAGAGCTACCTCGATGACGTAAATAGACGGCATCGTGTCATCCACATCTACCAGAGTCTCATCAGAATCCAGACAAGATAAAAAGTCTGACAAGACATGTGCCATACCTGGTCGGTGAATAACTTCATAATCAAACTCCTGTAATGGTAAAACCCATCTTGCAATTCTGCCGCCTAAGTGTTGCTGGCGAACCAAGTACACCAGTGCGGCATGATCCACATGGAAAGTGAACCTTCGTCCCAGCAAGTAATGCCGGAACTTCTTAACAGAGTATACCAGACCAAGACGCTCGCGTTCTGTCACGGAGTAATTTCTCTTTACAGGAGCTAATCTATGGCTTGCATAGTAAACTAATCGAAACCATTTGTCGGTTTGTTGCATCAAGACACTGCCAATCACTATGTCTGATGCATCCACAAATACATGGAATGGGTGTTCCCAATCAGGCGGTTGCAGGATCGGAGCTTGCGTTAGTAAGACCTTCAAAGGATCAAATGCCCTTTGACACTCATTAGTCCATTCGTACTTACGCGGGGTGCTGGTCATAAGTCAGTTGAGTGGCGTCGCTAGATGAGCCAACCACCGTAAGTGTCTGCCATGCCACCTGATCTGGCCAAGAAATCGCATAACTTCCTTGGGTGTCTTTGGGGCCGGGGCCTCCAACACTGCTGCTACCTTATCAAGATCTACCTGTATTCCTTGTTTGGAGATGATATGACCAAGCAGCTTCCCACAAGAGATCGCAAAGACCGATTTTGTAGGATTCAAACATAATTGATACTCCCGACACTTTTCAAAACAGCACCGTAAATGATACAAGTGTGCCGAAGTATTGCCAAATAATGAAAAATCATGCAAATAGACTTGCATAAACGTTTTAAGGTAAGGTGAGAACACTTCCTGCATACATCTTTGGAATGTACTCGGGGCATTCCGCAAACTGAAACACATTACGGTGCATGCATAGATGCCCCAATTGGTGATGAACGCCATCTTCTGTATATCCTGTTCCGCCATTCGCACTTGATTGTATCCATTGTAGCCATCCAGGAAAGAATACATTTCGTGACCAGCTACCTTATCGAGCATCGTATCTAGAAAAGGAAGAGGGAACAGATCCGATACGGTGGTTGCATTAAGCTTCCGATCGTCGACACAAATATGTAACTATTTATTTTTCTTAGGCACTATTACTATTGGCAAGAACCACTCGGCATGCTCAATTGGCACAATAAATCCCACTTTCAACAAACGATCAAGTTCGGCCTTAACCTGTGCCGCATAGTTAGGATTCATCCTGTAACTAGGTTGTTTGATAGGCCTCGCATCCGGTTTCAGCACCACTCTATGTTGATAAATTCGTGGGTCAAGACCCTTCATGTCTCTGTAATCCCAAGCGAAGACATCTGAGAATTCGCATAGGAGTTGTACCAAATCGTCTTGGAATTTGTCTACTAGTCTCGCCTTAATTTTTACTAGTCTCGGGTTGACCATGTCACCCAAATTGTACGTCACTAGCTGATCCTCCGGTACATAAAACTGTCGAGGCTTTGCCAAGTCATTAGCTGGCTGCAACAGTTGTTGTAATGTTGATTCATCCATAGTTTTATCGGCATCTGCTTCTGCTTCTTCAGTCAGTGGTACGATCGTACAAGCTGCTAGACTCCAGTTATCTGCTACCGACTGTAAGTCTATAGTACCTAAGGCAATGAGGTCCTTATTTGTCTTGAGGAAAGCCTCCTCCTCATCATCAGATAGCCCATCCAACATATGGACTCGCTCTGCTACATATGGGCGTGCATGTAGATCACAAGGTTGCATAGCATCCAATGCAATGACATACTTCTGGTGATTATTTTTTAAAATTAACTCTTGAGATGACCAATCCTGCACGACCTTGGCTTGCTTTAGCCATGGTCGACCAAAGAGTAAGTTGTAGTCTACAAAAGTCATTTTAAATGTAGTTCCCTGCAGGGTTATAGGAATATTTTGCACTAGTCCCACCAGATGGACTCTAGATTGGTCCACCATTCGCACAAAGAATTGCACTGGTTCAATTTGGGTCCAACCCAGTTTCTTACAGAGTGCAACTGTTGCAATATTCACTCCAGACCCTCCATCAATTAAAACTTGTGCGATCTTCTAGTTTTTATACCAAACGGTGATCAGCGATACCGTATGATCCACCGTAGGATCCATCTCGGGTTGTATGGTCGCAGTTGCCGGAGTACATGAAGGTCCGGGGCTGACCTGACGTTGGAATTGCTGTCTTACACTAGGAACTAGGGCGAGCAACTGTCCCACAGGAAGTGTGATTGAAGCCTTAGATATAACATCCCATACTTGGTCTGTTTGTATTGTGGTCATCACCGACTCTGGTTGTGATTCTGATGTTGTCGAGGCGGAATTCTGTGCATTCGGTCTTGCATTTGGCAGGTGAGACTGAGTTACCGGAAGCGAGTCAGGGAACATCGTCGGCTCCTAGGTTGTCCATTGATGGGCCTTTGTAAAAATCCATTATTGCTCACGAATTCTGGGCTTGAAAACTTCAGCTGTTGGTTGCAATTGTTTCCCTGATCTTGTTTGTACTGCGGCTGCTTGTGAATCAACTGCGGAAATATACATTATATTTGTCATCGGATTTTGTCTTTCCTTCTTTCTTTTATCATACTGTGCGGCTTCTTTACAAAATCTACAAATATGCCCAACCTCACCACAGAAATGACAACGAGGGGGTGGGAGAGAGGTACCTTCACTCAATGTACCCGCATGCCATCGATTTTGATTGAAATTGTTACTTCGCGGACCCCGATAGTTCATGTATCCCTGCTGCTGGTTAGTCCGCAACTGTGGCGGTACGTAATGGTTGGCTGGCTGTCCCTGCTCCTGTATTATGGCGTTTACTGCTTCTCTACCCTACACCTTTGCATTGTATGCACAGGTTTCTATTGAGTGCCCTGACATGTTACAAATGGCACAATACATTTGGTTGAGAGCACATGTAGAACTAGTGTGACTGGGATTCTTACACTTAGTACAGTACACTAGTTTGGGCGGATCCTCGATCATGTTCTTATTTACTTTCAACCATTCCAGATCCTCCGTAAACCCTCTGACTTTGTGCTCCAACTGTAAGGCCATTGCAATGACAATGTCCAATGTCATTCCGCCCACACATCAAATGATCATGATCTGTTTTAGCTTTGGATTCAATCCGTTGATAAAACATTGTGTTATGACATCGTCTGGCAGGTTAGCATGCACCGATGGCAGCTGTCGCAAGTGAGTTCTGAATAGTGTCGCATACTCCTGGACACTCTGGTGTGGTTTCTGCCGATTGTTTTGCAAATAGTAAAAAATTTCTGCAGGGTTCTTCTTCAAGCAAAACCTCTGCAAGAACGCATCCTTCACATCGTCATAATTACCAAAATGATTAATATCGTATTCTGTCAACCACCTCGCTGCTTCATTAACCAGCTGTAGCTCAGTGATGAGTAGCACCTCCTTTAATGTCAATCCGGGAAGACGTGAGGATGGTATGAAGACCTCGAGCAAGTGGCGGCACAAGTGCGTGAGTGAGAAGCACACAAGCATGCACACACATACACACATACGCGCACACACGGCAAGACAAAGAGAGAGAATCAATGGAGTTCTTTAGATTACTTTCAAAAGCTCTTACAAGTTTGTTTCAATTACAATCTAACCTCAAAAATGAGCTCTCTAGCTCTTTTTATAGTTTTTGGCTAAGTTTTGGCCCTGTCCAGACCTAGTGTCCGGCCTAGTTAAAAATTAGGTTCCAGGGCTTATTTGAGGGCTCAAACGAAGTCTAAAAATTATGAAAATCGGTACGATGGTACTTCTAATACTCCTCAAGCTCGAGGACTCCTCGGCTTGCACAAAATGGAGTCTACTCTACCAAAAACGGGATTTACAATGTTTGTGTAGTGATTAAAATCACTTGGGTTGTACATAATCCATGGAAAAAAATGATCTGGCCTTGTTGCCGTATTGTGCATGACTCCTTTGTTGCTTTGTATGCCAACACTCCCCCCTTCCTAGCATCTGTCGCCCCTGACAGACCTTTGTTCTCTCGGGTGGTCGATGTAATATTGGATGACATTGGTAGCCAGTTCATGTTCTCCTATCCTTAAGCCTCTTGCTAGATCAGCTTCCAACGCATCCCAATTTATTGCACCAGGGGTCTCTGGTTGTGGGGTGGTGTAGTACTCTGAATACATTGCTTGTTCACACGCAAACAGTTGGAGCAGATGTGTTGGCTTTGGTGCAAAAACCTCCGAGTGATACTCCCAGAAACCTGATCTGAACATTTCTTCGAAGGTCTGTTTGTAGCAGGCGGGGAGGTATTTGATGCGTGCATGCCAAGCGTAAGCCACACGAATACTGGGGGTGGTGCTCATGTCATACACCAAGTCGTAATTTCCATTGCTAAACCCCGGGAGACGTACCTGTGGTGCGGCTGCATTTCTAAAGGTCTTCAGGACTACTTGCATCATATCTAAGATTTTAAGCATCATCTGCGCTGCTACATCTTGCATGGGCTTCAAGCGCGGCAACCAGTGGCGAATGGTTCCCATCATATATGCTACTGACGGTGGTCCCTGTGGTGGCGCAATGTACGGGTAGTTCAGCCATTCCTTGCATTGCGCGTTGTTCTGTACCTTGATATTGAATGCCTTCCACGACCTGCGGCGGGGGATTGGACTGTAGCATGGGTTGTATAGGAGGTGCAAAGGCGCGTTGTTCCATGTGCGTAGCATTTCTGGATATGTCTCTAAAAGTTTCTGCCGCCATGTTGGTTGACGAATTTTGCCTTTTTGCACCTCTGGAGGAAGGTCTTCGGGTTGAAATTGGGTCGCAAAAGTAGGAATCTGACCCGTGACTCTTTGTATTTCTGCATTATAATCAGCCAAAATAATATAATACGGCCTGTATTGGAGTTCCGATGAGAGAATCAGGCGTCTCGATGACAGGTTCTTAAAGTAAGCTGATTGTAACACAGTCTCCTCTATGACCCTCATGGCCTGATTTTGCACTACGGTGCGCTCTTCGTGCGAACTCCCTATTTCCTCCACTTGACGTAACCATGGGGGCCGTGGTGCCTCAAATGTGTCCTGCGCTTCTTCTGTTTGTTGGCCTCCTGGGAATGGTTGCGGATCGTATTCTTCGTCAAACGTTTGTTCCACAGGAATTTGCACAACTTCGTCGTCCGTGGGAGCCTCTGGAGGGGAAGATGGTCTCTCATATTGTAGTAGGCGTGTTTGCAATTCAGTGACCTGTTTCTGGAGATCTTTTATGGCCTCTGCGTCTGTGAGAAGTGAAGCCGCAGAGGGGGTGGTTGGAGGGGCTGCTGTTGGTGCTTGTTGGTGTTCCTGCTTCAGTTGTCCCAGCTCCTCCGATAGCTTATCATGTGCTTCGAGTAGCATGGCATAATCTTCCAATATAATCTTGATATTATCGGGGGTTACTGCTTGAAACTTGGATGGGCTGATGGGTGCCCCCGGTGTGCTCTCAATAGCTGCCTCCAGGTTCTCTTGATTTTGTATTTGCAGGCGTCTATTCTCTTCCTGAGCAGCCGCAAGATGGCGTTTGAGTAGTGCCATATTTCGCTGAAGTTTTGAGTTGCGTTCCAGCTGTGTCCGTAGGTGACCTTCTACCACCTGCACCGCTTCCTGATCTACGTTCTGTAACTGTACCTCCAATATGTTATGGGCTTCTTGGAGGGTTTGGAACTGTGTGTGGAGGCGAGCGTTCTCCTCTTCTAGTGCCGCAAGGCGGTGCTGTAGTGTCTCTGAGTGCTCGAGCAGGCGTTCGTTTTGTTGCTGGAGCTGAATGTAATCTGTTCTTAAATTTGATATACACGCCAACATGGTGTCCAATGCATTTCCTATAGATGAGTGGGTGGTGTTTACCGTGGAAGATGCATGGGAAGGGAATTGGGGACGGGAGACAGTGAATGATGTGTCTACGGAAGTTGTGTGTGTGGATGAAATTGGTGGAGGGGGAATGGGAGGAGGTGAAACCGTGGGTGGAGGTGCCGTGGGTGGTGAAATGTCCATACCTTCAGGAGTGGGTGTGAGTGTGGGGTCTGCCATATACATTGGGATGGTAGGTGGTGTGTGTGTGGAAGTGGTGAATAGATGTGAAGTGGGGTGGGGAGCTGAAAAGGCAGGGAATGGTTGAGAGCCTGGTTGAAAAGTTCTGGCCAGGAAGTCATGGAGGGATTGTAGAAATGGAGAGAGGGATGTCAGGGGTTGGGGTCGTAAATTTGAGAAGGGCTGAAAGGGTTGCGTGGTAGCAGGGAAGCCCATGAATGTGGATCTAGGGTCAGGATGACCCGTGGCTGAGGGCATTGGGGATGGTTGCCCTAGGGCAGGCTCCAGGAGGGGTTCGGTGGATTGTGTAGTGATGGGGTTTGCTTCAAAGGTCGGGTTATCAGTGGTAGAGAACAGGGTGGCACTAGAGATGGGAGTACGGAAGATGAAGGTGGGGTCAGTGGGTTGAGTAGTCGATGTGGTTTCCACTGTTTCTCTTCTAGGAGGTGATGGTGGGGGAGTGGGTGGTAGTGGTTCGGTGGACTCCTCATGGGTGGCTGGGTGCTGTTGGCTAGCTGTTTGGGAGGTTGTCCTGATAGTTTCAGGTGTAGTAGTTGGCTCTTCTGCAATTGTAATGGGAATTTGGATATTCTTACCTGAGCGAGGTCGTGTCTGGAACCTTCGTGGGTCATATTGAACTGGAGGCCTCTGAATGGCAGTGCGCACTGCTTCTACTACTCCATATGTTTCTGCCATCAACAAGAGACCTTCCCTGTACTCTGAGTCAACTCCCGCTTCTTCCAACAACTGAGTCATAAGTACTCTGCTGCTCTGTTCAGTGAGTAATTGCTGCGATCGCACTCTTTCCATAATCTGATACAGCCTTCGGAGTTCTGCTGTATAGGCTGGGGCTTCAGTGGTCTCTTCTTCATACGCTTCTTCTTCTTCCGGGTGTCCGTGTTGTTGACTTTGCTGAGCGTCACTCCAATGTACATGTCTACCGTCTGTAGACTTTCTTCTTCTTCGTGAGGATGTGCCCTGCTCCTCTGCCTCTGAATAAAACTCCACATCAGAGAATTGTGTGCTTTGTAGGAATACTTCGAAATCCTGGGGGTCTAGTCCTTCAGCGTCTCCAGGGGCAGCAAATTCGAATTCAGGAGGAACAGGAGGAGCCGATGGGGTAGCTTGTGTCGTAGTGTCAGATTCCGACCTGGGTATCCTAATGGTAAAGGGAGGTACAGTGGCCTCTCTTAGTGGTGATGCCTCAGGAGTGGTCAGGACTTCCCTTGTCTGGACACAAGGGATCGCACCCCTCATGCGCTTGGATTGATGTGTGGACGTCTTGAGCCTTTTAAACATTTGTAATTGTGCCCAAGTTAAGGCACGTTCAATGGGGACATCATATGCTAGGCATCGGTAAATAATGCCTGTGATTGCACAGCATCTGTTCACCACTAATTTCCTAGATGCCCGTTTGTTTGCTTCATACAACTGATCTATTATCCATACTGGTAGCTTAATGGGTAACGCACCTGCTTCCGCTAAGTAGAGAGCGAACCAGATCTTCTTGTGTGGTTGTGTGAATCGGTCTTGGCCGGGAAAGGCGAAATGTTGCATGCACATGCGGAGAGGGATAGACACATTTGGGGTGAGTGTTGCCATGTCTTTCAGCTTCAATAGTTTCCTATCCTTCATGTTAGTGGGAACGAGAGCATCCTTTTCTGAGGGTACATGCGTGCCATGCATATTCAAAGCGTCGCTTACCAACTCCACAGTAAGTTCAAACCTCTTCAACTCGTTGTTGCCCAGCAATGAGGGGAGAACAAATGATCCGGGTTTGTCCTTATCTTCATTAGCTTGTAATGTGGAGACCAAATAGTAACATCGTAGGAGATCGGGTTTAGGTAGTGGGGCTTCAAAATATTCTGCCAACCCTGCTCGTTGCCATATGGTCTGGAGATCCTCGGTGTTCTGTAAAGTCTCGAACTCCTTGGAGAAAAATTGGAATCGCACCCATGATCTGTCATACTCGCACTTAGACTCCCAGATATACTTGGCCTCACCTAATGGACCTGGCATGCCATTGAACCAATGAGAATTGGCATGGACTCTTTCTGTGATCCCTGTAGGTGGATCTGGCACCGGGATTTGCTGAAGGTGCTGCATCTCCACTGGTCGTTCAGTCGGGGGCACATCCACAGGTAGACTATCCACATCAATCCCTGCAGTAAGTATCCCTACTTCTGAGCCCGAACCTGTCGCTTCTGCCATTTTACTTCTTGCCTTCTGATTCTGTGAGAATATAGAATCATGTGTTAACATCGTAATGGACAGAATAAATCCGTTGTTGTCCCCGTTACAACATTAATATGAGGTAGATGGTGAGTTAGTGGTTAGTAAGTGCACGAAGACAGTGAGTGTAGTTAATGTTTGTGTATTCCTAGGAGACTAACGCCGTTAGTAAGTGGGGGTGAATTTACAAATTGGGGTCGGGGGGTTTATTACAGGTTTTAGGCTGCCAATTGCAGTGGATGGGCTTTGCTTTCGGTTTCGTAGAGACTCTAGAGAGCTGTCTCGGTGTCGCGGTTTGGGAATGGGGCCTTTTAGGGACCCACTTATAAGTGATTACATGCGTGCTCTTGGGTCTTGGTGTGTTCCTAAGTGTTGAGAACGAGGGAATACTGGTTGTACACGTAGTTGGGTTATGTTGCATAGGTTGTGGCCTTGGCGTAACTACTTGTGCCCTCAAGCAAGCCTTAGGCACCCAAATTTGTCTTGATTGTGGGCTTGCCTTCATCGACTTCTTGGGCACCCAAATAGATTTTACTTTAGCAGAAGAATTTCTGAAAGACTTCTTATTAGCGTCGTGGTGTTGGTTACTAATACGAGGCTTTGCCCGTGTAGTTGACGGTGGTGCAACCGGTTGTTCGCCTTTCCGCACCCACACCTGGTTTATTTTCTGGGACATTCTGCTGCGCAGGTACTTTTGATCTCGGACATAGGTAGTACTCTGCTTCTTCTGCCTGTGATCCACCTTTGGTTGCTACCTCCTTCTGGCCTTTGGAAAAGAAGGGAGTTCCGTTGCATCCCTGACTCCTTTCTTGCAAATATCATTCCTCTGCAACACAGGGTTTTGAACAAGAACAGCATGGTCATCTTCATGTGTACCCCTGGAAGGACCAGGAGTCTGTGCCTTTCCTAGTTCCTTGAGTGCTCCCTTGTCTAATTCTACTGTCACTCGATTATGATTGACCCAAACCTGGAGAAGTCCACTTCTTAGGTTTAGATTGACTGCTTGGTCATAGATCCAATCTTGACCCAAGACGAGAGGTTCAGTGAGATCCTCATCTTGGCACACTAGTACTTTAACGGTCATTGCCTCATCGTGAATGTAGAGAGGAAGTTCCACCTCGCCCATGCAAGGGGTTTCCACGCCTCCCAATCCTATGAGATATGCTTCCACAGGATTGACAAGTAATTGCAACTCTTGACAGTAAGACAACTTAACAGCACTAGTGGCTGCACCTGAGTCAATCAAGGCTTTTACGGTCCTTGCACTCTTTCCTTGTCCTATATCTATGGTTATGAAGGGACGTCTATCGATTATCTTATGCGAGCTTGTTCCTGCAACTTCACACATGGCCATGGGATATCCTTGATCTGCATAGTCATCTGTTCTAGTCTGATCTCGGCCTTGCCTTCGTAACTTCATCCTTCTGATGCGTTCTAAAGCTTCTGCTTGAGCCTCTTCTCGAATGCGCTTTTCTTCCTCTTTGCGTTTCTTAGCAGTGTTGAGTCGGCTGAGCATTTCCTCCGTGAGGGGTTCCTGATACATCTTGACTCTACAACCGCTAATATAATTTGGGAGGATATCACCTTCTAGCGTGGCTAATTGTACTGCTCCACTCGTGGAGATCCTGTTGATAATCATAGGTCCGTAGCCTCTCTTTTCTAGCTTCCTCGCGTGTTGTTTTAGTGTATAGACTAAGACTAGATCTCCTGCTTTCAAGCCTTTATCCTTCACATGGGCATCGAAATATGCTTTCTGTCTCTTCTTGGCTGCATATATTCCTGCGGCAGCTCTCAGTCTTGTTTCTCCTAATCGTTCAAGGTCAAAGATCCTAGAGGAGAGCTCATGACCTGTCCATTCATACTCTTGTGCTACTCTCAATGTAGGGATCAAGAAGTCCAAGGGTAGCACAGCGTTTTGGCCAAATACCATTTGAAAGGGGGTGGCTTGGAGTACCGTTTTGTAGGCAACTCGATATGCCCAAACAGCATGGTGTAGCTGTTTGTCCCAATCAGAGCGTTTAGTGTTCACTAATTTCGTCAGTACATTGCATAAGATCTTATTAGTGCTCTCAGCTTGCCCATTAGCTTGAGGGTGATAAGGGGCAGACTTCTTGTGTATTACCAAGAATTCTTGGAGTAGATTTTCAATTACTTCATTTAAGAAATGTGTGCCTCTATCACTTACAAGCTCTATAGGTAGCCCATATCTCGTGAATACATTCTCAAACAAGAATTTAGCAGTTGTTTGAGCATCGTTCTTTGTCGTAGCCTTTACCTCTACCCACTTGGTGAGATAGTCTGTTGCAACAATGATGTATTCCGCATGAGAACCTTTGGCTGGGGGATTAATAGGACCTACGAAGTCTATTCCCCACTTAGAGAATGCACGTCCACCCATCATAGGTTTTAGTGGCATCTCATCTTTGCGTATAGGATACTGAGTCCTTTGACAGACATCACACCGTTTCACATAGGTATGTGCATCCATGTGAAGGGTAGGCCACCAGAAGCCCGCAAATAGTATCGCCTTGATCACCCGATCTGGTCCAAAGTGTCCTCCTGCTACACCTTGGTGAGCAGTTTCCAAGATCTTAAGATATTCACTCTCATGGACACATAGTCTCAGGTAACCATCCTTACCGCGTTTTTGTATAGATTATCACCAATGAGTGAGTAATCCAAGGCTTCTTGTTCTAAACTCCTTTTCCTAGCCAGAGTCATGTCTGGAGGGAATGTGTTTGTCCTCAAGAATGATACTAGTGGTTCGCTCCAATCTGGCACAATGGATACTTGATAAAGAGTGGCGTGTTCCACTGGTGGTTTAGTGCAACAGATTGGGCATTCCTTGCACAACTTTTGGACATCCGCTTCCATAGTTGGCCAATGCACTCCGAATCTCTTTAGAGTCTGTAACGTTCGTTGCTTTGAATGGTGTTGCTCTAACGCACCTACATGTGCTAATTGCAACCATTTAGCGTATTCATCCTCTTCTACGCAACAAGCCAAGATCCCTTGATCTGTGTGCTTGTACATGCTTCCTGCCATGATGTGGTACTTTTGGGCTTTTACAACCTCTCTATTCCGTGTGTTTACCACTGGATGGTTAGGCCCGTATGTCAATACTGGTACCAATGGCTTAGCCCACTGCGGTACAACTTCCAAATTAAACAAGTAAGCATCAGGAAGGTCATCTGACACTCCTTGTGGGGCTTCTCCTGATGTGAGCCTACAGAGATGATCAGCTCTCAAATGAGTCCTACCTTTCCTTACCACCACTTCAAAGTCATATTCCATTAGCAAGAGAAACCATCTTACTAATCTTCCTGTATTGCATGGCTTGTTTACGAGATATAACAATGCCTGATGATCAGTAAAAAAATTAAACTTATTTGCAAGCAAATAGTGTCTAAATTTCTTAACTGCATATACCATGCCTAAACCTTCTCTCTCCGTAGTGGTGTAATTTCGTTCAGCCACGTTCAACTGTCTACTAGCATAGGCAATTGGAAGATCCATATTACCTTCACCAGTAGGTTGTGCAAGAACACATCCAATAGCATAATTGGATGCATCCACGTGAACATGGAATGGCTTATTCCAATCTGGCGTGGTCAAGATTGGTGTTGAACATAATCTTCGTTTAAGTTCCTAGAAGGAATTCTCACATTCATCCGTCCACTCAAAGTTAGTCAGAAGCCCGTACATGGGTTTTGCTATGACAGCATACATGTGTATAAATCGTCGATAATAACCACAATGCCCCATGAAAGCTTGTACTTCCTTGACATTCTTTGGCCTAGGTAGCTCTGCTATGGCTCTCACTTTTTCTACGTCGGTAGATATGCCATTCTTTGACACTATGTGTCCTAGAATCTTGCCTTGCCTGACCATAAAAACGCACTTTTCTGGGTTCAGGCAGACTTGATATTCTCTACATTTGTCAAAGATTTGTCTGAGTTCAGGAATATGGGTTTGTCTAACATTGGAATGAGCACAAAGATCATCAACATAGACTTCTAAACTCTTCCTCAGGAACTCCTTAAACACATGGCACATCAGCCTCTGGAAGGTAGCTGGTGCATTGGTAAGCCCAAATGGCATTACTCTAAAAGCAAAGATGCCCCATTCTGTGGCAAAGGCTGTCTTATGCTGATCCTCTGGGGCTATGGCTACTTGATTGTAGCCAGAAAATCCATCCAGGAAACTGTACACTTCCTTGCCTGCCACTCTTTCTAAGAGATGTTCTGTGATGGGAAGCGGATAGTTATCTCGAATCGTGGCGGCATTAACCTTTTTCAAGTTAATGCACACACGCAGTTTGCCGTTCTTCTTGGGCACCATTACGATGGGGGATACCCATTCAGTGTGCTCAATTTCATAGATAAATCCAGCTTCGACCAGTCTATCTATCTCTTCCTTGATCTTAGCAGCGTAATTATCGTTATATGTATAAGGCTTTTGCTTAGAGGGTTTGGCATCTGAGGTCATGGGGATAGTGTGTGAGCATATGTCAGGGTCAACACCTTTCAAGTCCTTGTAACTCCAAGCGAATACATCCCTGTATTCTCTTAGTAAGGCAATCAATTCGTGCTCTTCTTCTTCTGTCAGGTCATGGCCTATATACGTGCATCTCTCCTCTCCTTCCTCTATGGCCACGACTATTTTCTTGGTGGTTTCTTTGTTATCATAGGCCTCTCCTACTTGTGCCTCTCGTTTAGGCATTCTTATCATGACTCTCCTGTCATCTATCTCATACTTCCTAAAATTTTCTGGGACCTCAAACAAAGATTCTTCCTCTTCTGGTGAGGCTTCTATCTTCTTTCGTTTCTTTCCTTCTTCCTTCGGGGTCACATGTGTTGCTAATCTTACATCATTTGTAACTTCTCCATGCCTCTGGGGTTGAAATTCTACTTCATGGAAGTATTCTTCATCTGATGCAAATGGTGGGTCCATAATGATTGACTCTAGATCGGAGTCACTTGCATCCTCAAATGCATCAGGGCTAGGTTCGCATTCTTCTAAAACTGCCTCTCCCATGATTGGCTCTATGGAGAAGACTGAAATGTCATAGCCATCCTCATCACAGTGAGGTGTCCATTGTTCTTCATTGATGGCTACGTCCATTGTTGCTAAAATTTCCGCCCAGCCATGGGGTTCAAATTCCTCGTCAGGAAAAACTACAGGTGCATAGGCTGGGTCTTGTATGGGTCTATGGGTTTCGTTTGCACCTATTTCCCTGGCCTTTTCTCTCTTCTCTTCCTCTACTGCTACTTTGCACATCCATAAGTGAGTATCTTCATGCATCCATGAGGATCCAGACCCTATGGAATGCACCGATTCTGTATCATCTTTGGCTCTATGGATGGGATTCCATTGGATAGGAGGGACATCTCGATGAGAATAATCCTTGAGATTGACTTTGGTCGTAACACCCAAGTGTTGCAAATACAAGGAGTTGGTTCCCCAATCCTGTACCACTTGCAACTGTCGCATAAATGGTCTTCCCAAAATCATCTCATAGGCATGATTCTTGCTGAAGTCACATATAGCAAAGCTATGCTCAAACTCAACACCACAAGTGGTGAGAGTTATTACTTCTAGTAATCCTAAGGGTCTCTCAATATGGCCATCGGCCATCTGCAATTTCATCCTCGTTGGCCTGAGTGCTGGCTTGCCCCAACGCTTCCATAAGGAGGTGGTGGCAATTGCAACTCCTGCACCTGAGTCCAAAATTGCCTTGGTGGTGTACTCTTGGTAGGTGATGGGAAGATAGGTGTTCCCTTCTTCACCTTCACACATATCTCCTATCTTATCCAAGGGAATTTCTGGCACTGTCCTATGGGATCCTACCCGGGAACGAGGTTTTGCAACTTCAGTGACTCGACTGGCTGCATATTTCCGCGCGTTTGGTCTATCCTCAGGCCGATCTTCCAAAGTGAGATCGCGTTGCACCTTGATGTTCGTTACTACCCCCGTGTTCCTTGGTATGACTGAGTCGTCGTTCCTTACCATGACTGTGGGTGCTCTCATACATGTGGACTTTGCTTCCCATGGGCCTGTGAAGTGGGGTAGCTCTTGTATGGAATTAGACTCAAAGTCCAATCTCTCGTGAGACTGAGCACTCTCATGTTCCCCGTAAATAGATGGGATGTCTTGTGGGAATTGGTCGTGTGCATCGTCCACAAGTTCAAAAGGAGGGGCGACCTCGCTTTCGTTATCCCATTTGTCTTCTTGAATCTCTCGTAGGAAGTCTGGTGCAAACCGATTCATAGAAGAAGAAGTGTCCGGCTCCGTAGAATTGGGCGCATAAGCAACCTGGGAAGGAGGGCTTATTCTATCGTTGGCTCTCTCCTTGCTCTCGTAAATGGCTGGAGCACAAGCTTCTTGAGGAGGAATACTTATTCTATTACTCTTCCGAGCAGGCTCATACGCTCCCTGAGAAGGAATGTGGGCAACCTGTGGAGGTACGCAAGCTTTCGAGGGAGGCTCATGTGCCTTTTGGGGGGGAAGGTAAGCTTCTTGAGGAGGCACATGGGCTTCCTGCAGAGGCTTGCTTATCTGTTCTCTCGCCCTTTCCTTTCTTTGAGGGGTAGGTTCCTTTTCTGACTGTGCAATTAGCCTCTCTATTCTTTCTAAGGAGGGGAAGTTGTCTGGTTTAGTGGAATTGGCCACATACACTTCCGATGGGGAATGATTCATGTTTTTGCTTGCTTTATCTTTTTCTTGATTTTTTTCGTCCTTGGCAGATCTTGCAATTATTTCCTCTAACTTCTCTAAGAGTCCGTCCAAGTGTAATTGCGTTTTGGCTGAGCCCGAGTAATTGAAAAGGCGACTGGCTTCAAACATAGTCTGAGCCAATGCGACCATTTTCGCGCACAGTTTGGTTCTTTCTATCTCTAGGTCAGCTCTAGGATAGCACTTGTCATGATCCGTAACGTTTGGCCCTTCTTGGATTCTAGCCTGATATGCTTTAAGCATCATGTCTATGTCTTCAGGAGTGGGATCAGCTAATACTGATCCTGTTTGGGGTGGTGGGTGGGTTACGTGGGGTGTCTTAGAGGGTGGAGGGATGGAGGGTGATGGGGATGGTAGCGGTGGGAATGTGTGAGAGTGCGGTTGAGATGTGATCTCTATGATTTTAGCCTTGGTTTCTCGTAGACTTTCCTCAAGTTCACTCATCTTCTTTGCCCATTGCCTTTTCATGCGTTCGCGGCTATCTCTCCAAGCTCTTGTTCTCTTTTTATTTTGGCTCTCAATATCGCTAGCATCTGGGCTCTTTTCCTGGCCTACCCCTTGGTTTTGCTGCAATGCTTGAGCTCGAGTGACTACCTGTATGGGAGCAGTGGAAGTGACACTTCCTATGGAATCTACCACTAACCCGATAACGTTGATCGGAGTGATTTTTGGCATATTATTAGGATTCTTAGGGCAATCTCGTAAGAGATGTTCTTTTCCACAGTCTTGGCAAAAAACCTTGGATCGTTACTGACTGGGGTTGTGTAGGTGGAGGCAAGGGACAATCACGAATGAGGTGATCTCCTTGGCATCTGTAGCATGATCCTCTTGGGAATGGAGGTCTTACTTGCCTGGATTGAGGCCTAGGATTGGGGTTTGCATACATGACGTTCGTGTAATCTGACTCCCAACTCGGTTCGTTTGGTTCTTCACTATAGTAGGACTCACCATGTTCTGGAGACTGCATGTAGTAAGCCTGGGGACTATCGACATGTGTAGAATCAAAGCTATGGTCACTCGGGTCACTTTCTGAGATCAATGGGGTTACTGGTACTATAGCTCTATTCAGGTTCTCTTCTGCAACAGTATACTTTACCGGAATCACATTAGCTGGGGTTGGGGGTTGTTGTGCTAGCACAGGTTGAGGCCTTTGTTGGTTTTGGTATTGTGGTTGGTAATTTTGTTGTGGCCTACCATATGGTTGTGGAGGGTACGGGTTCTGGTATCTTCCTTGCTGCGGGTATGGCTGAGGGTAGGGTTGCCTAACTGCCTGCTTGTTGTATGGCCAATCTTGTGCGGTGTGATTGGTGTATCTTCGTTCTATGGTGCAATATTGGCTATTTGGATTGACCTGGGGTTGAGCCATAATGGGACACACGTTTGCCATGTGGTCGCCACCGCATGTATAGCACCTCTTCGCTGGGGCAAACCTTGGGATTTGTTTGCTAGTTACACCTAATTTCTGAGCTACTTTTTCGGCAAGTTCCTCAATTGATGTGGACTGCGTGGAAGAGTGACTAGATGCACTATCTGAATCTTTGTAGATTTTGGAGAGCTCTAGTTCTTCCCCTAGGTTATCTTCAATGTCAATGCACATGCGTACACATTCTTCTATGGTCCTAGGGTCCTTCAGATACACATAGGATCTCAATTTCGTACTCAGCAATCCGTCGAGGAATAAGGCTACTTGTTTGGCAGATGTGGGTAGCTCCGAAATAGGGCACCTTTCAAGATATTGTCTAAATCTTCTTCCGGCCAATCTGACAGTCTCTTGGGGGGTCTGTTTGAAGCTCTGAATCAATGAGGAGGTGTTGTGTCTTATGCCGCTCTTAGAGAACTCTACAATGAATGCCTCTAGGAGTTGGTCTATGCTCCTGAACTGCCGCTCATCCAATGGCTGAAACCATGTAAGTGCCGTATTCCTAAGGGTTAGACCGAAGGCATTGTACTGCGTGAATAGATCCTCCACTTGTTCAGCTCTCAAGACTTGCTTGAATTCTGCCACGTGATCATAGGGATCTCCTGTGCCATCAAAGTAATTCTTCATGGACTTAACTAGCTGAGTCGGTCTCAGGGTTCTTGCGTGCTCTCTAGGTCTCGGCAGAGGGAATCCATCCACATTTCTTTGGTTCCTGTGAGCTCTAAGCACCTCAGGTTCTACCCTATTCGTCTCCGTCCTCGTTCTTTCTCTGCCTACTGGGTTGGCAAAACTTACTTCTGGTCTATCTCTGCTTCTGTCTCTTTGCGTACCATGAGCTTGGGAAGTTCCAGCCCCAAGGAGACCATAGGATACATTTGATCTTGGTTGGGGGAAAATAAATTCACCCTTCCAGGTGTAAGCATGCCTATCATTCTCTGTCACCACAAAGATCCATTCTGAAGTGTGATCTAAGTAGGTCACTCTACCTGGGCTGTCCGGATCCTTAAACTCATAGATCATGATACTCCCTATATCAGTTGGTTGATTAGATTTATACCTCCAGAAGGCTTCGTCCGTTTCTCGATTGAGGAGCAGCTCTATGCTCTTGTTGTCCTGGGGTACCCACTCAGGTGTGATAATCCTAGTGAGAACTGATTTACCTCGAGGGGTTCTAGGTTCCGCACCCATGTTTCCTTGCTCTAAGTCACCTAAGTCTGCCTCTGAGATTACGTTTCCAAATTCATCCGTCCTATCTGGGTGACTGGTGACTACATATATGGTTCCTTCTTTGTCCAGGTATGCACCGTTTTCAAACTTGACAGCTGGGTGCTCTAGTCCAATGGATTGATCAGGATTTTTAATCTGGACCACAGATCTTCCTAGGCCGTCCTCATAGATGCTAGCACGTAATCGGTTGGTCCTAAGGTACTCTAGCTGCGTTTTGTAAGGGCCTTCTACCCTGTACAGGTAAGGCACACCTGAACTTCCCGTAGGTCTGTCCATACCTTGAGACATCCCTGATTCACTGGTATCAGAGCTAGGGTAATGAGAGTGGTGACTCAACTGCTGGGCCCAAGACCTTGCAGTGTGATTGACACTAGCCTCTGAAGACCTAAGGCTTTGTCTCTCTCTTACTAGGTGTCGTCCTGATCTAAGGTTCATATGCCTAACTGATTAGCCCAATTTTAGCCCAGAGTACAACCTCGTTGCCGATCAATTGGTACCAGTCACTTGATTCTTTTTAGTTATTCCTCGTGTTTAAAGTCTTGTCTGCTATTACGTCGTCAGGAATACTTGAATGTTCTTCGTACTTTCAGGTTGATCGTTCCACGTTAGGTTCTTTTCCTTTATGTTATCGACAGTACAGAGATCAGGTTTTCAGCTTGAACTTGAGTTTTTTAGGTAGTCTTCAACTTGATACCTGCCTATCGTCGCCCTGACTTATTCCTACTTCTAATCGTTCTTAGCCTAAGCTAGGAATTGACGAAGAGGAGTTGAGAATATTCCGACCTTTCTTGCCGAACCTTGCTCTTTAGTGCTCGAGAAGTTGATTCTCAAGCTTGCGCAAAACCCTTGCCTGGACGCTCTCAATTGCTTCTCAATAGACCTGCATAAATCCCAAGCTTAGCTCCAAGTAGACCTTTCAATTGACAAACAATTTATTTCAGACACTTTTTTAATGACCCTTGTTCCCCCTTTTGTATTGCTAGAAATTTCCTCTAGAGCTCCCTTGGTGTTCCTACCCCTCAGTGTGTCAACTTCCAAATGTCCTATCTGAAAATCAACGCATTATTCTTACGAAAAACAGTTGAGGGCGTGTAGTATATGCCAAGAGCTTTCCGAAAAGCCCTAGCGCTCCAAAAATGGATTTCGTATGTAAAAGTTATGACCGTTCAGGGTTTAGGGGGTTGACTAGACAAACAGAACCTTTCAGGGGTTTTAATGCATTTTCTAAGGCCTTTGTAAGTATATGAGTATATGAAAGTGCAAATATGCCCAAAATTTAGCCTAAATTTCCAAAAATTTACCCCTTAATTTTTTGCCGAAAATGTCTGTCTATCGCGATAGACGGTGTCTGTCGCGATAGACGGGGTCTATCGTGGATTTCTGTCTGTCGCGATAGACGGTGTCTGTCGCGATAGACAGTGTCTATCGTGGATTTCTGTCTGTCGCGATAGACGGTGTCTGTTGCGATAGACAGTGTCTATCGTGGATTTCTGTCTGTCGCGATAGACGGTGTCTATCGTGAATTTCTGTCTGTCGCGATAGACGGTGTCTGTCGCGATAGACAGTGTCTGTCGCGATAGATGGTGTCTGTCGCGAAATTTCGGTCTGTCGCGATAGACGGTGTCTGTCGCGAAATTTCGGTCTGTCGCGATAGACGGTGTCTGTCGCGATAGACAGTGTCTATCGTGGATTTCTGTCTGTCGCGATAGACGGTGTCTGTCGCGATAGACAGTGTCTGTCGCGAAATTTCGGTCTGTCGCGATAGACGGTGTCTGTCGCGAAATTTCGGTCTGTCGCGATAGACGGTGTCTGTCGCGAAATTTCGGTCTGTTGCGATAGACGGTGTCTGTCGCGATAGACTGAAAAAACGCAAATTTTTGAAAAACTTCTAGTGATCTAGAGTGCCCTCAAGGTGTAGGTTACCGTGCTAATCATGCATTCACAAAATTTTAAGATTTTCTGTCTGTCGCGACAGACAGAGGTTGTCGTCCCGGGACCTGTGCAGAGCCTGTCGTACCTGCGCACACTGCTGGGGATGATGGTACAGCAAAAACCTGCAAAATAACTCAAGAAACAAGCAAAAACAGCACACGCAATTTCGCTCTCTCGCTCTCTCTCACAAGTGAAATGAGGGAAATGAGGTGGAGATGGGGATATAGTCAAAAAACTGAAATTTTTGCGATGATGGAAATGGAGGTGGGAGATGGTGATGATGATGATGGTGATGAAGATGGTGAAGAAGGTCAAAGAAAAACGATGAGAGTGAAGAAAATACCTACAACTCCAACGTGTCAACTCTACGTCTTACCATCACACGCTCATCCTCAAAGCTTGATCCCCGGCAACGGCGCCAAAATTTGGTGTAGCTCAGTGATGAGTAGCACCTCCTTTAATGTCAATCCGGGAAGACGTGAGGATGGTATGAAGACCTCGAGCAAGTGGCGGCACAAGTGCGTGAGTGAGAAGCACACAAGCATGCACACACATACACACATACGCGCACACACGGCAAGACAAAGAGAGAGAATCAATGGAGTTCTTTAGATTACTTTCAAAAGCTCTTACAAGTTTGTTTCAATTACAATCTAACCTCAAAAATGAGCTCTCTAGCTCTTTTTATAGTTTTTGGCTAAGTTTTGGCCCTGTCCAGACCTAGTGTCCGGCCTAGTTAAAAATTAGGTTCCAGGGCTTATTTGAGGGCTCAAACAAAGTCTAAAAATTATGAAAATCGGTACGATGGTACTTCTAATACTCCTCAAGCTCGAGGACTCCTCGGCTTGCACAAAATGGAGTCTATTCTACCAAAAACGGGATTTACAATGTTTGTGTAGTGATTAAAATCACTTGGGTTGTACATAATCCATGGAAAAAAATGATCTGGCCTTGTTGCCGTATTGTGCATGACTCCTTTGTTGCTTTGTATGCCAACACTAGCGTGGCCTGAAACACTATGGCTTTATACACCAGATCTGGTGGATGGTTCAACACAGCATAACTAATTTCGAATGTGCGAACATGTGCATCGGGGTCATCCATCGAAAATCCACCGAATTTCGTATAGGTCACTCCAGTTGGGACCAGTCGAGGTGGACCGACTGGTTGTGGCTGTTGTTGTTGGTGCTCCTGTTGTTGTTGCTGCTGAAATTGCGGTTGCGGTTGTGGCGGTGTTTGTTGTTGTTGCTGTGAACCACTCATGGTGCTATTGTTGCTGGCATTGTTGTTCCCTGAATTTTGTGGAGGTTTCTCGTGAGCTTCCTGGACTGGAGGGTTAACCTGCTCACTTTCCGGTCTAAAAATGTCATTGTACCGATTGCTGAACTCCAAGTCTAGCAACCTTTCCTCAACTTTGGTATCAAAATTAGGTAGACTTGCACCAAAAAGTGATGAACGCAGTAAGTGTCCACCAAGAAGCACCGCAGTGTCTCCGAAAAACTTCAAATTGCCACCGAGTGATACCGAACTTCCACCGGAACTCACCGAAGTCTCACCGAACCAGGCTACACTATCACCGAAAATGTTCTCACCAGATAACATAAACCTGTCACCGATAGTGACCGAATTCTGAACAGATAGTGTAGAACTGTCTCCGCACTACATCTCTGTAAAACCATAAATCACCGTACCTTCTCCAAAAAGTATCGGATTCACACCGGAATGCACCGGAATCTCGTCATGTGCTACCGAACTAGCACCGGAATCACTACTGACTGGCTCTGATCCTTCTACAACTGGACTTAACTGTCTTGTACTTCTACCACCAGGGGGCGTTCCTAATAAGTTTGGAATTGCCCAGGGATGTTGATCTCTGTGGTATTTGGGGTATGATTCACCGGAGCGTGTTACCGGCATATATCAAAGAATTCTTCATTAATCTTTAATCTTGTGTGCAAGCAACTACTCCAATTCCCACAAACGGTGCCAATGTTAAAAGTGCTTTCGGTTAAGCCCTTTTAATCTCGTTTCTGGGTTCTTGGGATGGACAGGGGTCTGATAGTACAGAGGTCCTTTTTAATTTTCCCAATTTAGTCAGTCAATTACCAACTAATTCCTCCCGATTCAACAGTTATCTCTACACAATATGTCTACCATGCGTATGAATGTTGACGAATTCGCACAGAATGGCTAAGGTTAATTGCAATATTATGGTAATCAAAGATTAATGACTAGAAATAATCACATAGTACTCAGAGTTCTTCAAATTCTGCAACACAGCATCTCCGGCACTATTGCCCAGACAGACAGTCTGGCGATTCCTCTCTTCGCCCAAAGAATACCGTGCTTACCTTTTCATTACTCAATAGAAGGTTACATCTCGCCACGCCTTTTCAGTGTGTGCGAATATAGAAAACCCTGAGGACATACCCAATACTGCTTTTAGCACAAGATATGGTCATTATAAGTTCACAGTTTTGCCTTTTGGATTGAAAAATGCTCTTGTCACATTTATGTGTTTGATGAATAATGTGTTTCATGAATATCTCGATGAATTTATATTAGTCTTTCTTGTTGATATTTTTGTGTATTCTTAGGATGATGATGAACATGCATTGCATCTCAGGAAGACTTTAGATAAACTAAGAGAACCTAAACTATATGGTAAGATGAGTTTTTTTTTTTAAAGGGGGAAGTGACTTATTTGGGGAGAGTTGTTTCTAAGGAAGGGATTCACATAGATCCTGAGAAAGTTAAAAGCATAGTTGACTGGCCTACACCCAAATGTGTGAGAGATGTGAGAAGCTTCCTTGTTTGGCACAATATGAGAGGGCACACATTAGGGAGTTTTCTTGAATTGCAAATCCTCTTACAGAATTGACAAAGAAACTAGAGGCTTCACATGGAAGGATGAGTGTCAAAATGCATTTGAAGAATTAAAACAGAAAATTATCAAGAATTGTGTGCTAAAGATACCTGAGTTAGGGAAGCCCTTTATTGTTGCATGTGATGGTAGTGGAAGTCAAATCGGATGTGTACTTTCACAAGAAGGAAGGGTAGTGGCTTATGAGTCAAGGAAACTAAGGAAACACGAATTAGATTATACAACACATGACTTGGAAATGCTTGTGGTTGTTCATGCACTTAAACATTGGAGACACTTATTGCTTGGAGTAAAGTTTGAATTAAGAACATATCATCAGAGCCTCAAATATATATTTACCTTACCTAACAATAGACAAAAATGATGGATCAAATTGCTAAGGGAATATGATTTTGATATTAAATACTTAGTACAAAAAGAAAACAAAGTGGCTGATGCTTTGAGTCATAAACCTTTGTGAAATTCAATTTCTATTTTATCCTCTAATTTTGACATTGGAAAAGAATTAAAAGAAGATTTATTTTATGCAGCAATCTTGAAATTTTTGGATAGGAATCCAGGTTCTATGTTTCATAGAAAATTTCATTTGAAAATTAATGATTTATATTATAAGGTATGTGAAAGAATGTTTGAAATGTCAACTAGGTTAGGGCTGAATTTAAAAGGATTATTGGCATGTTACAACCATTAGATGTGCTTGATAAAAAATGGGAATCCATCTCTAAGGATTTCATAACAAAGTTGGCTGTGACCAAAAGTGGGCATGATACCATCTTTGTTTTCATGGATTGTCTTACAAAGATGGCACATTTTCTTCCCATGAGGAAAACTAATACAGCTTTGCATGTTGCTAAACTTTTCATAAAAGAAATTTTTAGGTTACATGGTGTACCTAAAAGTATAATTTTTGATAGGGATGCAAGGTTTACATCTAACTTTTGGAAAGCAAGATTTCAATCCATAGGAACAGAATTATGCATGAGTACTGCATTTCATCCTCAAACTGATGGTGAGACCAAGATGGTTAACATGGTGCTTGAGGATGTATTACGTATGCAGTGGATGATAAGCAAAACAATTGGACTGAGTATTTGCCTTTGGTTGAGTATGCATATAATAGTGCACGACATTCATCTATTAAGATGACACCCTTTGAGGCAACATATAGCTATAATTGTTTGCTGCCTCATTCACTTTCTAATTCACAAAATCAGGTCGAGGTATCCAAACAGAGGCTTGAAAAGATGGATTTGGAGCTAAGTAAGGTAAGGGGAGAAAAGAACATGAAAGATGCGCAGAAACATTAGAAATTATACCATGATTTAAAAAAGAGACCCTTGGAATTTAGAACAAATGATCTGGTTTTTTTTTAAGTGAATCCTTCTAAATCAAATATGATTTTAGGCAAAGATTGTGGATTGTCTCCACGTTAGGCTAGTCCTGTGGTTCTGTTGCATATTTGCTTGACCTGCATAACACTTTGAAAATTTGCATCTAGTTTTCCATGTTGGATTATTTAAAAAAAAGTATGTTCCTAAGGCTAATCATGTTTTGTAGGATAAATCTAAGTTGAAGGAAGATGCCACTTTTGTAGCAATAATTTTTTACATTCTCTCTCTAGAAAATTTATCGCATGAAATTTGTGTGTTAAGTTTGAGCATGAAGATGAAGAAATTTGAAAAAGAGTTGTATGAGAGAAAGGTAGAGTACTCTTAGTAGAAGAACTTTACCTGCTTGAATTTTTTGTAGTTCCTATGTTTTATGTCTCATTTGGTCCCATGAATATAGGTTAACGAAGCGATTTTTCATCTTTTTTCATCTCTCTATAGAATTTTTGATTTTGCAGGGCCCAAAAGTGATATTAGAGGTTGAAGAATTGAATAATTTTGTGTCTCACAAGCTTAAGCTAATTCCTCACCGTTTTTGAGTTATAGGGCTTGGAATAGTGCATTTTTCAACACTAAAAAAAGAAAGAGAGAGAAGCCTTGATTTATCTTATTCATCTTTGCAGATTTAGAAAACGCACATTGGTATATGGGTTATTTCAAGTGATTGACATGTGTGTGAGTGTGTTGCATGGATCACCTCTATTTTTGCAAGTACAATTCTTGAGGTGGACATGAAAAGTAGATGCATGGGTGGTCTAGAAGTATTGCATGAGACATGTGAAAAGACGCTATCTTGGAGCATGCAGATTCTAAGAGTGCATGTCTAGGAAGGCGTGATTGGTAGTGTGCTAGCAAAAGGTGGAGATCCAAAAAAGATGAAGGCTGAGAGATAGGGAAGGGGGGTGGTCATACATTGATCACAATCATTTTGGGCTTCTTAGATTGCAATTGAGATTGAGATTGGGATTGGGATTGTGATTGTGATTGAGATTGGGATTGAGATCAACTTGGGGGTGGTTGGGTGGATGAGGCTTCACATTGACGCTATTTGATAGATTTTGTAACGCAGATCAGAACTACTTGTAAATCTGCAGAGATAATAAAATTCTCTCTCTTCTTGTTCTGTGTATACTCTGTTTTTCTTCTTTATATTGTGTTGTGCCAAAGTCTATTATTCTATGTGGGATTGTGATTGAAGATTAGGAGACTCATTACAAGTGGTATCAGAGCAGAGTTGGATTCTAGGACAAGATGTACACATTGAAGAAAAAGAAGATAGAAGAACAAGAGGAGATTATTCGTACACTGAAGGCAAAATTACATAAAGAAAGATCCAACAAACAAAAAGAGGGTATTGCAAATGCTTTCATGGACCTCAATGATGAATGTGGTAATGGTGAGGGCACATCGAATGCACATAGAGCTAGACAACAACATGAACCTGAAGATGATAATGATGCAATCAAATTTGCACTTAAGCAAGTGTTTAAAGGAGCAAAATTAAATGAATTCGATGGTGAGAAGAAAACTGGAGAGGATCTTGAAGCATAGATTAAGGAACTCAAAGATTTCTTTGATTTGCATGTATTTAGTGAGGAATCAAATGCAAAGGTTGCAATTCTCCATCTGCGAGAAGTCGCGAAACTGTGGTGGAAATCATACATGCAAACAAGAACACGTGAAGGTCCGATCCTTTGAAAAGAGTTTCGAGAGCAAGCAAAGAATCGTTATTGTTCTCCACATTATCGGATGGAAAAGAAAATGGAATTCTAGTCCTTGAAGAATCTTGATTTTATTTTAGGAGAACATACATTTTTGGGTACCTTGCATGTAATGGAAATGAGAGAATGTGATGTAATCATTGGAATGGACTAGTTAGGTCATAACAATGTTGGATTGTTTGTGAAAGTGGGATCCTTACTTTGAGAATAAAAGGGAAGGAACATCGTCTAGTAGGCAAGTGTAATTCAGGTTTTTCTCCTATTTTTGCTATAAAGTTGATTAGGGGTACTCAACAGGGTTGTGAGACATATTTGTTTTATGTGAATGATCTTCAGGAGAAGAAGAAAGAAAAAGAAATACCTGAATATGTTAGAAAGCTTTTAGATGAGTATCAGATGTATTTCCTAATGATCTATCGGGCATGCCTCCTCCTAGGAAAAGTGAGCATGCTATAGACCTCTATCCAAGAAGCGAGCCTTATTCTATAGCACCTTATAAGTTCAATATTGATGAATTGAAAGTGTTGAAGCTCCAACTGGATGATCTATTGAAGAAGGGGTTGATAATACCTAGTGTTTCACCTTGGGGAGTGCCTCTTTTGTTTCAGAAAAAGAAAGCTGGCTCATACAGACTTTGTATCAACTATAGGGGATTGAACAAGAAAACCATTAAGAACAAGTATCCACTTCTACACATAGATGAATTGGTGAGTCAATTGAGTGGTGCCACAATATTCACTAAAATTGAATTAAGATCGGGATATCATCAAATTAGCTAAGGACATAGTCAAAACCACTTTTATAACATGATATGGTCATTATGAGTTCATAGTTTTGCCTTTTGGATTGACAAATGCTCTTGCAACATTTATCTGTTTGATAAATAATGTGTTTCATGCTTATCTCGATGAATTTATATTAGTCTTTCTTGAGGATATTTTTGTGTATTCTAAGGATGATGATGAACATGCATTGCATCTCAGGAAGACTTTATAGAAACTAAGAAAGCATAAACTATATGGTAAGATGAGTAAATGTTTTTTTTGAAAAGGGGGAAGTGACTTATTTGGGGAGAGTTGATTCTCAGGAAGGGATTCACATCGATCCTGAGAAAGTTAAAAGCATAGTTGACTGGCCTACAGCCAAATGTGTGAGACATGTGAGAAGCTTCCTTGGTTTGGCACAATATGAGAGGGAACACATTAGGGAGTTTTCTAGAATTTCAAATCCTCTTACAGAATTGACAAAGAAAAATAGAGACTTCACATGGAACGATGAGTGTCAAGATGCATTTGAAGAATTAAAACAGAAAATTATCAAAAATTGTGTGCTAAAGATACCTGCGTAAGGGAAGCCATTTATTTTTGCATGTGATGCTAGTGGAAGTCAAATTGGATGTTTATTTTCACAAGAAGGAAGGGTAGTGGCTTATGAGTCAAGGAAACTAAGGAAACATGAATTAAATTATACAACACATGACTTGGAAATGCTTGCAGTTTTTCATGCACTTAAACATTGGAGACACTTATTGCTTGGAGTAAAGTTTGAATTAAGAACATATCATCAGAGCTCAAATATATATTTACTCAACCTTTAGTTAACAATAGACAAAAGGATGAATCGAATTGGTAACTGAATATGATTTTGATATTAAATACTTAGCAAAAAAACAAAACAAAGTGGTCGATGCTTTGAGTCATAAACCTTTATGCAATCGAATTTCTGTTTTATCCTCTGATTTTGATATTGGAAAAGAATTAAAAAAAGATTTATTTTATGCAGCAATCTTGAATTTTTTGTACACGAATCTAGGTTCTATGTTTTAGTGAAAATTTCATTTGAAAAATAATGATTTGTATTGTAATTCTCATTTATGTATTTCTTCAAAATCTGTTTTGAAAGAAAAGATTCTCCATGACTATCATGATGCACCTTTCTCTGCACACCCTCGCTTTTCTAGGACTTATGAAAAAGTGAAAGCTTCATATTACTAGCCACATATGAAATATGATATTAAGAGTTTTGTGAAAGAATGTTTGAAATGTCAACACATTAAGGTTGAATTTAAAAGGATTCCTAGCATGTTACAACCATTAGATGTGCCTAATAAAAAATGGGAATCCATCTCTATGGATTTCATAACAAAGTTGCTTGTGACCAAAAGTAGGCATGATACCATCTTTGTTGTCGTGGATCGTCTTACAAAGATGGCAAATTTTCTTCCCATGAGGAAAACTTATACAGCTTTACATGTTGCTAAACTTTTCATAAAAGAAATTTTTAGGTTACATGGTATACCTAAAAGTATAATTTTTGATAGGGATGCAAGGTTTACATCTACGTTTTGGAAAACAACATTTCAATCCATAGGAACAGAATTACGCATGAGTATTGCATTTCATCCTCAACCTGATGGTGAGATAGAGAGGGTTAACAGGGTGCTTGAGAATATGTTACATATGTTTTTGAATTATAAGCAAAACAATTGGACTGAATATTTACCTTTGGTTGAGTATGCATATAATAGTGCATGGCATTCATCTATTTAAGATGACACCTTTTGAAGGAATGTAGGCTATAATTGTTTGCTGCCTCATTCACTTTTTAATTCACAAAATCAAGTTGAGGTATCCAAACAGATGCTTGAAAACATGGATTTGGAGCTAAATAAGGTAAGGAAGAACATGAAAGATGCATAGAAATGTCAGAAATCATATCATGATCTCAAAAAGAGATCCTTGGAATTTAGAAAAAATGATCTCGTTTCTTCGAAATTGAATCCTTCTAAATCAAATCTGGTGCAAGAGAAATCTAAGTTGAAGGAAGATGCCACTTTTGAGCTTGAACCAGAAGTTATAATGGATAGGAGAATCAGACATCTTACGAATCGTGAAATAGTGGAAATTTTAGTTATCCTATTGAAGATTCAACATCGGTTAGTTAGATGAGTTTATGGAGCATTATCCTTCTTTCCAACTCTGAGGATAGAGTTCTTAAGAGAGGGGGAGAATTGTAAGATGCCATATTAATTTTCCCACCAAAAAAAAGATGTGTAGGTAATAATGAAATTTTATGTTTAGGAAATTCTAATCATGTCTGCAAAATTTTGTAGCAATAAGTTTTTACATTCTCTCTCTAGAAAGTTATCGCATGAAATTTGTGTGTTAAATTTGAGCATGAACATGAAGGAACCTGAAAAAGTGTTGTATGAGAGAAAGGAAATGTATTTTTAGTAGAAAAACTTTACCTAATTGAATTTTTTGTAGTGCCTATGTTTTATGTCTCATTTGGTCCCATCAAGATAGGTTAACAAAGGATTTTTCTTTTTTTCATCTCTCTAGAATTTTTGATTTTGTAGAGCCCAAAAGTGATATGTATAAGCAGATTTGGACACGAGGCATCTCTAACACTATTGTATAGATTGAAGAATTGAATATCTTTGTGTTTCACAAGCTTAAGCTATTTCCACACCGTTTTTGAGTCACAGGATTTGGAAAAGTGCCATTTTCCAACACTTAGAAAAATAGAGAGAGAAGCCTTGATTCATCTTATTCATGTTCACGGATTCAAAAAATGCACATGGGTATATGGGTTATTTCGGGTGATTGATGTGTGTGTGAGTGTGTTGCAGGGATCACCTCTATTTTTGCAGGTACAATTCTTGAGGTGGACATGAAAAGTAGATGCATGGTTGGTCTCAAAGTCTTGCATGAGATATGTGAAAAGACGGTATCTTGGAGCATGCAAATTCTAAGAGTGCATGTCTAGGAAGGTATGATTGGTTGTGCGCAAGTGAAAGGTGGAGATCCAAAAAAGATGAAGACTGAGAGATAGGGAAGGAGGATGGTCATACATTGATCATGATCATTTTTGGCTTCTTAGATTGCAATTGAGATTGAGATTGGGATTGGGATCGTGATTGTGATTGAGATTGGAATTGAGATCAGCTCAAGGGTGGTCAAGTGGATGAGGCTTCACATTGAAGCTATTTGATAGATTTTTTAATGCAAATCAGTACTACTTATAAATCTGCATCGATAATAAAATTCTCTCTCTTCTTGTTTTGTGTATACTCTGTTTTTCTTCTTTATATCTTGTTGTGCCAAAGTCAATTATTCTATGTGGGATTGTGATTGAAGATTAGGCGACTTGTTACAAGTGGTATCAGAGCAGAGTTGGATTCCGAGACAAGATGCAGGCTTTGAAGAAGAAGATAGAAGTGTTGGAGTTAGACGTCTGTAGAAGCACGCAAACAGCACAAGGAAGAAGAAGAAGAAGCTTGGATCACAACACACAATACTAAATGTATTACTAGAGAATGTACCAAGATCAGTAGCCCATAAGGGCAATAGGTGTATATACAAGTTGGGGGAAAAAAACCTCCTAAAGAGGGAAAAAAGTGCCCCGGCGGTCCTAGTGTGTTCACACACATCACTACCTAAATATATCAACAAATCCCCCTTGGGAGTGATGCCGTGAACAAGGAGCTGGCATTCATGTATAAGGAAATGCCAAGCTATGTGGAAATCACTGCACAAAAGGAAGTAAGCCCAAAGCTTTGCGGAAAGCTTCAAACTTCTGCCTAGGCAGAGCCTTCATGAAAAGGTCTGCAATGTTCTCCTGCATGGTCACATATGCCAAGCTGATCTCCCGAGCAAAGAACCTATCCCTCACATAGTGATAAAGCATCTCAATGTGCTTAGTGCGAGCATGGAACACCAGGTTCCTCACAACTGCCAATGCGCTCTGACTGTCAGTGAAGATGGTGGTTGCAGAAGACTGGCAAACACCCAAATCAGCCAAAAGGCGTCTGAGCCACACACACTCAACAGTCGCTGTGAAAGTTGCCCTATACTCAACCTCACAATTGGAAGTGGCCACAGTAGGCTGCCTTTTGCTCAACCAAGATATACATGAGCTACCAAGCATGAAGCAAAAGCCACTGGTGGACACACGAGTGTCATAGCAACCAACCCAATCTGAGTCAGAAAAAGCATGCAAATCTGGTGGTAGTGATCCCCCCTTGGGATAAAATAACCCAAGCAGTCGAGTACCACTCAAGTAGCAAAAGATGCGCTTAACCGCCTTCCAATGCGTGACTCCTGGGCAATGCCTAAACCTGCTCATCTATGAGACAGCAAACTGAATATTTGGCCAAGTAATGCATAAGTAAATCAAGCATCCAATAGCCTGCTGATAGAGAACAACATCAAATGCATCTCCAGCATCATGAAGACTCAATCGTAAACCAACCTCCATAGGAGTGGCAATAGGCTTACAATCTTAAAGGCCAAAGCACTGCAATAATGTGTCAATATATTTCATTTGACACAAAGCCATTCCACCATCAACTTGCATAAACTGAATGCCCAAATAGTGATGCAAATGCCCCAAATCAAACATCTTAAATGAGGCATGCAAATCAGCCTTGAAATCAGCAATATGCTTCTCAATAGGACCAGTGAGCAGCATGTCATCAACATAGACAACAATGATCAGAAGCACATCATTAGCACGCTTAATATAAGGTGCTTTCAGTTGGAATGTTCTCAAAACCATGTGCAACCAGATAGGCATGTATCTTCTCATACCAAGCACGTCGTGCTTGCTTTAAACCATATAATGCCTTCTTTAACCTACACACCTGATTTTCATGCCTTTTCTGCACAAATCCACGGGGCTGAAAAACATACACTTCTTCATGCAAGTCACCATTCAAAAATGTTGTTTTAATGTCCAATTGATGTACATTCCAACCATGATGGGCTGCAAGTGCACAAATGCTCTGAACAGTAGTCATATGGCATGTAGGTGCAAAGGTCTCATCAAAATCAATGCCTCTTTCCTGTGCATAACCCTTTGCAACAAGCCTAGCCTTATACCTGTCAACTGTACCATCAGGTTTACGCTTCAGCTTGTATACCCACTTAGTGCCAATGGCCTTCTTGCCAGGAGGCAAGTCACATAAAGACCATGTACCATTCTTCATTATAGCATCATATTCAGATTGCATAGCAGCCATCCAATATTTTGAATTTTGTGCTTCATCAAAAGAAACAGGCTCATTCTCATCACAGAGACTAGACACAGCCATAGCATAGCAATCTGATGCAAAGGAGGCACTATGAGAGCCTGAACAAGTATGATATGACAAAGGTGCATCTAATTTGCTGTCAGACAAAGTCTGCACCAGCCATTTTGGCATAGTTTTTGCCTGCTCAATATCAGCTCTCTCATCAACAAGTGCATCATGTAAATCTGCATCAGAAATGGAATGATCTGCATCATCATATGAAACCTGCAAAGGCTCAAAAGTTGCCTCATCAGGACCAGTACTAGACCGTCCACCTGTTAAAAAAGGCATCAAAGTATCATACATGTCTTTGGAGCTAACATATGTCTCCTTAGTACATCAAAGCAATGGCTGAATAGCATCTTCCACAAAGACAACATCACGGCTAACTAGAATGCGTTTAGTCTATGGATGATACAGACAATACCCTTTACTTTCAGAACTGTACCCAACAAAAATACATTTTACTGCCTTATCATCCAATTTTCTGTGATGTTGTTCAGGCACTAGTGCATATGCCAAACAACCAAAAACATGCAGATGAGCAATAGATGGCTTGCGGTCATGCCAAGCCTCATATGGAGTGATAGACTACAGCGCTTTAGTGGGATACCTGTTCAGTACATATGCTGCACACATGACAGCCTCAAGCCAGAAACTATGTGGTAAAGCCTGACTTTGACCATGCACCTCGCCATCTCCATGAGTGACCTGTTCTTTCGTTCAGCAACTCCATTCTGTTGAGGTGTATACGGCACTATACATTGATGTTTTATCCCACATTCAGCCAAAAATGCTTTAAAATCAGAAGACATATATTCCCCCCCTCGATCAGAACGGAGGGTGCCCATTTTACATGGTGACAGATTTTCAGCCAAGACCAAAAACTATTTAAAGCACATGAACACTTCGGACTTTGCTTTGAGTGGATATACACATGCATGCCTGGAAAAATCATCAATGAAAGTCACGAAGTAAAGGTAATTTTCAAAAGAGGGTGTCTGCATAGGACCACAGACATCACTATGTACAAGCTTCAATTTCTGTGTAGCCCAAAATACAGCTTTCACAAACATGTTTTCCAGGTGCCTCAAGTTTAGGCAAAGAGGACACCATTTTAGATTTTTGTAGGCGTAGCAAACTAGCAAAATTCAGATGACCAGAGCGTGCATGCCAAAGCTTTGCATCTAACAAAACATGAGAATCGTTTACTGCACATGCCAAATCATTTTCAGATCTTTCATAGTCTATGAGCTTATACAGCCCACGACATAAAATGCCAGAAGAAATAATAACATCGCCATTTGAAAGATCATGAACTGCACATCTGTCATCAACAAATTTCACAACCAAGCCAATCTTGGCTAATGCAGAAACTGATAACAGATTCTTCTTGACCCCTAGCACAAATAAAACATCTGACGAACTGAAGGAACTACCATCAACAGTAGTCAAAATGATCTTACCAACTCCCATAACAGGATAAGAGGAGTTGTTGGTGCATGTAACAGTATTCCCTATAGGGGCAAGCTCGAGTGAAGTGAAGAAATTGCACTGTGAGGTAATATGTTTGGTCGCCCCACTGTCAAAGTACCAAACATCTGAGTCTACTACAGACATGCACTGCTCATGAAAAGATGGGTCAAAACTGCAGATAGTAGTAAACGTCCATTCTTCTTCCTGCACAAGATTAGCAGACTCTGTTTTTGGTGTAGGGACCTCTGCAACAACCATTCCAGCCTCTTTCTTCTTTGCCTCTTTTGCAGCCAGTTTTGAACAGTTTTTTATGATATGATCATTCCCTTTACAGTACTTACAAAACAATTTCTACTTTTCTGATTTTTTCTCATCTTTGTCTTGGTTCTTCGAATGTGCAGCATTTGCAAATTTCTGCTTACTAGTAGAAGAACTCCATTTTCCTTTGCCCTTCTGACTAGCTAGGAAAGCTTGATCTGCAACACGCCTAATGGACGTGTTCTCCTTGGACTGATCTTCCTGCAACAGAAAAGATATTAACTCCTCAAATGACAAGGCATTTGGATTGCCTTTCATCATCAACCAAAGAGTAGAAGCAAAACTCTTATATGAATCAGGAAGACCATTCAGAATGGTCTGCACAAGTGAGCTATCTGGTATAACCTCATCAGAAAAAATCAACTATTCCTTCAAGTCTTTGATCTTTGTTAGGAAATTGTCCATAGAATCACCTTCATTCATGTGCTCACTCTCCAACTGTTTTCGGAGGTAAGCAACAAGAGCATCATTCCTAGCTTGGTACAATGTGGTAAGTGTATCCCAAGCATCCTTAGCTATTCTGCAAGAGTGAATATGAGGAATAATGGCACATTTGACAGACAAAGCTATCAATCATGTGCCTGGGCATCTCTGCCATCCCAATGAGTCTGCTCTGCAGTAGGTGTAGCAGCACGAACAGGAATCTGCACAATATCATCTTTGACACCATCTCCATCAGCTCCAGCACCTGTATTTGCAGTACCTGTTGTTACAGGTGTAACAGGAGGTCTTTCAACACCTTGCACAATGTTCCAAAATCCTTTTGCAACCAATACATGTCGCATCATATAAGCCCATAACGGGTAGTTGGTACCCTCCAAGTTATACTCAATAGACAACATACGGAATACATCACTCCTTTCAGCCATGGCCGGTGACTAAAATACCTTGATGCAGAAAATTGATTGTATCTCAAAAAGTTGAACAGAACTACCCAAACGAATTCTGCTAGACCTGTAGCAGACTTCGAGACGCTTATACTCGCGAATAGAAACTATTATATACCTTTGGCACAAAAGATGAAATAGCCTGCACAAGCACTGCGATAGTGCATTCAGAGGCTGAAACGAGCTCAGACCGTGATTTTGGCACCACAGAACGAAGACGTTTTGATCTCTGAAACACCCCAAGTATGCTCACCAAATTTCGTGCGAATCTGAGACTGCAAACGGAGGAGTGTCAACAGCGCCCTGGATGAAGCTTGGAGCACAACACACAATACTGAATGTATTACTAGAGAATGTACCAAGATCAGTAGCCCATTAGGGCAATAGGCGTATATACAAGCCGGAGGAAAAAAACCTCCTAAAGAGGGAAAAAAGTGCCCTGGCGGTCCTAGTGTGTTCACACACATCACTACCTAAATATATCAACAAGAAGAACAAGAGGAGCTTATCCATAGATTGAATACATAATTACATAAAGAAAGATCCAACAAACAAAAAGAGGGTACTGCAAATGCTTTCATGGACCTCAATGATGAAGGTGGTAATGGTGTTGTACCAAGAACAGTAGCCCATTAGGGCAATAGGCGTATATACAAGCCGGGGGAAAAAAACCTTCTAAAGAGGGAAAAAAGTTCCCCGACGGTCCTAGTGTGTTCACACACATCACTACCTAAATATATCAACAAGAAGAACAAGAGGAGCTTATCCATAGATTGAATACAGAATTACATAAAGAAAGATCCAACAAACAAAAAGAGGGTACTGCAAATGCTTTCATGGACCTCAATGATGAAGGTGGCACATCAAATGCATATAGAGCTAAATGACAATGTGAACCTGAAGATGATGATGATAAAGGTGAATATGCACTTAAGCAAGTGTTTGAAAGAGAAAAATTAAATGAGACTGGAGAGTATCCTTAAGCATGGATTGAGGAACTTGAAGATTTCTTTGACCTGTACATATTTAGTGAGGAATCAAAACCAAAGGTGGCAATTCTGCATCTGCGAGGATGATAGGCATAACTTGTTTATTGAATAATATAAGGAGAAATTATTACGTTTACATAAGTATGCATTGTCATGAGGAAGGAGATAAGGAAGAGAGCTCACACACACACTCTCACAATCAAAGAGAAGCACACACTCAGATTAAGGCAAGGAAGAATGATCTTTTTCTTTTTCTTCTATTACATAAAAAGGAATGTACAAAAATGACCTAAAAACAAGAATATAACCACTGCAATATATAAAGACAATCCATAAGGAAAAACCTAATGTCCACAAATGAGTGAGCTACCAAGAAACAAATGTGCCATCACTCTTGGTAGATCAATCTAATAAAGCTCAATGAAGTATTCCTGACATATAGCGGTGTGACCACTATCCTTGGTAGATCAATCTAATAAAGCTCAATGAAGTATTCCTGACATATACCGGTGTGACCACTATCCATGTCATAGAAACAAAAAACTGATACATGTCATCCTGGATCATCACATGTTGAGCTTGATATCTCAACACTCTTGCTCAACCTCAATGTCATGTCCTGTAATCCAAGCATCTTCCCAAACTTCTTCAGCTTCTCTGCTCCAAGTGCTTTAGTGAAAATATCAGCAACCTGATCATTTGTTCTCACATAAACAAGATCAATATCACATGTTAATACCTTCTCTCTGATGAAGTGATAATGCACCTCGATATGCTTTGTTCTAGCATGAAAAATAGGGGTTTCGTGCTAACTGTATGCTACTAAGATTATCACAATAGATGGTGATAGGCTTTTGCACTTCCACACCTTAATCTGTAAGTAGCATCTCTATCCATGATGCCTCACATGCTGCCATTACAGCACCTCTATACTCAGCCTGTGTGCTCAACAAAGCAACAATGGGTTGCTTCTTGCTGCTCCATGTAATAGTTGCACCTCCAAGTGAGAATAGAAAGCCACTAGTAGATCTTCTATTTAGAATACTACCAGCCCAATCTGCATCAGTGTATCCATGAACCTACAAATCTACACCAGCTTCATAAAATAATGCATAATCCAAAGTAGCACTCACATAACGTAGAGTGCACCTCAGAGCATCCAAATGTGGCTTCTTGAGAACCTACATAAACTAACTTTCAAGTCCAACAGTATAGCTTAGATCAGGCCTTGTAATTGTGAGATATATAAGACTTCCCACAATTTTTCTCTACATAGTAGCGTTTTCCAATGCTTCACCTGATGTAGTATCCAACTTAAAATTCTGATCTAGTGGCATAGAACTTGGCTTACAATCAGCCATACCATACTTTTGTAGCATATTCAAGGCATATTGCCTTTGTGACATCCATATACCTGTTTCTATATGTATAAACTCAATGCCCAAGAAGTAGCGCAACACACCAAGATCTTTCATGTCAAATTCCTACATAAGAAGTTGCTTTATCTCTTTAATGCTTTCTTCATTATCACCACCTATAATCAATTCATCAACATAAATAGCCACAATTGTGATGCCATCATCATCCTTCCTTGCATATAGTGAATGATCTGCATCACATATAGAAAACCCAATGGTGGTTAAGTATTCAGCAATCCTTGCATGTCATGCACCAGGAGGTTGCTTCAACCCATACAAAGCCTTTTGCAACTTGCAAACATATTCTGGATGCTTTGAATCTTCATATCCTTGTGGCTGGTCCATGTATACTTCTTCCTATAACTCACCATGTAGAAAAGCATTCTTCACATCCATCTGATGCAAAGTCCATCCTTTTGTTGTATCTAATGCAACAAGTGTTATGACAGTAGAAATTTTAGCTATAGGGCTGAATGTTTCCTCATAATCAATGCCATAAGTTTTTGCATATCCTTTTGCTAACAAACGTGCTTTATATTTGCTTATGCTACCATCAGCATTGTGTTTTACCTTGTAAACCCACTTGCATCCTATGGGTTTCTTTCCTTGTGGCAATGGAACCAGTTTCCATGTAACATTTCCGTAAAGTGCAACCATCTCCTGGTCCATAGCTTTTTCCCAATCTTCGTTTCCAATTGCATCTTCAAAACAAGAAGGTTCAACATCTTTTATTACCTATGTCATGTAGGCACAATGACAAGCCATGTAACTATCATATATCAATCGTTGCACTGAATTCCGCATCCTCTTAGATCTTCTTGATCCTGAGTCACTTCTCCTTGTATCATCTGCATGTGCCTTTCTTACTCTTGGAGTCTTCATAGAGGGCAATCAAGTTCCTCATGAAGAATCTTTTCTAAACTGCTTGAATCTCCATCAACATCTTCAAAATTTGCACATGTTTTATGACCAACACAAAGCTTTTCTTTACCTTTCTTGGATGTATTTGATGAATTTTCTAGACTAAAATTTCCATGCAATCTTCCACTCCATGGATTTGACTTGGAACTGTTCCTTGGTGATGCATCCGGTCCACTCAAGACTTGAAATTCTACACTTGCTTTTTTAGCATTTTCTTTGTCATTTGGTTCAAGATTCAATCCTTCTTTGGCATCTGTATAGAAGCTTGACATTTCATCAAATACCAGATCTCTGCTCACCTTTATGTGTCATGTGAGTGGGTTATAATATCTATATCCCTTTTGCTCAAGGGAGTATCCAATGAAGACACATTTTTCTGCTTTTGGATCAAGCTTTGTCCTCAACTCATCTAGAACATGTATATATGCGATACTGCCAAAAACTTTCAGATGTGACAAGTTTGGCTTTTTACCTATAAACTTCCACTACAAGGAATATGGGCGTATCGCGATGGTTAAGGCGACACAATTTTGTCGCTATAAAATTGCAAAATGCATCGTATTGAGCGTCGCGCGTGGACCGTCAATTAAACAACGAGGCAAACGACGTTTTTTACGACTTGTGGCGCAATGAGGTCTGTGACACTCGCATAGAGCATCGCTAACACAACGGTTTTAAAAAGCATCGCATAAGCGACGCTTGTTTAACGTCGCATAAGCGACGCTTGTTTATGTCGCATAAAGGACACTTTTTTGGCATTGCATAAGTGATGCTTTTTGGCGCCACATAAGCGACGCTAAAACATGTCGCTTATGCGACGATGACTGGATGCATAGCATCGCTTACACGACCGTCTGTTGATGGAAAAAAATTAAAATGTTGGAGGCTCTTCGATCGGCATTTTCACGCATCTAATTGAAGAGCTCTCCAAGGTTCGCAATTGCGTTGCACTTACGAGCTGAGGCAAGTATATGCAGAATTGTTGTTTTGCATAAGCTCTCTCTTATTGTCTCCCTGTGTCTCTGTTTCTCTCTTTCTACATCTTTCTCTCTTTGAATTCTTTCTCTCTCTCTCTCTCTCTCTCTCTCTCTCTCTCTCTCTCTCTCTCTCTCTCTCTCTTTATTGCAGGTTATTCAAGAAGCTAACCAAGCAAAAAGTATGGCTAACTATTGTAAGTACAATTTCTATTCTTTGTATATCATTTGAATTGTGTTATTTTCATTAGATAGCATACTCACACTTATTGATATGCACTTATACACTTATACATGATGAAGATGCACTTTCACACATATACACATATAGGCATGCACATACACACACATATATACACACAGATCATGTGCACATACACTTAGACATACACACATATACACATGCATATGCACAAACATTTCTACAACCACATAAAAAGACTTACATGCATGCATTATTGCATATATATATATATATATATATATATATATATATATATATATATATATATATATATATATATATATATATATATATATATATATATATATATATATATATATATATATATATATATATATATACATACATACACACATTAACATATACGCAAATACATGTATATGCACATCCACATGCATGCACATCCACATGCATGCACATGGATGCAAATGGAAATGCATCCACATACACATGCATGTTTCATACATATACACATGCATATACATACATTATACACATATATACACATATATATGCACATACGTACACACACATATACACATGCACACACACATGCACATACCTACATATACACATATACATGCACATACACACATATACACATAGAGTTACACATATACATGCACAACATATTAAAATCAAAGCCATTGATTCTTTTACGTAAAACAGAGGATTCTAGTATTGTTGCTTCTTTCAAGCAAGTATCATGTGCTAGCTCAAAAGACACGAACCTTATAGATAGCGAACTTGGTTACATAGGAACTATTGTTGGTATCTACGAAATTTCATTTCGTACATTCAAACAGATAGAAAAAAGTTTATATTTTTTATGATAGAGTTAGTTTTTTTTTTTTAGCACCTAAAATGGGCTTTTGTTGTTATATATTTTTTAAGCAATATGAACTTCTTCAAGAAGTTTTTTATATGTTCTGATTTCATCTGTTAAGTACATGTCTTTCAAGCCAACACTGAACCCTATTTGGAAAAGCCATTCATGCAGAACATTTTGAAGGCATGTTAGGAACTGAAGAGCAGTTTCAGTCCATTTTTGATAGCAAAGACTTGGGACAATTCCCATATGGAAATATGTTAACCATTTATTGCCAACAAGACACTGCATTATCTCGCTGTCATGCACAACTACATTGTTTAAATATGTGTACTCTACACTAGGGGGAAAGGTCATATTTAAGACCTGTATCCCTGTCTACAAAGGAGCTTTTATACCCGGTGCCTTAATTATTGTAGGCCTGGGAGCAGCAGAGTCACAATACATATTTAACATTTGAATTTCATGTTTTAGCAGCCAAAAATGATTTTCTAAAATCAAATGGCTTGAAAGGATGCCATCTTGAGATGATTTGAGTAAAGCTTGGCCTCCGTGGGTAGATATTAATTGATGACTTAAATCCAACAATTCAGAAATCTCAACCTTCTCTCTTGCTCTCTCTCTCTCTCTCTCTCTCTCTCTCTCTCTCTCTCTCTCTCTCTCTCTCTCTCTCTCTCTCTCTCTCTCTCTCTCTCTCTCTCTCTCTCTCTCTCTCTCTCTCTCTCTTTCTTTTCTTGCTCTCGTGTGTTAATCCCGGCACAAATGTGCCGAGAGAATTCGAACTTTTTTTTTATGTGTGTGTATGTGTCTATGTGTGTGTATGTGTCTTTGTGTGTATGTGTATGCATGTATGTATGCATATGTGTGTGTATGCATGTGTATATGTGTGTATGCATCATTATGTGTGTATGTGTCTATGTGTGTATGTTTGTGTGTGTATGTGTGTGTGTATGTGTATGTGTTGCAATAAAAATGCATGATTTCTTCAAGTTTAAAATAGTATTTTATGAACTAAAGAAGAAAAAAGGGGCTAACAAACATTTTGATGATGGTACGTAACTCTATCATGGTCTTATAAACTAGTAACATTCCAAGTGTGAAATAGTGAAGATGTCTCTGAATCTGCAGTGCCACCCTTACTGGATCAGTTTTCCTCTTTATTGTGTTCGAAGAAATGGCAAGAATGGATTTGTGATCTATGCCTTTCAAAGATGTGATGGAGCATCTTAGAAGGGTCTCCTAGAAAATGAGAAGGGAAAACAAATCATGATGATCGAACCTCAAAAACAATTATGTTTTAACAACATTACATTAAAATCAAAACTATAAGAAGAGATCATAATTGTCAAAGATTACCTTTAGCAATTCAACGGGATTACTCTTTGTTGGTGCAGACTGGCAAAATGCATAGCTATAAGCTGGTTCAATCAATGATGTCACGGCCAATACACCAACAGGCTCTGAACTAAGGCTAGGACTCTACGGATCCTTTGATTTCCAGTCTGCCTCTTCGATGTTCTCCAAAACTTCATAATTGAATTGTATTACATGACTGTCTGTTCATGTCCGAATAGAACCATCATATGCTAAATACACTTCCCTTAACCCATACATACATTTTTGAAAAAGTTCTCCAAGCCCCTCAGCTCCATACCCTTTTCCAGGTTTTTGAGAGGACACTAAATGATAAAGGAATTCTTTGGAGTTTAAACCATCTAAAAAGCAAGAATGAATTATTGCCAAACCATCATGAAAGTCAGAAAAGAACAACTCCTCTCCGTTTACAGACTGTAAACCTAAGCATGCACACTGTTGTATCAAGTTTGACAATGATCCTTTGCTTCCAGCCCTTATCATTGCCATCATGGAATTGGATGGACAGCTATGCCTCTCAACAACTTTTGGTATTTCCCCAAGAACACATTGAAATTCACAAATTGCTGATCTTCTAGCACTGATTTCATCAACTAAGCTGAGAAAATTTTCTTCGTAACCATAGTCAAGGATATCACTATGACATGGATTGATAAAAGTTCTTGGAATGAGTTCCTCTTTTCCTAACAAGACTAATCGGATCTGCCTTTCCAAAGTGAGAACTCTCTGAGAAGACAATCTGCCATCATCTACAGCAATATGAACTTCTTCAAGAAGTTTTTTATATGTTCAAATTTCATCTGTTAAGTACATGTCTTTCAAGCCAACATTGAACCCTGTTTGGAAAAGCCATTCATGCAGACATTTTGAAGGCATGTTAGGAACTGAAGAGCAGTTTCAATCCCTTCTTGATAGCAAAGACTTGGGACAATTCCCATATGGCAATTTGTTAACCATTTATTGCCAACAGGACACTGCATTATCTCGCTATCATGCACAACTACACTGCCTAAATATGTGTACTCTACACAGGTCATATTTAAGACCTGTATCCCTGTGTGAATGCATGTGTATGTGTGTGAATGAATCATTATGTGTGTATGTGTGTATGCATCTGTATGTGTGTATGCATGTGTATCTGTGTATGTGTGTATGTGTGTATGTGTGTGTGTATGTGTGTGTGTGTATATGTGTGTGTATGTGTATGCGAGTCTATGTGCATGTGTGTGTGTCTATGAGTGTGTATCTGTTTATGTGTGTGTATGTGTCTATGTGTGTGTATGTGTCTATGTGTGTATGTGTATGCATGTATGTATGCATATGTGTGTGTATGTGTGTGTATGCATTATGTATGCATATGTGTGTGTGTGTGTGCATTATGTATGTGTATGTATGCATGTGCATTATGTATGCATATGCATTATGTATGTGTATGTATGCATGTGCATTATGTATGCATATGTGTGTGTATGCATGTAAGTATGTATGCATGTATGCATATGCATTATGTATGCATATGTATGCATGTATGTGTATGTGTGTGCATGTCTCTCTATGTGTGTGTGTGTGTATGCATATATGTGTGTATGTGTGTGTGTATGTGTGTGTGTGCATGTGTGTGTATGTGTGTATGTGTGTGTATGTGTATGTGTATATGTGTGTGCATGTGTATGCATTATGTATGTGTATGTCTGCATGTGCATTATGTATGCATATGTGTGTGTATGCATATATGTGTGTGTGCATGTATATGTGTGTGTATGCATGTATATGTGTGTGTGTATGCATGTATATGTGTGTGTAAATGTGTGTGTATTGTGTGTGTATTGTGTGTGTATATGTGTGTGTGTCTCTATGTGTATGTGTGTGTGTGTGTTTCTATGTGTGTATATGTGTGTGTATGCATATGTATGTGTGTGTAAGTGTGTGTGTGTGTGCGCATACCTGGTCTTTCTCTTTGTCTCTCTCTCTCTCTCTCTCTCTCTCTCTCTCTCTCTCTCTCTCTCTCTCTCTCTCTCTCTCTCTCTCTCTCTCTCTCTCTCTCTCTCTCTCTCTCTCTCTCTCTCTCTCTCTCTGTTGCTCTCGTCCAGATCTCGGCGCAAATTTGCCAGGAGAATTTGAATTTTTTTTTTAACATTCCAGAGCATCGCTTATGCGATGCTTTAGAAAGGATGATGCATATGCGTCGCTATCCAGTTTGCCTACGTCATAAATAACGTCGCTAGGCAATGATGCTACTTGCGATGCAGAGATTTAGCGTCGCATAAGCAATGCAAGCATCGCTTATGCGACATATCCCCTTCAAAAAAAAAAATCAAAAACATCACTATCGCTTATGCGATGCTAGTGTCACATAAGCGATGGTACTCATTTTTTTTTCAATCCGGGGGCATCGCTATGCCCCCCTATTTCTTGTAGTGTTCTCTTCAGGTATAACTTGATGTACAACAACAGTCGGAGTTCTGTTCATGATGTATACAACATTATTGATAGCTTCTGCCCAATGAAAATGAGGCATATTCTTTTCAGCCATCAAGGCTCTTGCTATTTTTGCAATATGTCTATTTTTGCATTCAACGATGCCATTCTGTTGTGGTGTGTATCTGCATGAAAATTGATGTCGAATTCCATGATTTTTTAGAAAATTGTTGAACTCATTTGACATGTATTCACCTCCTCCATCAAATTCTAATGTCTAGATATACTTTCCTATCTACTTTTCCACCATAGCTTTAAAAATCTAGAAGTGAGTGAACACCTCACTCTTCTCTTTCATGAAATATACCCACACTTTTCCTGCATGGTCATCAATGAAAGTAACATAAAACCTGCAACCACCCATAGATGTGGTCTTTGCAGGACCCCAAACATCTATATGTACTATTTCTAGTATGTTCTCACTAACATGCTTGTCATGTGGAAATGATGCTTTTGATTGTTTTCCAAATTGACATGCTGCACATACCTTTTGCATCTCTGAAACCTTGAAATCTGGTAGTCCATGGACAATCTCCTTTGACTGCATCAATTTCAGCCTTTGCAAGTTTGCATGTCCAATCCATTTGTGCCAGATCTCTATATCAGCAATGACTCTTGCACCTTTTGCAAACATGGTTGCATTCATTTCAAGAATTTTCACATTTAAGGTGAACATCCTAGCCACTTTGTTTCCTTTGGTAATAAATCTTCCATCCCGTTTGTATTCTTCTACATATAACCCATCATCATTGAACCTGACTTGTAATCCCTGGTCAACCATTTGTCCAATAGAAACCAGATTCTTTGTTATATTTGGAACATGCAACACATCGACAAGATGTTTTACCTTCCCATCCTCCATAGATAATGCTATGTTTTCTGTATGCTCAATAGGGTGTGATGTGTTATCACCTGTTTCAACATATCGAGGAACTGGCAATTTTTACAAAGTACTAAACCATTCCACATGACTGGTCATGTGATTTGAAGCACCTAAATCAACATACCATACATTATCATTTGATTTTGAAACACCGGTAGACATTGTATTCATCATGTGATGTTGAACATTGTATTCATCATGTGATGTTGAACTATGAACAACTTCTCAGAATCATCTGCACTTGTGGATGCATAGTTGTTTTGTTGCCTTTTGTTATTTTAATTCTTCAACCTGCAATCACGTTCAAACTTTCTAGGTTTACCACAATTCCAACATCCTTTACTATTATTACCTGAATCATTTCTTTGGAAATTTATGTGATCTCTTTGGCTCTCCCTGCCTCAAAACTATCCTCTTCCTCTTGCATGATTCTGTTGTTGACCTTGGTCTTGGTTAACATTTCCTCTTCCACTTCTCAAACCTCTACCTCTGCCTCTTCCTCTGCCAGAGTAAAATACCTACTCAGAACTAGGTTTTCCTTGGGAGTTTGAATCCTCACCAAGATTCTTTTCTTCAATAATTAGCGTAGATATGCAGCTCCTAAACCACAAAGGCACACTTCCACCTTATCATCATCATCTACATTCATGCTAATAGATGTAAGTGACTCACATATGCTTTTGATTTTTAGGGTGTATTCACTTACCAACATGCCCTTCTTCTCCAATTTGTGTACCTCGTTCTTGAGTTGCAATTTCCGTGCCTTTGTATTGGTCTCTTACAATGTGAGCAAGCTGTTCCAAGCCTCTTTTGGAGTCTTGGCATCCTGTATGTGTCCAATCATGCTATCTTGTATGCTAATAGATAGCCAATACATTACCTTTTGTGCTCCTTGATTCCATTCTTCATACACTCTTAACTAGTCTATAGTCTGATTCCTCTCTGGTAACTACGGAGCGTTTTCGTTCTCTCCTTTGATATATTTCCAATAGCCTTTTCCCATCAAGAATTTGTCAATCTGAATCTCCAAGCATGGAAGTTGTTCTTGTCCAGCTTATCGCTCATAAGTTGACTCATTCCATTTGCGTTTGCCATTTCGGCAGCTATTCACAACACTGCAAAACACTACAAGAAGCACTTCTGCTTGAACACTATTGCACTATGACATGACAATTCGATCTCAGAAAAACATAGTTTTCATGTATTAACAGTACACAGAATCACTTGAAACATGAGACAAGTTAGAATTTTTGAAACTGACCTGGTTTTTCTATGGGCCCCACCATTTGGTAGCAATCTGATGTCGTTTGTAATCGCACTTTCTCCATGCCATCTTGCGTACTCTTCACCGTCGGCCTTCTCCACGAGCTCTTTACAACCACACTAGCTCTGATACCATGTCACGAGGAAGGAGATAAGGAAGAGAGCTCACACACACACACTCTCACAATCAAAGAGAAGCACACACTCATATTGAGGCAATGAAGAATGATCTTCTTCTTCTATTACATAAAAAGGAATGTAAAAGAATGACCTAAAAACAAGAATACAACCACTGCAATATATAAAGACCAGTACATAAGGAAAAACATAATGTCCACAAATGAGTGAGCTAGCAAGAAACAAATGTGCCATCACTCTCAATAGATAAATCTAATAAAGCTCAATGAAGTATTCCTGACATATACCGGTGTGACCACTATACATGTCAGAGAAATGAAAAACTGATACATGTCATACTCGATCATCACATGTTGAGCTTGATATCTCAACATGCACTAGAAGTTTTTGGAGATGCCCTAAAGAGCAAATTTATTGAGGGTTTGCGAGAAGAGCTTCTCTATCAAGTAAAGGGGTCCGGATGTGTAGATTTTCTTGATGTGGTTGCAAAAGCAAAAAACTTTGAGAAGATGGAGAAGTTTACCATAAAAAGGCATCCAAATCAAAGGTTATCTCAACAGGACATCGACCCCCAAGACCTATTTCAATAAATCAGAATGGACAAAAATCAACTAACTCTATTAATGGTCAAGGAGGAAAAACTAAACCGAAGCAGATGGATATGCCTAAGAAGCAAGAACCTGTGCACTAGCAATGTGATTCTCATTTCTAAGCCTTGGGGGGGGGGGGGAGGGGTGCTCACTTCGCTCGCACAAAAGGAACAAAGCTTTTGTGTGGAACTACTCTGATACTAGTGAAGTATTTTGATGGTGATGCACCATAGTGCACTCTCCTTCTCCCAAGCTCCTAAGGCTGCACATAGTAGTCGACATAGAGATTACAAAATATGCAGAAAACATAGTACATAGGGAGCACGAAGATAGACTTCTTAGGTCTTACAAATGCGATCGAACTTACAATCCGTGACTGACCAGGCTGCTATATGTTTTATTAAAGAACATATACAAAGAAGTGTCCGATGGCCATTTGGCCTTTCACATGGACACTAACGGTAACAAAATTTGCATGATGTAGCTTAGAAACTACTCTATTATGAATAGTTCAATTCATCCTTTTAGCCACACCATTATGTACTAGGGTATGAGCTATAAACTCTCTAAAAATTCCTCTCAACTGGCAGAAAAAGTTGAATTCATGTGAGATATACTCACCCCCATTATCTGAACATAAAGCTTTGAGCTTAGTTCCTTTTTGAATCTCAACTGAAACAAGACATTTCTTGAAGGTAGGGAATACCTCATCCTTCAATTTGATAGGATATACACAAGCTTTTCTAGTAGCATCATCTATGAAAGCTACAAAGTAAAGAGAACCACCTAATGACATTGTGGGTAGAGGACCACACACATTTGTATGAACAAGATCTAAAGGCTTAATTGAAGAGTCAATGTGCATTTTATGCGCACTCCTAGTTTGCTTTCCATATTGATAATGCTCATCAAAGAAAGATAATGTAGGTAATTAGCCAGAACAAGAAAGATTTTCCATTCCACTACAAGATAATTGGCCCAAATGGCCATGCCAAATAAAAGCCATAGGTTGTTCAGTAATAGCTAACAAGTGTTCTTTTTGTGATACAAATAAAGGATAAAGTGAGCCAACTTTGCTTCCTTTTGTAATAACCAAATTTCCCTTTGAAATCCAAAAGGACTAAGCATAGAAAACCACCTTATGACCAAGGTCATCAAGTTGACCAAGTGACATCAAACTACATGTTAATTGAGGTACATGGCATACATTATGCATAGTAAATTTTGAACCATCAATGAAATGCACAATCACATCTCCAATCCCCTCAATGTCACACTGGTAAGAGCCACCAAGTCTCATGGTACCAAGAGACTTTGCTACATAATTAGGGAACCATTCTCTATGTGATGTGGCATAGAAAGAAGCACCAAAAACTAGCAACCACATGTGGGAAGGAGAATCAGCCATAAGAGCCTCAATGGGAACATTATTATCAAGTATGAACACATCAACATCATCAGAAATAACTATAATTTCTTCAATCTTCACAGGAAAAGAAGATGGTGTAGGTAGCTATTTAACATGCCCATCGACATTCTGTCCTTTGCTTTTAGAATTCTTTAATGCATAGAAGTCTTTCTTCATGTATCATCTCTTATGAAAATAATGGTATTCAATATCCCTCTTCCTTGATTTACTTCTATCCTTATTCCATTTACCATTCTTTTCCTTGTTCTTGCTCCTACCACGTTGTTGATTCTTACCTTGGTAAGAATCACGAACATTATATACATCTCCACTCTGAGTGCCAACCATAGATTTTCTATGAATCTCCTCACTCAAGAGTGCTCCACATATATCATCATAGACCAGTTTACCATGAGGTGCACTATTGCTAATAGTTGTGCAAAACATATCCCATGATGATGGCAAGTTGCATAACAACAAGAATGCTTTCATTTCATTATCCATATCCACTTTTTGAGCTTGTAACTAGGAGAATATAACATCAAAATCATTTAGATGAGGCGAAACACTATTTGTGTCCTTCATGTGAAGCTCATATTAGTTTCTCATCATATACACTTTACTTGATGTTATTTCTTTTTCATATGTATTGCATAACTACTTCCAAAGCTCCTCTGTAGTTTCACAATCTAATACTATAAAGTAAACATTATCTACCAGGTGCAATTGAATGGTAAACATGGCCATTTCATCTAACTCATCCCAATCATCTTCGTCCATGTCAATAGGCTTCTTTGAGATTCCATTTACTGGCTTCCAGTGCCTCCTCTAAATCAGCACATCTTTAGTCTAATTCTTCCATAGAGCAAAGTTTGTGCCATCAAATTTTCAAATCTCAAAATGGCCTTTGCCCTACAAGTTATAGCTCCTCCTCGGAACATTGGCACTAGACCTTGATCCACTGTGCATGCTCTTGCTCTAGTACAATGGTAAGCACCGTGTTAAGAAGCTCCACCTCCTTACTATCAATCCGTGGAAGAGATAGGAGTGATATGAAGATCGTGAACGCGAGATGTATTAAGAGTGAAGGTTAGAAGCATAGAGATGCACACACACACACATGTAAGAGACAAGCAAGACACAATGGAAGATATGAAAATAGACTCTATTGCTTAAGATCAATATTACAAGCTCAAAATAGCTCAAGGCTCACACTTGCCAACACAATCTAACCTCAAAAATGAGCTCTCTGGCTCTCTTTATAGTTTTTTGACTAGTTTTGACCAGTTTCACATCTAGTGACCGGCATAGTTAAAAAATAGGTTCTAGGTGCTATTTGAAGGTCTAAACGAGGTCTAAAAATAGCCAAAATTGGTGGACTCGTTCTACCTAGGCTCCTCAAGTTCGAGGACTCCTTGGCTTGCACAAAATGGAGCTAGTAATTAAAGTGGTTTTTCTATGTTACATATGGTACAAGAGTGATGAAAATCATTGTTGAGGGTTTTGAAAAAGTATTATAAATCATATTTCTTTAAAAAAATAATTCACTTGGCTCCCCACTAATTCTTTGCAATCTGCCTTCACATACTTCCTCGTTGTTTGTGCATTTGGTTGCTGCCAACACCCCCCTCCCTCTCGCTTCTGTCGTCCTTGACAAAACCTTGTTGGAGGGTCTGTCGGATATAGTTTTGTAGGAGGCCATGAGCGAGGGTGTGCTCTGAGATGCAAATACCTCGTGCTAAATCTACTTCAAGTTTTTCCCAATCTATGGGTTGAGGTTCATCTGGCGGCGGAAGTCGGTAGTGTGTGGATTACACTAGTTGTTCACAGGAAAATAATTGGAGTAGGTATGTGGGCCTTCTTATGAACACCTCTGAATGGTACTCCCAAAATCCAGTAGTAAACATCTCTTCAAATGTCATTTTATAGCATGCCGGTAAATACTTGATTTGACAGTGCCAAGCATAACACACGCCAAGCGATGGTATCGTGCTCATATCATAAGCTAAGTCCTGATTACCATGCTCGAATCCCAGGGTGTTAACATGCGGTGCTTTGACATGATGGAAGATTTTAAAAACAGTCTACATCATGTCAAATATTTTGACAGTCATATGCATGGCAACATCATCCATGCGACGTAAGCGAGGGAGCCAGTGGCAAATCGTGGCCATCATGTATCTGACTATGGGTGGTCCGTGGGGTGGAGTGAAATAGGGATAATTAAGCCATCCTGGCATTGCTTATTATTCTGAACTTTAATCGTGAATGCCTTTGAGGAGCGGCATCTTGGTATAGGTCCCCAACATGGGTTATACTTCAAATGCAGTGGTGCCTTGACCCATGTGCTCATCATTTCTGGATACATTTGTAACAACTCCTGGTTCCAAGTTGGTTGAAAGATTTCTCTGCTCTGCGCTTCCGGTGGCAAGTCATCGGGCTCGAACTGAGTTGCATGTGATGGTTTCTTGCCTCTCTCCTTTTCAATCACCAATTGATATTCTTCCATTAGCATGAAATACGGTTTATATTGAAGTTCATGGCCAGATATATACCTTCAAGAGGCCAGGTGAGCAAAGTAAGGTGATTGTAAGATACATTCCTCTATCATAGCCATGGCATGTAATTGAGTCTCCACTCGTGCTAAGTGGGTCTGTCTATGTTCTTCTACAATCTTCATCCACGCGGGGGTAGGGAGTTTAAAGGTGGTTTGGCCTTCAGCCGTGACACGTCGGCCTGGGATGGGTTGTGGTTTGTAGGCCTCTTCATAAGTTTCCTCCATCGGGATAGACACAATTTCTTCCTCAGTTGGTAGTTCAGGTGGGGAATCAAGCCTGGGGGCTCGAAGAAAGCAGTAATCTATGCTTGAAGAGTAAGTACCTGAGCGCATAAAGCATTGAGTTCATCTATGATCTCTGGAGGTATGGCCTCAGGAGTTGGTGGTGTTTGTTATGCATGTGTTCACAACTATAGCATTTTATGGTCGTCCTTGAGCTTCTGATATGCCTCATTCATACTATCATAATCGTCTAGCAGTCTGGCATGACGTTCTAATAATATCTTCATAGATTCAAAGGGCACAGCTTTAAAGTGGCTGGGACTCAAAGGTTTGTCCGATTAATCTAAGGTTGCTTCACTGTTCTGTTCCTGCAATCTTGATTCTCTTCTTTGGCCGCTGTGAGGTGGCATCTTAGCAGTCTCGAGTTTCGAGTGAGGGTTGCATTTTGAATGGTTTGAGCCCATAATAGGTTGTCGATATCCATAATGACTTCCTTCGTCTTCTGTTCACTTTGTAGTTTGAGTGTATGGTAGGCCTTGCGTAGCTCTTGATAACACGTATTAAGTGAGGCGTTCTCGATGGATAACGAGTTTAGTTGTGCCTGTAGATCTGCAGTTGTTTGTTGTAGCATCTGGTAGCTGGGTCCCTAGAGATGCGAATTCATCTCTAACTTGTGTCATGCAAGAAAACATATTGCAAAAAGCAGTGTCGATTGTGGGTGACAATATTAATGGTGAAGTGAGTGAAGATGTTGTGGGTGTGATTGTTGATGCAAGGATAAGGGGAATTAGGGATGGGAAAGTGGATGCAGTGGTGACTATGAAGAAATGTGACGTGCTTAAATGGGGTGGTGCAATAGATGAGGTGAGTGGTGGTGCGGTGGGTGGTGAGATATCCATGTCACTGGACATGGTGTCAAGTGCAGTGACTGTGAAGAGTGGAGTGATAGTGGGTGCTTGAGTGGGTGTGAATACAATATTTACAAAGGTTGAAGAATAATTTACAGATGGGGTTTCTCGTACTGCTTGGTGGAGAGGGGATGAGAAAGGGAATATAGTGGGGCGGGGAGGTGAGATGGGTGAGAAGGTCATAGGAGGGGGAAATGGGAATATAGGTCTGGGAGGAATGGGAAAAGAAGGAAAGGATGGAGTGAGAAATGGGTTGGATGGAATGGTGGGAGCTAGGGAAGGGAGGATAGGTGGGAGGGTTGCAGGAAGAGTTTATGGGGTTGAGGCAACTAGGGCTTTTGCTACAGCACCATCGAGAAATGTGGATGGTCTTGGAGAGGTAGGGTGTATAGGAGAGACTAGAGGGGTGGGAGGTGAAAGAGGAGCAAGTGGAGCAATGGGTACTTCGACATGTTCTCAGTTTGTTGTTCGTGTTCATCATTCTGCACATCTTCTTGAGATTCATGGCCGTCTTGACTGACTTCATCATCACCATCTTCATTGTCAGTTTATGTCCTCTCTTCTTTTGAGCTAGAGACTACTTGCTCTTGTGATTGACTAGGGGGTGTGGTAGGGTAACTAGGGCATTCATACTCCTGTGAGAAAAATTGTCCTTCTAAAAATTGGAATTCGCTCGAAAAAGCATCATGCATTTCAAAATCAAAAGTGGTGTTCGTTGGTTCTGCTTCCAAGTTAGGTATAAGGAAAGTGAATGCTTCCGCACCGATGGTGGTGGGAAGTTCTCCTGCTGTAGTCATGGGTTCGTGGACTATGGTTGCTTGAGAGGTAACAGCACTGGTAGTACCTTCTGTGATAACCGATCATGATAGGCATATACGGATGGGTTGTATAGGTGCGGGGGGTCCCATTGGTGATTGTTCTAGAGACGGATGAGGTGACGGGGACTTTGTAACTTCAAAACATGGGATAGGTCCGCACATGTGTTTGCCTACCCGTCCCTTACTAGCTTTCCTAGCTTTCTTGGTGGTTCCTTTGAATGCCTTCAATTCTTTGCTTGTCATTACGCGTTCTATAGGCAAATCATATGCCAAACACATATAGATGATTCAAGTAAGAGTGCAACATCCATGGATGACTTTTTTCCTTTCCCATCTCTGCTAAGCTAAATACAATTGATCAATGATCCAACTTGCAAGATCTTGGTTTGGGTCCCAATACATGCTAAATATAATTTGAACCAAATACGTTATGAGGAATAGTGAAACGATCCTAAGCCAGGAAAGCAAAATGTTGCATACATATGAGTAATGGCTTAGAGAGTTCAGGTGTAATGGCCGAAATGTCTTCCCATTTCACAGCATCACCATGCTTCATCGACTCTGGAATAAGCCTTTCGCGCTCTGTCGGTGTGTGAGTCCCATGGATCTTAATTGTTTTCCGAATGAGGTCGTTTGAAAGATAGAAATTTTTGAAAGGGGGGTCATTTACCAAAGATGGAAGAATGAAAGTGCCCAGCAAGTCCTTGTTCTTGGAGGCTATAAGCATGGTCACCAGGTAGTAGCATCTATAAAAATCAGGTTTGGGTATTGGTTCACTAAAGTATTCCGTAAAACCTGCTCTAGCCCAAATGTGCTTTAACTCTTATGTATTTTGGAGCGCTTCAAATTCTCTGGGGAAAATTCGATACTTGCCCCACTTAATACTGTCAAAAGTCAGTGTGGCATCAAAAATAAAATTTGCATCTGCCAAAGGTCCTGCTAAACCTTGAAACCGATGAGAATTATCATGGACATTTTCGGTGTATCCCGTAAGAGGGTCATCAATCAGCATTGGTCCTCAGAATCCTTGAAATTAAGGTGGTTGTGACATAGGATGTGGCTCAGCCAGTAATTCGCCAAAATTGACCACAGGTACACTGGGGCCAGCCTCAGACAATCTTTCTATCTGCATGATGAGTGATGCGAATGTGGAGGAGATCTACTACAAAAGATTAGCACATTAGTATGGAAATTAATCATGATCCGATTAAAGTGAGACCGCAATCCCTTTCCATAACCGATGTGTAACCCATGTAGCCGAATGTTGAGAGGTGGTCTATGAAATGATTTTTGCAAAACTAATGCAGGGCTCTAGACACCTACATGCTTCAAATATTGCATACATTGCTTGATGAGATGTTATTACAAGTGATGTTGGGTTAGTGTGTTTGAGTTTACAAAGTTCAGTTGTGACAGAATTATTACAAGGGAGCTGGTTGTTCGGGATGGGATTAATGTTAGACAATTTGTCATGCAAAGGCTTTTGGATACATTTCGATATCCATCTCCTAAGGGTTGTTGAGTGGGTGGGATGTTTCTACTGAGGGACAAAAGGTGATATTCAATGTGGTGGTGTTGAGGGTGGAAGAGATTTCTGATGGGTATATGTTACATGGCTTGAGTGTTGAGCTATAATACACTGTTTGGGTACCCATATCTGTGTGGGTATGGGTCGTTTTGTCAGGTACTTCTTGGTGATCCAAATCTGTCAAAGCTCCGTCGAGGTCAAAGAAGGTTGAGGAGATGTTGAATATTGCCTCTAATTCTGCTGAAACTTTGTCCTATCATTGTTTGCCTTATTGAAATCTGTCAGTGCTTTGCATCTTTTTGGCACCCATACTTCTTTTTCTGCTTGCTTTGTGATGATGATACTGCTGCCTTCTTTGTGTCATCTGGTATGTTCGTTGGTTTGGGTTCCTCCATCGTGGGTGACTCCTTTCGGCATAGTTAAAAAATAGGTTCTAAGTGCTATTTGAAGGTCTAAACGAGGTCTAAAAATAACCAAAATTGGTAGGTTCATTCTACCTAAGCTCTTCAAGCTTGAGGACTCCTCGGCTTGCACAAAATGGAGCTACTAATTACAAAAGTGGTTTTTCTATGTTACATATGGTACAAGAGTGATGAAAATCACAATTGAGGGTTTTGAAAAAGTATTATATGTTGGGGATGTAAGGGTCATGTGACCTTACCCCCATATTCATATATATACATTGTTGATATATTTAGGTAGTGATGTGTGTGAACACTCTAGGACCGCCGGGGCACTTTTTTCCCTCTTTAGGAGGTTTTTACCCCCAGCTTGTATATATGCCTATTGCCCTAATGGGCTACTTATCTTTGTACATTCTATAGTAATACATTCAATCTTGTGTGTTGTGCTCCAAGCTTCTTCTTCTTCCTTGTGCTGTTCGCGTGCTTCCGCAGACGTCTAACTCCAACAATTGGTATCAGAGCAGGTTGTCGCTTCTTCTAGGGCGCCGTCGACACTCCTCCGTTTGCAGTCTCAGATTCGCACGAAATTTGGTGAGCATACTCAGGGCTTGTGCAGGCTATTTCGTCCTTTCATGCCAAAGGTATATACCAGTTTCTGTTCGCCAGTTTAAGTGTCTCGAAGTCTGCTACAGGTCTAGCAGAACTCACCTAGGCAGTTCCGTTCAACTTTTTGAGATACAGTCAATTTTCTGCATCAAGGTATTTTAGTCACCGACCATGGCTGAAAGCAGTGATGTATTCTGTATGTTGGCTATTGAGGATAAGTTGGATGGTACCAACTACCCATTATGGGCTTATATGATGCGACATGTATTGGTTGCAAAAGGACTGTGGAACATTGTGCAGGGTGTTGAAAGACGTCCTGTTACACCTGCGACTACAGGTACTACAAATACAGGTGCTAGAGGTGCTGGAGCTGATGAAGATGATGTCGAAGATGATATTGTGCAGATTCATGTTTGTGCTGCTGTTTCTGTTGCACCTACTGCAGAGCAGATTCGTTGGGATGGCAGAGATGCCCAGGCACATGCATTGATAGCTTTGTCTGTCAAACGTGCCATTATTCCTCACATACGCTCTTGCAGAACAGCTAGGGATGCTTGGGATACACTTACCACATTGTACCAAGCTAGGAATGAGGCTCGTGTTGCTTATCTCCGAAAACAGTTGGAGAGTGAGCACATGAATGAAGGTGATTCTATGGACAGTTTCCTAACGAAGATCAAAGATTTGAAGGAACAGTTGATTTCTGCTGATGAGGTTATACCAGATAGCTCACTTGTGCAGACCGTTTTGAATGGTCTTCCTGAATCATATCAGAGTTTTGCTTCTACTCTTCGGTTGATGATGAAAGGCAATCCGAATGCCTTATCATTTGAGGAGTTAGTCTCTGTTCTGTTGCAGGAAGATCAGTCCAGGCAGAACAGGTCCATTATGCAAGTTGCAGATCAAGCTTTCCTGGCTAGTCAGAAGGGCAAAGGAAAATGGAGCTCTTCTACTAATAAGCAGAAATCTGCAAATGTTGCACATTCAAAGAACCAAGACAAAGATGAGAAAAAATCAGAAAAGCAGAAATTATTTTGTAAGTACTGTAAAGGCAATGATCATATCATAAAGAATTGTCCAAAACTGGCTACTAAAGAGGCAAAGAAGAAAGAGGCTGGAATGGTTGTTGCAGAGGCCTCTACACCAAAAACAGAGTCTGCAAATCTTGTGCAGGAAGAAGAATGGGCGTTTACTATTGTCTGCAGTTTTGACCCATCTTCTCATGATCAGTGCATGTCTTCAGTAGACTCAGATGTTTGGTACTTTGACAGTGGGGCGACCAAACATATTACCTCGCAACGCAGTTTCTTCTCTTCACTCGAGCCTGCCCCTACAGGGAATACTGTCACATGCGCCAATAACTCCTCTTATCCTGTTATGGGAGTTGGTAAGATCATTCTGACTACTGCTGATGGTAGTTCTTTCACTTTGTCAGATGCTTTATTTGTGCCAGGGATCAAAAAGAATTTGTTATCAGTTTCTGCATTAGCCAAGATTGGCTTGGTTGTGAAATTCGTTGATGACAGGTGTACGGTCCATGATCTCTCAAATGGCGATGTGATTATTGCTTCTGGCATTTTATGTCGTGGGCTGTATAAGCTCATAGACTATGAAAGATCTGTGAATGATTCGGCATGTGCAGCTCATGATTCTCACGCTATGTCAGATGCAAAGCTTTGGCATGCACGCTTTGGTCATCTGAATTTTCCTAGTTTGTTACGCCTGCAGAAATCTGAAATGGTGTCCTCTTTGCCCAAACTTGAGGCACCTGGAAAACATGTTTGTGAAGGCTGTATTTTGGGCAAAATGCAACGTTCTTCCTTTCCAAAAGATGGTTCAGTTCGGGCTACTCAGAAATTGCATCTTGTACATAGTGATGTCTGTGGTCCTATGCAGACACCCTCTTTTGGAAATTACCTTTACTTCGTGACTTTCATTGATGATTTTTCCAGGCATGCATGGGTATATCCACTCAAAGCAAAGTTCGAAGTGTTCATGTGCTTCAAACAGTTTTTGGTTTTGGCTGAAAATCTATCAGCATGTAAAATGGGCACCCTCCGTTCTGATCGAGGGGGGGAATATATGTCTTCAGATTTTAATGCATTTCTGGCTGAACGTGGGATAAAACACCAGTGTACAGTGCCGTATACACCTCAACAGAATGGAGTTGCTGAACGGAAGAACAGGTCTCTCATGGAGATGGCGAGGTGTATGGTCAAGGGTCAGGCTTTACCTCATAGTTTCTGGCTTGAGGCTATCATGTGTGCAGCATATGTACTGAACAGGTGTCCCACTAAAGAGTTGCAGTCTATCACTCCATATGAGGCTTGGCATGACCGCAAGCCATCTGTTGCTCATCTGCGTGTTTTTGGTTGTTTGGCATATGCATTAGTGCCTGAACAACATCGCAGAAAATTGGATGATAAGGCAGTAAAATGTATTTTTGTTGGGTACAGTTCTGAAAGTAAAGGCTATCATCTGTATCATCCACAGACTAAACGCATTCTGGTTAGCCGTGATGTTGTCTTTGTGGAAGATGCTATTCAGCCATTGCTTTCATGTACTAAGGAGACATCTATTAGCTCCAAAGACATGTATGATACTTTGATGCCTCTTTTTACAGGTGGACAGTCTAGTGCTCGTCCTAATGAGGCAACTTCTCAGCCTTTGCAGGTTTCATATGATGATGTAGATCATTCCATTTCTGATGCAGATTTACATGATGCACTTGCTGATGAGAGAGCTGATATTGAGCAAGCAAAAACTATGCCAAAATGGCTGGTGCAGACTTTGCGTGACAGCAAATTAGATGCACCTTTGTCATATCGTACTCGTTCAGGCTCTCATAGTGCCTCCTTTGCATCAGATTGCTATACTATGGTTGCATCTAATCTCTGTGATGAGAATGAGCCTGTTTCTTTTGATGAAGCACAGAATTCAGAAAACTGGATGGTTGCTATGCAAACTGAATATGATGCTATAATGAAGAATGGTACATGGTCTTTATGTGACTTGCCTCCTAGCAAGAAGGCCATTGGCACTAAGTGGGTATACAAGCTGAAGCATAAACCTGATGGTACAGTTGACAGGTATAAGGCTAGGCTTGTTGCAAAGGGTTATGCGCAGGAAAGAGGCATTGATTTTGATGAGACCTTTGCACCTACATGCCGTATGACTACTGTTCGAAGCATTTGTGCACTTGCAGCCCATCATGGTTGGAATGTACATCAGTTGGACATTAAAACAGCATTTCTGAATGGTGACTTGCATGAAGAAGTGTATGTTTTTCAGCCCCGTGGCTTCATGCAGAAAGGGCATGAAAACCAGGTGTGCAGGTTAAAGAAGGCGTTATATGGTTTAAAGCAAGCACCACGTGCTTGGTATGAGAAGATACATGCCTATCTGATTGCACATGGTTTTGAGAACAGTCCAACTGAAAGCACCTTATATGTTAAGCGTGCTAATAATGTGCTTCTCATCATTGTTCTCTATGTAGACAACATGCTGCTCACTGGTCCTATTGAGAAGCATATTGCTGATTTCAAGGCTGATTTGCATGCCTCATTTGAGATGTCTGAATTGGGGCATTTGCATCACTATTTGGGCATTCAGTTTATGCAAGTTGATGGTGGAATGGCTTTGTGTCAAACGAAATATATTGACACATTATTGCAGCGTTTTGGCCTTGAAGACTGTAAGCCTATTGCCACTCCTATGGAGACAGGTTTACGATTGAGTCTTCATGATGCTGGAGATGCATTTGATGCTGTTCTCTATCAGCAGGCTGTTGGATGCTTGATTTACTTATGCATTACTCGGCCAGATATTCAGTTTGCTGTCTCACAGATGAGCAGGTTTATGCATTGCCCAAGAGTCACGCATTGGAAGGAAGTTAAGCGCATCTTTCGCTACTTGAGTGGTACTCGGTTACTTGGGTTGTTTTATCCCAAGGGGGGATCACTACCGCCAGATTTGCATGCTTTTTCTGACCCAGATTGGGTTGGTTGCTATGACACTCGTGTGTCCACCAATGGCTTTTGCTTCATGCTTGGTAGCTCATGTATATCTTGGTTGAGCAAGAAGCAGCCTACTGTGGCCACTTCCAGTTGTGAGGCTGAGTATAGGGAAGCTTTCACAGCGACTGTTGAGTGTGTGTGGCTCAGACGCCTTATGGCTGATTTGGGTGTTGGCCAGTCTTCTGCCACCACCATCTTCACTGATAGTCAGAGTGCATTGGCAGTTGCGAGGAACCCTGTGTTCCATGCTCGCACTAAGCACATTGAGGTGCATTATCACTATGTCAGGGAGAGGTTCTCTGCTGGGGAGATCAGCTTGGCATACGTGCCCATGCAAGAGAACATTGCAGACCTTTTCACGAAGGCTCTGCCTAGGGAGAAGTTTGAATCTTTCTGCAAAGCTTTGGGCTTACTTTCTTTTGTGGAGTGATTTCCACATAGCTTGGCACTTCCTTATACATGAGTGCCAGCTCCTTGTTCACCGCATCACTCCCAAGGGGGATTTGTTGATATATTTAGGTAGTGATGTGTGTGAACACTCTAGGACCGCCGAGGCACTTTTTTCCCTCTTTAGGAGGTTTTTTCCCCCGGCTTGTATATACGCCTATTGCCCTAATGGGCTACTTATCTTTGTACATTCTCTAGTAATACATTCAGTCTTTTGTGTTGTGCTCCAAGCTTCTTTTTCTTCCTTGTGCTGTTCGCGTGCTTCCGCAGACGTCTAACTCCACCTCAAGAGAGATCATTATGTGGGTTATTATGTGGGTTTCGAGGCTCCCACACATCTGTACATGTCTCTCCTCTCTTCTCTCTCCCTCCATCTCCTCCTTCCTCCTTTTGTTCTACACACCAAAGCCCTTTGTTGGTATCAGAGCATGTTGAAGGCTTGTGTGCAAGAAGCTTCAATGGAAGCTTAGGTCAGAAGGGGTAGAAGTGCAGGTCGGCATCTCTTGATAGCAGTTCAATATTTTGGCCATAATTTGAGCTATGAAGGTCGAATTGATGCGTTTCAAAGTTTTGTGCGTAGCTAACACAGAGGAATATAAGTTTGCAGAAGGGCGTAGAACCTAGTTCGGACTTCAAAAGTGCCAAAAATGCAAAAAACACAAATTGTTGTAGAAGGTGAATCTATATTCACTATGACAAGAGGTCAATTTTTGGGTCATAACTTTATTTCTACAGCCCGGAATGCAATAATTTAACTTTCTATGAGTAGTTTGGAAAGATAACTACAAAGTTATAGAAGAACTCAGATTCAGATTCTCAGTGCAAGGTCACCGAAACTGTAAAATACGGAGCAGCAGTGTTGCAAGTGAAAGTGAAATTGATAGCAAGTGCTTGTTTGGTGTGTATCTTGAGCTATGTACCTCCGATTGAGGTGTTCTTTATCTCATTAGGTAGCCAAAAATGAAATCTTGAAGTTTACTGAAGAGCAAAAGTTCAGATTCAAAGGTTATCATCTCTGAAAAAGCAAAACACAAAGCAGCACATTTTTGCCATAAGAACCCTAATTGCTCTTAGAGGTTAAATTTGCTTTGGAACTACTTCGAAAGAGAATTTTTGGTGTGCAAACTCTTATTTTCAAAGCTTTAAGGCATTTTATATGTATAATCACTGTGGTAGCTCCTCCATATGAGAGTAGAGCATGATCTTGTCACATGTTTGGCATGTAAGGTGACATTGTGGTATACTCTTTTTTGAGGTTTATGTCATCATGAGTTTGATCATGGATGTATAGTGGCATTGTGTTCTATATCTTGCTTATGCAGCTTGGTTATGGATTTACTTACCGATTGCACATCTTTTATGAGAGATTGTTTGGATCTAGATTGGTACTTGTATCTTTGTTTTCTTTGCAGGTACATGATCCAGATTGGAGCCTCAGTTACACATTCGTTTGTCACCATTATTAGCATTTGGTCATTGATTTGATGTCGTGGATGGTGATTCCCACATGGTTATTTTGGTTCTAGAGTCCATTTTATAGAGGAGACGCTGCCAAAATTTTGACACCTTTTATGCTAGAAGAGAACGCTGGTGGATCTTGAAGCTTGTGCGATAGCTTTGGATCATTGTTTATCTCTATTCATTTGGACTTGGTCACAGGTTATTTGTAATAGGTTGGACCATCTTGCAGGATTCATTCTTGAGTGGGAGGTGCATCACCATTGTATTGACATGTATTGCCATTAGTTTTTTGGCACATGTAGTTGCCATTACCTTTTTTATTAGATCAGTGACAGGTGGTGACAGATTTCTCATTGTTCTTCTGCTATTGGTTATATTGTTTGATTGCTCAGTTTACAGGGAATACTCTATCAAATTTTTCCCAGGATTCTTTCACATCTACTTGGTCACTTTGGAGACTTGGTGAGTAGGCTTATGCTCATGGTTTTAGGTGCATGCTAGATGCATGGTTATATGACAGGTGGTTCACATGGTTCCTTCTCCATCGAGACATTTGTGATGTGAGTTATGCATATGGATATGCAGGCATGATCCTATTGAGGATAGGGTACTGTTTTTAGTCTCTTATTACATTGCTAGTCGCTTTGGATTGCCAGCATGGTGTCTTCTCGGTTTGATGGCACTGACTTTCCGAGGTGGAAAGCTCAGATGTGGCATACATTGGTTCGTGCAGGGTTACACGTGTATGTGCATAGAGATGCACAGAGGCCTCGTGACATGCCCGACCACGTATGGATGGATATGGATGCACTGGCCAGCTCCAATATTCGATTACCGCTTGTGGATTCTATATATGAGTCTGTTATGTATGAGGAGACGAGTAGTGCATTATGGCAGAGACTACATGATATGTATGTGAGTCCATTGACTCATGTGAGACATAGATCACATCGACGACTTCGATGTTGGCATTGTGTTAATGAGGGCCGTATTCGACGACGTTGCTTCAGGTGGATGCGACGATGATGTTAGAGATATGCACGTGATGCAGATCAAGTAGTGATTTCAGGAGAGTCTATGGACGTTGATTATGCTAGTGATGATGATATCACTTTCTCCTATGGTTCATCTCAGGATTCATCTTGTTCATTGGATAGCACACATATGGCTTGGTTGCTTGATGCATTAGCCGATTTTCAAGTTACTCCACATCGTGAGTGGTTTAGTCGATTCTCAAGTGAGAGTCGTGGATGTGTGCACATGCCTGATGGTATGGCATATGACATTGAGGGTGCAGGAGATATATGCCTTATGCTACTTAGTGGAGCATCACTTATACTCAGACATGTGCGCTATGTGCCTTCATTCACTATGAGCTTGATTTCAGTTAGCCAGTTACAAGAGAGTAGATGTTATGCATTCCTTGGTGAGCATCATTTTCAATTGCAGTTGGGACAGCTTATGCTTGTTAGAGGTGCTAGGATTGGGCACAGGTATCCACTGCAGGTACTTCATGTGAGAGTCTCGTCTTAGTGGGAGTTCAGCCTTATGTGCAATGTGAGACTCGTCATGTCTCATTTGATCTACCTACAGATAGGTTTGTTGACAGTCATGATGCACATGTATGGCAGGATTCAGATGCTCAGATGGATACATATGTAGAGCATACTTTGGATGCTCATGATGCTTATGTAGAGCATAATTTTATTGATCATATGGATGCTCTTATGGAGCACACTTTGGATGATCAGTTGGATGCTTTAGAGCATGATGTGGATGCTCACGTAGATGATACTCACTTAGAGTTAGATCATCAGATGGATCTTGGTGTTGATGTTGTGCAGTTAGCTCATGTGGAGCATGATGATACACTTGGTGTGGTAGAGCAGGATTGCTCTTATGGTACATAGTGTATGGGAGAGCATATTAGCTCTTAGGATGCACAGCTAGATACATCCTTGGTTGTGAGCATGGCTGATTTGGATGCTGAGGAGTCAGCAATTATGCAATCATTCTTGGATTCGCTCTTGCCAGATGTTGACATAGATATGTCAAAACATGTTGGTCTTGACGATGGTGCTTTGGATGCCTTGGATATAGGCATGGCTGACATGCTTAGGTTAGCCAGGATAGCACATGTTTCGCCAGCATTCGGGAGTCTGATGTACGAGTTGTTATGCTCGAGACCAAACATTGTAGTTACTATTGGAGCATTTGCACTTGGAGTTGTCATTCATTCGATTGTTGACATAGGCATAGAGCGAGTGGGAGCTTTGCACGAACTTCATCAGTTCTTGCATCAGTCAGATGTGAGCTCGACTCTTACTGATATGAGTCTAGAGCAGTTTGAGGTGCATGGATACACTTTGTTCGAGGCAGTTGGTGTAGCCTGATCTATATGGGTTGAGATCCGGGCTCTTCTTGTACATTATTGTATAGTCCTACATCATTCTTTGTATATGTTACCACTTACGGTCACATTGACCCTTAAGTGGGAGATTTTTGGGGATGTAAGGGTCATGTTACCTTACCCCCATATTCATATATATACATCATATATAGAGGGGGCCTCAAAAGAGATCATTATGTGGGTTTCGAGGCTCCCACGCATCTGTGCGTGTCTCTCCTCTCTTCTCTCTCCCTCCATCTCCTCCTTCCTCCTCTTGTTCTGCACACCAAAGCCCTTCATTATAAAACATATTTCTTTGAAAAAATAATTCGCTTGGCTCCCCACTACTTCGTTGTAATCCGCCTTCACATACTTCCTCGTCGTCTGTGCCTTTGGCTATTGCCAACACATGCTTGAGACCTATGATGCCATGATGATGAAGAACTAAATAGAATGATAATGGAGCTAGAAGATTCCAAACACCACTAATGCTCAAAGAAGGATCATCAAGTGTTATATTTTGGGAAAAAGTTCAACAGTCTTCCTAGAAAAATGAATTAATGAACAGTAATGACCAACCAAAAGGATTATATGAGATTAAATATGCTCACATCAATAAGTGTATCAAGGAGTAAATCGACCACTATATAGTTGACAACACCAAAAAAAAGGAAAAATCTTACCAAAGTATCCATTGCAAAATGATCATATGACTAGTGTCAAACTCTCATAAAATTGCAAGTTCTTACATGTTAACCTACATAGTGAATCACTGACTCCACTCCATATAATCAATTATCCAAAAGAAGCCAACTAGGCTTATCGAGCACCTATGAACAACTATCATACATCTCCTATGGCGAGCCTGGGTAAGTCTTCCACCAAAGAGACCTCGACATCTGGGTGTCTTCTAGTTAAGAAAACCTCACCACGATCCTCTTTATGAAACGTAAAAGGCTTTATGCGAAAACATAACCATTATATCAATGAACACATGGATGTACATAAGTGATATCCACAAAAGCATACATAGTGGCAATAGAATGGTAGTGAATGGCTGAATTCATAGCCCAAACACTAACCGACAAGACCAACAAGTGTCTGTCAACATTGTTCTTTAGGCTAAAAAAACCTGCAGAGACTTGCGATGGTTGCTCCCACCACAACTAAAAACTTTCAAGAAACCTATAGATTTAGTAGTGTGGCTGAAAATAGAGCCCCAAAAGGTTAACATTTGTTGTTGAAGAAGTACAAAGACCACTCTTCTTGATGTTATTGAACATGTGTAAAGAGAACTATGCACGAAAGTACTCCAACATGGCTCCAATGATCACCCCAAAAATGCTTCAAAATAGGCTTTGAAAGCAAAGAATGTAGCTTTGAGGGCCTAAAACATGCTCACTGTAATATTAAACTTAGTCTTTGCCCTTTTTCAAACACCATAAGAGTAGCTTAGTGGCAATAGATTGTTGATTAAGCAAGCTTCAGGGGGAATAGTACAAGGATGGATGACCTCTCGTGAAGTACCGTGAGCCTCTGTCTTCCTTGATCGTTGAGGTCCTCCCTCACATGCAGCCAACGGCACCAATGGTGACTTCGGTGGCTCAAATGACAAGGCATGCCAAGGTCTATGCCTTGATCGCCACCTTAGAGAAAGCCTTGGGTGGGCAGGCGGGTGCTCGCTTCGCTTGCAAAAAAGGAACAAAGCTTTTGTGTCGAAATTCTCTGATACTAGTGAAGTATTTCTTTGTCAATGCATGATGGTAGACTCTTCTTCTTGAGAGCTCCACAACGATACCCTTTCTATAGAAATTGAAACTCTTGCACGGTGTAGAATACATAGAAAACACACAGTACACAAACCATGAACACATATATTTTAGGTCATACAAATGCAATCAAACTTAGAGTCTATGGCTAACTAAGTCACTATATGTTTTATTAAAGAACATATCCAAAAGTGTCCAGTGGCCATTTGGCCTTTCACATGGACACTAGTGGTAACAACAATTTTATTAAACTTATCAAAAGAAAGAGGTTTCCACTTTCTCAAGAAGTTGAGATGCAAGACATGGAAGACTTAACTCAAGTTATGAATGAATCTCTTGCTTTTGATGAGTCTAATAAAGATGATGAAAACGAGGCTTATAATATTAACAAGAACTTCCTAGGCCCAATATTGCTTGATGAAGAAAGTAAAAAAACTGAAATCCATTTTAGCAAGAGTTTATGGGCTATAGAAACACTTAAGCTAAAAATCAAATTGGGAGATAAAAAGAAATCATATTCAGCTTTGGCACTTGTTTCCTCAGGATCAAAGTTCAATAGGATTTCAAAAGAACCTTGTGACAAATTCAAATGGGCAATTGACAAAAACCATGGATGGATAATGAGAAAGATTGATAACAGTTGTGGTTCTTTACTATGAGTTTGTGCAAATATTTATGTAATGATGGGTGGGATTATCGATGCATTCCACTTCTTCATTCACAAAAATTATTCTTATGAGATTATTTTAGGTCAAACTTTCATATGTGAGACTAGAATGGAAACTAAAGTTATGGATGATGATTCTGCATATGCTAGGATTCAATCTAAAGATGATTTTCAATCACTCCAAGTGATGAGCATTAACCCAAACCATTTACAAAACCAATAACAAATAAGAAATTCTCCTATATGCTCACAGGAGAAATTATGTGAAAATTGCTTACCTCTATGTGAGTTTGGAACTTAATTTTTCCAAAAGTTTTCCTAGACTTGTTGAGCAAGACAATGGTGGACAATGGATTGATTTCGCCCAAACCCATGTACATTTTGAAATTTAATATGTTTTTTTCCCTTCTTCAAAATTGCAATTCTTTCATAACAAAAAGACCCAAAAATAATATTTAAAAACAAAAAAAAAAAGAAACCTAAAAAACAAAGGATTCTTCTTACGTGATGACACATTGAGCATATAATTGAAACTTCATCTACCTTCTCATTACTTGAAGAAATTCAGCAAATTTTACAAGATCCGAATACTTCAAGATTTGTGCTTCTTAACTCCATTGATGAATATGAATTGGATTCCAAGCTTATAAAAGAGCACATAATCAAGGATGCTAAAATCAATACAAAGTACAAAAAATTTGACAAACAACCTTTATTGAAAGCAAACAAGTTGCAAAAGTCTCTATGTTGCGTGAATGAAAAAAAACATAGGGTATATATTCACTAATGAGATCATTACGCAGCTTAAAATAGGAATTGATGATTCATTTCTATTACCTATTGAATGAGAATTGTTTCTAAGAGTCATTAGAGAGCATGAGAGAGCTTTTACACTTTATGCTCATGCAATAGGTTGTGTTGATCCAAGGCTAGTTCCACTTATGATTATTTTTACGGTACCACATATTCCATGGAATCTTCCCCCCATACTGGTCCCAAAACCCCATCCCAAAAGCCCACTTATCTGAGTTGATAAGACTGCTTAAGGAGAAGATGCACATGAGAATTCTTGAGCCATTTTCAGCTTCATATTCAAATACATGGTTCACTGTACCTAAAAAGAATGGAAATTTGAGGTTCATTCAAGACTTACAACCTATCAATAAAGTCACTATTAGGAATGTTGGAACATGTCCTATAGTAGGAGAGTCTACAAAGCATTTGTTGGGCACTCTATCTACTCTTTGGGTTATTAGATTCAAGGTATGACCAATTCCATCTTGCTATTGAGATTAGGGATATTACCATGATGAAAAATCCTCTAGGCTTAGTACATATGTGCACTTTGCCACAAGGATCTACAAATTCAGTAGCACATATGATGAATGCTATGAATATGGTCTTGCATGATTTTTTTCCAAATGTGACGATGTCTTTCATTGATGATATTCCCATTAAAGGATGTGAAGAAAAGTTAAAATATGAAAACTTAGGCTCTTCAAGATGTAGAAAATTTGTTACTGACCACATCTTTGATTGTGAACAAATATTTAAAAGATTTGAAGAGGTTGGTCTAACATTTTCTATGGATACCCACCTAAAGTTGATGCCATAAATAAGATTCCTAAGACTTGTAGCAATATCAACGAGGTGAGAAGATTTCTAGGAGCTTGTGTCTTCTATGCTATTTGGATACCTCACTTTGCACATGTTACTATTTATCTTTATGATTTTCTTAGAAAAAATAGAAAGTTCATATGGACTGGAAAACATTCTAAAGCCATGAAAAAATTGAAAAGACCGCTAATTGATGGTCCTATTTTGAAAAGAGTTGACTATTCAAATAATAAAACGATTATTTTGACTATCGATAGGATGGGTTATCAGTCAAGATGATGAAGAAGGGAAGAGATATGCAGTTAGATTTTGTGCTAATATTTTGCACGAAGCTCAACAAAAATATCTGCAACATGAGCTTTGGGGTTTATTCATAGCGTTAAATACTAATAAGGAATATTTCATAGGATCCAACATGTGTTGAGGCAGATTGTTTGCCACTGATTGGTATGATTGCAAATTGTTCATCACGAGATATGTTGGATATCATATATTAAATTTAAAAATCTATTTTTATCTCATATATCAATGTTGAGATGGATATCATATGTTAAATTAGAAAAATCTAGTTTTAGTTCATATTGTTGGAAAATCTATTATTGTTGCTGATATGCTTTCTAGAGCTAAGTTTGAAGATGATTTTGACAAAGGAAGCAAAAATAGATATAAAATTTAATTAATTATGATCCATAAGTGTATGAGTATGAATAATTTAATGATGATGATTATGAAGGAGAGTGGAAAGATATTGGAAGATACCTTAGTACTCTAGAAAATTCACCTACTTGGTCAACAAATAGATTCAAAACATTAGAAAAAGAGCTTTCAATTTCTTTTTAAAAATGGATTTATTTAGAGACATGCTAAGGGGAAAGTTAAAATGCCACAACGTGTAATAGGAAAGAAGCAAGTTCAATTGCAAGTTATGAAAGATTTACATGATATATTATGGGCTAGACATAAAGGGTTTGTGGCTATATACGAAAAGATTAGAGAAAGTTATTGGTGGTCGGGAATCTATGTCAATGTAAGGCATTATGTAAACACTTATACTATATGTCAAATTCATTCATCTCTTAAACATAGAGATCCTTTGCATCCTACCTATCCTCCTTGTATTCACTACAAGTGGGTGATTGAGCTTGTGACCATGCCTAAAGGTATTGGTAAGATGAGATACATTGTACTTGCAAGAGAAGATCTTGCAAACAATATAGAAGGCTGAGCACTACGATCTAAACCGATGTATAATGTATAAAAATTCTTACTTGAGGATGAGATTTCACGATTCAGATACATTGAAAAAATAGTTGTTGATGACCGAGAATTAGATGCTCAAGAGGCTTGGGATTTCTTCGCCTAACATGGAATTCGCTTGTCTCTCATGATTGCTTACAACCCTGAGGCTAATGGGAAAATAGAACAAGGTCATTCACCAATTGTGAAAGCAATCTCTGAAGCTTGTAATGATGACTTAAAACAATGGCCAAAATATTTACCTTTTGCATTATCGGTTGACAGAATGCCTTGTACTAGGACAATGAGATACATGCCTGCTGAATTAATGTATTGTCGAAAACCTATTTTTCCTATTCATACACAAATCCTTGCATAGTCTATTCTAACTTGGAATGATAATCTATCTATTGATGAACTATTGTCTTTAAGGATAAAACAACTTGAGCAAGGTAATGAGAAATTTGATAATGTTGTTATGAAGTTAAAAGAATCAAGATTGAAAAATAAGAAGTACTTTGACAAATCACATAGACTAAGGCCAAACCTGATTCATGAAGATGATTGGGTTTTTATCTATGATAGTACCTTCAATTCCAAATATGATGCAAGAAGGAAATTAAACTGTTGATGGTTTAGATCTTATGTTGTTATAAAAATACATGAAAATGAGACCTATGCTTTGTGTAAATCAGATGGAACTCTACTAAAATCCTTGATTGCAAGAAAAATAGCTAAATTATTCAAGAACAAGTGATGAAGATGATTACAAAATTGACGAAGACATGATTGAAGATTAAGAAAAATGATCAGGTGATGTTTATTCTGTTCTTGTACATATTTCGTTTACATTGCATATCTAGCATTCATATTTTCAAAAAAATAGAAACTGGTTTATGATAATCTCAAATTGAATAACAAAAACTATTTGACTTGAGTAGGAATGCAATCACGTGTACTTCCTATTTGAAATATTTATGAATAAGGTCAAGGAGTGATAGGAAATTTGAATTTGAAACTCAAGTACGAAAATTGATTTGTTTTGCATAAATAAGACTATGTTTGTGTATGATAAGCATGTTCGATTGACATCTTGGTTCCTACCTATGCATTCCTCTAGATCCTCTGCTCTGAATAGGGGTTAAACTTTCCTCTATAAAAAAAAAAGTTTCAAATATTATAAAAAATTTTGACAAATGGAAGTTTATAATTTCTTTCATCCAAAAAAAATAGAAGTTACAAAATTATGACCCAGTATATTAGTGGTTGTTGACTAAGTAAAGAAATATGAACAAAAGTCATAAAGCTAAAGAAAAGACATGAAGAATTGGTTGTGGTTTTGAAACAACTTCGAATTATATTCACATTGGAAAAAACCAAGCAGATTTATGCATGAGTGGAATTAGTAGTATGGAAGTCACATGATTTCTAATTCAGTTGAAGCCTTGTCTTCATGTACGAACGAGGTGGAATTTGGAAGAAGCTTCTCCCAAAACTAAGGTTCTCCTACCTTAGAAAAATTATTTCTAAGGTTAAAAACCATTCAATTGAGGCTCGATTTAAATAAACAAACCAAGGGTTCATACTAGGGTTAAAAACCCATTCATATAAAACCCATCTTCAAGTGTCTAGCCTAAGTGTTATACAACATTCTTCCCTCATTTAATATTTTTGTCCTAAAAAATGTGGTGTTGGTATATTATATGGAGTATTCCCCCATGCACCATGATCAATATCATCAATCATGGACTCATTCTTAAAGGTTTTGCCTCATTTCTAACTTAAAGTTGGAAAAGATCTTGTGTTGATGGAACTTACTCGTTCCCAAGTGGTGCTTTCTTTTTTCACACCCTTCCATTTAACTAGGCACTCTCTGTATAAATGATTCCTAGTCATTTTATCTAGAGTGCATAGAATTTTCTATGGTTTGTGAGGGATGCTCTAAAGTGAAATAGGTTGGACTATTGTATCTAAAGATAAAAGATTGTCTTGTTCAACTATTTTTCTTTTCAATCTACTAACATGAAATACTAGGTGAAGTAGATAATTAGTTGGAAGTTCCAATTCATAAGCCAAAGTCCATATCTTTTTGAGAATCTTGAAAGGGCCAAAAAATCTTGGAGATAGTTAAGGACAGGGTCCTATCTTCAAAGTTTTAGATTTCTTGAGAACTTCAAATATACTTGTTCTCCAACCTCAAAGGAAATATTTTGCCTCTTAGGATTGCTAAATAATTTAGCTCTATCGTGGGATTTCCTCATGTTTTCTTTGGATACTTTCAACTTAAAGTACATATCTTCCAAGAAATCTTTAGATGCTTGAACTTTCTTATTTTGCAATCCAACTACATATGGTGCCCTTGGTTGTAACCCTTACATTAACATAAAGGGACTATATTCACTTGTTGAGTGTAAAGGGACTATATTCACTTGTTGAGTGTTTAGCACTATTGTAAGCAAACTCAACTAAAGGTAAATAGTCTTCACAATTAGTTTGATTTAAAGATACATAGGTTCATAACATATCTTCAAGTATGCAATTGAACTTTTTTGTTTGTCCATTCATTTATGGATGTTCAACTATACTCATGTTCAACTTTGTTTTTAACCTAATGAATACATCTATCCAAAAATGACTAGTGAACTTTCTATCTCTATCAAACACGATATCTTGTGGTAGACCATAGAGTTGGTAGAGATGTTCAACAAACATTTTAGCTAATTCTAGAGTTTTAACTATAGTTTGAGTAGGTATAAAATGATCCATTTTGGTCAACCAATCAACTGTGATCCAAACTGCATCCTGATCTTTATGGGTTTGAGGCAAGCCCGTAATAAAGTCCATGGAAATACTTTCCCGTTTCTCATTGGGAATTTCCAAAGGATGTAATAAGTCTCCAATCTTGAACTCTCCACTTTATTTACTTGACATTTTGTACACCTGAGTACATAGTCTTCTACATCTTTATGTACACTAGGCTGATAAAAATGTCTTTTGGCCGATTGATAATTTTTCAAGGAAATAATGTGCAAAAATCAAACTTGCAAAGAAGGGAAGTGGCGAATTTCCTTGTGGCAACTCCGTTTCCATGTGATTTATCCCATATAGGATGGGAATTCGATCGAGAGAGGGTATAAGACCAAAGCCTTTGTAAGGCTTGTCCACAACAAGATGAGGGTGGGGGAGAGAGAGAGAAAGAGAGAGGCTCATGGATTCACCTCCTCCTCTTTCTTCATACACATAGAGTACATGTGGGCACCTTGGGGATGTCTCTCCTTTTGTCCACCCACAATGGTGTCTTGGGGGGCCTACCTTCATTAATGGAGGGTCCTAGGGGCCCTCCCCCTCAACTTCTTGAATGGTCTTTGTGCTTGTCTTCAAAACCAAGCTTCAGAGCTCATCGAATGGTTAAAAATCACCCCTGGACACAACTTCCAATGGTCTTTGGGTTGGCCTTCAAAACCAAGCTTCAGAGCTCATTGAATGGTTAAAAGTCACCCTCAAAGACACCTTCCAATGCTTTTGAGCATCTTTGATCTCCAAGGACTGAAGAAAGAGATTCTCTACATAAAATCCTCAAGAAAAATTAGGTGAAAAAATCATGTATAAATAGATCCTGACTTAGGATACCACTATTGTGAGAGCTCCTCGAAGTCAATGTCCATGTTGTGAGAGTGAGTACGTATCCACCCAACCAAATCCACCCATATATATATATATATATATGTGTGTGTGTGTGTGTGTGTGTGTGTGTGTATATATATATATATATATATATATATGTGTGTGTGTGTGTGTGTGTGTGTGTGTGTGTGTGTGTGTGTGTATATATATATATATATATATATATATATATATATATATATATATATATATATATATATATATATATATATATATATATATATATATATATATATATATATACCAAAGGTCCAAAGGGTGCATGTCATAGGACACTTCCAAGTGTACCTCCAACCGTCCCTAATGTGGATATTTCCCAAGGAAATCCACATGATTTCTAATTCAAATGGAGCCTTCCCTTCATGTACAAATCAAGGTGGCACTTGGGAGAAGCTTCTCCCAAGACTAAGGTTGTCCTACCTTAGGATAATTATTCCTAAGAGTAAAAACCATTCAATTGAGGCTCCAATTAAATAAACAAGCCAAGGGTTCATACTAGGGTTAAAACCCATTCATATGAAACCCGTCTTCAAGGGTCTAACCCAAGTGTTATACAATAATACACATAAAATATATTTAAAACATAAAGATAGTCTCCAAAAAGCTAGAATCTACCTATTTAAGAAGTTTTAAAAGTGCCAATTATAATTACTATGATGCCAACATTTAAAATTTGACATATATGCATCAATGCCCATGCTCATCCCGAATGCCAAGATGTCTATTGTGGATGATATAAAGCAAGGAGGGGAGAGTGTTGGAAGAAGCTTGAAAGTCAGCTTAAAAAATGCCTAGTCAAAGCAGCCCAAGCTCACTCAAAGTATGAATAATGTGCTAAAAGGGAAGGAAAAACATGGAAGCAAATTTTGAAAAGTGCTACCATTTTTTTCCATTCTAAATTCCCCTTAGAACAAACTGTTTCCCATTTTTTACCTCATTCTATTATACAAATGCTTATTACGCACTGTTTTTTGTATTCTTTTGACACTATTTCAGCCTCGAGATGGCTTTTGGACTCTATTTTTAAATCTAAGCGAGACACTACAGTGTGGACATATCCCTTAAAAAGTATATACAAGTGAAAGAGATTTCATTTATTAGTGTTACTAAGTTTGATTTGACAACTCTTTTTAGCATTGTACTTAGACTTTCCGATACAATGAGCTTCTTGTAGCATCATATCTTTTGCTTACTTGTGTGTGCATACATGCATCCATGTGTATGCTTGCCTTGATCTTGTTGTAGGTGTGTGTGCATCTATTTCATTGTGTGTAGACTTCATACCAATTGATTGGTTGCTCATTGGATATGACATTCTTCTTATTGTGTGTACATGTGGACTATAACAATTGGATGCTACTGTTATCAGAATCTTAATTCATGTGCACATAAAGGTTGTGAATGTGAAAAACACACAGAGAAAAAGGATATGCAAGGAGACAAGACAGAACATAGTATTGGGTGCAATCTCCCCCCATGCACTCTGTTTCGACAGTCCATAGAGTGCATGTATTTATAGGATTTTTTTCATTATGTCGAAAATAGTGGTTACACGAGAGCGGCTTCGAAAAGCATGTGTGAAAGCAAAAGTTGGTCTATTTTGTGGAGAGCCCTTGCTTTTATTAATAGAGATCGTGGTCTACAACGATTCTTATCCTAACCACTACTTTACTAACTGTTTCCAAAAATCGAACTCTTTATGTGGGTTTATTTACAAACTATATAAATTATAAATTGAATTATTGATGTCCATCCTTTCATACCCTTACGAACCTTCAACTGCTATATCAAAAACACCAAAACACATTAATACATTAATAAATTAACACTAAAACAATTCTTTTTTCAACACATTCCATAATTCATAAGATGCCCCTCAGTTGAAAAAGAAATTGACCTTAATTGATAAATAACATCTAAACATGGATGGCCAATCACATGGTCCATCACTGAACGAGAATAAGCATGTTCCATGTAAAAACACATGCATGGAAATGTTTTATGTATCCATTCACATTCTTCAATAGAGTGATTTTTGTACTAAACTAAATATCGATGATATTGAGTACCTGTGCATGTAGTAGTGACATCATGATCAATTATTTTCTCAAGAACTAGGATCTTAGATTGTTCTTCAATTAAAGGAGGGTCATCAAGAAGTGAGGTGAGTGGTAAAGTTCCTTTAAATGGTTTAAGTAAACTAATATGAAAAGAGTTATGTATATTCCAATGAGATGGTATATCTAATTTGAATAAATTATCATTAAAATTTTGTACAATGCAAAACGGTCCATAATAGCGTGGTGCAATTTTAATTTTAGGACGCTGTAAAATATTTTTTAGACGTCTTTTAATGATATGTAACCATACAAGATCATTTTCCTTGAATTCCTTGGCTAATCATTTTGTATTGGCATTACGTGTATAACATTCTTGACTTTTCCTTATGTGCTCATGAACAGCGTGAAGTATAGAAATGTGATCTTGAGAAATAGAATCAACCATTGGAATATCAGTTTGAGTGAGTGATATGGGAGTGGGAAGCTTTTTATCATAAACAATTTCAAAAGGTGTGCATGACAATAGTGGTGTGTGTGGTGTTATTGTAAGTAAATTGAAGCAATGGAAACTTTTCATCTCAGTTAATGGGACTATCTAATGAATAACAACACAATAAATCAAGAATAGTACTATTTGTAGCCTCTCTTTATCCATTACTTTCAGGATGAAATGCAGGGCTAAAATCTAGCCTAGAACCAAAACTTTGAAATAAGGAAACCCAAAAATGATTGCAAAATCTAACATCATGACCAAATAACATTACTTTAGGAAATCCATGATGTGGAAAAATGCATTTAATGAATAATTTTTCAGCCTGTGTTGGAGTTTGCGGTCTGCGAAAGCATGCAAACAACACAAGGAACAAGAAGAAACTTGGAGCACAACACACAATGTTGAATGTATTACCACTAGAATGTACAAAGATAAGTGACCTTTTAGGGTTATAGGTGTATATACAAGCCGGGGGAAAAAACCTCCTAAAGAGAGAAAAAAGTGCCCCGGTGGTCCTAGTGTGTTCACACACATTACCTAAATATATCAACAAACCCCCCTTGGAGTGATGCGATGAACAAGGAGCTGGCACTCGTGTATAAGGAAGTGACAAGTGTTGGAGTTTATTGATCTCCAAAGTACAGCTAGAAGTAGGTGAAACCCAACAGGACCTAGTTGACTTTTTCACAAACTTGTATGCACAGACCAATTTTCTTGCAGAGAAAATTGCTCTTTACTCACTTGGAATTTTCCAAAACTGTTTCACACACATAAACTAGACTCTAAGAGCTTTCCAACAAGATATAGAACACCTCAAATGGATAAATACACAATGAGCTATGACCTCTGCAATATGCAGCTTTAATGGAGATCTTGAAACAGAGATGAACCTGAGGACACACATCACTTTTAGAGACTACTGCTCTTAACTCACAACTCCAATGACTTTGAAACTTTCCAGAATACAAGTAGACTTAAAGAGCTTTCTAACAAGCCAAAGAACACATGATTTGGATACATACACAAGGAGATATGACCTCTGCAAGTTTGAGGTTTAATGGAGACCTTCAGCAGGGATAAAAAACAGAGAACACACACTACTTGCAGAGAGTATTTCTCTCAGCTCACAAATCCAATGATTATGAAAATTTACAGGAAGAAATTAGACAGTACAAGATTTCCAATGAGCTATCAAACATGTAATTTGGATATATAATGAGGGAGATACAAGCTCTGCAATCTCTGCATACAAAACTACAGCAGTGTAGAGATACACATATGACTCTCTTGGACATCCCACAAGATCACGACTTTTTTCCTCTTTCTATAGCATGGGAAACTAATCTAAAACCTTCCTAATACATCTAAATTCGTGGTAGACACTTGGATGGAGGTATTACATGACTCAAGTTCTCAAATAAGCAAAGTATTGATGGACTTTGAGAACTAGCCACATCGACCTTCCACTAGGACACCACTGAAGCTCCCTTGTGACTCACTAATTTGACTCACCATGTTCTAGAACTCACGTGGTATTTTTGCTACATTTTATGAATAATATGAGCCTTCTTGAAGTATTTGAAGACTTCCCAAAGGTATTTACATAATTTGAAACTTGTACCCTACATAAAACAAATGTTCGCAACATTCTCCCCCTCAAGTTTCAAAGGGTATTTCCTTCATGCTAAGAATATAGTTGAATCTTTGAAGCTTTGGTCCATCCAAGGATTTGGTGAAGATATCTGCAACTTGATCCTTTGTTCCAACAAAAGAAACCTGCACTTCATTGTTCATGGCCTTCTCTCGAACATAATGATAGTGAACCTCTATATGCTTTGTTCTAGCATGAAAAATAGGATTTGAGGTCATATGAATGCTGCTCAAGTTATCCCCATATATCAGTGGTACATCAACCTGCACATTCAAGTCATGAAACAACTTTTTAAACCACATAACCTCAGTAGTAGCCAATGCTAAACCTCTATACTCAGCCTCTGTAGAAGATAAAGCAATTGTAGGCTGTTTCTTTGAACTCCATGTTAATGTCTTGTTTCCTGCTATTACCACATATCCACTTGTGGATCTTCTGTCATCTTTGCTTCTAGCCCAATCTGCATCACTAAAGACTTTAAGAGTTAGATCAGCATCATGACTATAAAATAATCCTTCGTTCATGGTACCTTTCAAATACCTAAGCACTCTTTTCGCTGCATGCATATGAGGTACTCTAGGTTCATGCATAAATTGTGACAATACTCCCACTACATAACATATATCAGGTCTAGTTTTTGTTGCATAAATCAAAGATCCTACCACGGATCTATATACATTCATATCATGCAACTCATCACCTTCCTTTGCACTCAGCTTTACATTACATTCCATTGGAGTAGAAACAAATTTACATTCCTGCATACCAAACCTTTTCAGCATATCACATATATACTTTCTTTGTATCAACCACATACCTTCATCGCTATACACAATTTCAATCCCAAGAAAGTATCTGAGCAAACCAAGATCTGAAATTTTAAATTCCTTTCCCAAATCACCTTTTATCTCATCAATTGCTTTTGCATCATTCCCTGTAATCAACAAGTCATCCATATAAATGCATACATAGACACCCATGTCATCTACATGTTTTACATAAAGTGAAGGATCAGCATGACTCGTTGTGTATCCTTGCAGCATAAGATACTTTACCAACCTTGCATTCCATGCCCTTGGTGCCTGCTTAAGACCATACAATGCCTTTTTTAACCTGCATACATGATTAGGACATTTTGCATCCACATAACCATCTGGTTGTGACATATACACTTCTTCATTTAACTCACCATTAAGAAAGGCATTCTTTATATCGAGTTGATATATATTCCACCTTTTACTTGCAGCTAAAACCAACAAAGTTCTCACCGTTGCCATATTTGCTACTGGACTAAATGTTTCCTCATAGTCCACACCTTGAGTTTGATTATATCCTTTTGCTACAAGTCTAGCCTTATATCTAGACACACTACCATCACTATTTCTTTTAATCTTAAAAACCCACTTGCAACCAATTACCTTTTGTTTTGGTGTACTTGGAACTAAATTCCAAGTCTTGTTATCCTGTAGTGCTTCCATTTCTTCTCTTATTGCTTTCTCCCACTTTTCATCTCCTTTGGCCTCATCATAACATGTGGGTTCATTTTCCTGCTCAACTTTTGTCATAAAAGCATAGTGAGTATTCATGAAAGATTCATAAGTAAACCTTTGAGGTTGCTTACTTACTCTTGAAGTTCTTCTTACCTCCAATGTAGATGCTCTTCCTTTCTTATTAGGAATCTTTGATGATTCTCCATATACATCACTAATTTCCTCTCCTTCATCATTAACTTCAACAAGTTTGAGTTTACCTTTACTTTTAACACTTGGAGGTGAATCTTGCCTTAATCTTCCATTGAAAGGTGATCCTCTTTCTTCATCTAAACCACTCCTTTCATCATTTAAACTTCCTGATGGCTGAACTATGCATTCATCTCCTTCAACCACACCTTCTTCATTTTCATCCATGACCTGCAAACAATTCTTATCTGCATACCATGAAAGTAATTCATCAAAGTTTACATCTCTTGACACAACAACCTTATTGGTATGAGGATTATAGCATCTATATCCTCTTTGAGTATCTGCATAACCAATAAATATACATTTTTCTGATTTTGCATCAAGTTTAGATCTCACCTCACTAGGTACATGTACATAACATACACAACCAAATACTTTCAAATGACTTACACTTGGTTTCCTTCCATGCCATACCTCATATGGTGTCAAATGATGAACTCCAGCAGTCGGAACTCTATTCATAATGTAAACACTTGTGCTAAGAGCTTCAGCCCAAAAATAATTAGGCAAACACATATCATTAAGCATGCTTCTAGATGCTTCTGCTATGATTCTGTTTCTTCTTTCTGTGACTCCATTTTGTTGTGGAGTATACCTGCATGTAACTTCTCTTTTGATACCTTCATCATACAAAAAATTAGTAAAAGCTTGAGAGAAATACTCTCCCCCTCCATCAGATCTTAGCTTCTTAACATACCTTCTTGTTTGCTTTTCAACATATGATTTGAACTTCTTGAAACAATCAAAAACCTCACTCTTATGTTTAATGAAATACACAAATGTCATTCTACTATGATCATCAATGAATGATACATAGTACTTATTACCAACCAAGGATGCCTCTTTAGTAGGTCCCCACACATCTGTGTGTATGAGATCTAGCAAACCATCACTTACATAGCTTGAATGCTTGAAAGGTTGTCTACTCTGCTTACCCATTTGACATGCTTCACAAAGATGCACCATATGTTGCTTAGTAAGATCAGGTAATCCTTCAACAATCCTCTTCTTTGATAGCTACTTTAACCTGTGTACATTCATGTGTCCAATCCTTTTGTGCCATAGATCAAGCTCTGCTATTTGATGCATACCATAAGAGAAATAGTTTGTATGATTTGGGTTTACCTTGAATGTAAACAATCTACCTTGTTTTTGACCTCTAGCAATTAACCTCCTTTGCTTTGGATCCTCAATGAAGCAACCTGCATGATTAAATCTCACTTGTAGACCTTTTTCTACCATTTGACCAACCGACATCAAATTCTTAGTGATCGTTGGCACATAAAGTACATCCTTCAAGCAATTTGTCTTGCTCTTATCCTGCATAACAACATCTCCAACCTGCATAATCTTATGTGTTGTATCATCTCCTGTTTCAACATGACCTTTACATGACGGATTATGCATATTAGAAAACCATGAAGCATCATGAGACATGTGATTAGAACAACCACTATCTACATACCATACATCGCTATTGCAATTCATCTTAGTTTCAACATTCATCATAAGAAGAGAATCATAATCATCACTTTTACCTTCAACTTCATAATTTCCTTGTTGTTTACCTCTTCTTGAATAGCCTCCTCTTCGATTACCACCTTGATTATTTTCATTTTGATAACAATCTTTGGCATAGTGTCCATACCTTCCACATATATAGCAATTGTTCTTATCTTCACTCCTTTGTCTTTGATTGTAGTTGTAGTAGCCTCTCGTACCTCTAGCACTTGACCTTCCTCTTCCTCTTGTGTTGAAGAAGCCACTTGAAGTCCCTTGATCATCGCTCCTTCTTCCTCGACCTCTATTTGAACCTCTTCTACCTCTGTTTCCACCTCTTGATGATCCTGCATAAAGAGCTTGTGCTTGAGATCCTTTTTTATTTGAAGTAGAACCATTTAGATTCATCTCCTCCGTGACCATGAGGGCAATAAGTTGATCAAAATCTGGAATTCTCCTCTGACATAAACTGAAGTAATGAAGGGTTTCCATCTCTCATCATCTTTGAGTCCGTTGAGAGTATGTGCAACCAAGTCGTCGTCCTCCACATGAGCTTGAATTGATCCTAGTTGACCTGCAATCTCTTTAACCTTCAACAAGTAATCATTGACCGATGTCCTTGTATCTTTCTTTATGTTATTCAACTCATTTTTGAGTTGAATCTTCCTTGCTCTTGTACCTGTAGCATACAACCTTTCCAATGCAAGCCAAACATCTCTACTTGTGTCTAGATCTTGTATGTGTCCTACCATTGAATCTTGAATATTTTGTGATAAAATGAATATAACCCTTTTGTCTCTCTCATTCCAAAGTCTAAACTCCCTCAATTGTTGCTGATTTGGGTCCTTTGGTAATGTGGGTTTGATATATGTGCCGTCAATCAAACCATACAAGCCTCTACCTTGCAAGTATGTTGTGATTCTAAACTTCCATGCTTGATAATTGGTCTTATCAAGCTTTTCTATTTGTGCATGTTGGTCTCCCATAATACAAATGCGAAGCTTCCTCCTTTAAGCCTTCTTTCCAATGTGTGTGATGAGAAGAAATATAATATTTACCTTGTAAATGAGGTATGTGCACCTTTCTTTGCTTGGATGTTGCTTGAGATGCCTCCTTGCGATCTTCTTCTACCTTTGTGTAGTGTTGATGATGAACTGCTTCTTTGATAGCTTCAAATTCTTCATCAAGGTATGATAACCTTCTCCAAGCCTCCAAGTACTTGCTATGATACCAATGTTGGAGTTTATTGATCTCCAAAGTACAGCTAGAAGTAGGTGAAACCCAACAGGACCTAGTTGACTTTTTCACAAACTTGTATGCACAGACCAATTTTCTTGCAGAGAAAATTTCTCTTTACTCACATGGAATTTTCCAAAACTGTTTCACACACATAAACTAGACTCTAAGGGATTTCCAACAAGATATAGAACACCTCAAATGGATAAATACACAATGAGCTATGACCTCTGCAATATGCAGCTTTAATGGAGATCTTGAAACAGAGATGAACCTGAGGACACACATCACTTTCAGAGACTACTGCTCTTAACTCACAACTCCAATGACTTTGAAACTTTCCAGAATACAAGTAGACTTAAAGAGCTTTCTAACAAGCCAAAGAACACATGATTTGGATACATACGCAAGGAAATATGACCTTTGCAAGTTTGAGGTTTAATGGAGACCTTCAGCAGGGATAAAAAACAGAGAACACACACTACTTGCAGAGAGTATTTCTCTCAGCTCACAAATCCAATGATTATGAAAATTTACAGGAAGAAATTAGACAGTAAAAGCTTTCCAATGAGCTATCAAACATGTAATTTGGATATATAATGAGGGAGATACAAGCTCTGCAATCTCTGCATACAAAACTACAGCAGTGTAGAGATACACATATGACTCTCTTGGACATCCCACAAGATCACGACTTTTCTCCTCTTTTTATAGCATGGGAAACTAATCTAAAACCTTCCTAATACATCTAAATTCGTGGTAGACACTTGGATGGAATTATTACATGACTCAAGTGCTCAAATAAGCAAAGTATTGATGGACTTTGAGAACTAGCCACATCGACCTTCCACTAGGACACCACTGAAGCTCCCTTGTGACTCACTAATTTGACTCACCATGTTCTAGAACTCACATGGTATTTTTGCTACATTTTATGAATAATATGAGCCTTCTTGAAGTATTTGAAGACTTCCCAAAGGTATTTACATAATTTGAAACTTGTACCCTACATAAAACAAATGTTCGCAACAACAAGCTATGTGGAATCAATACACAAAAGGAAGTAAACCCAGAGCTTTGCAAAAAGCTTCAAATCTCTTCCCAGGAAGAGCCTTTGTGAAAAGGTCTACGATGTTCTCTTGTGTGGGCACATATGCCAAATTGATCTCTCCAACAGAGAACCTCTCCTTGACATAATGATAGTGCACTTCAATGTGCTTAGTGTGAGCATGGAGCACAGGGTTCCTTGCGATTGTCAATGCACTCTGATTGTCAGTGAAGATGGTGGTGGCAGAAGACTGAACAACACCCAAATCAACCATAAGGTGTCTGAGCCACACAGACTCAACAATCGCTGTGAAAGCTTCCCTATACCAAGCCTCACAATTAAAAGTGGCCACAATACGTTGCTTCTTGCTCAACCAAGATATGCATGAGCTACCAAGCATGACGAAAACACCACTCATGGACACACGAGTGTCATAGCAACTAACCTAGTTAGAGTCAAAAAAATCATGTAAATTTGGTAGTAGTGATCCCCCCTTGGGATAAAACAATCCAAGTAGCTGAGTACCACTCAAGTAGCGAACAGTGCGCTGAACTGACTCCGGATGCTTGACACCTGGTCAATGCATAAACTTGCTCATCTATGAGACAAAAAACTGAATATCTGGTTAAGTAATGCATAAGTAAATCAAGCATCCAACACCCTCATGATAGAGGACAACATCAAATGCATCTCTAGCACCATGAAGCCTCAATTGTAAACCTCTCTCCAGAGGAGTGGCAATAGGTTAACAGTCTTGAGGGCCAAAATGCTACAATAATGTGTCAATATATTTTGTTTGACACAAAGCTATTCTACCATCAACTTGCATAAACTGAATGCCCGAATAGTGATGCAAATGCCTCAAATTTGACACCTCAAATGAGGCATGTGGATCAACCTTAAAATCAACAATATGCTTCTAATGAGGACCAGTGAGTAGCATGTAATCAACATACACAACAATGATCAGAAGCACATCATTAGCAAGCTTAACATATAAGGTGCTCTCAGATGGACTGTTCTCGAAACCATGTGTAATCAAATAGGCATGTATCTTTTCATACCAAGCATGTGGTGCTTGCTTCAAACCATATAATGCCTTTTCCAATCTGCGCACTTGGTTTTCATGCCCTTTCTGCACAACGTGCCTCAATTTTGGGAAAAGACGACACCATTTCATATTTCTACAAGCATAACAAACTAGCAAAATTCAGATTACCAAAGCATGCATGCCAAAGCTTTGCATCTTACAAAACATGAGCGTCATGTACTGCACATGCTCAACCATTCACCTATTTTTCATAGTCTATGAGCTTATAGAGCCCACGACATGAAATGCTAGAAGCAATAATGACATCACCATTTGATAGATCATGAATTGTACATCTGTCATCAACAAACTTCACAACCAAGCCAATCTTGGCTAAAGCTGAAACTAATAACAGATTCTTCTTGATCCTTGGCACAAATAAAGCATCTGACAATGTAAAAGAACTACCATCAGTAGTAGTCAGAATGATCTTACCAACTCCCATAACAACATAAGAGGAGTTGTTGGTGCATGTGACAATATTCCCTATAGGGGAAGGCTCAAGTGAAGTGAAGAAATCGTGTTGTGAGGTAATATGTTTTGTTGCCCCACTGTCAAAGTACCTAACATCTCAGTCTACTATAGACATACATTGTTCATGTGAAGATGGGTCAAAACTACAAACAATATTCCCTATAGGGGAAGGCTCAAGTGAAGTGAAGAAATCGTGTTGTGAGGTAATATGTTTTGTTGCCCCACTGTCAAAGTACCTAACATCTGAGTCTACTATAGACATACACTGTTCATGTAAATGCTCATTCTTCATTCTCCACAAGATTATAGACTCTATTTTGGGTGTAGAGGCCTCTACAACAACCATTCGAGTCTCTTTCTTCCTTTCCTCTTTAGTAGCCAGTTTTGGACAACTCTTTATGACATGATCATTTGCTTTACAGTATTTGCAAAACAATTTTTGCTTTTCTATTTTCTTCTCATCTCTGTCTTCCTTCTTTGATTGTGGAGAATTAGCAGATTTTTGCTTACTAGTAGAAGAGCTCCATTTACCTTTGCCCTTCTGACTAGCCAGGAAAGCTTGATCAACAACACGGATAATGGACTTGTTCTGCCTAGATGATCTTCCTGCAATAGAACAGAGACTAACTCCTCAAATGTTAGGGGATTTGGATTGCCTTTCATCGTCAAACGAAGAGTAGAAGCAAAACTCTGATATTAATCAAGAAGACCATTCAGAACATTCTGCATAAGTGAATTGTCATGCAAGACTTCATTAGTAGAAATCAATTGTTCCTTCAAATCTTTGATCTTTGTCAAAAGATTGTCCATGGAATCTCCTTCATTCATGTGCTCACTCTCCAACAGTTTTTGAAGGTAAGCAACACGAGCCTCATTCCTTGCCTTGTATAAAGTGGTAAGTATATCCCAAGCATCCTTAGCTGTTTTGCAAGAGCAAATGTGAGGAATAATGGCACGTTTGACAGACAAGGTTATCAATGCATGTGTGTGAGCATCTCTGCCATCCCAATGAATTTGCTCTACAATAGGTGTAGCAAGAACCGCAACACGAACAAGAACATGAAGAATATCGTCATCTTCAATGCCATCTATATCACCTTCAGCAAGTCTGTTTAATAGGACGTTTTTCAACTCCCTGCACAATATTCCATAGTCCTTTTGCAACCAATACATGACGCATCATATAAGCCCATAATGGGTAATTGGTACAATCCAACTTATCCTGAATAGCCAACATACAAAATACATCAATGCTTTCAACCATGGCCACTGACTTAAATACCCTAATGCAAAATAATGATTTTATCTCAAAAAGATGAACAGAATTACCCTATCGAGTTTTGTTTAACCTGCAGTAGACTTTATTGGAGTTAGACGTCTGCGGAAGCATGCGAAAAGCACAAGGAAGAAGAAGAAGCTTGGAGCATAACACACAATATTGAATGTATTACTAGAGAATGTACAAAGATAAGTAGCTCATTAGGGCAATAGGTGTATATACAAGCCGGGGGAAAAAAACCTCCTAAAGAGGGAAAAAAGTGCCCCAGTGGTCCTATAGTGTTCACACACATCACTACCCGAATATATCAACAAATACCCCCTAGGAGTGATGCGGTGAAAAAGTAGCTGACAATCATGTATAAGGAAGTGCCAAGCTATGTGGAAATCACTCCACAAAAGGAAGTAAGCCCAAAGCTTTGCGGAAAGCTTCAAACTTCTCCTTAGGCAAAGCCTTCGTGAAAAGGTCTGCAATGTTCTCCTGCATGGGCACATATGCCAAGCTTATCTCCCCAGCAGAGAACCTCTCCCTGACATAATGATAATGCACCTCAATGTGCTTAGTGAGAGCATGGAATATAGGGTTCCTCGCAACTGCCAATGCGCTCTGACTGTCAGTGAAGATGGTGGTGGCAGAAGACTGCCAACACCCAAATCAGCCATAAGGTGTCTGAGCCACACAAACTCAACAGTAGCTGTGAAAGCTTCCCTATACTCAGCCTCACAACTAGAAGTGGCCACAGTAGGCTGCTTCTTGCTCAAACAGATATACATGAGCTACCAAGCATGAAGCAAAAGCCACTAGTGGACAGCATAGCAACCAGCCCAATCAGAGTCAAAAAAAGCATGCAAATCTGGCACTAGTGATCCCCCCTTGGGATAAAACTACCCAAGTAGCTGAGTACCACTCAAGTAATGAAAGATGCGCTTAACCGCCTACCAATGCTTGACTCCTGGGCAATGTATAAACCTGCTCATTTGTGAGACAGCAAACTGAATATCTGGCCGAGTAATGCATAAGTAAATCAAGCATCCAATAGCTTGCTGATAGAGAACAGCATCAAATGCATCTCCAGCATCATGAAGACTCAATCGTAAACCTGTCTCCATAGGAGTGGCAATAGGCTTACATTCTTCAAGGCCAAAACGCTACACTAATGTGTCAATATATTTCATTTGACACAAATCCATTCCACCATCAACGTGCATAAATTGAATGCCCAAATAATAATGCAAATGCCCCAAATCAGACATCTCAAATGAGGCATGCAAATCAGCCTTAAAATCAGCAATATGCTTCTGAATAGGACCAGTGAGCAGCATGTCGTCAACATAGACAACAATGATCAGAAGCACATCATTAGCATGCTTAACATATAAGGTGATTTCAGTTGGATTGTTCTCAAAACCATGTACAATCAGATATGCATGTATCTTTTCATACCAAGCACGTGGTGCTTGCTTTAAACCATATAATGCCTTCTTTAACCTACACACCTGGTTTTCATGCCCTTTTTGCACAAAGCCATGGGGCTGAAAAACATACACTTCTTCATGCAAGTCACCATTCAGAAATGTTGTTTTAATGTCCAACGGATGTACATTCCAACCATGATGGGCTGCAAGTGCAGATATGCTCCGAACAGTAGTCATACGGCATGTAGGTGCAAAGGTCTCATCAAAATCAATGCCTCTTTCCTGTGCATAATCCTTTGCAACAAGCCTAGCCTTATACCTGTCAACTGTACCATCAGGTTTACGCTTCAGCTTGTATACCCACTTAGTGTCAATGGCCTTCTTGCCAGGAGGCAAGTAACATAAAGACCATGTACCATTCTTTATTATAGCATCATATTCAGATTGCATAACAGCCATCCAATTTTCTGAATTCTGTGCTTCATCAAAAGAAACAGGCTCATTCTCATCACAGAGACTAGACGCAGCCATAGCATAGCAGTCTGATGCAAAGGAGGCACTATGAGAGCTGAACGAGTATGATATGACAAAGGTGCACCTAATTTGCTGTCACGCAAAGTCTGCACCAACCATTTTGGCATAGTTTTTGCCTCCTCAATATCAGCTCTCTCATCAACAAGTGCATCATGTAAATCTGCATTAGAAATGGAATGATCTGCATCATCATATGAAACCTGCAAAGGTTGAGAAGTTGCCTCATTAGGACCAGCACTAGGCTGTCCACGTGTAAAAAGAGGTAGCAAAGCATCATACATGTCTTTGGAGCTAACAGATGTCTCCTTAGTACATGAAAGCAATGGCTTAATAGCATCTTCCACAAAAAAACATCATGGCTAACCATAATGCGTTTAGTCTATGATGATACAGACGATAGCCTTTACTTTCAGAATTGTACCCAACAAAAATACATTTTACTACTTTATCATCTAGTTTTCTGCGATGTTGTTCAGGCACTAATGTATATGCCAAACAACCAAAAACACGCAGATGAGCAACAGATGGCTTGCAATCATGCCAAGCCTCATATGGAGTGATAGACTACAACGCTTTAGTGGGACACCTGTTAAGTACATATGCTGCACACATGACAGCCTCAAGCCAGAAACTATGTGGTAAAGCCTGACTCTTGACCATACACCTTGCCATCTCCATGAGAGACTTGTTCTTTCGTTCAGCAACTCCATTCTATTGAGGTGTATACAGCACTGTACACTGGTGTTTTATCCCACGTTCTGCCAAAAATGCATTAAAATCAGAAGACATATATTCCCCCCCTCGATCTGAACGGAGGGTGCCCATTTTACATGCTGACAGATTTTCAGCCAAAACCAAAAACTGTTTGAAGCACATGAACACTTCAGACTTTGCTTTCAATGGATATACCCATGCATGCCTGGAAAAATCATCGATAAAAGTCACGAAGTAAAGATAATTCCCAAAAGAAGGTGTCTGCATAGGACCATAGAAATCACTATGTACAAGCTCCAATTTTTGAGTAGCCCGAACTCAACCATCTTTTGGAAAGGACGAATGCTGCATTTTGCCCAAAATACAACCTTCACAAACATGTTTTCCAGGTGCCTCAAGTTTGGGCAAAGAGGACACCATTTCACATTTCTGCAGGTGTAGCAAACTAGCAAAATTCAGATGACCAAAGCGTGCATGCCAAAGCTTTGCATCTGACATAGCCTGAGAATCATTTACTGCACATGCCAAATCATTTACAGATCTTTCATAGTCTATGAGCTTATACAGCCCTCGACATAAGATGCCAGAAACAATAATCACATCGCCATTTGACAGATCATGAATTGTACACCTGTCATCAACAAATTTCATAACTAAGCCAATCTTGACTAATGTAGAAACTGATAACAGGTTCTTCTTGATCCCTGGCACAAATAAAGCATCTGACAAAGTGAAAGAACTACCATTAACAGTAGTGAAAATGATCTTACCAACTCCCATAATAGGATAAGAGGAGTTGTTGGCGTATGTAACAGTATTCCCTGTAGGGGCAGGCTCGAGTGAAGAGAAGAAACTACGCTGTGAGGTAATATGTTTGGTCGCCCCACTATCAAAGTACCAAACATCTGAGTCTATTGCAGACATGCACTGCTCATGAGAAGATGGGTCAAAACTACAAACAGTAGTAAATGCCCATTCTTCTTCCTGCACAAGATTAGCAGACTCCGTTTTGGGTGTAGAGGCTTCTGCAACAACCATTCCAGCCTCTTTCTTCTTTGCCTCTTTAGCAGCTAGTTTTGGACAGTTCTTTATGATATGATCATTCCCTTTACAGTACTTACAAAACAATTTCTGCTTTTCTGATTTTTTCTCATCTTTGTCTTGGTTCTTCGAATGTGCAGCATTTGCAGATTTTTGCGTACTAGTAGAAGAGCTCCATTTTCCTTTGCCCTTCTGACTAGCCAGGAAAGCTTGATCTGCAACTCGCATAATGGACCTATTTTGCCTGGACTGATCTTCTTGCAACAGAACAGAGACTAACTCCTCAAATGATAAGGCATTCGGATTGCCTTTCATCATCAACCAAAGAGTAGAAGCAAAACTCTAATATGAGTCAGGATGACCATTCAGAACGGTCTGCACAAGTGAGCTATCTAGTATAACCTCATCAGCAGAAATCAATTGTTCCTTCAAATCTTTGATCTTCGTTAGGAAACTGTCCATAGAATCACCTTCATTAATGTGCTCACTCTCCAATTGTTTTAGGAGGTAAGCAACACGAGCCTCATTTCTAGCTTGGTACAATGTGGTAAGTGTATCCCAAGCATCCTTAGCTGTTCTGCAAGAGCAAATGTGAGGAATAATGGCACGTTTGACAGACAAAGCTATCAATGCATGTGACTGGGCATCTCTGCCATCCCAACAAATTTGCTCTACAATAGGTGCAGGAGAAACCACAGCATGAACAGGAATATGCAGAATATCATCATCTTCGACACCTTCTGCATCAGCTTCAGTACCTGCAGTTGTAACAGTTGTAGGTGTGATAGGACGTTTTTCAACACCCTGCACAATGTTCCATAGTCCTTTTGCAACCAATACATGTCGCATCATATAAGCCCACAACAGATAGTTGGTACCATCCAACTTATCCTCAACAGCCAACATACAGAATACATCACTGCTTTCAGCCATGGCCGGTGACTAAAATACCTTGATGCAGAAAATTGATTGTATCTCAAAAAGTTGAACGGAACTGCCCAGACAAGTTCTGCTAAACTTGTAGCAAACTTCGAGACGCTTATATTGGCGAACAGAAACTGGTATATACCTTTGGCACAAAAAGACAAAATAGCCTACACAAGCACTGCGATAGTGCATTCGGAGGCCGAAACAAGCTCAGATCGCGATTTCGGCACCACAGAGTGAAATAGTTTTGATGTCTAAAACACGCTGAGTATGCTCACCAAAATTCGTGTGATTCTGAGACTGCAAACGGAGGAGTGTTGACGGCGCCCTAGATGAAGCGACGACCTACTCTAATACCAATTGTTGGAGTTAGACATCTGCGGAAGCACACGAACAGCACAAGGAAGAAGAAGAAGCTTGGAGCACAACACACAATACTGAATGTATTACTAGAGAATGTACAAAGATAAGTAGCCCATTAGGGTAATAGGCGTATATACAGGGGGGGGGGGAAACCTCCTAAAGAGGGAAAAAGTGCCTCGGTAGTCCTAGAGTGTTTACACACATCACTACTTGAATATATCAACAGACTTCGAGACGCTTATACTGGTGAACTGAAACTTGTGTATATCTTTGGCACGAAAAGATAAAATTGCCTGCACAAGTAGTGAGATAGTGCATTCAGAGGCGAAAACGAGCTTAGATCCTGATTTCAATACCACACAGCAAAGTTGTTTCGATCTCCTAATCACCTTGAGTATGCTCACCAAATTTCATGCAATTTTGAGACTTTGATCAGAGAGGTGTCGACGATGCCCTAGATGAAGCGATGACCTACTCTAATACCAATTGTTGGAGTTTGAGGTCTATGGAAGCACGTGAACAACACAAGGAAGAAGAAGAAGCTTGGATTACAACATAGAATACTGAATGTATTACCACTAGAATGTACAAAGATAAGTGACCCGTTAGGGTTATAGGTGTATATACAAGCAGGGGGAAAAAACCTCCTAAGGAGGGAAAAAAGTGCCACGATGGTCTTGGTGTGTTCACACACATCACTACTTAAATATATCAATAGCCTGAGGTGCAAACAAAGTTTTTCTACAAGGAATGAAATATGCATATTTACTAAACCTATCAAGTATTGTCCAAATCATATCGTTATGTGATGAAGTGATAGGAAGACCTGTGATAAAATCCATTGAAATTTGTTCCCGTGGTTCGTTCGGAATGGGAAGTGGCATTAATAATCCAAATGGTTTATCTTCTTCTGTTTTAAGAGAACTAGTGCTCCAAATGGGGAAGAACTAGGCCTTATAAGTCCTTTGTGGAGTAAGTCTTTCACTTGGTTTTTTATTTCTTTTTGGTGTAGTGGGCCATGCCTATAAGGTGCTTTATGAGGAGGAGAACTACCAAGAATTAAGTCTATGTTATGGTCAAAGGATCCTTGAGATGGTGGTAGTTCAAAGAGATACTCAGACATAAAACAATCCTTATAAGTAGTCATGAAAGGTTTATGTGCATCGAGAAGTGTATGAGTATAATCATTTATGACATTGACAAAAACAATGCATGAATTGTATCCTTTCCTAAATACACGTTTTACTTGAGTATGATTAATCAATGGAAATGGCTGGAAATCATGCCGCACAGGCAAAGTAATGATTTGACCTTTAAATTCAAAGTTAAAGGTATGTGTATGATAGTCAATGTGTGGGCTAGAATGATGATGAAAAGGCATATGTATAACATTGTAAGATTGCAAAGTTGCAATTAAAAATGCTTTTGCATCTACATATGGGCCTATGCAAATCGTAATGTCTTGCACTTCTTGAGTTACATTATAATGACTACCTTGAAATGCAGCTTTCACTTTATACAAAGAAGGAAATGTTTTTAATTTAAGTTCTTATACTAATAAATGTGAAATAAAATCATGTGAATTTCCATCGTCATGTAAAGTATTAACCGGTTTGTTATTGATAATACCTTGCATGCAAAGTAAAGAATGAATAGAGGTATCATTACCCAAGGTACTTAAGTCCTTCTCCAATGCTTCCTCTATCCAAACAAGAGAAATTTCTTCATTATGGGCCTTCGTGTTATGCAATTGAGTTGCTGCTAGTTTCATGTGAAGAGGTCACAATCGTCATTTCATTCTTGTATGTCCAAGTTTACCACAATTCTAGTAGATGATATGTGGTCCCTTTTGTTGAGCATCTACCGCTGAAGTTTGCAAGGTAGGTGGTTTGGTAGGTTGGAGATTTGAAGCAACAGGTGTAGATGAGTAGCTAGATTGTGGTGGACGAGGAAAACTAGAGTAAGATGGGGCGTTAAAATTAAGCTTCATAGGAATAGTTGTTTTAACAAAAAGTGGTTGTTGATGTAGTTGTTATAGACGGATCAACTTAGTTATGGACTGAAATCCTTCTTTGCATCATAGGCAAAAGAGATAACCTCATTGAGTGTTGTACGCCATAGGGTGTGAAGTTTGTCTTGGATTCCCATCTCCAAACCATCTTCATATTTTCGTTGCAAGATATCATCCCATACATCTTTGAGCATTCAAACCAATAATAAATTTTGCCAGAACCGCTTCGTGTAGGTAGTGACAGTGTCACCCTCATTCCACATAAATGTTGTCCATGCACGTCAAACATGTAAATGATATTGAGGAGGAAGAAAAGTATCCTTCACTTTATCTTGGAAAGCCTTCCACATTGTTGGACGATCTGTGTTGTGATGCAAGACATTCCACTAGAGCTAAGCTTTTCCTACTAAATAGTTAGTGGCAAATTTGACTTTTTCACTTTCAACATATGTTTCATCAGAATAGAAATCATCAAATTGTGATAACAATGAAAGAACTAAAGGGCCATCCTTACGGCCATCAAACTATAGAAATTGGTAGTTTTTAACACCAAGCTTGGAATGTGTGCCATCAGATTGGGCAGACACAATAACTTTTACCACCCTCGCAAGATTATCTTCATCAGATTGCATCTTCTAAAGTACTTCGTCGCATTGTCAAATATCATTTTGAGTGCCTCAAAGTTCATGCCACAGGAGCTCGAGCTATTGCTCAAGTGGTACCTAGGGTAGAGGTGACTCACTGAAATCCTCCATGGTGTTTGTAGGATCCATGGGTATGTAGAGAACAAAACCCTCTTGCTAAATATGTAAAAACAATTTTGAGATTGCTTGAATTAGAATGTAAAAGGAAGGGTTGTTCTTGGGAATTGAAAAAGTAAGAAAGAGATGGAAGTTGTGTTAAAAGAAAAGAGAACTAGAGTGACAACACAAAGACATAGTGTTTCCCTCCTTGGTGAGTGTAAAACTCCTTATTTCCACTCATAAATTAAAAATGGTTCACGCATAGCCAACGGCTGGCAATGGTCGCCAAGAGAGCCATGGGTGCCAAAGATGCCAAAGTAATGCCTTAATTATGCCTAAATTCTATGCCTTAGTTATGCCTAAGCTCTATGCGTTGGTTATTCCTAAGTTCTATGTCCTAGTAGACACCTTGGAATAAGCCAAAGGAGTAAACGTAGGTTCAGGAACTGGAAGAGAAACAGAAGCTGGAACCGGAACTGAAACTAAAACTGAAATTGAGACAGGGTTCGAGATTGGAATCGGAATCGAAAGTGAATAACGAATAACAAAACAGAGATTAAATGCCAAAAATGCACGGAAATAGACTCCTCCGTAGTGACGTGCATAAGGCTCTAATACCACTTGTATTAAAATCTTAATTCAGATGCACATAGAGATTGTAAATGTTGAAAACACACTAAGAAAAAAGATATGCAAAGAGATGATACAGAATGTAGTATTGGGTGCAATCTCCCCCCATGCACTTTGTTTCGATAGTCCATGGAGTGCATGTATTTATAGGATTTTTTCACTAGGTCAAAATAGTGGTTACATGAGAGTGGCTTCGAAAAGCATGTGTGAAAGTAAAAGTTGGTCTCTTTTATGGAGAGCCCTTGCTTTTATCAATAGAGATTGCAGTCTATAATGATTCTTATCCTAACCACTACTTTACTAGTTGTTTCCAAAAATAGAACCCTCTATGTGGGTTTATTTACAAACTGAATAAATTATAAATTGGATTATTGATGTCCGTCCTTTCACGCCCTCACAAACCTTCAGCTATTATATCAAAAACACCAAAACACATTAATACATTAATAAATTAACACTCCATCAATTCCTTGTTCAACACATTCCATAATTCATAACAAATACATGCTTAGACTTGAGTTGAGATTTCTGGAAAATCCTTGGGGTAAGCCATTGAGCTTTATAAATAGAGAAAGAGATGTTTAGATGAAGACTACGTCCTTATTACTATCGCTTAATCAACAAGTTAGGATTATTCAGGTAGTTGTGATGGGAAATTGTAAACCTTGATAGAGTAGCGAGAATTGGAGAGATGAGAACATAGTTTCTTCGCTTAAGAAAAGAGTCCTATGTAGAATTAGATCTTGAAATAGTTTTTCAATATGTGATTATAAAGAATTTGAAAGGGATCAAGTGATTCCCAAGCAATTAAAAGCCTAAGATAAGTCTAGTTTTCTAACCGAATGTTCCTAAGTTTGAAGATCAAAGAAGCAATTTTGAATGCTTTACATGAAATGAAAAGTTCAACCTTGGAGCAAGGTGTTGAGTTGCACATAGGATCAAAGTTTCTAGAAATTGGAAGAATGATGAGTTTTTTATCGTTAGTGTACATGTGAAAGGGAAACTGGACATTAGACACTTTTGTATATGTTCTTTAATAAAACATAAAGTGGTATGTTCAGTCTAAGACTTCAAGTTTGACTACATTTATGAAACCTAAGAAATCTGTGTTTGAGGTCTCTATGTACTATGGTAGTTCCTGCATATTCTACAGGTTTGTGTGAAGTATCATGCTCATCATCTAGAACTCCGTTTTGTATTATTAGGGCATGAGAGCATATCAGGCCAGGATCCAGGAAGGGCCAAATGTAACAGATCATGAAAGATGTTACCCTAGAGCTGACCTACAGCTTGAACGAACCAAGTTGTGTGCCAAGATGGTGGAATTGGCTCAAGCCATGTTTGAGGCCAGTCGCCTCTTCAATTGCTCTAGCTCCACTAGAACGCCATTGCATTTTGATGGTCTGTTAGATAGATTGGAGATGATAATTGCAATGTCTAGAAAAGGAGCCAACTCCCAGGCTAAGGAGAAGGCAAGTGATAGAATAAGAATTCCTTTCAAGGAAGCTTATGTGCCTAACTCCACAGAACCAAACACCTCTTCTTCTATGAATCGATATTCACCAGAATTCTTGCGAGAGATTCACGAAGAGAAATGGGCTAAAGAGAGTGAAGTTCCTCCTCCCATTGAACTTGTGGATGACACACACGATCAATTCCCACAAGACCTTCCTTCCATTTATGGAGAGAAGGAGAGTGCCCACTCTCAAGAGAGATTAGACCTCGAGTATAATTCTTTACAAGAACTACCCCACTTCACAGGCCTTATCTATGAAATTGAGCACACTGAATGGGTATCCCCATTTGTAGTGGTGCCCAAAAAGAATGGCAAGTTACATGTATGCATTAACTTGAAGAAGGTTAGCGCAGCCACTATCAGAGATAGTTATCCGCTTCCTATCACTGGGCATCTATTAGAAAGGGTAGCAGGCAAGGAAGTGTACAACTTCTTAGATGGGTTCTCTTGTACAATCAAGTAGCCATAGCACCAGAAGATCAGCATAAGATGGATTTTGCCACGGAGTGGGGCATATTTGCTTTTCGAGTAATGCCATTTGGTCTAACCAATGTGCCTGCAACCTTCCAGAGACTAATGTGCCATGTATTTAAGGAGTTCTTGAGGAAGAATTTGGAAGTCTATGTTGATGATCTCTGTGCTCATTCCAACATTAGACAAACCCATATACCTGAACTCAGACAAATCTTTGATAAATGTAGAGAATATCAAGTCTACTTGAACCCAGAAAAGTGTGTTTTCATGGTCAGGCAGGGGAAGATTCTAGGACACATAGTGTCAAAGAACGGCATATCCACTGATGAAGAGAAAGTGAGAGCTATCTCTGAACTACCTAGGCCAAGGAATGTCAAGGAAGTGCAAGCTTTCATGGGGCATTGTGGTTATTATCGACGTTTCATACACATGTATGCCATCATTGCAAAGCCTCTGTACGGGCTTTTGACCAATTTTGAGTGGACTGATGAGTGCAAATCCTTCAATGAGCTTAAGCAGCGATTGTGTTCAGCACCAATCCTGACTACACCGGAGTGGAACAAGCCCTTCCATTTGCATGTGGATGCATCCAATTATGCCATTGGATGTGTGCTTGCACAACCTACTGGTGAAGGTAATATGGATCTTCCAATTGCCTATGCGAGTAGACAGTTGAATGCAGTTGAACGAAACTATACCACCACCGAACGAGAGGGATTAGGCATGGTGTATGTGGTTAAAAAGTTTAGACATTATTTGCTTGCAAATAAGTTTAAACTTTTTACTGATCATCAAGCACTCTTGTACTTGGTAAACAAGCCATGCAATACGGGTAGATTAGTATGATGGTTCCTCTTACTAATGGAATATGACTTTGAGGTAGTGGTGAGAAAAGGCAAGACTCATTTGAGATCAAATCATCTCTCAAGGCTTACTTCCGGAGAGGCTCCACAAGGAGTATCATATGATCTTCCCGATGCTTACTTGTTTAATTTGGAAGTTGTACCACAGTGGGCCAAGAACTTAGTGCTAGTACTCACATATGGGCCTAAACATCCAGTAGTCAACACTCAAGATAGGGAGGTAGTAAAGGCCCAAAAGTACCATATCATGGCAGGGAGTATGTACAAACATACCGATCAAGGGATATTAGCTTGTTGCGTGGAAGAGGATGAGTGCGCGAAATGGTTGCAGTTAGCACATGTAGGTGCTTTAGAGCAGCACTACTCGAAGCAAAGAACTTTACAGACACTGAAGAGACTCGGAGTGCACTAGCCAACAATGGAAGCAGATGTCCATAGGATGTGCAAGGAATGCCCAATCTGTCGTACTAAACCACCAGTGGAATATGCCACTCTTTATCGGATGTCTTTAGTACCAGATTGGGATGAACCATTAGTAGCCTTTTTGAGGACGCGAACCTTTCCCCAAGATATGACATTAGCTAGACAAAGAATCTTAGAACAAGAAGCGTTAGACTATACTCTCATTGGTGAAAATCTATATCGACGAGGAAAGGATGGGTATCTTCGATTATGTGTCCACGAGAGTGAATATCTGAAAATCTTGGAAACTGCTCACCAAGGAGTAGCAGGAGGACACTTTGGACCAGATTGGGTGATCAAGGCAATCCTATTTGCAGGTCTTTGGTGGCCAACCCTTCACATGGACGCACATACCTATGTGAAGAGGTGTGATGTTTGCCAGCGAACTCAGTATCCTATACATAAAGATGAGATGCCATTGAAACCTATGATGGGTGGAAGGGCATTCTCTAAGTGGGGAATAGACTTTGTAGGACCTATTAATCCCCCAGCAAAGGGTTCACGTGCTGAATACCTCATTGTGGCCACAGACTATCTAACCAAGTGGGTAGAAGTAAAAGCCACAACGAAGAATGATGCTCAAACAACCACAAAGTTCTTATTTGAGAATGTGTTCACAAGATACAGATTGCCAATAGAGTTAGTGAGTGATAGAGGCACGCACTTCTTGAATGAATTCATAGAAAACCTTCTACAAGAATTCCTGGTAATACATAAGAAGTCGGCTCCCTATCATCCACAAGCTAATGGACATGCCGAGAGCACAAATAAGATTCTATGCAATGTATTGACCAAATTGGTGAATAATAAACACTCTGACTGGGACAAACAGCTACATCATGTTGTTTGGGCATACAGAGTTGCCTATAAAACGGTACTCCAAGCCACACCCTTTTAGATGGTATTCGGCCAAAATGCAGTGCTACGATTGGATTTTTTGATACCTACCTTGAAAGTAGCACAAGAGCATGATTGGACAGGCCACGAGTTGTCCTCTAGAATCTTCGATCTTGAACAATTAGGTGAAACACGATTGAGAGCTGCAGCAAGAATTTATGCAGCCAAGAAGAGGCAAAAAGCATATTTCGACGCACATGTGAAGGATAAGGGCTTGAAAGCAGGGGACCTAGTCCTAGTCTCCACCTTGAAGCAACATGCACGGAAGTTAGAGAAGAGAGGCTATGGACCAATGATTATCAATAGGATCTCCACAAGTGGAGCGGTTCAACTAGCCACTCTAGAAGGAGATATTCTACCAAGTTACATAAGCGGTTGTAGAGTCAAGTTATATCAAGAACCCCTAACATAAGAGATGCTAAATCAACTCAATACTGCAAAGAAACGAAAAGAAGAGGAAAAGCAAATTCGAGAAGAAGCACATGCAGAAGCTTTAGAATACATCCGACCAATGAAATTAAGGAGACAAGGTAGAGATCAGCTTATGCCGGACACTCAAGAATCTTTAGGCTATCACATGGCCATGTGCGAGGCTTCAGGTGAACACTCCCATAGGATAGTCGATCGACAACCTTTTGTGACCCTAGAAGTAGGACAAGGAGAGAGTGCAAGGACCGTGAGAGCTTTAATTGACTCAGGAGCAGCGACTAGTGCAGTTCGATTTTCTTACTGCCAAGAATTGCAATTGAAGGTCAATCCTATAGAGGCATATCTCATAGGATTGGGAGGTGTGGAAACCCCTTGCATGGGTGAGGTGGAACTTCCCCTCTACATTCAAGAGGTTCTAATGGCAGTCAAAGTGCTAGTATGTGAAGACGAGGATCTGACCGAGCCTCTTGTCTTGGGGCAAGACTGGATCTATGATCATGCAGTCAACCTCAACCTAAGAAGTGGACTTCTTTAGGCTTGGGTAGGCCAAAACCGCATCACGATTGAATTAGAGAATCAAGCACTTAGGCCACTAGAAGAGGCACCAAATCCTGGTCCCTCCAAGAACACACATGAATATAACGATTTTATTCTTGTCCAAAGTTCTATGGTACAGAAGATTGTCACTCTTGACAAAAGTGCAGAGGTCAAAGAGGAGTTCCCTTCTTTTCCGAAGAGGATTCGAGGAAAGCAAGCAGGACAACATACTTCACAAAGAAGGCCGATAATGAAGAAGCATGAGCTATGACCAGTGCAATATAAAATACCTTTTGGCATGAAGCAGATCTGGGTACGCAAGGGTGAACAACCCTCAACGTTGGAGATAGGATCCCAAAGATGCACCAAACGCGCTACACCATCTAGGATCACAACGAAGGAGTATCCGAGGAATCAATCTAGAAAAACCATTTCTGTTTGGGTTCCAAAGCGGTCAATGAAGGTTATCCCAAATGCTAGACAGATATGGGTGCCCAAGACCTGCTTCCGAGCTCAAACAGCTTCACCCCCATTCACAAGATTGAATCCACACTCACAAGCACCCTTGGCGCAAATCTCAAGTCAAACATCTACACTCCACACCACTACATCTTTGGTCACACCTAGGAATGTCGGGAAATGGGTATCCAAAAGGTCCCAAATCCAACACAATCCAGTCCACAAAGCTTTACGTGTCATCACCACTAAGAGCTACAATTCCACAATCAAAATTTGGAGACTTAAACCTCGTATCAAACTGCCTGACCCAATTTTGTAAATCAGTCCCCTCTGATGTAGGTGCATTCCGAGTACATTGCACATCCAAATTATCCATCTAGGATGAACACTAACCCACCAACCAACATTCTCACACATCACCAAACACTCCACCCACTAACCCCTAACCACTTGAAATGTCATGTTAGTATTGTGGAGGGGGGAACACCATAACATCCTGTTTCCTATGCAATTGTTGTCAGGATCTTGCTCACGCGCATACAGAGATTACGGACGTAGAAAAACACACAGAAATTAGAGGCAACAAGAGACGAGACCGAACGCAAGATTGGGTGCAATCTCCCCCCATGCACTCTGTTTCGATAGTCCACAGAGTGCATGTATTTATAGGAATTTTGATTACGTCGAAAAGAGTGGTTACAAGAGGGCGGCTTTGAAAAGCAAGCGTGAAACTAAAAGTTGATAACTTTTACAGAAAGCCATTGCTTTCAATAACAGAAACTACGGTCTACAATGATCCTTATGCTAATCATTACTTTTTTAACAATAGAACCTTCTACGCAGGTTTATTTACAAGCTAAATAATAATTATTCGGATTATTGATGTCCGCCCTTTCACGCCTTGCACGCTCCTCATGAACCTTCAGCTACTATATCAGAAACATCAAAAACATATTAATACATTAATAATATAACACTTTAGCAATGCATTGTTCAATAATATACAACATGCCTCCCAGTTGACAAGCAACTGACCTCAGTTGATAAAATAATGCAACACTCTAACAATTATAATGCAGTGTTCAACATATTACATGTTACAATCCAACAATGCATTGGCTATTCTATATTTCAATCCAACAATGCATTGTTCAACATCTTCCATAATACATTAATAATTTAACACTCCAACAATTACTTGTTCAACATATTCCATAATTCATAACAGCAATGCTAATGTGCCTCTCTTCTTCTAGCAGATAAGCATCCATAGCTACAAGCAGTCTCATGGCAGAAGCAACAGGTCCGAGCTCACAGGCAGGAGTGAGTACTGCAGGGATTGATGTGGATAGTCTACCTGTTGATGTGCCTCCAACTGAACGACCCGTAGAGCTGCAACACCTCCAACAAATACCTATACCGGATCCTCCCACAGGAATAACAGAGAGGGTCCATGCCAATTCTCATTGGTTCAGTGGCATGCCAGGATCCTTAGGAGAGGCCAAGTACATATGGGAGTCCAAGTGTGAGCATGATAAGCAATGGGTCAGATTCCAATTCTTTTCCGAGGAGTTTGAGACTCTCCAGAACACACAAGATCTGTAGACCATATGGGAGCATGCAGGATTAGTCGAGTATTTTGCAGCACTTTTACCCAAACCAGATCTCCTACGATGTTACTACTTGGTCTCAACTTTACAGGCGCATGAAGAAAAAGATAAACCAGGATCATTTGTCATTCCTTCCTTATTGGACAACAATGAGTTGAAAAGGTTCGAACTCACTTTGGAATTGGTGAGCTCTACATTCAACATGCATGACACGCATGTGCCCTCTGGGAAGGATCCTCTTATCCCCACTAATATGAAGAACAGGAAGCTACAAAAGTTGAAAGATATGGCGGCACTCACACCGAATGTGTCCATTCCCCTTCGCATGTGCATGCAACATTTTGCATTTGCTGGTCAAGATCGGTACACTCAACCCCACAAGCGGATTTGGTTCGCTCTTTACTTGGCAGAGACAGGTGCATTACCGATTAAGTTTCCTGTTATAGAGAAGCTGTATGAAGCAAATAAAAGGTCACATAGAAAGCTCGTGGTGAATGGATGCTGTGCAATCACATGCATCATCTACAAGTGCTTAGCATACGATGTACCTATTGAACGTGCTTTAACATGGTCACAACTCCAAATGTTCAAGAGACTCAAATCCGCCACACATCAATCCAAGCGCATGAGGGGCTCTATTCCTTGTGTTCAAACACGTGAAGTGCTAACGACCCCGGAAATCTCGCCACGAGGAGATGCCACTTTGCCTCCCTTTACCATTCGCATACCAAGGTCTGGATTTGAAGGCACATCACAAGCTGCCCCCTCGACTCCTCCTATCCCTCTTGAATTCGAATTTCTTGCGACTGGAGACGTTGAAGGGATGGGTACCTTCGACTTCGAATCATTCTTGCAGAATACACAACTTTCTGATGTAGAGTTCTATTTAGATACAGAAGAACACGGAACATCTTCCAAAAGGAGGAAATCCACAAAAGGCCACCATGTACATTGGGATGATGAGCAGCAGAGAACTTTGTCGCAACAACTAGAACACTCGGAGGCAGAAGAAAAAGCAGAAGCAAAAGAAACAACTTGTGCCATCACTTGCTCATAGTCTTCATACTAGTCCTCACGTCTCCACGGATTGACAATTATGAGGTGGATCTCCTCATGTTGGTACTCACCATTGTGCTAGAGTGGCACATATTTTCAAGGATGAATGTTCATCAAGGTGGGAAATGTCATAAAGTAGCTTGGAAAAGGTAAAAAATTATGATAACATTAGGTATGTCTTGAGTATTGGACAACTAATACACTTAGATCTCAAGGATGCGAAGGACAAGGCCTTGGGTTCAACCTCGAAAGGGAGCATGGGGAGAGAGTTTTTTCAAAAGAAAGAGCCCTCTAGAAGAATCTGCTCTTTGTATCCTATTTGAAATTTGTGGGACATCGCATGGAATGGAAGCTATGGTAAGCCTAGAGGGTCTGTTGTCTTTCAATCATTAACAATGGAGCTTGAGACCTTGCCAAAGGTTTGATTGTGATCCCAACGAGCTCTCTCATAGTGATTGTCATTGAGGATCAAACTATTGGTATCATCAACAAAATGTCAAAGGTCCAATTGTTCATTACTCTCAAGTAGAATGATTTCCTTGATGCTTCCCTTTCAAAGTCTCATCCTCAACATGGCATATCACATGAGTAGCTATATTGAAGAGGAGAGAGTGAGCATCCCGCCTTGTTTGTTGGAGCATTTAATCTCGAAGGGGCTTGAAAGTTTGCCATTAATGTTACTTTTTAGTATACTCGATTAAAGTATATATTCCTTTAAATTAGAGATCATTTCAACAAACCATCTACTAAGGCACTAGTTTGAAAGGGATTGGAGGTTGAAGTGTCCTTCTAGCCTATTGTAAACCTTGTCAATGTCGATCTTGAGGCATGTGAAGTCTTTCTTGAACTCTCTCATATTCCATACCTTGCCATACATTAGTTTTTTTTTTTTTAATGGAGGTTCGACAAGTGCCTACTCCCTCGAGCTTTAATTTTGAAAGAACAACTGTATAGTTGAATGGGCATAGTATCCATGAGACCCCTTGTATCCCACAAAGCAGACAAGATTACAACTGGTTTCAACTAGTTTATACTGGCCAATGCCATTACATGTCTAGCCTATGGATTGAACTCTCGACCTCCTCTTCAAGTGACCAAAGACTCAACCATTAGAACAACGGACATGGACACCATACATTAGGCTTGCTTTTAGAATGGATTTGTCCTTGATGAAGTCTTTTTTGTCTTTTCTAGTTCATTTATGGATCCAATTTCTTATGGTGTTTCAAAGCATCACCACAGGAACTGAAGAATTCACCCCAATCAGCCCTCATATCTTCCGTGTAACAAAGGCCTTGCTATTCTGTAATTATAGAGGAAAATTTCGAAGGCCTGATTTAGAATAATTACTGCAGATGGCCGTGTTGGGTGACCTGAATTCCTGACAAGCGCTAAATTCACATCATCGACGGTCGACTGAGAGCGGCAGTTTAGTGGTCAGGCTTTGAAGGCTTGTGCTCATGCTTACAGACCGTCCTTGCTTCGTTCCTCTCGTTGTTCTACACGACTTCCGTCATTCAGCCAAAAAAGGAGACAGGTAGCCTGTCCTATGGAGTCGTGTCGACTATTACAGCCGAAATCTCCATTCCTACAGACGCTTTGATTCCCTTAAACTCTCTACGACCGTCTTCTTCTACAATTTTTGGTCGTTCGGTCTGTTCCCATGCCTGAGCTTGGCTGAAGTGCGAACACTTTGTTTCTTACCGTTTCTGTGATTCATGCGTTGCTTGCCTGCCTTCTTCATCTGCTTTACACGTAGAGCTTAGGTTGATCCAGCCATATGTAGTTGGTAACTCTTCTATATTGCCTTTTACGCTGTAATTTCTGAAAGATACGGTAACCTGGCTATGCCTTGTGCATCTTTACAGAGGGCTATTAGCATCTGAAAGCCGTATCTTATCTTATACATGCCTTAATTATCGTGCCTGTTTCCTGCGTTCGTTCTGCAGAGCAATATGGTTTCTCTTTTCCTAATGGCCTGTTCAACAAATCCACGTTTACACTTTCAGGTCACTATAAAGTTCGTCTTTTCAACCCTTTGCATCTCCTACGATGGAAGATGGTGGGTCTTATCGCTTTGCTGGCAAGCGTTCCCTGATCGATGATGAATATGCGAAACAAAATGGCAGGCGCAAACGCCAGAATTCCCTCAACGACAAGCCGGAAGTTGTTGATGAGATTGTATATCGGATTTTGTGCCCAGTAAACAAGATCGGGATCCTTATTGGCAAAAGGGGCTCAGCCATCAACGCCCTCAGGGAGGAATGCAGATCAAACATCAAAGTCGAAGAACCCGTGTCAGGATGTGATGAAAGGGTTGTTGTGATAAGCTCGGCTCCCGATTCTGTCGGGGCGAAGGAATCGTACGCATGTGCTGCACAAAAAGCGTTGTTCAAAATTCATGATAAGATAACAGAACCTGAAGATGATGATGAGCCTCCTCAACCAGTCAGTTTCAGGCTTTTGGTTCCCAAGGATTACGTTGGTTGTTTGCTAGGAAAAGGAGGCAGAATCATTGAACAAATGAGGAAGCACATTGGTGCACAAATCAAGATCTTACCAAAGGATCAACGTGCTCCTTCTGCACCCGTATATGATTTAGTTCAAGTATAGTTCATCTATCTTTGTTATCTAGATCTGACTGTTATCATGCCTTCCATTATTCAGTAAAACATTAGCTAACGTGTGCAGGTTTCTGGAAAGGTATCACTTGTGAACAAGGCTTTGCTTGAAATTTCCACTAGGCTGTACGAGAACATGTCTCGAGGCAATAGTCACAGAAGTGCGGGTGCATCTCGAGGGCCTGACAGCACGATGTTGCCTAAGTCTGCTGTTGGTGCTGATGAATTTTATTCCCCAGAGGGTTATCTGCATGAAGGTGCATACGCAACAGCAATTCCTGGTGATCCGGTTAATGGTGTAGGTTATATGCATGCTAGAGCGTATGCAGACATGAATATGAAACATGCATCAAACTTTCCATTGTCTGCTTCTGGAGCTTGTGGAGCTGCAGTCGCTGGTGATGCTGAGGAGGAATTCATGATTCGGCTTTTATGCCCTAATTCTAGGATTGGTAATATTATTGGCAAGGGCGGTAATGCAATCAATAAGGTACGAGATGATACAGGCGCCAAGATCAAAATTGATGATCCCATAGCTAATTGCGACGAAAGAATAATTTATATTTCTTCCCGAGAGGTTAGTAGCTCAATTAGGCTTATTTAGAAAACCACCCCCCCCCCCCCCCCCCCTTTCCCCCCCCCCCCCCCCCCCCCCCCCCCCTTTCTCCCGGGGGGGAATTTTTGTACTTGAATAACGTGTATTATTTGCAGGTTGTTTCTATGTATCCTTCACCTACTGTTGAAGCTGTTATGCGAGTCTCTAGACACCTTCTGGAATTGCTGGCTAGCAGGGACTCAGAGACAAATTCTAGGCCACCTTCAATAAGATTGCTTGTTCCATCTGCTCATATTGGTTGCCTTCTTGGAAAAGGTGGTAGTATTGTAAGTCAAATGAGAAAAGCAACTAAAGCAAACATCCGAATTTCACCAAAGGAGGAACTTTCTGAGTGTGCAAAAGATAACGATGAGCTTGTGCAGGTGATTATCCATGCATTCTGCTTTTTCCTTTTGTGACAGTATTGACGTCACTAAATTTCATGCATGCAATAATGGCAGGTTTCTGGGGAAGTGAGGATAGTTCAGGAGGCTTTGGTCCATATCCTGAATAGACTTCGCAGCAATTTGTTCAAGGTGCAGGATGGAAGTGATTCGATGACTGGACTAGGTTCTTCGGGGCATCTGGGTGAATTTCATTCTAGAAACAACTTTTATGGTACTGCTAAAGAGGTGCCCTATTCGATTTCTACTGGAGCAACACTTCCTCATACAAACACAGGCTATGAGAGTATGGATTATGGGTACCATCAAATTAATTCGAGGTCTTCTTGTGGAAAAGAAGTTAAAAGCTCCAGATCTTGATAAGATTAAGCAAGGTTTGAAGTGCAAGGAGTATGTGGGATCATATTGGGGATATTGGCTTTGAGATCTTGAGTTCTTAGGGCCAAAAATATCAGGACCAATCTTACGGCGTTCCATGGATGTTAACTGAAATGTTAAGCATTTCAATAATCTGAGTTCCATGTGTCTATTCGTTCTTATTATTTGAATCTCAAAATTATTTATGCGGGAAATAGTAACATGATAAATGTTTTTGACATTAGGTTCCTAGCTATATGTTTATAATTAAATGTTTGTTTTCACCATTGAAATCCGTGAGGATCTATTTTTTTGGGAATGAATAGATCAGTGTCATGAGTGTTAGGATAAGTAGTTTAAACCTGTACAGAGAGCCTGCCAGCTCAAGAGAATCTTTAGTATTTGGCTGGAATGTTAACAGTTCAATGATCTGAGAGAATGCTTCTTATTTGGTTCCTCAGACACATTGGCTGGAATGTTAAACAGTTGAATAGTCTGAGAACATACTCTTATTTTGAAAAGAGGTGACAATACAATCAAGAAATCGTTGGAGAGAATAAACAGACTCATTTCCATTTG